>CM068296.1:19197843-19797843 GCA_034768395.1 Linum lewisii | reverse complement strand
AGCTTCTAAGATGACCAATAAGGTTGGTTCTCAAGAGGCTACGGCGAGTGCTACTCCGGTCTCTCCTCCCGCACCGGTTGTACCTCCGTACAAGCCTAAGCCACCTTATCCTTCTCGCTTGAAGGCGGATTCCATGGAAAAGGACTTCAAAAGGTTTGTTGAGATTCTTGACAAGGTGCAATTTACAATGCCTTTTGGGGAAGCAATTACAAAGATGCCTCAATATGCAAAGTTCATGAAAGAGATCTTCACCAACAAACGCAAGCTTACGGATGTGACTTCGGCAAAGCTCAACGAACAATGCTCCGCCATTCTCTCTAAGAGGCCACCGGAAAAGCTTAAGGATCCAGGTAGCTTTACTATTCCTTGCACTATTGGTGAACAAGCAATAAGTAGAGGCTTAGCCGATTTGGGTGCTAGTATCAATGTTATGCCATATTGCATGTTTAAGAAGTTAGGCCTAGGGAAACTAAAACCAACTCAAATGAATGTTCAATTAGCGGATAAATCTGTGACATCCCCTCGTGGTATTGTCGAAGATGTGTTGGTTAAGGTTGGTGCTTTTGAATTCCTTGTGGATTTTGTTATTCTAGATGCTATGGGTGGTACCGATGTGCCTTTGATTCTAGGACGACCTTTCTTAGCAACCTCTCGTGCTTTGATTGATGTCTACGGTGGTAAACTTACACTTAGGGTCGATAATGAATGCATGATCTTTGACCGTTCAAATGGCATGGAGTTTACTTTGTCTTATGCTAGTCACCATGATCCTAAGAATCCGCATGAGCTTACTTCGGCTACTAATAGCACTAACCTTGTCCGTCATAGTCTTGCGGAGTTGTTTGCTCTTAGTGATGCGCAGGAGAAAAAGGATGAAGTAAAGGAGGCTCCACCTTTCGTGCTTCAAAAGACTCCACCTAAGGCTAAGAAGAAAGGTGTGGAGAAGCCACCCGAGAAGGGCAAGGAAGCCGCACCAATGGGTGAGACTATTAAGACTAAGAAGCCACCCGATGAGAGAATTCACTCCAAGTGGTTTGGCCCCTTCTCCATTGCTCACACTTCATCATCCGGGAAATCCGAGCTCACACCTCCCGAAGTCGGTAAGGTTCAATTCAAGTTCCGTGTGCCATGCGAAGGTAATGACTTCGATTTCAAAGAGGTAATGAGTTGGGATGGTTTTACTTAGCTGGTCTGTGTGCTTCGTCGAGCTTAAGACGTTAACCAAGCGCTTCTCGGGAGGCAACCCGAGTGTTTTTCATGTCTTTTCTTCTTGATTTGATTGCATGATTGTGTGTTTTTGTGGTATTCAAGGTCCTTGAGTTGTTGTGGTGTCCTTTGTGGTCTCGTAGGTGTTGAAATTCTGAAGTTCGGGGTCCGTTTTGGGTTGATTTGACGGTGTTTTGGTCATTTTTCGTCAAGGTGAAAATTTGTTTTTAAGCTGAGGAGGTGCACGCCGTGCACCACTGCACGCCGTGCATGATGCACGCCGTGCACCGTGCACGGTTTGGTGCACGTGCTGTCCAGGAGGTTCGAAAAAAATTTCAGCTGCATGATGCACGCCGTGCATCCATGCACGCCGTGCACCCTGCACGCCGTGCACACTTGCACGCCGTGCACCTGATCTTTCCCTTTGCATTGTTTCGGTTTGGTCAGTGGTTGAGTCATCCGATTCTTGTTTTTCCGGTTTGAGTCATTGTTCGGTTTGGTTTTGGTTCACCCAACTCACTTGACCCAGCTGATCCGACCCAACCCACCCACTCACCCGACCCGGTTGACCCACCCACCCCAACCCAACCCCCCCTTATCCCCTCCCTCCTCACACCGACCAGCTCCGGCCGCCGCCCCCGTACACCAGCCGACTAATCCCGCCGCGCCCCACCAACGCCACCCGTACACGCCCGCCGACTCCAATCAACCGCCCGACGCCACCCACGACCAGCTCCAACCGCCGCCACCCCAGCCCCCTCCCTTCCATCCGCCCGACGCCACCACCGACCAGCCCCGCCCGCCGCACCAACTCCTGCCCGCCACCAATTCCATCCCACCCGCAACTCCCATCCCGCCCCAATCCCGCCGCCGTTCCTGCCGCCATTCCATCCCACCCGCAACTCCCAATCCCGCCGCCCGACTTCCGACTCGCCAACCGCAACTCCCACCGCCCCTTCTCCCACTCCACAGCCGCCACTCCATTTCGCCCTGCCCTGCCCGCCCTGCCCCAATCTCAGGTTTTTTTTTTTTGGCTTGTATTTTCTGATTTGGTTGCTTGAGTTAGTTGGCAGTTGGTAGTGTGGTTTGATTGAATGTTGATATTGTTGGCTTGCTTTGATTTGTGGAGTTGGGCATTGATTTTGATTGTTAGGATTTTGATGTGAGGGGTGTGGTTTGTTGAGTTGGTTTGTTTGTTTACTTGTGGTGTGGTGTTTCTTTGAGTGTTGGCAGATTCTAATTGCTTAGTTTAGGGTGTGGGATTTGCTTGGTTTCATGTGCGCAGGTTTGGGGTTATGGCGTTGCTTGTGTCCATTGTTGAGCCGATTTTGGCTTTGTGAGATTGATTGATTATTCTTGATTGGTGGATGTTTGCACAGGATTAGTGGTGGCTTGATGGGGGCAGCATGTTGTTTTATCGTGATTTATTTGACTGGTGGAGTTAGGTGTGGTTGTTAGTGTTTGACTTGTGATCCTACTCCGTGCCTATCATTGTGATGTGTCTTTTGTTTCTACAGGTTCTGAATTCAGGGGCTGAATTCCCTTCTTTGTGTGAGGAGGGGTGTGGTTTATCACCACTCATTGGTTTAATTTTTATATATTCCTCCTTACATTGTGTGGACTTAGGCTTATATGTTCTTGATTCGTGTTTTTGATCCATTATGCATGCCTTTTGCTTAACTGTGGATCTCTGTGATTTGATTTTTGCTAGCATAGGTTGTTGCACTTGAACTTGATGATCTTGAATCGTGCTCAATGTTGTGCTCAATGTTTTGATCATGTGTTATGACTAGGCGCCTTGATAGGGTTTGTGTTAGGAGTGTGCCCTTCTTGTTGATTCTTTGTTTGCACTTCTTTTGCAGGATGCCTCCTAAGGGTAAAGCAGCTTCTTCATCCTCCGCCCCCAAGCGATCCAAGGCACCAGCTTCCAAGAAGAGGAAGGGACAGACTGGGGAGTCTTCTGCTCCTCCACCACGGTCGCCTTCGCCGCCTCCAGCACTTGGGCAGTCTTTCCACCGCCTCCCCCGTTTGACGGCTACCATCCATGGTCACAGTGGCCTGGGCACCCACGACCACAACCCCACTGAGAGCCACAGGATCACTCACCACTTCTCAGGACTTTGGATTTTTCCTTTCTTTTATTTCTGTTTATGACTGCATGTTTTGTTCTGTTTGACTTCTGATTTTTTCTTTTCATTTCTGGCTTTGCACTTGTCATGTTGTTGGATCACACATCTCATCCGTACTCTCATCTTGTCGACTATGGGTTGTGTTTGAGTGGTGTGCCCTCCCTTGTTTTCTACAGGTACCCCTGATTCAGGTCCTCGTCCTGAACAGGTTACTTGACCCGGGATTCCATCTCCGGCTTCTCTTCTTCACCGCGCGGTATATTCGTTCCACCTTATCCTCTCTCTCTCTTGATCATTGAGGACAATGCTCATGTTAGTCGTAGGGGAGTTTGAGGTTTGGTGTGATTATCTGTCGGTAGAAGTCTAAAGCTATGTTTTGATGTGTTGCATGATCTTAATTGAATGTCGAATTCCTCTATTGTAGAATCGTTCGGTTCTTGACTTTTGGTGTTTAATTGACTTCAAGTTTTCACAATGACGTTTAGACTGTCCTGCTTAGAACCTATAACCAGCATGTTAGCACTAATATCAAATGAGTCTGGGCCAGAACTGAGATTTTATCACTCTTGCATGTTGGTTGATTGGTTTGATACGTGTTTTTGTACCGCTCGATAACACCGGTCTAAGATGATGAAGGCAATCAGAATTTTCACCCTTTTCCATGTCTTTCTTTACCCTTTTTGATCCTTCGTGATTGTGGCTTGAGATTAGACGGAATCCAATTCGAAATCTTGTGTGGAAGTTGTAAGGGGCTAAGGATCAAGTGGCTAAATTGTGAAAAAAAAAATGCTTAAAAGAAAAGCTAGGCAAGCTCGGCACCTAAGTGAAGTGTCGGGTTGAGCACTAAGCAAAAGGGCAAAGGCTGTGAGCTAGGCAGGTTCAACACCTAAGTGAAGTGTTGAATCGAGCACTAGTATGCAGTAAGGAAAAAAAAGAGAAAGAAAAAGAGTTCTCAAATGTAGCCCTTGATCCTAGCCAGAGTTTTGTAAAGTGCGGATCTAGAAGCGGATGAAGTCGAGTCGATAGCCACATCATAATCACTCACCACTTGCGATCCATGTCCCAATTTCAAGTCCCTTTGATTAGAGTTGGTGTTGTCGTGGTCGGTTTTGCTGTGTCCCAATCAACCACTACTTGAAGTGTGCAGAAATTAGTGAGGTTTAGACTTGTTTGGTTGATGTTCTTGCATGTGTAGGTTTAGTTTGTTCGTGGAACAGTTTAAGCTAAATTGTGATTGCTTGAATCTCAATGGACCGAACTTGTCATTTGTGAACTTGGATGTTTTCTAATTCATTTGCTTGAGGACAAGCAAAGCTTAGTCGTAGGGGAATTTGATGTGACTTTAATTAGTGCATTTTAAGCTTATGAATGACCTTTGAAATGCCCGTGTTTATTCGTGAAATGACATGACTTATATGCTTTTATTGAAGTTTCGTGCAAAGTGTCATTTTGTTGTCCGGTTGCCACTTTGGAGCCAAATTCGTGGTCTATCGGAGTTGCCTCTGTGCATTTTCAGGTTATGGCATCAAAGTACGGATGACAAGGAGCGCATAGGAGCAAACGGGAGGTCATTTGGAGGCCGGACGAGGGAGATATGAGCTTAATCCTTTCTGCAGAGTGCAGGGGTGCACGCCGTGCAGAGGTGCACGCCGTGCAGGGGTGCACGCTGTGCACTGTCCCCTGCACTATAAATATTCTTGTTTTTGGCCATTTTGAGCAATTCTTGGATCTCTCTTGAACCCCAAACACATACCCACGAACCTTCAAACCCTAGAACACATTTTTGGAGCAATTTGAAGCCATTGGAGCTAGGATTGAAGCCAACAAACCTTGGGAGAAGTGCTTACAAGTGGAGAAGTGAAGATCATCTCAAGGATTCATCCATGGTGTTCTTGGTGACCATTCTTCCTTCTTTTCTCTTTACTCCCTTGGCCATGTGTGGCTGAGTTTCTAGGGTTCATCTTGGATGGGTAGATTAGTTGTGCTATGATAGAGGGATGATTGTATAGAACTTGCCATGATTGATCTTGGTTGTATGAGGATGATTCCTAGACTTGTTCTTAATGCCATTTTATGCCATGTTTGCTTAATTTGGTCCATTCAATGTGATTTGATGCATGAGAGTGCTTGGATTGCATAGATTGTAGGTCTAGGGATTGAAGTGAGTGTGTTCTAAGAGATTAGATCATCTTATTTCAACCATTTTCACTTGATTTCTCTCTTGGGCATTTTATCGAACACTTGGTGTGCATGTGGATTTTCATTCAATTGAGTTTGAAAAGGCTTTTTGGTGAATCTCTTAGTGTTAGGGCATTGATATGAGAGTGTTGTGCCTAGCCTTGTGGTCATAGAGTCTTAAGAGAGGGTCTTGTGTCTTGGCATTTCATCAAACTCTTAGAATGCATCCTTTTTCACTTAGCTTGAGAGCGAGAGCCTAAGTTGAGTGGTATTAGGATAGGGATTTGGTGCTACGAGAGTGCATTGAGTCTATAGAAGTGAAATGCATGGTCATCCAAATGCAAACTCGATCTTGATTGACTTGTTTGTTCAATTAGTCCTCTTGAGCATGATGAAACTACCCACCAAGAGAACCCCCTTTGTCTTTGATTTGCACCACTTTATTTTTCTTTTTTTTTTTAGTTTCCTTTAAGTTTTTAATTTCTATTTCAAACCAAAACTCCTTTCAAATGAATAGACTGTCTACGAGGAATGTGAGTAGTGGCCATTGAGAGAACCCCGTGGAATACGACCTTGGTAAAATCGCTTTTATCACCCACTTAGCTAATCGCCCCGCCACACTCATAGATCTTAACGCATTTTTAATCGGAAGGTTCGTGAGTACATGTATTGTATGTGCCTGAAAATATGGTCGCAACTTTCTGGCCACGCAAACCACAGCATACGCCATTTTTTCTATCGCCGGATACCTTGTTTCGGCGTCAACTAAGGTTTTACTTGTGTAAAAAACAGGGTGTTCGGCTTTGTCCTCTCTTTGAACCAAGAGAGATTGCAATATAGAGAAATAGAGCTTCATTTAACTTTGGAGATGCAAGTACAGGAGGGGTAATTAAAAATTGCTTCAACTCTTCAAAAGCCTTGTTACATTTGTCATTCCATGCAAACTTTGATGCATTCTTTAAGGTCACGAAAAACGGAGCGCAGCGATCGGCGATCCTGGGAATGAATCGGTTGATTACCGTCAGTCTTCCGGATAAAACCTGAACCTCCTTCACGGTCTTTGGGGGTGCCATTGCTGTAATCGTTGCGATCTGTGCCGGATTGGCTTCTATTCCTCTTCTGGTTATGAGATACCCTAGAAACTTTCCTGATGTCGCCCCGAACAGACACTTCAAAGGGTTCAATCTGAGCAAATACTCCTGCAGTGTATTGAAGGTTTCCCTTAAGTCGGCCAAGTGATCGCCGGACTTCCCACTCTTGACCAAGAGGTCATCCAAATACGCCTCCAAGTTTCGACCGAGCTGTTTGGCGAAAATTGAGTCGATCATCCTTTGGTAAGTCGCGCTAGCATTCTTGAGTCCAAATGGCATTACTCGGTAGTAGTAGTTCGCCGTGGGCGTCATGAAGGCCATCTTCTCTTGGTCTTGTTCGTTTAAAGGTATCTGATGGTAGCCTGAAAACATATCTAGAAAGGATAGCATTTCGTTATTCGCCGTTGCATCTACCAGCTGCTCTATGTTGGGCAGCGGGTACGGGTCCTTGGGGCAAGCGTCATTTAGGATGGTGAAGTCAACACACATTCGCCATACCCCTGACGATTTCTTCACAAGAACTACATTAGCCAACCATTCAGGATACTGCACTTCCCTGATAAATCCTGCCTTCAGAAGCTTTTCTACTTCAATCGCCACCGCCTGCTGCCTTTCTCTGCAGATGTTCCGCCGTTTTTGTTGCACTAGGCGACTCCCGGGCTCAATCGCAAGAGAGTGTTTGATGATGTCTGGAGCGATTCCTGGCATGTCGCTTGGTGACCATGCGAACAGGTGCGAAAACTCTCGGAGCAACTTAACCAACTCCTGCCTCCTTTCGTCGCTTAGATAGGATGATACCCGGACTGTCTTGCTTTCATCCTCCTCAAAGAGCGGTATTGGGACGTCCGATTCTGCTGGTACAACTCTTTCTCCTCCATTTTCTACCTCCAAGCTTATGGTGAGGCAGGTGCTTTTAGTTGCCGCCCTGTAACACCTTCTGGCGATGTCCGGGTGTCCCCAGGCAAAACCTATCCCTTCTTTAGTAGCAAACTTCAACACTTGGTGCACTGGGGAGGAGATTGCCTGGAAGGCGGCGAGCGCCGGTCGCCCGAGGATCATGTTGTACGTGGATTGACAATCCATGACATGGAAGTCAATGGATCGGGTGACCTGCAAGTCTCCGTCCCCGATGGTTATCTCCATCATGGTGATTCCCTTGATGGGGACTGTGTGTCCCGAAAATCCTAAGATGGTTGTTTTTGTCTGCCTGAGCAAGCTAGCTGGCAAGTTTATTTTCTTGTACAGCTCCCAGAAAATGATATCCGCTGAGCTCCCTTCATCAATCATCACTCGCTCCACTCGGCTATTGTGTGTGATTACTTGAATCACCATCGCCTCCAAACTTGGGCCTCCTACCCGGGCCATGTCCTCCTCTGAGAACCCCAAAGTTGGGCGACTGACTTGATCTATCATCATTACTTCCTGTGTCTCCTCCTTTTTTACTTTCTTCGTTGGGCAGCTTTCTCCGCCGAAGATGGTTTGATAAACGTGATTCACCTCAGAACGGGACTTCTTTTTGCCGTCTTCACCTTCCTGAGGCTATTTAAGCCGGGCGAAAACGTTACCCTTCTTGTCTTGTGATTCTCCTTTACCACGGCGATCATCTTCCTGCGGTTTGTTCTTTCGCTTGGCACTCACGATAAAATCCCTGAGTCGCCCTTCGTTTATCCATCTCTCAATTTCATTTTTTAGTTCTCTACAATCTTCAGTGGTATGCCCATGAGAGTCATGGAAGTCGCAGAACTTCTGGCGACTTTACTGGTCCGCTGGGTGTACATTGGTCCTGGCCAGTTGATGGTATGCCCTTTATGTTGCATGTACAGCAGGATCTTTCTTCGCGATTCTGAGAGAGGCGTGTAATCCGCCCTTTCTTCTTGGTATCCCCTCTCCTGGTAACCCCTTTGTTCTTCAGGGCGGTTTCTCCTATATGGCGGTTTCTCGGAGGGCTGCCACTTGACCTGCTTGTTCCCTGTAACGGGCTTTTCTTCCCTCTTCGCCGCTCCTTGTAGGGGTTCTGCTAACTGCTCCTCAATTAAAATAATTTTATGTACCCTGGTTTCCAAGTCTGACAGCGACTTTGGAGCCACCTGTAGCAGTGACTCTCGCAGTCTGCCATTATGGGTCGACTGGAATAAACTTTTCGTAGCGATTTCATGATCTACCCTTTTGATGGATTGGACGACCCCAGTCCACTCGTCAAAGAATTCTTTCAGCGACTGGTTCGGCTTTTGCCTCAGGCTCACCATTGCTTGCAACGGGACCGTCCTTGTTTTCTTGCACTCATACTTCTGTGAGAAGATCCTCGCGAAACCCTCCCACGACGTTATGATGCCTTCCGGTAGATTCATGTACCACTCCCTAGCTCGCCCCCCAAGCGTCGCTGGAAAAGCCCTGCAGTATGCGGCATCGCCGACTTGCTGCATTTGCATGGGAATCTGGAAGGCTTGTAGGTGCTCGTCCGGGTCGCCTGTCCCCACATACCTATCTAGGTTGGGTGGTACCAGCCCCTTGGGTAGCGGCTCAGCGAGTATAGCCCTGGACAGAGGCTGGCGAATTGCCAACTGTGCGGGTGAGATTTGAGTAGCCGGGAGGAATTGTTGTAATACCTCGAGATGAGAGTCCTGCGGCGACTGCCTATCCCGAGTGTTGGTCCCAAGGGCTTGAGCTTGCTGGGCGATCACCGTCTTCAACATCTGGGTGAGCTCAGCATTTTGTTGCTCGAGGGACCGGAATCACTGCTCCAATAGTTCGTAGGCATCACCGGCCGGAATAGTACTTCGAGATTCCGAGTCGCCTTCAAATTCGCGCTCCATATTTCTAGTGAGATTTGGGTCTGCTCGAGAACCTGGGTTGATGTGCTTAACAGGTGTTACTCCGTCTCCTTCTTCACCACCCTCGCCCGTTAAAGCGGGAATCGCTGATGAAGCCATTCGCCTTGAAGAGTCGCCTGATCGCCCCCTATCTGGCGCGCCAATTGTTCCAGCCTGGTCGCCTGGCCCAATAGTGGAAGCCCAAGCCTGTTGGTCTTCAGGGAGTGATGTACCTCGTAAGTAGTAGTGCGGGTAGTCAGTTCAAGGAAAAGGGAGGCGATCAGTTTAAGGAATGGGAAGTAATGCGAGTAACGTACCGCGGAGCGTTTGTCCGCTGGGTAAAAGTGTTGTCCCCCGGTTAATGGGGTGTATGGGGGGTATTTATAGTACCCCTGTCTTGGTCGCCAAGGTCGAATCCTGGCTACTCATTTGTAGTCTCCATAGGATGTTGACACGTGTTCGCCTTGTCTTGGAACCCTAAAAGCTGTCGGGCTGGGCCGTCGCTTTGGGCCTCCTTCCACTTCTTGGGCTTGCTTGCTTAGCCCGCCCGAACTGTTGCCTAGGTCCAACCCCTTAGTGCTATCTGCTGCGTGGGCCGCCGTCTGGACCTTCAGGATTCTGGCGAGCCGGGCCCATCAATTACATATAGAGACAACATAAATGAAGAAGCTAATCGAGACATGTCAATGGTTAGGTGGGTATGCCGACCACCCAAATTTTTCTTACAATTGCATAAATGATGACAATTTTCCTTTTGGATTTAATAGACAAAAAAGTTGGACTTGTTCATGTTGTAGACGGCAACTGCACTTAGTAAGGGAAAAAGAATAAGAAACCAATCTCCTCTAGCGCGTTTATGTTGTTTACTTTCTGTCTGCGGGTAGTTTTCATTACCTTTTTCTTCAATATATGCAAATCACATTATGCGTTTTAATTAATCAAATATAATTTTTTTTTATAAAATCTATGCCTCTATGGATACTATGATATAGATTATATGGATTTCAGTATTTCACCGTATATTTTGGCAGCTGATTGGCTTGTAATGAAAAGGATATGGTGCAACTTTCCAACCCTTCCAATCAATCATTAGATTATGTTTGATTCATTGACCGATCTAACGGTCTCAATTATTAGGGGCATTCGGGATATTACATACATAATTTTATTATTTATATTAAAATTAAACTCAATATTTTTCGGCAAGTCTCTAGTGGTTGTCTCCGGTGAATTTTCCGACGACTGACCACTGTGGCTTTTCCAGTGACAGACCAAACTCCGACAACTTTTATGACGATATCCAGTTAACTAGTTATCAAGTTGTTAACTAGTTATCAAGTTGTTAATTAGTTATCTAATCGAATTAATTAGTTAACCAATCAAGTTAACTAGTTATCCAATTGAGTTAAACTCAATTGGATAACAAGTTATCAAAACTAGTTAACTAGTTTATACGATGAAGTTACCACATTATGCGACCATAATTTTTTTTTTCCAAAAATATTTACATTCCTCACTAATTACCACACAACATTTAAATTTGTACAAAATTGCCCAAAACTCCAACCTGTCAACAGTTAGGAAATTAGTGACTGAATTGTTAGCTTTCACAATTTTTTGTAATTATAAATCAGTCACCTAATTTAACAAAATGACAAAAAGGTCACTCTTCTTTAACTTAGCTACCACTACCCCAATGTTGGTTCTTCTTCGACCGACGCAGCCGGTCACTACCACTAGCCGCCATCAGCTGTTCGAAGCTCGTTGCTCGTCCTCCCGAGGCCCTTCTGAACAAGATGTCGAAGAGAGACTCCTATCGCGCCGAAATTCATCTGTAGAAAAGATGGATCATGAGTCCATTGTCCGTCCCTATCTCACGTGGCCATAAATCCGATCAAACTACCGACGTAGCTCAACCTTCTGGTTATAGAGGATCGCATATGGTGGAGGCACCCTCGAGGTGGCGACGTCGTCGGTTTAATTGGCCGTGGAAGAGCTCGTCGGCGGTAGGGAAGGACTAGGACCGGGTAAATTGGTCGCCGAAGTCGAATTTGAAGTTAGATTGTGGTGGCCGGATCAGGGATGTAAGGGTGCCGAAGGAGTTGCTGGCAAGGGATCCGAACGACATCTGATTACGCAACAACGATGTTTCTCGGTAATGGTGGCTACAAAAAATTAGGGTTTATTTATTATTATTTTGAAAAGACGAAACTACCCTCCGATGAATGGATTGGACGTAGATCGCATGCCGAGGATTACAACCCTACAAGTCAACCTTATTTATCGAGATTAGTTTCAAACCGTAGAGTTGTAATATTCTTGCTGGCATGGACGTACAAACAAATACAACGAAACAATTGCTTGCGCCTAAATTAGCAAATATACAATATCGTGGTGGGCCTATTGATCGCTCATCACGTTCAAACATTTTTCCATTTAAACATAATTCAAACACTTTTATAACTAGTTACAAGAATTATTTTTGTCAAAAAATATAAGAAGTATTTATTTTGTCTCGTAACTAGTTTACAAGAGGTCTTGTAACTAGTTACGAGACCTTGTAACTAGCTCTTACATTTTTTTTATTTATGAAAACTAATTTTTGTAACAAGTTATAAAAGTGTTTGAATTATGTTTGAATAAAATTTATTCCCTGAGTGTAAGACACGTGACTAAAGCATTCTATGAGTAAGTACTATTGATATTTTCTAAGGTTTAAATGGTATAATCATCAATTTAAAATCTAATACAACCAATCCGGGGAAAAAACTCAATCATTAAAATAAATCTTAAATTGTATAACCCCAAAATCCTATGTATTAAACCCTAACTCCAAAATCCTAAAACCTTAAACCGAATAACTCATAAATTCAAAATTGAAAATAAAATACCTTAGATTCTAAATTATGCAACCCAAACCCTAAAGCACAACTCATAAACCTTACACACTAAAACCCTATACCTCAAAACTCTTACTCTTACCCAAATTAATATTAGGTACTCATGGAGTATAGGATGAGGCCCAACGAGACAAATTTCTTGAATCATGTTATTTAGGATTTCTCTATATGCAATATTAGTATTAAGGGAAACGCTCAGGTACGTATAACGTATCCTAGGGGTATCAGTACTCTATCATTAAAAAAAATTCATATATATATATATATATATATATTTTTGAACTTTAGAGTTTGAGGGTCTTAGTTTAGTATTCATGGATTAGGATACAATGTTAAGAGTTTTGAGTTTATTTTGATGATTTATGATTTTTTAATTTGGACTTATGGTCAAAAGTAAGAGTTTAATTTACGGTTTAGGATTTGAGTTATATGTGGAAATAAATAACGTTTTCTTATGAACGAGTAGATCACAAGTGTAAAGAATTACATATCCATAGGTTTGTAGTTAAATTAGGTGACAATTAAGTTGGACATATCATATACTAAGGTCTTTATTTGTAAACTGGAATATGCCGAACAAAGCTCATTTTCCACATACTAATATATCGAATGTAAAGTTGTAGCAGTTAAATAAAATATGGGAAAACACAGAGACAAGGAAACCCTAGAGTCAAAAGTTTGTCGGCGTTAACCAACCAACAAAACAAGACAAGACATCTCAATCAACATTTTCTCCCTTCCCATTTCCTTCATATATATCCTTCTTCCTTAGCTTTCTGCCCATATGCTCTATATAATTTGCTCCATCAACTTTATAGGTAGGGTTAGGGTTTATTCAACTTAATTGATTATTAACGATCCTTGCTTTTTGGCTTCGCAGATCATAGAAATTACCACATACATGTCGTATTATATCAATCTTACTCATTCGTTAACTTTTGACGGATTAGTAGCATGTCATTTAAGACCATGTTAAAATGAGCTGTTTGTTTATGGAAGTTCAAGGATTGTCGATAAATTAAGTGTACAAAGTATGTTATATAGTGTACGAGTAGGTATTGGGCACTTTTGGGTGAATATATACCATATTTAGTAAATATAGATTAAAATAATAACATGAGGATATTGTTGATGACATGGCATGCTCTTCTGAGAGAAATTAATGATAAGTGAACTGAATTTTTAACAGAATGACCTAATTGTCAAGTTTAGCAAAGTAAAAGAGTATAAAGACCATTTTCATTCATCAAAGTATCATTCTCAATAGAGGAACGATAAAGTTAACTACAACCAAAGATAAGAAACAAACTAGATGAAACTAGCAATTAGGAGGATACATTGAGAGAGAGAGAGAGAGAGAGAGAGAGACTAGGTAAATCACGGATCAAAATAGTAGAATAAAAAACATGACTAATTTTCCTACTCTCTCCATACAATCAATCTACCACACCGCTCTCGCCAAATAAGATAAAAATCCAGTCTCCATTTCAAATAGACAGCTTTGGAATCCAACCATGCTAACTATTGCATAAAATATACAATCGAAGACTTACACTTGGTGTGGTGTCTCTCCAACACACGTTGCTATTATACTGTACACTCTAATGCTTACCTTAAAGAAGACGATTCAATTACGTTGTACACTGGTAGCTGTCTGTCTTTGACATATACACGTGATTCAAGTTCAACATGCCTATGCCTTGTATCATAACTATAACATTATAGCAATGAAAGTACACCAATCGTCTACACGTTGCAATTTCGTATTGGGTAGTCGGCGGCAGGAGTCAAAAGAGGGAACATAATAGGGATGTAATTGCATGACCACATACATAACTACCCATTGAACTGCCAAATCAATAAAAAAGGAATGTTAGAAAGTAAAATGCTTTGGAAATAAAATAATTCAGAGAAAGAAATGCCGTGAAATTAGGGTACAAAAAGAGTAATTAGAGGGAGACAAAGTGCAGACAGAGCCATGAAACATCATCCTAAGTGGAACCCATTATTTACAATAATAACTTAATTCATCTTCTCATTGTTTTCTGGAGACACTATTATGTACCTTAAGAACTTCCATATATAATCTAGGAACAACCCATTACAAGATTGCCACACACAATGCTGAGGTGTCATTGTCTTTCTTCTATCAGTTTCTGGGATTAATATAAGAAAATAGTGATTGTCGTCGCATAACATCAATTATTTGCTACTTCATTTTTCATGATGTTGTAATTTATAGTACTTAAAAGGTAAACTTTTTTGTAATGTGGTCGTCAACAAAATGGTATACTTGGTGATCAAAACCAAACTCAGGTACCAGGCCTCAAGGTACCAACACAAAGGATACTAGAACATGCAGTGCCAAGAGTCTATGTGATGACTCGACGTGAGGCAGAGGCAGCACTAGAGGTGGTGACTAGTATGCTTTCTATCATTGGTAAGCAATTATATGCATTATATTGGTTGATACTAGTTCATCACACTCTTTTATGTCTTATATGTTTGCACATATGCTACGCTTAGTACCTAATAAGTTGTCATGATGTGGGTTATTTAGAATGTTTTATTATTTCCAGTGACTAAATAGTTATAGTAACAGGGAGGACTATTTTGTAAGTTCGCAGTGTCTGTTAACACTGTACCAATAGTCAGCAACAGAAAGCTTTCAGCTGCTGGCCTATTTTGTTTGCTTCTGTTGATTCCTCTTTAAGAGAGGCAACCACAACCCTCAGATGCATCAATTAAAAGCATAGTACAATTATTCCCTCTCAACTTTTCCTTCATCTCTCCCCTTTCTCTCTTCTCCCTCAATCGTTGTTCTAACTCAGAGCACCGATCTCGGGTCACTAGAACTTGTATCAGAGCTCTGCTCCGGAGATGTCTAACTAGCAACGTTTGCTAGACTTGGAGGCGACTGTCACAATTATCAACGCCACCTTATAGCCACCATTAATGAATGACAAACCACCACAGAAGCCACCACCAATGAAAGATTCAACCAAATCCAAGCCATGTGCCAACGAATCATCGAAGGCCAAGCCAAGCCAACTACCACCACAACAACCTCTACTTCCAAACCCAAACCAATGACCACAACTTCAAAACCACTACCCCAGATTCGATTTTCCTTAGTTCTCTAACTCTGAACCCACTTCGTGCATGAGGAAATGCTTCAAGTTGTTCACCATACATGCCATTCCAACTGGGGAGCAAGTAGGGTTAGTTTCTCTGTACCTGGAGGACAAAGCTGAAGTCTCGTTCCAATGATGGATTGCTAAGAGACCACAAACTGACTGGAACGAGTTTTCTACTGAGCTTATACGCCGCTTTGGAGACACCACCAACATTAATGTAGTGGGAGCCATCAACAAGCTCAAACAGACAGGTACAGTGATAGAGTACCAAGAGATATTTGAAGAGTTACGCTCAAGGATGCTAAGTTTGAACCCTGCCTTGGATGAACTCTACTTCATTCAAAGTTTCATCAGTGGCTTAAAGGAAGAAATACAGCCGGTGCGACTAATGCTGAAACCTCCAGACCTTACCTCTACCTTCCTACAAGCAAGAATGGAAGAGGCTTCCATAGAAGCCAGGAAGAGGAAGATTCGTAGCCAACAATGCATGACTTCTGAACCACCCAAACAGGTCCCTAGCCAAACGGGAAACCCTTTGTTCCCATGAACCACACACCAGGTCTGTGTTTCAAGTGTTGGTGATAAATACCACTATGTCCACATCTGCACAAAGAAAAGACTCCAGGTGATGCAAGGGAACGAAGATGAAGGCCAAGATCCTGATGGTCACCAGCTGGTGGACCTCCTTGCAGAAGTAGATGAAATAGTGGAGACAGCACCAAAGGAAGAAGAGGAGGTGCTACTCCAAATGGGCAGTCCCCTCCACTGGATCCTCTATAAAATAAGAGGAAGAATGGGGAAGGCACCAATACTCATACTCATCGACTCAGACATCAGTTATACCTTTCTGAGCTCCAAATGTGCCAAGGAACTCAATTGCAGAACTGAACCAACAATGCCTATGAGAGTGAAAGTTGCTAATGGTGAGTCACTCCATAGCTCTCAAACTTGCCCTCAATTTACATGGTTTATGTAGGGTCAGAAGTTCATGTTTGATGCTAGGGTTTTGCCTCTAAAGGAAAATGACCTGGTCCTTGGTTACAACTATTTAAGGACCATGAGTCCCATATAAGTGGACTTTAACAACCTCATACTGGCATTCTCGGGATGCTAAACCGTTGGTACTGCAAGGAATCCCATAAAGTGGCCATTGTAAACTAGCGAAAGGCCACGAATTCCTAAAATGCATTTCCGACTCCCACCACTACTCCATGGTGGGATACCTAGCTGATGTCATTCCTAACCTCTCTATTGATGTTGTTCCAAGTTTTTGGAACCTATCTTAGATAAGTTCCAAGATGTTTTCTCAACCCCAACTACACTGCCTCCTCCTATGGATAGTGATCATCCAATCCCCTTTATACTTGGCCACAACGCCATCAATCTCATACCCTACAAATACTCTCCAGCTCAGAAGGATGAGATAGAAATTTTGGTAACTGAGATGCTAACTATAAAAGTTATCCAGCCTACCCATAGCCCCTTTGCATCACCAGCACTTTTGGTTAAGAAAAAATATGACACTTAGAGGTTTTGTGTAGACTACAAGCAGCTGAATGCAATCACTATCAAGGATAAGTTCCTCATCCCAATGATAGATGACCTACTGGATGCATTACATGGATCCACTCACTTCACTAAGCTGGATTTGAGGGCAGGTTACCACCAAATCAGAATGAAGATAAGTGACCAACCAAAGATAGCATTTAAAACACACAATGGCCATTATGAGTTCAGAGTAATGCCTTTTGGCCTTACAAATGCACCAGCTACATTCCAAATATTGATGACCGTGATTTTGGCTCCTTACTTGAGGAAATTTGTGTTGGTGTTTTTCGATTACATCCCCATACACAGCTCAACCTATCTATAGCACTAGAAACACTTGTCATTAACTCTCCAGCTGCTAAGGGGCCATCAACTGTATGCAAAGAAATCAAAATGTAGCTTGGGACAACAACAGATTGAGTATTTGGGACACACTGTCACCAACAAAGGAGTTTCTATAGACAACACTAAGATCAGTGCCATGGTTCAGTCGCCACAGCCAGACGACATCAGGTCCTTAAGAGGTTTTTTGATGATCACTAGCTATTATAGAAAGTTTATTAAAAACTATGGACTGATCAACAAGCCATTGAGTGCACTCCTCAAGAAAGACAAATTTCAATGGTCTGAGGCAGCAACTGAGGTTTTTATCACTGTAACATCTCAACCTTTTCTGACAAGACATTGTCCGCTTTGGGCCTACTCCCTCACGGATTTTTTTTTGGGTGTTGGTGGGATTCGAATCCATTACCTCATCCTCTCAAGATTAAACTCTAACCACTACACCCCAAAATGCGTCATGTCAATTAAGATTGAACTATTCCACATAGCCCATGGATCTTCCTAGGATGTCACAATCACCCTCAATGTGGGATTTTCCTAGGATGTCACAATCACCCTCAAGCTTGCCATGGTAGAAGCTCCAGTGCTGGTACTATCAAACTTCTGTATCCCTTTCACACTAGAAACTGATGCATCAGAGTTAGGAATTGGTGTTGTGTTATCACAACAGGGTATACTAGTGGCTTACCTCAGCCAGCCTTGAGCCCTCAAAACCAAGGCCTTTCCACATATGAGAAGGAATACTTTGTTGTGATCATGGCTGTTAACAAGTGCAGACACTACCTAGAGGGCAGATCATTCACAATAGTTATAGACCATGAAAGTCTCAAGAACTTGCTTGACCAAAAGGTTCACACTCACATTCAGAAGAAAGGATTGGTGAAGCTTTTGGGGTTGGATTTCTCGATCAAATACATGCAGGGAAAGTTCAACAAAGTAGACGATTCCCTCTCAAGAGTTATGGAGGACAACATCACAAAAGGGAGTAGCCACAACATCACTTCACACCTCTCTGAATGGCTCACTAAGGTAGAAGCTAGCTACCTAGGAGATAATGATGCTCAAGAAATGATCACAACCCTAGCATCCAACCCCAGAGGTCCAGATTTTTACTCATACTCTAAAGGGATCCTAAAATACAAAGAAATCATTTACATTGACAGCATAGGTGATCTGAGAACAAAGGTTCTGCGACTGTTTCATGATTCTCCAATTGGAGGCCACTCTGGTAGCCAGGGTACTTACATTCTACAGAAGAAGTTCTTCTATTGGCCTAGAATGAAAAGAGCAGTAACTGAATGGGTAGAAGCTTGTCACATCTAATGACATTGCAAATTTGAAAGTGTTCTTTACCTTGGTCTCTTGCAACCACTACCAATTCCAGACCAAGCATGGCAGCATATTAGCATTGATTTCATTGAAGGTCTTCCAAAATCTGGAGGAAAGGAGGTAATTCTGGTGGTTAGATCGGCTAACTAAATATGGCCACTTCTTAGCTCTCTCAAACCCTTATACAGTAATGGTGGTAGCACAGGTCTTCATGGATAACATATTAAATCTCCATGACATGCCAACTACTATTGTGTCTGACAGAGATGCAATATTCACAGGTAATTTCTGGAAGGAACTATTCAAACTGTAGGGTACCAAGATGCATTACTTTATTGCCTACCATCCTCAGACAGATGGACAAACAGAAAGGTTGAACAGGTGTTCGGAAGATTACTTGAGGTGCATGGTGCAAGGGAAAACAAAGGAGTGGCATTCATGGCTGTCAATGGTTGAGTGGTGGTATAACACAAACTACCATATCAGCCTACAACTCACCACTTTTAAAGCCTTGTATGGCTACCCCCCTTCAAAGTTTTCTCTCCAGAATCCCCTCTCTACATCAATAACTACAGTGGCTGACAAGCTTCAGCATCAGCATCAGCACAGGCTCATTGCCCTCCTCTGCACCAATTTGGCCAAGGCTCAGAACACTAAAAAATAATATGCAAATAGGAGAAGAACTGAACGATCATTTCAGGTGGGAGATTGGGTTTATCTGAAACTCCATCCATACAGACAGTCAATAGTTGCGCCAAGGTCCAACCAAAAACTCTTCCAAAGTACTATAGACCTTACAAAGTGTCGCAGAAGATAGGAGAAGTGGCTTACAAGCTAGAGCTACCTGCTGAAACCACAATCCATTTAGTGTTTCATGTTTCTCTACTCAAAAGAAGTATCAAACCAACTACAGTGGTGATGCCTGCTCTGCCAATCATGGACCAAGCAGGAGAACTGAAGTTGGAGCCACTAGCCATTCTTGCCAGAAGGTTTGTGAAACAGAACAATGCTACAGTCACACAAGTGTCGGTGCATTGGTCACATCAGAATGAGGAGGAAGCCAACTGGGAGGATTGGAATGATTTCAAGATCCAATTTCCAGAATTTAAGGCTTGAGACAAGCCTTTTTGAACCATGGCAGATTGTCATGATGTCGGTTATTTAGTATTTTTTTTATTTCCAGTGACTAAATAGTTATAGTAACATGGAGGACTATTTTGTAAGTTGGTAGTGTCTGTTAACACTGTTGGCTTCATCGGACTAAAAGGTAAGCATCATTTTTCCTTGTTCTTGCTGTCAGTATAGGGTTTGTTCTTCAATTGGTTGTTCTCGCAGTCAGAATTTTTCTCGAAGAACTGGTCCCTCTTGTTCTTTGACTTTTTTTCTTCTATTTCTATTATTGATTCCAAAAAATAGCTTATGTGATTCATGTTGCCTTCTTGTTTCATTAGCCTTTTGGGTTCCTTTTGCTTTCTTGATTCATGTTTCAAGAACTATAAACTTCAAACGAATTCCAACAAACAGCTTGCTCGCTTTAGAGTTTATCTTGCTGATTCGTTAGCCTTTTGGGTTCATTTTGCCTTCTTGATTCATGTTTCATCAAAACCTACTTCACTTAACATAAGTAGTTACCTTCTTCATTCATGATTCTCCATGAAAAAACGGCTTACTAGCCTTTGTTGGACTGATCTTGGGGAAGTGTTGATGCACTTAATATAATTAGGTACCTTCTTCGTTCATGCTTCGTTTTTCCACTCTTCTGTATTTTGCCATGAACATATGTCGAGTGTTCATTACTTGGGTAGGGTTTAAGATGACACCACTAATTTGTTGGATAGTTTATAGGGTTTATAGGGTTCACACACATAACTATGACGAGGCTATTGTATTCCTTGAACCCCATTATGGAGCTGGTGCTACTATATACCATCTCTTCTGGCAAACTCATCTCTTTCTTATTATAGTGGTCTTAGAGTAAGCTTAGCTTCATTAGTATAGTTTTGATCAGTATAGCATTATCTTGTGTTGTGATAAGGTTTCCTCACCTACTAACGACAGTAATGGGGGATTGCAATACATGTTCTACACTCTAACTGTTGGTTCCTTATCTTGTGTCTATGGAATGAGCATTCAACAAATTTAGTAGCAGATTTAGGTTTTGTTTGTAGCCATTTTCTGTTTGTAGAGAACTTTGATGAGTTGCACCTTTTCATGATCTGCTTTCATGTTCTGTTTGCAGCCGCTCTAAAGCTATTAATGGAAGTGACGTGGCCGACTTGAAGCCAATACTAGAGGATGCCGTCAGTTCGTTGAAGTCAATGGTGGTTGAGTCTGAAGGCGTCCATAGCCAGAGAAACATGTTCTTCCATGAGCTCAAAAAAATTGAGGGCCTGACAATGGAACAGGTGATGGATGCAACAGTGAGTCTTGGGAAGGATGATCGGATCCTGAAGTTCGCAAATGTGTATTTGAGTGATTCGTTGACGGATCATAATGTTTACCTGACAGTCTTCTGTGAAAAATCAGAATGTTGGTGTTTTCTGTTATGACCTGATATTGTATGTTTGGTGGCCTAACTTGTGCTCTTTTGTTGCATACTTATTATGCATGTGTCCATGGATTAGTGGTTGGTGTTGACGCTATGCAATTTGGGTTTATAAATCTGGTAGTCCAGACTTGTTTTGGGTAGTTCCTCTCTTTTAAGTCATTGAGAAATATGCAGTCAAATAACAGCTTGAACTGTCTTATCGTTTCGAATTGCTTGATTTCATAGTCAAATTATTGAAAAATTGGGGATAAGAAGTTGGTGGACAGACAGGGATAATATAGTAATTTAAATAGGGCTTTAGTTTCAATTCCGGAACTCCAAATTAGCAGGAAAACAAGGAATTGTCAGCCGTATTTGTGTGGATTCCAAATGGAATTTGATTCCGGCGGAATGCATAATTCCGACGGAATTTTCCAGTTTAGCAGGAACTGTCTTATATAAGGTTTATTTCATTTGATTACTCGAAAATAAAGCACACATGTGTCTTAAATAATTATAAAACTATTTTTTGTTTCTCCTTTATCTGAAAAGCATTCTCCTTTATTTTTTGTTGTGTATATTTTTTACAAGCAATTTAAGTGTAGCTAATTAACTAATTAGAGAATGAAATGTAATCATTTTGATTTGTGGCCACAACTTAAACACCAATAATTCTGAGTTTTTGTGATGCAAACACAATATAATTTTTGGCTTATTGCGTAGTGAACAGAAACCCACCAAATATGGCCATAATTAGGCTGGGGATAGTCATTATATGCAAAAGATTAATGATGTGATGAGATTCAAAAAGTCAACTATTCTATGGTAATTATAATTAAATAGAAAATTACAGTAAGATCAGAGAACAAGTTTTTTCTTTGTCTACACTTGAGCAATCTATTGACCTCATTTTGGTTTGTATGAAAAACTGAACTCCCTTTGATAAGTTCCAAACTTATGGATGCAAAATCGTTTCCCTGGTTCCGGCTCTACTCGTTATCTATAGGTCAGTAGGGAACAAATTTGATTTAAATAGTTTAAATCAAAAATAATTCAAATAATTTTATAATTAGGGGTCGTTTGTCAAGTAGAATTGGAAGAGGGAGAATTGAATTAGCTAGAGAATTCAATTAGATAGAGAATTGGAGAGAATTGTCTATTTCGAAAGTAGACCGTTCGGATGAGAGAATGTGAGAGATTGTGGAGTGGAGAATTGATATTAATAAATTAAAATTAAAATCAAAACTAAAATATAAAATACTAAATATAACCAATTCTCCCCAATTCTCTCCACTCCGTCGGAGAATTGAAATACACTCCAATTCTCTGTAGGCCCCACAGTGGAGAATCTGAAATCTCCACAATTCTCTCTTCAATTCAACATACCGAACGGGCTATTTCGACGAATTCTCTAATAGGTCCCAATTCAACCCAATTATCCCGCCTCAGTTACAAGAACTAATTATTGTAAAAAAAAAACTAGTTATTTTGTCTCGTAACTAATTACAAGGTCTTATAACTAGTTACGAGACGTTGTAACTAGTTACGAGATATTATAACTAGTTACGATACCTTGTAGCTATTTACGAGACAAAATAACTAGTTCTTGTAACTAGTTATAAAATTGTTTGAATTATATTTGAATGTAAAAATGTTTCAACGTGATGAGCCGCCTTATCTGTATAGCGTTATTATTGTGTTTTAACTTTTAATACATGCAATCCGTATTTTAACATAAATTGACTATTATATTTCTAATAAAAATAATAGTTATATGAATTATGTAAGTAAAAAATGGTTTGCTTAAGTAAAAACAGATCTTGTTAGAAAAAATATAATTGTAATAGCACAAACAAACGATGTTAGTAAAAATACGGATTGTATTGTAAAAATGGACTAAATGAGTAAAATATTAATTGCATATAGCAATTTACATAATGTATTGTAGTTTTAAACATGTAATTTATCTTTACTTATAAATTTAAAAAGTTATTAAGTTGCTTAAATAATTTTTTCTATAATTATAAAAATATTAGACCACGTTAGTAAAAAAATGAATTGCTTGAAAAAAAGGAATATGTTAGTAAAACAAACATGATTAGTAAAAATGGGTTGCTTTAGTGAAAAATATATTATTGTGTTAGTAAAAATGAACTCTATTATTAAAAATGGATCACTTTAGTAAAATATAATTGTGTTAGTAAGATAATGACTTCATTAATAAAATAATAAATACAAAATTTATAAGTCTTTTAATACAAAAAATGAATTGTGCATGATAAAACATGAAGTGTATATAGAGAAATTGGCTTAAAGAATTGAAAATAAAGCGTCTTATGATTTTAAAGAAAAATATAAGTTGAAGATGTCATAAATCGTTGTGTTTCAATAACTCTAAAAGAGTTTGAATATTAATTTTTACAACAACAAAAGAAGAAAAAAAACTCCATTGAATTCAAAAGAGAACGTAGTGGGAAAGAAAATTAGAAAATTACATTGTGCATCCACTATTTCCAAGCACCACCAGAAGCCCATAATCACGTCCACCTTCTGTAACAGTTACTGATTCTTACTTCCCAACTTGTCAAAAAAGGACTTTCATCGCTAGGCATAAAAAAAATTAACATTACACTAAAATGTAAAAGGAAATAAGTATATTAAGGAAGAATAGTTTAGTGGTTAATGATATATTATAAGAGGTCGTTTTCCGCGCGAAAATGAATTGCGGTGGAATTAAAACTCGGAAGGGATTCGATTGCTGGGGAAGACCCTAATTCCTTCCGGATTTTAATTCCTTGTTTTCAACTGTACCATTACTATATGGATATCAAACAAAGGACCACCTAACATGATTGAACTACCCTTCTTATCCATCCAAACAACCCCTACTTTCTTTCTGCTTCTCATTTATGCTATTTTTTACAGAAAATACTCACAAAATTTGAGCTCACCATTATTGAAAAAAATTATGTCGACCAAACATGAATATTCAAATAATCAAAATTATTCAAACATTCAAACAAAGTGGAATAATATGGATGAACCAAAAAGTTGTTCTCTCACGTTAGAAAATAGAACATAAAGGGGTACTGTTGAAAAAAATCAAGGAAAAAATAGAAAACCTGCCATCTCCTTCCCTTTTCAAATGGTTTTGAAAACCCAATCAGAGCTCATTTGAAATCCTGTCCAGATTTGAAATCCGCCGGTTTCGTGTACACTGTTTTGCTCAGAAAATGAGGGAATTGGACCAAACAGAAATTCAGCAGAATTCCTGACCCAATTACTGCGCGGAAAACGACCCTAAGCTAGGAATAAAATTGTGGTTCGATTCTTAACGATTACTTGAAGAGAAAATTTAAAACGTAAGCTAATTTATGAATCTAAGATATTTGACACGAAATATGATAAATAGAAAAGAAATTAAGAATTTCTTTCAATTCTCATCCATTTGAAAGGAATTTCAAAGCTTGTTGGGGCTGGATTTTCGGGAAGGAGGAATTCAATTCCGAAGATATTGGACGAACAATTAGAGACGGAAAACAAGGAATTCGGAAATGCAAGGGAATTGCTCAATTCCTCCTCTCAAATCCAGACCGGAAAATGATTAATTAGGGGACGTTTGGTTGATGGAATTAGGTTCGGGAATTGTGTTCCGATTCTCGCACAAATCCTGAACCACTGGGAATTGGCCAAATAATTGTACTACAATTCTCACACCCAATTTCAGCAACCAAACTACCCCTAAGTGTGATTATATAAAAACTAGCGGGTTGCTATTTGTAGTCCGTGTTTTACTGTACGCAGTCCAAATTTTCATATAAATGGACAATTATATCCTTGAAGTTTGTTTTTACTAACGCAGTCCGTTTTTACTAACGCAGTCCATTTTTTTACTAACGCAAACCGTTTTTTACTTACGCATTCTGTTTTTAACGTATATCCTTATTCATAATATATTAGAAAAAACGGGCATAAAAATACAAATAGCACTTTAAACATTAAAAATAAATTAATAACATTGATAAAAATACTAATGAAAAATTATAAATGTTGAAATTTAATTAGTCATTAATAAATATTATTGTTGGTGGAAAATTATAAATGTTTAAATAAATTAATAATAATGATGCAAAATTATATACGTCTAAAAAATTTGATGGAAAATTATACAAATTCAAATAAATTAATAATAATGATTAAAAATCATATACTTCTTAAAATTAATACTTTTGAGAGAAATTATTGCTAATAAATTATGCAATTAAAAAACGGACTGCATTAGTAAAAAACAGACTACGTTAGCAAAAACAGACTGCGTTAGTAAAAACAGACTGCATTAGTAAATATGGACTGCAAGGATATAATTATACATTTATGTTAAAAATATGAATTGCATTAGTAAAACGCGGACTGCAAATAACAACACCTAAAAACAACTAATAAGTGATTTTATATTGAAGTTAAAAACTAATTATCGTAGTGACAATATAAGATAATTGACCAAAATAGAATATGATTGAAACTATCATTCCTAACCCGCAGGGCGCATTGAGAGGGATTTTGTCTCACAAGGTCAAGGGGGTATGCATATTAATATTGCATTGCTCTTCACTAACTATTTCCACTACCTATAAAAAAAAAAAAAAACATTTTCCACTCCATCCATGTCTATCATGTGCTCACAATTTCTTAACCAAAAAAAACAAATGAAACAATGAATGAAGTTTGGTTTCTACTTTCTAGTGGACAACGGCATCAATAATGTTTAACATATGCATTTCTCTAATCTTTTTATTCAATTATTTCTGCACCATTTTTCTCACTTTTCAGTTTTGGTTAATTAGTTCCGGTCTGATTTGGATAATGTGATATAGTTGGACTATATACCCTTTTTATACATTCTTAGTTGCATTATTCTTTTTTTTTTTTTTTTAAAGGGGTCTACAATAGACCGTCTACTTATATTATTAATGATCTCTCAAGCAAACATCATCAATCATCGAACGAATCCAACTTGGGGGTTACCCCAATCGTATGAGACAACACATTACAAGAGTAGCGAGCTAACGTATGTTCCACCAAGTTACAATTCCTCCGCACAAACCCAACTCCAGTTAAGCTCTGAGTTTGTCACCACCGTGTGTCTGGACCGGCTAATAATGTCACCATATTCAGAGTTGTCGACTTTGCCTCGATTAATACTATCAGCCACAAACTTTGAGTCAAATTTGATTTGAACTTTGCAGAACCCCATCCTAGATGTCCACTCCATTGCACTCAACACCGCCATCGCCTCTGCCTCTTTCACCGGGACCTCAACTCTCATGGTAAACATTTGGTAGTGGAGCATTCTCCCGTTACTATCCCGAAGGCAAATACCAACTCCAATCCATCTCATCTGGTTGATCAAACATGGTGTTCGTGGGTGACAAGCTGTATTCGCTCGGTCAAATTCTTTGTCCTCTTTAACGGAAGCCCTACAGATTTTTTTTGCCCCACTAGAGGCATCCGCCAAGGTGAGCCCCTTTCCCCATTCTTGTTCATCCTGATGACTAACGCCTTCTCGCACTTGATTAACCGATGTGTCCAAAGGAAGGAACATCATGACGTAAAGATATTTAAAGAGGGTCATCTCCTAAGTCATTGTTTATTCGCTGATGACACCATCGTTTTTGGTAAGGCATCTATTGTTGAGGTGTCTAATATTCTCCATACAATCAACAGATACGACAACATTACAAGCTAGGAGATCAATCCTACCAAATCGTCACTCTATGTCAGCGACAATGTCAGCCCGGTCCTCCAAAGAAATTTTACAAATATTATCAGGTGCACTAACGGAATGTCTAAGTATTTAGGAGTCTCGACAGATTGGGGCCAGACAAGGAAAGAGACTTTCCTCTTTTTTTGTGCTTGATTGCATGAATAAAGTTGTTCAATCCTGGAAAAGCTCTATGCTCGCTTATGCCAGGAAGGAAACTTTGATTAAAGCAGTGTTACAAGCCATCCCAACCTACATAATGAGCCTTTTCCTACTCTCCAAATCTCTTACCAACAAGATGAACTCCATGCTTAGAAATTTCTTTTGGTCAGGTGACCTCAACCGTCATAACATTCACTGGAGACACGTCGACATTCTTTGCTCCCAAAAGGGGGAGGGTGGTCTTGGGTTTAGAGACTTTGATACTTTCAACGGGCCCTCTTGGCTAAACAAGCATGGAGCGTCTTGAACGTGACCGACCCTCTGTGGATTCGCCTTCTTAAGTCTCGTTACTTCCCAAAGACCACTTTTCTAGAATCCCACAAAGGTTCTCGTCCCTCTTGGATTTGGGCAAGCTAGTGTGATATCAGGGATACACTTGATCTTGGCTCTCTTCGTACGGAGAAAGTACCTCTCTATCAAGAGACCCATGGATTCCCCATCTCTCCTCCTTGCGTCTTTCAGCTAATGTTGGCCCTTTCGAGGAAGTTTCCAAATGGATTTCTAATTTCCCGAGGCATTGGAATATGTACAACTTGGGCCTCTATTGTAACGAAGAACATATTGACGCCATCATTAAGATCCCTATCGGGCCCATAGGCTTCAAGGACGAATGGAAGTGGAAATTTATGAAGGATGGGTCATTCTCAGTCCGCTCAGCTTACCATGCAACCTTTGGGGAGAACGATACCTGTCAAATGCTTCCCAGACATATCCGTCGATTTACGAAAGAGCAATGAAAATGGCTTTGGAACCTCTCCCTTCCCCCAAAGATAGAGTTCTTCCTATGGAGATGCGCTCATGACATCCTGGCAACAAAAACCAACCTTCACAAGAGAGGATGGTCCCCCTCTCCCACCTGCCCGATATGTGGCCATCAGGAAGAATCTATCCTTCATTTCCTTTTCATTTGTAACCATGCCTCTTCCTCCTGGAACCTTTCGAGGATCCCCTCACCGAGTTATGATCCTAACTCCTCCTTTGTTGTATGGTTGTTCTCTATGCCGGATTCATATGACAAAGATGTGATTCTTAAATGGGCTGCTATGACTTGGAACATCTGGAAAACCAGAAACGAGTTGGTTTTCAAAAACCATACTCATCACCCCCCATACAACTATCATGCGCTCAGCAAAGGATGTCTCTCTATGGAAAAACTACATCCTACCCAGAAGTCGACCACCCACCCAGACGTCTCTCCACTAGAGCTCTCAAATCCATTCTCCCATTACTCCACCACCAACCAATACAACCCTCAAGGTGTACTGTGATGCCTCCTTTCAGGCGACTTACGGAATTGTCATATCCAATTCTGACGGACAAGTGTGTGATGGTCACTCCGGTCTTTTTCATTGTTCTAGCCCGATTGTTGCAAAAGCTCGAGCTATTCTTGAAGTACTGATCTACGCCACATCATCTCCCTTAAGATGTTCCATCTCTCTAATTGCCAAACCCTAGTCAGGAACATTGTCAGGCCCAAACACAAATAGCCATGGTAATGCTTCGCCTACCTTGGGACCATAGTGAACCTTCTCTCTGCTAATCCGCTCATTTCCATTTCTTTTATTCCCAGAAGGAACAACTTTAAAGCAAATTGGGTTGCTAAGACTACTCGTGTTGGAACCATCCCAGCTGTAAGGAGGTTTAATGTGTATTGTATCGACACACATTTTGCAACCGTAACCGTGCATTCAGGTTTTAATAAATGAATATCACCTACTTTTCAAATAAAAAAAATGCGGCCATCTAAATTTGTGAAAATTGAAAAAGTAGGTATTTAAAATAGGTGTAATCTCCCCACATGGTCTTGTTGTGTATGATGACATGAACGTGATTATACATAGGCCTAATCTTCTCGTACTGCATGACCTTTTGGCTTATTACGTGAATAGCCATTACCTATTAAGTATTACAATATCGGCACGAGCTATCTATGACATTTACCTATATAACATTCCGTCAGGTTCCGTTAGCGATCGTTATGCGGACGTGGCAAATAAGCTGACAAGGCAAATTTCTTCATGATGTGGATTTGAATCGAGTAGCTGAGTCAGCCGATTTCATGCCACGTCATATTAATTATTCTTTTTTTAATTTTCAATTTCCCATCCTCTCTCAATCATCTCCCGCTCTCCACCGTCTCCTACACGGTCGTCCTCTCAAGTCCGCCATGCTCCCCACCGGTAAGGCCAGTGCGGAGGATCTCCGGCGATTGTTCCCAGTTCCTGGTAGGCATGTTTTCCGTGACGCTGTTGTGCCGACCTCTGTTGTTGAAGTACAGGTTGCGGAGGTGATTGTGAAGGAATCTGGTGAGTTTCGGTGGTTTGAGAAGGCGGTGAGTTGGTGCTCTGTTAGTCAGGTTAATTTCTAATTTCCCTTTTATTTCTACCTCCTCCCTTCACCTTCTTCCTCCGTATTCCTCCATAGATGTTAAGCTCTGCATAGATGAAACTCCATCCCCGCCGTCAACAACCTACCCAACTCTGCCCCATCTATTTCTCCATTTACCAATTAGCCTCCCCACCATAAGTAAGGAATAGCTCATACAAAGGTATGAAGAAAGCTTCACTAATAGCAATAATAGCGCCCTTAAGCCACCAGGATCTTCAGCTAATCCATTTTAGCATCAGCCCACTTGAACATCACCTCCAGAATCCCTTCTGCAACTCCCAATTTCGACAACCCATTCTTCACCACAGATGAAAATGAATCTAAGTGGCTGTTATCTATAGATTCGCCGCCGCTACTCTCCAATCTTGGAAATCGGCAATCTCCGGTGACCCTTCTTTAATCCTCGAGACCTGGGTCGGCCAAAACGTCTATTCCTACAAAGAAATTTACTGCAACGATGGAACCGTCGCAGGAATAGATCTCAATCACGCGAACCTACGAGGAAAGTTAATCGACGAGCAATCCCTCTTAACCGATCTAACCCTAATCCATCTCAATTCCAACAGATTCCATGGTGCAATCTGTGAGACTTTCAAAGACCTAGTCTCTCTCCAGGAGCTAGACCTAAGCAACAACCAATTCTCCGGAAATTTCCCCATTCCGTTACTCTACATTCGAATCTGCCTACCTCGACCTCCGATTCAACTCCTTCACCGGCTCAGTCCCTGACGAACTCTTCAACCACCAGCAGCTCGACGCCATTTTCCTCAACAACGAATTCGGGCTCAATTCCTCAGATTTGTGGAGGTCGATAGGGGTTGGCGGTGGTGCTGTGTGTGATTGGGTTTGGGATGGTTAGGCAGAAGATGATGATTAGAGGAGGAAGAAGAAGAAGGTGATTGATTTTGGAAGCCATTTTTTAGGATGAATTTGGGGGGAAGGTGTTGTGGCTGGTTATTTATTGATTTAGGGATTTGTGGAGGTGGTCGATGAGAAGTTTGGCCGGAGGAAACGAGAGGTAGGGTGGCGGAGGAAGTGAAGATGGGGATTAAGGTTTCAAGGCGATGGAATGAGAGAGAAAATTAAAGAAATTTGGTAATTAAAAAATTAGTAATTAAAAATAAATAAAAAGGAAATTAGAAATTAAAAAAATTAATTTAATTAACATTACGTGGCAGTCATGTCACACGCCACATAAGAATTTGGGCACAGTCAGCTAAATCCGTTAGGCCACGTAGGATGATTTTGGGCGAAAATTGATGGAATGCTATTTAGGTAAATGATATGGGTAGATCGTGCCAATATTGTAATACTTAATAAGTGATGGCTATTCACGTAATAAGCCAAAAGGTCATGCTGTACGAGAAGATTAGGCCTTATACATAAGCATACATAGTGGGAAACCTCAAATGATACATCTCATTCATATCCTCTTGACATTGATGTTACTATCTACTCACTTTGTTCCTTGGTGCGGCAGGTTTAGTTTTATACGTTGACATATCGAAACTTTGTATGTAATATTAAAATGTGTTATGTGTGTGTATGTGATCTCAGAGTGGCCATTCTTTACAAGGATAGAAAGAAACAACGTATATTTTTCATCATCAAGCCAATAAGGATTTGGTCAGACTCTTCATGGATCAAATCTCGCATTCACATACGTACATACCAATAATGCAAATTTTGGAGAAAGGCCAATAAGATTTTCCTAAGCATTCAAATGATTAATACCATAGATTGTTATCAACTATGAAGCAAGTATTTGAATAATTACGAGGTATATGTAATTTAACGAGTGTTATAAACTTTGCCGCACTATTAAATTGAGTTGAAAAAATGGCTAACATGGAACATGAATTGAAAATATGTCATCTGACATGGCAAACAATTTAACGTCAGATGGCACACAATTTTCCTTATGTTCTCCTATGACCAATAATTCATGTATGATGCTCTGTGCGTTATTTTGAGATAAAAAATAAGTTTTAAATAGTTGTAACAAATTAAATGCTATGTATGATGCTCGGTGGGTTATTTTGCATAGGCATCTCACAATGTCACGACACGTAGATAGTTTAACTGCTAAAACTAAATGCGTAACAAGACTGAAAAAAGTTTGAATATTTTGTAATAGGGTCAAATACTTAAAAGGTCCCGAAACTATAGGGCGAGTTACAAACTCATCCTAAAACTTTAATCCGTTACAGAGTGGTCCTATTACTATGAAACATGTTACAGAGTAGTCCTAATGACGTCATAAGTGTACTTTTTCAGCCATTTTGTCACGTCACCATGGACATGTCATCGAAAATATACTTTGAAATTCATCTTAAATTGATTCAAATATAAAATTATATCAATCTAACTCACTAGATTTAGTTTTTTAACCAAAGTTTATAAGGTAGATGAGTTAAGATTTAGATTTGAATCATATTGTTGAATTTTGAATTATCTTTTAGATGACATGTCAATAGTGACATGGCGAAATGGCTGAAAAAGTACAGTTATGACGTCACTAGGACTACTCTATAACATGTTTCATTGTAATAGGACCACTCTGTAACGGATTAAAGTTTTAGGACGAGTTTGTAACTCGCCCTATAGTTTTAGGACCTTTTAAGTATTTGACCCTTTTGTAATACTCTTCAAATTACATATAGCCCATAACTATTCAAATAATTTCACTTTATTTCATTACATTTTAGAATATTAAACCTTTTAAGTTTGGTATTGATACGAAAGTGTGTTCATAAGCATTAGGGGGGGGGGGGGGGGGGTGTCAGCTGGCGAGGCCTGAGTGGTACCAATAACAAATAACTTACTTATAACCCATGTTTAATTAAATATAATTATCGTTACTCGAATGCTAAAAAGTTTCTGGTGGGGCAGGAGGTTGATAGGGGAAGGAGACATTGCTTGGATGAGGTTGGGGAGGTTGTGTGTGAGGAAAGACTTTGGAGGTTTGGGGCTTTTGAAATCTCAATGGTTTCAATTTAGCCATGTTGGGTAAGCAGGGTTGGAAATTTCTGACTAATCATAATGCTTTGGTTTCTCGTGTGTTCAAGGCGAAATATTTTCCTAAGGAGGAGTTCTTAACAGCTAAAGTCGGGTACCGGCCTAGCTATGTATGGCAAAGTATTGTGGCTGCCCAAGATGTGATTAGAGCTGTTTACCGTTGGCGGGTGGAGGATGCAATGAGTATGAAAGTGTGGAATGAGTCATGGCTAAGGGAGGATGCAAACTATTTCATTGAAACGACTCCTAGTCTGCAACTTTATGAATTGACGGTAAACGATATCATTGTCCCTAACCTACGGTTTTGGGATGACAACTTACTCGTCTTTTTTTTTGAAAGAGATATTCAGGTGATAAGGAGGATGAAACCACCCGACGTTGGTGGTAACAATGCGCGTATTTGGCGTCATGCGTTAAGCTTACATGAAGGTGTTGGCCAATAATGAGGAGATGGAGGCATGGCAAGAAGAGGGGTCATGGACAGTCTTATGGATGGTGAAGATTCCGGAAAAGCTGAAACACCTGTCTTGGAGATTCATGCATGGGGTGGTACCAACGAGAAGCACTCTCAGAAGAAGAGGTATGGAAGTCATTGACGAATGTGGGTGCTGCATGGCGAGAGGTGAGACACTGATCACAATTGATTGTTGGGATAGATGCGACGTTGGTACATGGATTCGTAGCTTGCAGAGGTATGGAGCGGATGTCAGACAGTGGCTGGCCTCACTGCTGCAATCAGGAGCGGAATTCTCCATTCATAAAACTCTCTCGGTCATCTGGGTCATGTGAAGGAAACAAAATGAAAGGGTGTGACAGCGAAAATCTTCACTGACAGAGGTCATCCTACAGAGATGTTTGGAAGAGATGACAGACTAGATAGAGGCACAAAACATGGGGAGGACGTGATGAGCCAGCCGTATAGTGGTCACAGCCCAAGCTGCCATTCACACGGAGCCATGTGAGAATCTTCAAAGGAAACATCAATGCATACCTAGAAGGCTGGAGCAGAGGAAGACATGAGGAGGATGCGGAGAGGTACATGAGAGAAGGCTGCACCGTGCTGGAAATGAAGGAACCAAGCTCCAAGCCCTGAACCATGATGATGATGCTAGACTGAGACATGATGACGGGCCGAGCCAAGATGCTAATGTCGGGCCGAGCCGAGATGCTGATGCCAAACCGAGCCAAGATGGGGATGCTGAAACGAGATAAGATGCTGATGTCGGACCGAGGCAGGACGTTGATGCAGGGCTAATACAAGATGCTGATGTTGGGCCGAGGCAGGACGCTGATGCTGGACCATGATGTGTCGCACCAAGACCGCTATAGGGCCGGGTCACCAGAAATCCGGCCACCACGCGGATTACACTCAAAATCTGTCCGCGTGAAGGAATCCGCCCCGGATAAATAATTACTGATGCCACGTGAATAACCTACGGTTTCCAAATCGTTAGGAAAACCGGAGGACACACACTCCCAACCGGATTAGGACACGGAGCCGACTTAGGGTTTCTCCAGTTTAGGGTTTTACCTATATTTAGTTGTTTTTCCTTTTAGTTCGGATTTCTTCCAACTTAGTTAGATCATTTCAGAATATTTTAAGTTCCTAGAAGTAGAATAGAACAAGGATTCGGAGAGCCTGTTCCCGAATTCTTGCCCTATAAATAAAGGCCTTTGGCCATGATGTAGCATTAGACTTTTTACAGAAATTGAATTCATAACTTATGTTCTTTGTTTCCTTCAAGCTTTTGCTCGTTGTTGCTTAGCTTAAGGTTTGGTATATCGTGACTCAAGGTATTCACCCTTGATTGCGTGGCACCGTTCGACCTGGACACTTAGGGCTCCTAGCTCTCTATAGCTAATGGGTCCAAGTACTCTCCATCATGGTTTTCTGGTTTTGACTCGCTTGTTTTGTTATCTATCTTATTGGTATAAGGTCGCGGCCCACAGTTGCGGATCGTTTCTATCAAGACGTCAACATCGGAACCGCTAGTAGAGTGTCAGAAATGGCACGCTCTTGTAGGGGAAGTTGTTAAATGCAATATTGATATCGCATGTTTTGAGCAGGGGTTGCAGCATGGTATGGGACTGGTAATTCAAAACAATGCGGACAGATACTACAGTTCCTCATGCAAAAAGCACAAGGGTGTGTGGTGGTCCGGGAAATTTAGTTGGATGCGGTCCTAAAAGCAATGGAATGGGTTCGTGACAGTGGCTATGAAGAAGTTATTTTTTAGACAGACAATCAAGTCGTCTCGAACGTCATCAACAAGGAGCTTGGGGACGATTCTGAGTTCGGACGGATGGTCAAGGAGTGCCACAGTATCATTCAGAGTAAACTTGGTTACATGGTTAGTTGGGTTAGGAGAAGTAGGAACACAGTCGCTCATGAGTTAGCTCGTAGATCGTTTTCTATGATCTACTCCTTCGGGAGAGGCGCCTCCTATCCGGTGTGAAAGTTTTGTAAACCCTATTTGTTTTTATCCCACGCATAAATGAAGTGTTGAAGCTTTCCTCGGAAAAAAAAAATTTAAATCGTTACTAATCAACACAACTTATTTTTAAAACCAATATTTGGCCTAGCTAAAATGTAATAAATGTTATGAAATGATGGAGAAGATGGTTATATGAACAATATAAAGAATAAGAGTAAAGAATGCAGTGAGAAACACAAAAAGGGAAAAGAGAAGAATTATTTATTCTTATTCATATCTCAATTGATACAATGTTGTGCTCTATTTATAGACACATAAGATATATAACTATTATATGTTAATATAATTACACTTTTTTTTGACAATATTAATATATAATTACACTTGAATGGAGAATAATGAGTCATGTAAGACATTGATTAATATGATTAAACTGAAGGTAGCATACTATGATGCTCATGATGGGGAGAAAAGAGATGATAAGAAAATGAATGAAAAGCTTAAACGCACAATCCCTTTCCTAGAACTAGAAAAGGTCCCCGGCAACGGCGCCAAAAACTTGATGTAAATTATTACACACCTAGTTTTACTCAATGGATTTCTCCAAAGAGTACGTATTTTCCTAAGGTCTTTTCGGTTCTATTACTCAACAAAGTGTATTAAGCTATTCGGGTTTCATTGGATTTGGATTGGTAATGTTTGTGAACTAATTAATATAAGAATGAAAAAGGAAACAAGTAAACATATTCGATGTTCAAAGATTGATTAAGTAGGTTGTCCATACTCGAATCCACCCTAGTTCGGTTAAGATTGATAGATGCAATGCAATTTTGGTTCAACATACTTCATGACTTGACACTTTCTTGGTTGATCTCTACTCTAGGGTTAGGCCGCAGAAATACTATCCTATCAAACCCATAAGTTCATATGGTCAAGATAACTTGTGAATTACCAAGAACGCATGCAAGGTGTTCGATAAAATGCCACAAAGATAATGGAAAGAGATTAGGTCTACCAATCCTTGTATCAAGCTATCGGCAGAACCTAACAATTTCCTAAACTCTAGAATGACTCATGTTCTTGGTTAGACCTGCGAAATCAAAGATAAGCAATGAAACTGACAATCGATCAATCAATCATAATCATGCAGTCAAATTAAGGTTTATAAGAAGAACACATCAAATTGTCTGAATAAACCTCAATAACAATCAAAGGGTTAAAAATCCAACATCATCCATACAAAACTTCCCTAGAGTTTCATCTAATCTGAACAAACCAAAAAACTTACCTGCTCATAGTCGTTGTAACGAAATCGCGGAAAAAGATGAAAGAAACTAATGGAGAACTCATTTTTCACCAATTTGATTGAATCTTCTCGTTTGATAACTGACCCTTAATCGACTTGGAGCAATCCTCACCTTCTCTCCATGCTAATTATCCCCAAGAACCTCTGAAAATCCTTTCAATAAAGTATAATCCCGTCAAAATTGAGTTGTGGGAGTCTCCTCTTCAGTTGGGGAAGGAGAAAACCCCATTAAAAGGACAAAATTCATATTTGGTCAAAAAGCGCTCCTGACAGCACCCAAAAAGTGCTCTAGAGCACTTTTGGGGTTCGTGTAGAAAATCACAAACTTCTTAAATAAAAGTGCGTCTGGACGCACAAAAAAGTGCGTCGGCGCACTTTTGGTTCCAAAAGTGGCACTTTTCGGAGGTGCTAGCTTCTTTTGAACATAATTTAATGATTGTGCCACCGACAGTTCTTTGTTAGGAATTTATGTCCCCAAAACTACAAATCTCAAGAAATACTAACATTGACTACAAATTCACACGTTGCATCTTTTTGGACAAATTATGTGGTGGTCTCTACCAATTTCTTTAATATTTTTTACCAAATCAATCCAATCCATCTTATTATTATTTCCGTCTCATGGTTGTTATTGGTTGGAGGAAAATTTTGGTATTTTATTAATCACTAATACGTACTTCAAATTAATGGTAAGGAATAATTACTTGCCCTAATTAATTATGTCAGTTATGTGTTATAAGAAAATATCGGCTGGCAAAATCTACTTAAACGTATCCCTTTTCCTTTATCAATGACAATTTGATTTTCTCCACTAATATTACTCCTCTAATCTTTGTACTCGATGCATAATTTTTCCGTCAAACCCTTTATCAATCTATGAGCAGAAACACTATCACATTACTGTTTTGAGTTTTAATTGAGCTCAACCTTTGCATTGATGTTGAATGAGGTTGAGTTTTTTCAAGTTTTGAACAATATGCTACTTGATGATACGTTAATTGACTCTTCCGATGACGCAGTTGAGGATACTAGTTCGGTTACCTTTCAAGGTATTGATTTTCTATATAGCATTATGAAGAAAATTTCGATTATAATTCTCAAAAAATTTTCGTCTCAATGGTTTCTTTGAAGTTATATTTTTTCACCCATATGATGTTTAGCGTGTTTGATTATATTCCTATGGAACGAACTCGCCTGAAGTAGACCAATTGAATTTAGAGTTCAAGATGATGGATGATGCGAAAGAGTATATCAACAGTTATGCAATTGGTCTTGACTTTGGCGTTCGGAAGATATCTACAAGCAAGAACAACAACAAAGGTAATTGATATATGTTTTTATCCAATATGCTACATAAAATTGTTATATTAGATTTTTAGAAGAACACTAAGAAAAATCTTGTCAATAAAGGTATCAAGGGAGACGATGGAAAAATGACAGGTTTTCTAGTGGTGATGAGGTTGAAATTTAATTTGTCCAAACATAGTAGGTTGTAACTAGATGAATCTCCAGACATAATCATGCTTTCAATTAATGTGTATTAGAGTTACATCTAATGATGGCTCGAATGTTGGATGAATATGAAATCTTCCTAAGAGGTTCATATGATTTTATGACAAATGCAAAGGGTTTTTTTTGGTTGATCAAATGCAGAGGTGGAAGAGAGAACTTCATTTTGTTATTCTTACTCACAAACATTGTTTTGGAATAGACCAGGTCATCTAGTAAACTAGTAAGTCATCTAGTTTATTAAACGTTGTTATATCTACAAACATATATAAGCATTTTAGATTTTTTCCTATTGCCACCTAGGATTCTCCATGCTTCTCCTTAATTGTAGGAAGGTAGCCAATCAATAAATTTTAATATAATTTATTTTAAATAAAATATTTTATTATTATTATAAAAGTGATAAATTTTAAGCAACTATGAGACTCGAACCCGCAACCTCAAGAATTTAAGTACTATGATTTACCAACTAAGCTAGCTAAACTAATTTATAATTATATTGAAACATTAAAACACATTGCTCATCGACATTTTGTTGTACAAACTGAAACACATTTCACTCTTAATGATTTGCAAATTCATTGATTTTATGATAACCATCTGTTTATTGTAGAAATACACTAGCAATTTAAATAAAGAGTAGAGTGAAAAAAATTATGGTAATAATTCATTCATATAGTTTATTGACAGATGATGATACTTTTGTTTGAATCGGGCTCTGTGTTGATATTTAATTAAGTGGGACAAAAATGAAATATTTTTTTTCTTGCCACATATAATATATTACATTATAAACTCAAACACTTTACTTACCACTCTATGTGTGCATATATAGCACTAACATGTTTACACACATGATGCTAATGGTGAGAATGAGACATATAAATTTGATATTGATCGAATCATTCATATATGTTTGTAGGTGTATTTGCTCACATGAATTCTTGAAAGACATTCAAGGTAACTAGGAGTCGTAGATTACTTAAAAAATTAAAGCACATCATTTATATGTGTTAAAGACTTCAAACTAACTAAGTTATTGATTAATTTGGTCAAACATCAAGTTGTATAAATTAAAAAGGGAAAATGATACTTTGTCCCTCCCTACTTTGCAAGTTAACAAACAGCCCCCTAGACTATGAAATGATCAATTTACCTCCTCCTACTATGCCAACCTAACAAACAACCCCTTCCATCCAAAATTACGTTAAGTGATGACTCACCAATATGACTCATCCATAAAAAATATTATTTTATTTTTTAATATTAAAATCCATAAACAAAATATTTTTTAAAAATATGTTTTATATTTTATTTATAAATTAAATTTAATTCTTTTTATAATTTTTTTTTGTCTTTTTAGTTTAGTTTAGTTGAGATGGATGAAAGTCGATGATGTGTCAATGTACTGTCATTAATTGTGGATGAGTCATATTGGTGAGTCATCACTTGACGAAAATTTGGATGAAAAGGGCTGTTTGTTAGGTTGGCATTGTAGGAGGGGGTAAATTGATCATTTCATAGTATAAGGGGCTGTTTGTTAACTTGGCAAAGTAGAGGGGGCAAAGTACCATTTTCCCAATTAAAAATTATGAATATTTAGGAGAAATATTTTTCATATATTATAGCTATTGAGCTACATAAAATTGGAGAAATAAGGTTGTAAATTAATAAGAATAATGGTCATTGAGGTCAAGAGTGTGTAATAATATGAGTCATGAGATCTTAAGTCATTTACTATTAACAAAATTCAATGTGTTAATCGAGTTGAGTCAGTTTGAATTGAGCATATTTATCAAACCTAAATATATTAAAAAAATGATTTTTACCATAGTCTTCTAAGTTTTAATGGGTCAATTGAGGTTTCATTTCTCAATATGATTTTTATATACAATGTTGGATTTTTAGTGTCCACTTTATCTGGTTGCAAATGTTTTAAGAGAGTTGCAATTTCATTTTTTTGTCTCGAACATACTTTTGTTGGTAAATCAAATATTTTGTTATAATTTTTTGAAGTTATATTGGTTAAGAAGACATCATTAATTTGAAAAGTCATTTACTAAAGTCATTCACTATTAACAAATTCATAGTATTGATCGGGTTGAGTAAAATTGAATTGAGCATATTTCATCAAACCTAAATATATCCATGTAACATGATCCTTATTTTCATATTCTTCTAAGTTTTAATGGGCCAATTGATGTTTCATTACTCGAAATAATTTTTTTGGACAATGTTGGGCTTTTAGTCTCCTCTGCTTTATTTGTTTGCAAATGTTTTAAGAGTATTGCAATTTTATTTTCTGTTTGTCTCAAATTTACTTTTTTTAGTAAATCAAATATTTTTTTTAAGTTATATTGGTTTAGAAGACATCATTCATTTGAAAAGTTTATTTAAAAGAAGTATAAATTAAAAATAAAATTGAGTTGCATAAATTTAAAAAATTATGAATATTTAAGAGAAGTATTTGTCAATTAATATATGATATATCTATATAAGCTAGAGAATTTTTTTTATGAATTATTGAGTTAGAGAAAATTGGAGAACTAAGATTGTACTTTAGTAAGAGCAGTCCAGTGAGGTCACAAGTGTGTGATCATAAGTAAAGTGAGCTATAAATCATTTACTAATTAACAATTTGGAGTATTGATCGAGTTGAGTCAAATTTGATTAGGCATATTTCATCAAATCTAAATATATTAAAATGATCCTTATTTTCATATTATTCTAAGTTTTAACAGGCCAATTGAGGTTCCATTCCTCAAAATGAATTTTTTTGGATAGTATTGGGTTTTTTAGTCTCTACTTTATTTATTTGCAAATGCTTCAAAAGAGATGCAATATCGTTTTCTATTTGTCTCGAACTTACTTTTGTTGGTAAATCAAATATTTTGAAGTCATATTGGTTTAGAAGACATCATTCATTAGAAAAGTTTGTTCGAACAAAAATTATAATTGTTTAGATTCTTTCTCCTTTGCTAATGATCATAAATGGATGTATTTCATTTTACTATGTAATTGAACTTCATTAATTCTAAAATATTCTAAAATTAATCACATTATTCAATTTTAATATGATGTGTATTTCGGTACTGTATAAAAAATTATCTAGATATTTTTATATTTTTTACTTTAAACTATTTAACTTCTCAATTAAGTAAAATATTAATTCTTTTGACCCACTTAGTTTTAGTTTAATTTCAATCCGATATTTTAAAATTGTAGTTGGTTTACAGTTTGATAAACATAATTTTAAATCTATCATTATACAAGATCGTTCCTCATTTACTAATTACACTAAAATAAACGACCGAAATATCACATATCGGCCAACGGGCCGAAAAAATGCTAGTTTCAAATATGAATCAAAATAATTTGAGTATTTCATTTTTTATGAATAATTAAGAGAGTTTTATTAACCAAAATCAACCAAGATAGGGAAATCCTATATGGGTAAGAAGTTTAGACACTTTGTTTGCTCTATACACAATTCCTATACACATAGGATTTATCCATTGATCAACATAAGGATGATTTGATGAGAGTAATATTCCACCTTAACATCAAGATAAGGCTTCCAGAGTATCCAAAACTTCCTCAAATGGCTTTTGTCGTAGTTTAGAAAGTGGTTCCAAGAATAAAATTTATCAGCTATTTTTTTTGGGCATTTTTATGAGAAACTCTAGTTTTTAGTGAACCAACAATATCTACTATATTTTTATTTAAGATACTAGAATTCAAGCCCTTTTGGTTCCACACCAACAATACTTTCATATCAACGTTTTTTCCTCTTCTTCCTCCTCTCTTAAGAGGTGGAAAATTTCCAGGAGAGAAAGCTCTGCTAGTTTCCTCAGGTCACTTTTCCCTCAGACTCGTCTGATAACTCCTGGTTATTGAGGGACTCACCATCATTTATATCTTTTGAATTTTTGCTATACACTCCCCTAGGTGAAACCTCTTCTTGACAGTGAGACTGAGTTTCATTTTTATCCTATATCTCTTCTTGTGATACTAATATATTTACTTGAAATTTCTTACATTTACAACTACTATATTATGTTGATATGTTGTTTCAACCATGTTCACAATTTTTTATAGACAGGGAACCAACGCCACTACCAACATATGATCCAGATGACGGATTTTTTCTAGATCCAACATGGGAAGATTATATTCAAACAATTGATTTCTCAATTCCAGATAATGATAATGATAATAACAATATTGTACCAACAAATGACAACTCAACAAGTTTTGTCGACACCACAACAACAATAAGCAACAACAACCCATCGGAAGATGAAGGAGAACAACTACTAGATGAGCTGCTAGAGAACTACATCAATGATCAAAATGAAAGTTGGGATTTTGACGTTGATGAGTTACTCCTTGAACATCAGTCTGAGAGATTGTATTTGAACTCCAACTCGGTGTTGAAAGAAATTGAGGGTATGTTTGCAAAGTTTTTTATGAATTGTATGTTTGCAAAAAAATTATGAATGGTATATTTGCAATTTATTAGATGAAATCATTTTCAATTTTCTCTTTTAGTTTATTTATTTACATTAATTACTTGCCTATTTTCTCTAAAAATATTACAAATGAGAAGCACTCAAAGTTATTGAAAATGATTGGAAGTAACGTCTCATTTTTTTTATGAATAGTAACGTGTCATTTGATTTTCATTTCTTTGTTGGAAATTTTTAGGTAATCATAATGAATGAGTTGATGGTGGTAAGACTTTAGAGTAACCTTGTTTTGTCTGTTGATTTTTTTGGTTGAAGGAGGGAAGTTAACTAGAAAGAAACATTTATCTGATGAATAACTTGATGAGCTGGAAGTTCAAGATCCCAAGAGAGCAAGACAGTAATCTCATATCACTACAAAAAAATTGACCTTTAGCTACTGCAAAATTACAACGGCATGAAAATGCAGTAGCAAATAGTTAGTATTTGCTACGACAATCACTATTTCATGTAGTAATTTGCAGTAGCAAATACTATTTGCCACACCACTATTTGCTACACCCAACATCCCGTAGCAAATAGTGGTGTGGCAAATAGTATTTGCTACTGCAAATTACTACATGAAATAGCGATTGCCGTAGCAAATACTAACTATTTGCTACTGCATTTTCATGCCGTTGTAAATTTGCAGTAGCTAAAGGTCAATTTTTTTGTAGTGTATGTCTTAATTATTGATTTTGTTAGGGAAAATAGCCAAATGTTGCTTAATTCATGACATGTTGTGATACACAGGATCATAAGAAATAGGACATCAGCTCTCAAGGAAAATGAGAAGGAAGAACTTGCTGCTCGACCGCTCTTAAATGATTTAGCCAAATTTCAAATTGATGTTGCTCTCCTTTCTTCCAAGCTCACAATGATGGAGGTATGTATCGTAGTACTACTAAATATTCACAATTCATCTCAGATTTAGTTATGGATGTTGAATTATGACGGTTAAAGACTAACCATATACATAATTACTTAAATAACATCCAATTTGGTTTTGGTGTTAATGGCCAAATCCGACCAACAAGGCAGGCATGTGTTATTTTCTATTAGCCTGCTACTATGAGTTATTCGTATGATAGTGATGTGTTATTCTAGTGTTACTTTATCAACAAATAATTGAGTAATATAGTGTTACTTGTCTATTATTAACATATGAGTAACAAGTAAATAACACGTGACTAATATATTATCGATGAATTTGACCCTCAAGGCATGAACCGCATTGACCCTAACCAAATGATTGAACACAGATTGAAAACAAAGAGATGTGGGATGTTAATGAAAGAATGCGACAGGAGGAGGCTGAGATGGTGAGCCACATCTCGGATTTAGATGGTAATCATAAATTTTCAAATATTTGATTTTAAAAAGTTGCAATGATACAAATATTAAATGATTTTTATCTATTAATATGATCCAGGAAGAATTAAAGAGCTGTGAAGCCTTGCCCTTCAGCTGAAACAAATAGCAGCCACAACAGATTCAGTTTTTCGCAACAACGAAGGCAGCGACTCGCTTACCATTGAACAGATACTACCAAATCACCAAATTATAGGCCCAAGTGATCATCCTCCACAGCAGCAACAACAACAGAAGGTTACTGGGTAGAATGGTAATCAACTGGTGATGACTAATTCTTATGGTAATCACAAACTGCCTAATTACCTAGTATTGAAGTCTAGCGAAATTGATCAGGGCTTGGCTATTAACTATGATCGGCAGTCGATGGGGCCGCCACCCGCCGGTTCAATTGCCTCTGTTATTCGAACAAGTCCAAGATCCAATACTTTTACCGCCACCTAATGGGGGGGTTTGCTGTTCAATTGGTTGTAGCAGCAGCCGATGCTGGGAGACAGGAGGCAGTACGGGTGTTGGATATTGAAATGGTGGATATTAAAGACTTGTTTGTTGGATTTTCTTTCCTTGGTTTTATTTTGGAGACGATGAATGTTGCAATGGTGTTTAAGAACTGTTTTATTTTTTTAATTGTTTAAGAACTATCTATCTAATATTTGATCTTTGAACTATTAAGTCTGAGCTTCACCTCTAGTTTGATCCTTAGAAATTGGGTGAGACGTGTGGAGTACATCAGTGTGATTCGGTTTACGAAGATGAATGAGTTTTATCAATTTAATTATTTTTAAAGGAATTTTAATTAATTGGAAAGGATACGCTTATTTTCTCTCGAATGAGAGTTCCCTCTAGCTTTAGGGTTTTTTGCCGCCGTTATTAGGGTTCCACATAACTCTTATTTTTTCATTGTGGTGGCTCCCTTTTGTGCGTTCTTGTGTCAAACCCGCATCTCATAGCCCATGGATCTCTCTCGTGCTTTGTCGTTGCGGGATTTGCCTAGTATGTCACATACGCCACTCCTAGGGACTCAACGTCCTCTTGAGGTTTTCCCCACCATCGTTTAAAAGGGATGCGGAGAGGCTCGCTCTGCTACCACTTTTAACATCTCAATCTTTTCTGACAAGATATTGTCCGCTTTGGGCCCTCACGGATTTTTTTATGGGTGTTGGTGGGATTTGAACTCATGACCTCTTCCTCTCAAGATCAAATGTCCACCACTACACCTCAAAACGCGTCATCTCAGTTAAGGTTGAACCATTCCTCATAGCCTCATGGATCTTTTTCGTGCTTTGTCGATGTGGGATTTGCCTAGAATGTCACAACGGCGACCTTGAAGGGCGCTGATTGGAAAAAGAAGACATCGACCGAGAAAAAAATAGAGTTTCAGGATTGAATATGAGTCAATGGCCGACGGTGAATCTGTTTTAAAACTCTAATTTAAAATTGAATTCCAAATTCAACCTTTTTGTTTTGGGTTATTATTTCTAAAATGCTCTAACTTTGGCGATTTATTTTAAAAATGCACTAAGTTTCGGAAACCCCAAATCTATCCCAGACTTAACACCGTTAGTCCTTGTTTGTTAAATTTTAAACATTTTGAACCAAGTTGCTAACGGAATTAACTTTTAAGTTTTTGGTCTTCTAAAATCAGTAACCCAAGTTTTCCAAAATTACATTTTGATCCTTCTTAATTATATCCCTTACAACCCTTCTCCCAAACCCATCCACCTCTTCACCTTCTCCGATCATCTCCCGCCGCCGCCACTGCCGCTGTCGTCGCTGCCCAGAATCCGAGGAAAATCGCTGTCGTCAAGCAAAATCGCCCAGAATCCGAGGAAAATCGCTGTCGTCAAGCAAAATCGCCCAGAATCCGAGGAAAATCGTTGTCGTCAAGCAATCAAGGAAAATCGTGACGTCGTTATTGCTCTGGAGCTCGCCGTACCTGCAATCGACTTTAGATCTGATCTCCGCCGCCGTATCCATGGGGTGTTACGAGATTCGGGTGGTCAATTGAGGATAGGATCAAGATCTCGTTGTAGAACGACTTCGCCAAGATCGTCGCGTGCTGCCTGTGGAGGTACTTCACGGCGGCGATTCTCCCCTCGAAGAGTTGCCCCAAGTAAACCGACCTGAATCCGCCGTCGCCGATCTTCTCTTCGGGTCGAACTTGTTCGTCGACTCCTCGAGCTCCTCGTAGCTGAAACCGACGGGAGCAAGGTGGAAGACCGGTGGCGGCGCTGGAACGTCGCCGTCAAATCCTCCTCCGCCACAACCGACTTCAGCTGCCTGGATATGAAAACCGCCACCGGGACCAAAACCAAACAGAGAGCAGTGAAAACCGAGCAGAGAATCGGCGACGGTACGAAATTCGACGACGATGAAGAGGTCGGCGATACGGAATCCGGCGAGAGAGAAAGAGATTCATCGGGAGAAGGTTGGTTTGGGAGGATTTGTAAGGGATGAAATTGAGAAGGGTCAAAATGCAATTTGGGAAACTTGGGTTACTGATTTTGGAAGACAAAAAACTTAAAAGTTAATTCCGTTAGCAACTTGGTTCAAAATGTTTAAAATTTAACAAACAAGGACTAACGGTGTTAAGTCCGGGATAGATTTAGGGTTTCCGAAACTTAGTGCATTTTTAAAATAAATCGCCAAAGTTAAGGTATTTTAGAAATAATAACCCTTTTGTTTTTGTCTTAAATGAAATGTTAAAATAAAAATAATTATTGAGTTGGAAAATTGGCTGGCCATTATTAATTTGGTAGAATGTACTACAATATTTCGTAGTCACCATAAAATTGTCCACTAGTATAATGACCATTGAAAAATCATTTATATTTATAGTAAAATAAACGTAAAAGTTTATAACTAAAATGTTTTCAATACATGCAAAATTAGTGTCACACTCTAGTGAAAGACAAATTAAATATGAGGATTCTTCATTTTCTCTCATATGATGACACTAATTTGCACCAGTCCTTTCTTCAATAAAGATCTAATGGTTAAGATTATATGAGTATTAATGTCATTTATTTTTAATTATTTTAATTAATTAATTATCTTTTTTTTTACTATTTTACTACTATAATTAAACCGTGATAGTTATTTTTTAGATTTGCAACCTTATAATTAATTATTCTTCATTTATTAAACTTGGCAGGTCTGACCGATTTCCTGGTTAACCGCCCGAAACCGGCCCGAACATGGCGGTGAGAAAACCGATCTGATCGGGTTACGGTTCGGGGACGGATAACAGAAAGTTCTTGGTCCCAATTTATTAATTAAAGGTAAAACTGAGTTGGTTGCTACTGCTTATAATCCTGAAGTGTCTAGGAAAGAACTTGCTACTGCTGTGTTGATGCATGAGTACCCTCTGTCTATAGTCGAACATTTGCATTTCAAGAGGTTTTGCTATTCTCTTCAGCCTCTTTTCAATGTACCTTCAAGGAACACATTGAAAAGAGATGTGATGAGACTGTATTTTGATGAAACGGCTAAGATTCAGAGGTTAATTGACTCTAGTAAGGGCAGAGTTGCCATAACGACTGATATGTGGACAGCCAGTAACCAAAGGAAAGGTTACATGGCTGTCACTGCACATTATATCGATAATGGATGGTGTTTGAGGAGTCAACTGTTGAGGTAATTCACCTAAACCTACAAAACATATAACTATAAGTTACTAATTGTCTAACTGAGCAATTGTTTGTCTAATGAAAATTGTTTATTGACTTGTTGCAGGTTCATGTATGTCCCAGCTCCTCATACAGCTGATAGGCTTGCAAGGTTTCTTATTGACTGCTTGATGGAATGGAACGTTGACACTAAGGTATCAACTATAACCTTAGATAATTGTAGCACAAACGATAGAATGCTTGAAAATGTTAAGACGGAGTTAGCACTGCCTCTTTTGATCAAAGATGGGGCTTTAATTCACATGAGATGCTCTGCCCATATTCTGAATTTAGTTGTCAAAGATGGCCTAGATGTTGTGAGAGATGGGATTGAGAAAATTCGTGAGTCTGTGTGTTATTGGATGGCTACTCCTAAGAGATTGGAATTTTTTCAAGAAACTGCTAAACAATTGAAACTTAGACATGATAAAAGGCTTGTTTTGGACTGCCCAACTCGTTGGAATTCCACATATGCAATGTTAAGCTGTGCCATGCCTTATAGAGATGTGTTCAGTAGACTGAAGCTTAGGGATGCTCAATACAATTGTTTGCCATCTACTGCTCATTGGCAATTTGCTGCCATTGTCTGTGAGAAGCTTGAGGTTTTCAGCTTGATATCTGACATGTTTTCTGGATCTAAGTACCCCACCACTAATTTGTTTTTTTCCTCGTATATGTGACCTGAGGGTAAAAATAACTGAATGGCTTTGGGATCCAAATGTTGTGATATCTAATATGGCTCAGACTATGTGGTCTAAGTTCAGTAAGTATTGGGAGGTGATTCACCAAATTTTGGCAGTTGCTTTTGTCTTGGATCCTAGATACAAGCTTGAAATTGTAGAGTATTATGCTGAAAAAATTGGACCTGCTGAATGTGGCTTTAGTGCTGCTTCTGTGAAGCAGATCTTGTGTGATCTTATACTGGAATATCAATTGAGGCATACTAAAAACCAATCATCTGTTGGGGTTGGCACGTCTGATCTTGAAAATGGTACTGCCACATCCAATGATCTTGACTTTGAGTTGTTCCTTACTCAAAGGAAAAAGGCTAGAACAACTGCTGTTGTTACTGAGCTCGACAATTATTTGAACGAGGATGTTCTACCTCGTTCTTCTGACTTTGATATCTTGATGTGGTGGAAACTAAGTGGACTGAAATACCCTATCTTGCAAGCAGTAGCAAGAGATGTTCTTGCTATCCCTGTTACTTCTGTTGCATCTGAGTCTGCCTTCAGTTCTGGAGGTAGACTTTTAGACCCTCATCGCAGCAAGCTGCATTCTGCCACTGTGGAGGCTTTAATGTGTACTAGGAGCTGGTTAAAGGATGAATACGAAAGAGGTACACCTATATAGATAATAGATCCTGCTGTTCTAACTCTGTACTAACCATGTAAGTACTTTACTTTAAGTTCTAACTCTTCTATTATGCAGATCCTGCTGTTGGGAACAACATTGTGGAGTTGGAGGGCTGCTTCACAGCTCTGGATATCGTTTCTGGGAGTGATGATGAACCAATCGACATAGAGGACCAAGGTAACCTGCCTAAACCCCAAACAATGTAGACTAATTATCTGCTAAAAACTTAGAACACAGATAGTGTTTAATGAATTTGTGTTGTATGGTGTAGGAGGATCTCAATCTCAAGTTCCTCCTAGATCAACTACGGACTACAATCTTGATGACATTGACTGATTTCCGTAAGAATTAAGAAAGGTAGTTAACTGAAATACTGAAACTGAACTCTGTCTTTATGTATTTTACAATATCAACTAACAAGCTAACAGGTTTAGAGGTCTAACTGAAAGCTACTTTCAATTGTATATTTCAGGGTTTGCTAAAATGAGAACTCGAAGAGCTGTCAACTGTTGTTTAAGGAGTAAGGACTGACTGAGATGCCTTGATGAATGATGACTGATGAGTGATGAGTTCACAAGTTGTTTATGTTTGCTTTCTTTCTTAGGTTAGGTAGTTGGTAGTAACATAGTAGTACAATAGTACTTTGGTTAATCTGCACTCTGCAGCAGTTATGCTTGGCAAGTTTGAACATTGAATTTTGAAGTTTGCATCTTTTGTAGTACTTTGTCTGATGTGTTGAGACTGCAGTAGTTTAAGTGTTGAAACTGATCCAGTTTGTTCGATGCTAGCAGACTAGCAGTACTTTAGTTTGGAATGAATTGTGGATCTTGATGTAATGAAGTTCATTTTAAAATTTGTATGCATAATTTCTGCTCATTTTTATTATTTTTTTCGGGTTTACTCGGGTATAAATCACCGGCGGTTAACCTAAAAACCCGTCGGTGACGGGGATGGGATGCAATTGGAATCCGATGGATATTTTTGACCGGGGATTATCCGTCCCCGGGGCTTAATTGGGCGGGCATTGGATATCATATACCCGTCCCCGATCCGCCCGATTGCCAAGCCTATCGTTTAATCAATTTATCTAGGGTTTTTTTTTGTCCATGACATCGTGGGTTCACGGTTCCTTTTTTATTTTCTAGAACGGTTCCTCTTTTGTTTTTTGGAATGATTTTTTTTTTAAAACCAATTATGTATTAAATAACCCAAATAGCGTTTTGTTCCAAATCCACTTTATGGAGTCATTCTCATTCTGATCAATTAAACAACCCAAATAACACTTTGTTTCAAATCCACGACATAGGAACTCCAATCAAATCAATTAAACAAAAATACAAAACTTGTTCATCAAATCCATTAAAAGAAACTTATTACTAATACTGACAAACTCGGACAACATGTTTCTAAATCGTCAAACTAAAACTACATGGTTCATAAAGAAGAACATGTTCCCAACAAGAAATCAGAACAAAATCATGAAGAAGAAGAAGCAACAACACCTCGATTCTAACTCGTAACCTCGACCCCAACAACTTCCACTCTCCAATCTCGTTGCGGGCTTCATTAAAGACGTCAAAATAATCGATCGTGGATCCCAAATACTCATCGTCCATCCTCTTGAAGAAATCATAGATCTAATCAACTGTCCGAATCAACGACTCGAACAACAAATCTACAGATTTGGGCTTCAAAAGGGCTAACAATGGTGCCAATGAGTGAACTGCTAAGACTGTGTCTATTGTGAAATCCATTGTACCAAAACCATCCTGCTAAAAAAGAGGTAAAGAAATTATCTATCATGAATAAAACCAAATCATAAACAGAGCTTCAGAAAAGGATTAAGGTTTCACCTTGATTTTGAGAGGATCACTGCTAACAAGAAAAGCATCAGCACCCAATCTATCAACAGCTTCACTCTCTTTCCCAGGTGAGCTAGATACTTGGGAGGTCTCTTTCCAGGTAGCTACCTTTTCTTAGTATGAAGCCTCCAATTTAGTCGTGTTGGAGGCCTCTTTCTTGTGTTTCGTGTTTGTTGTCAATCGTGTCGATCCAAGGATGAGAATCCTTGCTCTCTTTGTGCCTCTTCTCTGTCCAGGTATCTTTCCATCCTCCCTTCTATGTTTAGTCCTGTGAGGACACATCTTTGTTTAAGTGTGCGTTGTAAATCATTTTTGCGGGGTTTTTATCTTATTGGGGTTAGATATTGGCACTTTGTGCTCTACTTTGTCAATACCTTTGTTTCCTCTATTGCATACTTCTTGAAAGAATTGTTTGGCATGATTAGAATTGTTAGACTCCCAATGACTAATGAATTCCATTTCATGTGATTGATTACTACTTCTTGAAAGAATGGACTGATAGGGAGTTTAAGCCTGAATCAAAAATGTTATCACTCCTTTGTTGAACTTGTCAACAGTGTTGTCAAGGAAAACTTGCTAGCACCTCTTTTTTGGGCTTTTGAGCCGTTGCACATCAGTCACGACCTATTTTCTTTCTGAGCGGTTTCTCTGTTACGGACAAATAGAATTCAAAATTTTGTTGAGCTTAAATGCTCACATAAACTCACCATCCTTGTCAATCGTTACATGTGAAGATATTAAGCTTCTCAATTTTCAGCAACTTCCTCCAGTGCCAAGATCCTGTCATAGATGTGACATCCTAGAGACAACAATTTTTAACTTTGTACTTCTTAATCCAAGCTATCCACAACGATCTAGTCTTCATTAATAGGTTCCAAACATGCTTAATAGAATTAGCCAAGTTCCAACTTTTTAAATCCCTCAGGCTGATGTCTCCTTCCTTCAAGGGCATAGCTAAATATTTCTAGACCACCTTAATTAGGTTTACCACCATCCAACTTGCCCCACAAAAACATATTACATATATATTTAACCTCCTTTATAAGTCCCGAAGGGAGAATGAACGCTAACATGTAGTACTGCAATGTCCCTCCAACAACTTATTCATAGTAATACTTTTCCAACATAAGAAAGCTTTTTGGCTTTCCAATCTGTAATTATGATAATGATTTTTTTTTTTTTATAATAATTATGATAATGATTTTATCAATTAAAGATTTATAACTGTTTCTCCTCAACTTACGAGAGGTTAAGGGAACACCTAAGTAACGAAAACGTAGCCCTCCTTGCTGAAACCTGATGCAGAAACTATATTCTCTACAGTCTGATTATCCACACCTATCATATAAAGTTGGCTCTTCTCAGGGTTGAATCAAAAGGCCAGAATATCTATATAAATTCTCAAGGATATTAGTAATAACCTTTACTACTTCACCATTATCCTTAGTAAACACTAATAAATCATCAACAAAATTCAGGTGAGTGAGACTAATCCCCTTACATTGGGGATGAAGATGGAACTGATTCATTTGAATTGTCTTGTCAAATAAGCAACTCAGAACTTTCATAGATAACACAAGGGATAATAGGCTGGGAGGCCCTTGTACTATTGAAAGATAACAAACAGACCCTCCTACTATTAATTGCACCAAATAGACCCCTCTACTTAGAACATATAACAAACAAGTCATTCCATTACAAATGTGACAAAGGCGTTACTGAACTGCTGACAAAGTTGACATGAGACAAACCGTAGGTTGTTAGATTTTACATGTCATCCAATTGGAATGTCAACAACCCTAAACCACGTCGTTTTTTACTATTTTGCTAATAACCCTTATTCAAATATAGATTATGCTAATTTAAATTACAACTTCAAATTCTCCACTCTAATCTGAGCCCTTAAATCAAAATGAGTCAAATCTGATTGTGGTCCATGCTGAGACATCCTTTCAAACAAAACATGACCCCAAACAAACCCTAAAATATTATAGAATTAGGAAGGATCAAACGCATCATATCTATGAACCTAAAATAGACCACATCTTACCATCAAAGATGATTAAAAGTTCTGTTACTAATACCCTCGTGTTGACTTTGGACAAAAAAAGGAACACATAATATTGTGGGGCAGAATTTCACATTTCGTAGCTGCAACCAATAATATCGAGTGAGAGGTGGTTCTGGGGGATTTCCACCTCCCTTAGACCAAAATCTCAATGTCATTTGTAGAGACGAGATTCATATGTAATCATTTCACAATATAGCTGCATCAAATCCCATCTCACTTTTTAAGTTTTTGACTTTGTAGAGATGGAAATTACAGGCCAAAGAGCACTATCACAGCACCAGCTAAGAATTGTCAAAAGTAACACAGATACACACAATCACTTCCAATTATCTAATAGCCACTCAAAGTTGAAAAATATTTACACAGAAGCACTCACATCTAGTATAGATTGGTGAAAACCTAACCGATTAGACGACTCATCGGAAAGAAAGAAGAAGCAACTGTTGTTCATAGCCCAGTCACAGTCCGATTCAAAAAACTATGCATAACTGTTACCTGAAATTCCATCACCACTGCGGATAAAGCGGGCAAAAGAGATGTGTCTTGTTAACCACAACTGCTGCATTCTTGCTCATCGTCCTCTCACCACCACTAACACAGTTGAATATGTGCTAGTGTAACAGTACAACAATTCTCTCTCTGATCATTTTATCTTTCACCTTTCGGCAATCTCCACTCACAGCATAATTTGAGTGCTGAAAATTCTGACTAAACAAGTCAGAATGGGTACACAAAATTCTACCACATATCAAGTCACTGGGCTATGCAGAGTTTAGGGCCATGAACATTGGGGTATTGGATTCTTTTGTTCGATGTTATACATTTTCGCAATACAATCAATGCACAACCACTTCGGACCAAAAAGTCCAATAGAGTTTATGCAACCCATCTTGGAAATAACAATGAACAGATAAGATGAATGAAAATCTCTGCACTTGGTCAGAAGAAACTAGGAAAGCTTAGGGACTGCATAGTTACTTGTCAAATGTGGCGGCTAAGATAGTGTTCGTCTGTTGAAAGACTCCACTGTTAAATTGGCTGTGAAAGCAGGGATGGAATTCATCTTGCGGATGAATATTTCAACCTGTGAATACAGCCACACAATGATGTTTAAACCCCAGGAGTTTGGTATAACATATTACAAGTAATTGTTCCATGAGAATTAGTTTAGTCAATATTCGATCTAAAAATATGTTATTTGATGAATATAACACAAGCTCATTCATAAAAATAAATAAAAAATTATGTTATTAATCTGAACCAATAAACAGCAACAGATCGTTTTACTTCTTGCAATCAAATTATTAATTAAAGTGGCCTTTTTCAACAACTCGAGTTTATAAGATGAACTCTTTCTAGACATGGTGTCAGGATAACTGATGACCGAGAAGTATTTGACTTCAAATCCCAATAACCCTCAAAAGTCAAAATTAACATATCATTTTATGACATTTATTATGGACCTCCCTCACCAATAGGAGTTGACTGGGAAGCACATATAGCATCATCAAAATCCAACCCAGTTAAATGGACATGCGTTGAAGGCTTTCATTAAAAGAAACAAAAAAAAAAACAAAATAGGTAAAGAGTTCTGCTCAATACCTGCCGAGAAATTTCAGATGCTGAGGTGTACTCATTTGCCTGCGGGAAGAAAAAATTATGGGCATGAGCTTCTCCACTCACTCCTTTATACAAATGAACATGGAAACCAGAGAACAAAACAAAAGCTAGGAAGCTCACCACGATGTTTGTATTCCCTGATTCATATTCAAATTCAAGCTTCTCATCTTCACTCTGTGCATATATGGACTGGAGTGTAAACCGAGTAACTGGTATCCCGTTTGGACGTTGGCGTTCATCCATCACTATCTGCCAAATTTAATTAATGCAAATTGCAAAAGCATAAAATTTTCAGAAGCCCATCAAATTAATAAAAAGAAAATTCCTCATCACTTTGCTTTAAAATCCTGAGAATTTAGTGGAATGGTGAGGAAAAGGATAAACATCAAAGAAATTCAACGACTCATATGGATTACAGGGATACCTTGTAGCCAAAAAGTTCACAACATGCCCTCCTGAAGACTGAGATTCTATCAGCGAAGACCGTTTTGTATCTGCCATCGGAAATCAAAGTGCTTACAATCACACTGGAATTCAATACAAAAATTGAACCGCATTAAATATTCCGCCATTCCATTGATGGCATCACGAACCTCTCTTCTCGCTTTTCAAGTGTTGCAATTTGTTCTTTTAACTGTGTTACCTTGCCAGATATGTATGAATCTACCAGCTTACCAGCATCACCTGACCAACTCAAGGGTATTAGGAAAAGAATGAGATGAAGCAGTGAAAGTGATGAAGGATTAAAGGACCATACAAAACAGTTAATTCATATTGTAGGAGTATACACAAACGTTCAAAGTGAATAAAAGTACTCTCGTTTTTTACATAAACATGCATCCTTCCAGACCTTCAGCAGATTTTAATGAACAGTTAACGTACAAATGTAAACAGAATTGTGAAGTACAAATGGTATCAGAGATTTGGCTCTAAAACCCTAATCCTATAACTCTTTCTGCCAACAGCCATGACTAACGGCAAAGATACTGCTGTTTCTCTGATGAGGCTACCTCTCGACCTACTGAGGTAACTCAAATCACACACTACCGATTCTCATATCAGCTGTATCACCAATCACAGACTGAATGGTGACAATTTCCTTCAATGGTCCAAATCTGTCCTGATGTTTGTGTGGGGAAGGGGAAAGAAAGAAGGCTATCTTGTTGGTACATTAATTCAACCAGCAGCATCCGACTCATCTTTCAATACCTGGGAACTTGAAGACAATATGGTCCGATCATGGCTCATCTCCTCCATGACAACAACCATTGGAGAGAAGTTCCTGTTCCATAAAAAGTCTGTGCAATCTGGGAGGGAGCACAGCACACGTGCTCAAACAGATCAAATCAGACTGAACTGTTTGAGATAGAATTCAATCTTCATCGAGGATATATGCATGTGACACAATATTATGACGAGTTATCAAAATATTGGCTGTAGGAGGACATGTACTGAGGACTTGACTCAATACCCAATGAATTTTGGAGCAGAAGCGAACTATGAGATCCTGCGAAGCGAACTATGAGATCCTGCTAGGTCTCAGTAGTGTTCTGGATGAAGTCAGAGGTCGTCTTATGTCAACAAAACCGTTACCTGATGTAAGGGAAGCATTCGCTGAGACTCGATTGGAGAAAAGTCGAAGAAAACTAATGATCTCTGAACCAAAGAATGTCAAGGAAGGTGCTGATATGGCTGTACATGAAACAAGTACTGTACTGCTGACTCGTCAGGGAGGATTCAAACAGAATAAACAATCTCAGGGATTTTGTGACCACTGTAAGAAACTGTGGCACACAAAGGAATAATGCTGGAAAATACATGGCAAGCCAGTTGACTAGAAGCCGAAATCTGCTGGGGAATCAAGGGCTCATACAGCTACAACAAGCAGCAAGGCTGGAAACTCTAATGGTTTTACAAAGCAGCATATTGAAATGCTGAAAAAGATGCTCTCTCAAGCTACTTCTACTGTCCAAGGTATATCTAAATTGTCCACAAGCTTGTCTGTAGCTACAACAAACATACCAACTGCATATGTTACTAAGAATAAGATGCAAAATATTGGATCATGGATTCAGGTGCAACTGACCACATGACAGGTTTTCAAAAATTAATCCAAAAATCCGGCATTATCCAGGAAGGGCTTGAGTTATGAAAGCAGATGGTACAGTAGCATCAGCTGAGGGAATTGGCCATGTACAAGTGACCAGATTCAATTAGCTTATTTCCTGTCATGTTCCAAAATTGAACTGTAGTCTTATTTCTGTCAGCCAATTTACATGTAACAGCAGTTGTGAACTAATCTTTGGACATGAAAGTTTCAGGAGGTGGCCTCAAAGAAGATGATTGGCCAGGCTACAATGTGAGATGGCTTGTACTTGTTGAAGAATGTCAACTTTAGGTAATTCCCCGTTGATTATTATTGGGGACTAAGCCCAATATATATAGTGCTCTTTATATATCTCAATATCCTTAGAATTACTTCATGATGCTCCTTATTTGATGTATGCATATGCTGACTAAAAATCCCAACAACATAAGTAATATCAGGTCTAGTATGGGATAGATAAATGACTTTCCCTACTAGCCTTTGAAATTGGCCTACCTCAACCAGTTTCACCTTCTCTCCAATAGTGAACTTCTTGTTCTGTTACGTGGGTGTGTTGGCAAGTTTGAAACCAAGCATTCCAACTTCTTCTAGGAGATTGAGAATGTACTTTCGCTGGGAAATGGCAATCCCTTCATTTGATCTAGCCACTTCTTTCCCCATAAAGTATTTTAATTTTTCCAAGTCTTTAATTTCGAAATCTGAAGCCAGTTTATCCTTCAATGTCTGGATTTGAGGGGTATTGTTACCAGTTAACACAGTCTCCTTCAATGTCTTGTGCATGTACCTTCTCAATTTCGGTGAAAATTGGATCATAGATCACATAAGTGTCTTTATAGGGTACTCCTCCCACCAAAAGGTCAATAGGTGTCACTCACCCTCCACTAAAGTCTACACCTCAATGGATGTCTCATTTTTTAACTTGGCCTTTTTCCAAAATTTCAACTTCAGGGACACTACTACTATTGCTACCTTAAAACCTGAAATTTGGGAGATGATTACTCTTGAAAACCCTACTTTGACCAAAACTCAGCACACACCAGTACTTGAGGAAAATTAAGCAGCTCATGCACCTCCTACTTTGAAAGTGTATCAACAGAGGAAGGAAAAGAACACAGTTGAACAAGAAAAAGTCACACACACTAAACACCAACTAGTATTTGACCTTCACAATTGTAGTAATCACCCAATATATAGATGGGTGTCATATGGGACTCTCAGTGAAAAGTACAAGGCTTTCCCAGTTATCTCGATAGCCAAGGATACCTAATAGCATTCTTGAAGCATTGGCTATGCCAGAATGGAGTGTTGTATTCCTTGAAGAAATTAAGGCTCTAGAAAAGAACGAGACCCGAGATTATTCAAAAACTACCTCCAGGGAAGAAGACTATAGAGTACAAATAGCTATTTATAGTATAACGCAAGCCTGATGGCAATGTGGAGCAACTCAAAGCAAGGCTTATTGCTTGGGAGTTTACGCAATCTTATGGTGTTGACTACTAGGAAACCTTTGCCCCTGTGGCGAAGCTAAATACTGTAAGAGTACTATTAAGTCTTGTAGTTAATTTGGATTGACATCTTTATCAGTTAGATGTTAAAAATGTCTTCCTGAAAGGTGACCTCTCTGAAGAAATCATTATGAATATTCTTGGATTGGCCTAAAGAAATCATTATAAATTATTATGTTTATGTGGACGATATAGTCATTACAGGAGATGAGGAGATTAAATAAACAAACTGAAGCACAAGTTGACAAAAGGAATTAGAAATAAAAAATCTTGGGGACCTGGGTTGTAAACCTAGTGAAACACTGATTGAATTTAATCTGAAGTTTGACACAAAAAAAGCAGATACCAACAGTTGGTTGGAAGTTGATCCATCTCTCCCACACTCATCTAGATATTGCCTATGTTGTGAGCATTGTTAGCCAACACAAGCACTGTACAAATAAGGAGCATATGGAGGCTATAACCAAATTATTGAGATACTTGAAGAGGACACCAGGATTGGGGTTGATTTTCAAGAAACACGACTCCATATATCACTATTTATACGGATGGTAGCTGGGTTGGGGCTTTGACAAATAGAAAGTCAATAGTTGGTTATTGCTTATTTGTGTGGGGAAATTTGGTAACTTGGCGAATTAGAAGCAGTGCAAAGACTGGATACAAAGCCTTCGCACAGGAATATTGGAAGAAGTCTAATTGAATCGCGTTCTATAAGAGTTGAAGATGAAGACAAACAAACCAATGCAACTACTAAGTGATAGTCAATTTGTACCAAGTATTGTTATGAACCTTATTCATCATGACTGAACAAAGCATGTAGAATTGGGCAGACATTTCATAACAGATAAGATGGAGAGTGGAGTAATATGAGTTGACTATCCCTCGCAACAATAGACTACTGACATCCTTACAAAGACCTTGGGACGAGATGTATTTGATCATTTGATAGTCAAGCTTGGCCTTCTAAATATCTATATCAAGCTTGAGGGGAGTGTAAAATTACAGACGTGTTAGTATTATCAGTTAGATAGTTATCCTAGGCATTTCATAACAGATAAGATGGAGAGTGGAGTAATATGAGTTGACTATCCCTCGCAACACCAGACTACTGACATCCTCAGAAAGACCATGGGACTAGATGTATTTGATAGTCAAGCTTGGCCTTCTAAATATCTATATCAAGCTTGAGGGGAGTGTAAAATTACAGACGTGTAAATATTATCAGTTAGATAGTTATTCTATTCCTGTGGATAATAGGACATAGACTTTTTCCTTGCCATATTAGGTTTTTTAATCCTTATGTAAAGCGGTGGCCCCTGTATTCTAACTAATTAATATACCAATAATATTCACTCTTCCAAGACATACACTGATGGTAAATTTTGAAAACAAATTGTCATAGCAACTAAGAGATCACTAGTGGACTCAGGGTGGGTTCAAAACCCATATAGAGAAAATTATAATTGTGCATTTCTAATGTTCAGCTTAAACACAACCAAGAAACTAAAATAAAACAGAAGCAATACCATAATATACCAACTGTTTCAATATCTTTTATCCTAGCCTACTTCTCACATCACAATAAGATATCCAAACAATATCATGAAGGAAAAAAAGGACCAATAGAAAAATTTCTTTTTGGGGATATTTAAAAAAAAAAAACAAGTACATGAAACTCAAAAAAAAACAACTCTTACCAGGCTGACTTTTCAACTCTTCAAGTGCTTGCAACTTTTCTTTTGTCTTCTGCAGCTCACTCTGCAAGGCCTCTATGGTTTGTTTGGCATCATTATCAACTGCAAGAGTGTTGACCATTCTTAACACTTTTGTATTGGCAGCAGAAAAGTCACCATGACCGAGCTGTGAAGGAAGTTGATAACCAAATATATGAAAGTCAACACCTCAAACGTCAGATTTCACAAATGGCTCGTAATCCTGCCAAGTCTCTTCACTATAGTAAGAATGAAAATATATGCAATTCATAAATACAAGCTGCCAAATATTATAGTAAATCCTACAGGCAGTAAAGAAAAATATTCTATTATGGAAATGCGTGCACCATCTCCGAAGTAGCCAAAGATCTAGCACCAATGGTTCCTTAGGGCTCAAACATAGACGATGCATGCAAGAGAAATGGCACAATCTTGGAAATGATATGCATGAGATAGACTCTAGTATAAATTGATTTACCTTGGACTCCAACAGAGAAATCTCTGAGTGAAGGCGATCACTCTCCCTCTCTAAGGATTTAATTCTCCTAGCTTCATTATTCAGTCTATCATGAAGTGACTTTATTTCATCTCGTTGACGGTAGTTGATCCCCTTTTGTGCATCTAAATCTCTTTCCAAATCTTCAATGTAAGATTGCTTTTTCGAAAGAGATAATTCAAGCTCCTGGATGTGTACAAAACGAAATGCAAAAAGAAAAGATTAGAGAAGGTGCACTGCTGTAATTAGCAAAAGAAAATAAAAATGGAATCCAGATACCTGTATGACACCACTAGTTCTATTCTCCCCTCCTTTTTCATTCTTAGAACTGAAATGTTCAATTACAGTTTTCAACCTATTCCTCTCTTCAGAAACCATAGAAAGCTACAAACACCCATAAATCAAACATTAAGAAAGACAAGAACCCACGTCAGTTATAAGATGTTAAGTACTGAAACTAAGCTTACCATCAAACTTATTCTCTTAACCTCTGCTTCCAATCGACCAGCTTCTTCTTTAGCCAATGCAGCCTCTGTTTCAGTTTTTTGTTTATCAAGTTGGGTTGTGTCCAGAATCACCTGAACTTGTTTCAATTGAGCATTCACCTCACCCAACTTCTTCATGCTATCAATCACCTCTCTGAGGTTAACATGAAAGGCCACGGTGCAAGAATTAGAACTGGAAGTAAATATAAATGGAGAAAAGTAATGCAAGTTATTCAACCAAAGATAATAGCATCATTCCATAATCCAGTTAGAAAGGGGCAAGAGATATATTAATGCTATGACCACAGAAAGTAACAATTGGTTGTAGCATCAAAGGAGCAAATCATCCAATGTTTATACATGAAAGACAGTAAACTGTTAACACCCCACCCCGATCCCCGGCTTACCAGAAACACGATAAATACATTAAACTAAAAAAAAAAAAACAAAGAACACACATTTCAAAAACCTTCATGTTAATATACGAACTTCAAAGACTGAACTTTTAATCAAGGTAGCAGAAAACAGAAAACTAAGTTTACCTACTTCTGTAAAGCTGAAATTTTCAAAGGTACGTCATCACAGCATGAAACGTCAGGGATGTTCTGAATCATAAGTTTCCAAGCAGATAATTCATCCTCCAATTTGGTTATGTTAACCTCATACTCTTGTAACTTGTGTAATTGCGACTCCGCCCTCTCTCTACGGCTCTTTTCTTCCAAAAGCTTTTCTTTCATTAGTTCAATATTCTCATAAGAAGATTTCAGTTTTCTTGCCTCTCTGACCTCGGACTCCTGTCAACAACATATTCTTAGTCAGCAAGGTCCACAAATTAATACCCTAGATATATCAAATTGCAAGTTGGATTCACTCCACATCACCACGAATAACACAATGTTGGGTAAAAATGCACAAGAGGCCAGCACCGATTCATCTTTCCCTTATCACACTGTTAATAAGGTGACATAAGGCCACTTCACATATCAATAAAATATGCTGCTCACTGTGATCTGTTGGGTTTCTGGTTAAGTCTCCCTGGATACTTCGTTATGTCTTTTCAGCTGTCAAAACACTCCTCCCTCCCCATTACAATACCGGGATCCAGTTAATCTCTTAAGTTTGTGCATTTTAGACTCCTTCAATGTCTGTGACATTACATATCAGCGCTGTTCACCACTTGTCATCTCCCTCTCTTTAGTTTAATTCGAATAAAAGTATAATCCTCGTGTTCATATACAACCTATTTGATCATCTGTTCAGAGAGGATGCCATCAACCGATCAACGTATTAAACAGAAAGCAGAAAGGCAAAGCTAACAAGATCGTTGTGAAATTTCCAGATTTAGCCCTCTCCCACATTATATGAGTGGACAATGATTGGTTGGTAGTTGATAGTAAACTAACAAGAACTTTAGCACAGTATTCGCATATAAAGTATTATAGTAGAAACTTACATAGTTCCTAAGCTCTTCTTGTAGATGCTTAACCAAGATATCACTGTCTTTAGGAGAACCATCTTCAAATGAGAAGCTTGATATTTGCACCTCCAATTCACTCTTCTGGTGCAAACACTGAGAAAAGAAAACCATGATAGAACATTACAAGCAAAGCCAAAGAACATAACAAAGTAAAAAGAGCAAAATTACAATACATCCAAATAGTAAGCTGAAGGTTGGAACAACTTAAAACTATTCTAAAAGCACAGTGAAGGTCTGGATAAGACAACTTAATGAGAGCAGAAGCAACAGGCAAGCAGCAAAATTTGATATAAACTCGTATTCAATGAGCAAGCTGGAATAACCAAAGAATTAGAAGACCGCCAAATGATGCTGAATGCATCACACATCAATATGGAAAGAATGCCACCTCAGAAAATTTGGATTGAAGTTCCTCCAGCTGCTTCCTCAGCAGTTCTACTTCTTCCTCGGCACTTCTAGCTCTGAATTCCATTTTCTCAAGCTGAAATAAAGAGGTGCAAGTTAGCTAACATAGAAGCCTACTTTGTCCAAAGTCCTTGACAAAATTTACTACTCACGTCACCAGCAATCTTCGAGGTGGAAAACTTGGTATCTCGTTTCAGTTGGACAAGCTCATTATTGAGGCGGCCTTTCTCCCTTTCTATGCTTTCAGAAATATGGCCAAGTTTTGCTTCTAATCCGCTTGCTTTATCCTCTGCAGCAGCTGCAGCCGATTCTGCTTTCTTACGAAGATTGTGTTCATTTTCAAGCTTCGCCTAAAGAAGTAACCAAAGTCAGTGAACATCCAATATAGTTCGTCACAGTAAGAAAAGCTGGACAATCAAATGGATTAGCAGAGAACCAAAAATAAGGACTGAGAAACCAATGACAAACAGTGCTTTAATGCATACCTCAAGTTTGATAGATAATTCTAATTGTTTTTTCAACCGTTCATGGGAGTCATTAACTTCCTTCATTAGTTGATCATGCAATGATTTCTCTCGTCCTTTTGCAGCTGCAAGTTCCTGCTCTGCATATGATAATTTCTCCCTGAAATTCTTTCTCTCATCATCTGCAAGGATCACAAATCAACATGAAAATCCACACTCATGTAGAAACCATATACGAAGGGAATATTTTGAATGCCGTGAAAAAGTGAAATGAACATCTATCCAATAACAAACTCCTATAGTAGTTCATATGAAAAAAAAAGTGAAACTCCTCTCATAAATTTGCATACTCAAAATATAAGGCGGTTATTAATGTTGAATACCAAGATTTTTTCATCTCTACGATGCACACCTATATCTTATGAACATGTTTACTTAGCATTTATCGAATGTGCTTCAAAGCAGAAAAAACTACAAAAAATATTCGAAATTATGTTTCACCTTACTGCAGGATAATCCGGTAACTGTTCAATTTTCATTGTCGTTCATGGAGAACTACATATCAAATCAACAAAGAAAACAACACACGGGTACCCACCTGCTTTCAGAAAGTTCTCATTCAATGTAGCCAGTTGAGACTGGTAGTCCTGAACTTGCTTTTTCCGCATTGCTCAAAGCATCGAGAAAATCTGATTTAACCTACAAAATGACATGTATTGAGCTGAAAAAATATATGGCTGATAGATCGTGGAGTGTTACATATTCACTGAATCATGGTCCAAAGAGGTATATATTTTCATTGAATCACTGTTTCTATACACCAAAAGAAAGGAACCCGTATCTCCTTCAACAATTCTCCCAAAAGAGAGCAGCTTACTTTCAGAGAGCACTATTACCTCACGAATATTATCCTCCTTCCCTTAGAAGCTAGTTAGCACTTAAACCTTCACAGCATTATTAACCTCTGTTTGGGCACTACCTAATCTCCAGTTGATACCATAGTCTATTGTAACAGGGAATGAACAAAGAACCAAAACCCTAAATTCATATATACCTACTCCCTCACTATTTTATCATTTTTAAAGTGAAAGGCAAACATAGACACTAATCACAACCAAAACTTAAGTTACGCAAAAACTAAAAAATGTTGGCTGAAACGAAAACACCTATCTAAGCTACGTCGCAAATTATTGCTGCTGGACTCACCACACCAAGGCAACAAAACAAAAGAAAAGAAAAACCCCTAGGTGACGAATTTAACGGACGGATAAAGGGGGGCGAACCATTTGGCGGCACTGGTAGGTGCAGAGCATGTGTTCGGAGTGTTGATGAGGTAAATCCGGGTTATCAGAAGGAGGATCTTCATAAACAACAAGCTGACGGCGATCAGAACCGGCGGTGGGTGGGGTCTCGATGATTGGAGCAGCGTCAATGGACCTTGACCTCTTCGGAGGCGGAGTTCTGAGCATCATCCTGTCTCTCCCCTCTCACTCGGAAACTCCTCAATCTCGATAGCGGCTTCAGAGCTGTGCTATACTGGTGCCCAGCCGATTGATTGAGGAAAGGAAACTTTATTTTCGAATGCTAAGGTGCCGCGCCATTCTTATTAGTTTTTTTTTTTGGATGAATATTCTTATTAGTTTTTGTTTTCTTTTAAAGTGCCATTTTTTTTCTTATTGGAGGTTCTTTCTGCACTTATCTCAACTCCTTCTCATCTTCAAAGAATTTCCAACATAAATGAAGGCCTCGTTTTCCTGCTTAATAGTCAAATTTCGCCGCAATTATGCAAATTTGGGGGAATCAGAATCTACACAAATCCTAATCACAATTCCTTATTTTCCTACAAAATTAACACTTTGGAATTGAAACTTAAACCCACCTAAATTACTAAAATAACCTTAGAAGAGAGAGAAGAGAGAGATGAGAAGTGGGCAAATTGGGGAAAAAACATAATTCCGGCGGAATCATTAGATTCCTTCCATTTTTGGTCGGAATTATGGGCCGCAATTGAGCCCATAAATCCGTTGGAATTGGGCCGCTGTTATATGCGAGGAAAACAAGGAATTAGGAGTTTCCGCCGCAATTGGCCAAATTCCATCGCGAATTCCTTGGAGGAAAACGTGGCCAAAGAATTAGCAAAAAGGTGGAATATACAGGAATGTTATTGGTCTCAAAGATCTAGGAATCAATGGCTTCAACTAGGAGATCATAATACAGGTTTCTTTCATCGATCAACTTTACAGAGAAGAAGCATTAACAATATTACTGCTCTTAAGCTAGATGATGAATCCTGGATTTCAACTCCAGCTGCCCTTTCATCACATATTGTCAGCTTCTATAGTACTTTGTTCTCTGATTCGTTGGAAGTTATTGATTATTCATTCCTGCAAGACTTACCAAGAAAAGTTGATCATTATATGAATGAGCATTTAATCAAGCCTGTAACTGATGCAGAGATCAAGCGAGCTGTTTTTCAGATGGGTCCATCTAAGGCACCTGGCCCTGAAGGATTTCATGGTCGGTTCTTCCAGGTCCATTGGAATCTTATATCAAACACTTTCTGCTCAGAGGTTCGTTCTTTCTTTGATTATGGTTGTGTTCATGAATCATGGAATGATACTTTCATTGCTTTAATTCCTAAGGTCAAGCATCCTGAAGTTATTACTCAGTTTAGACCTATAGGATTAGCAAATTTCAGAATGAAAGTTATCTCAAAAGTGATGACTGCTCGCCTCAAGCCTTACATCTCTCATATCATCTCAGAATTACAATCAGCTTTTACTGGAAACAGAAGCATTCAAGATAATGTGATTGTGGTATATGAAGTTGATGGGTCCGGCCTGCCAGCACTCTGAAAGCCCAGGCAGCGGCCCAAGCGCTACGGTAGCCGTCAATGGTTTGGACCTAGGCGACAGTTTGGGCAAACCGGACAAAGCAGGCCCAAGAGACGAAAAGAAAGCCCAAGACGACGGCCCAATACAGCTACTCTTAGGGTTTCAAGACAAAGCGGACACGTGTCGACATCTTATGGAGACTACGTACGAGTGGCCAAGATTCAGCCTTGGCGACCACGACAGGGGTACTATAAATACCCCCTGTAAGTCCCATAAATCGGAGGACAACACTTTTACCCAGCAGACAAATGCTCCGCGGTACGTAACTCGCCTCACTTCCCATTCCTTAAACTGATCGCCTCCCTTTCCCTTGAACTAACTACCCCCACTATCGCTTACGAGGTACACCACCCCCTGAAGACCAATAGGCTTGGGCTTCCGTTATTGGGCCAGGCGACGAGGCTGGAACAATTGGCGCGCCAGATAGGGGGCGATCAGACGACTCTTCAAGGCGAATGGCTTCATCAGCGATTCCCGCTTTGGCGGGCGAGGGTGGTGAAGGAGGAGATGGAGTAACACCCGTCAAGCACATCAACCCAGGTTCTCGAGCAGACCCAAATCTCACCAGGAACATGGAACACGAATTCGAAGATGACTCTGAGTCTCGAAGTACTATCCCTGCCGGTGATGCCTACGAACTATTGGAGCAGCGATTCCGGTCCCTCGAGCAACAAAATGCTGAGCTCACCCAAATGCTAAAAACGATGATCGCCCAGCAAGCTCAAACCCTTGGGGCCAATACTCAGGTCAGGCAGTCGCCGCAGGACTCTCATCTTGAGGTATTACAGCAATTCCTCCCGGCTACTCAAATCTCACCCGCATAGTTGGCAGTTCGTCAGCCTCTGTCCAGGGCGATACTCGCTGAACCGCTACCCAAGGGGTTGGTACCACCCAACCTAGATAGGTATATGGGGACAGGCAACCCGGACGAGCACTTACAAGCCTTCCAAATCGCCATGCAAATGCAGCAAGCCGGTGATGCCGCATATTGCAGGGCTTTTCCAGCGACGCTTGGGGGGCGAGCCAGGGAGTGGTACATGAATCTACCGGAAGGCATCATAACGTCGTGGGAAGGTTTCGCCAGGATCTTCTCGCAGAAGTATGAGTGCAAGAAAACAAGGACGATCCCGTTGCAAGCACTGGTGAGCCTGAGGCAAAAGCCGAACCAGTCGCTGAAGGAGTTCTTCGACGAATGGACTGGGGTCGTCCAATCCATCAGAAGGGTAGATCATGAAATCGCTGCGACAAGTTTATTCCAGTCGACCCATAATGGCAGACTGCGAGAGTCGCTGCTACAGGTGGCTCCAAAGTCGTTGTCCGACTTGGAAACCAGAGTACACAAAATTATTTTAATTGAGGAGCAGTTAGCAGAACCTCTACAAGGAGTTGCAAAGATGGAAGAAAAGCCCGTTATAGGGAACAAGCAGGCCAAATGGCAGCCCTCCGAGAGACCGCCATACAGGAGAAGCCGCCCTGAAGAACAAAGGGGATACCAGGAGAGGGGATACCAAGAGGAAAGAGCGGATTACACGCCTCTCTCAGAGTCGCGAAGAAAGATCCTGCTGTATATGCAGCATAAAGGGCATACCATCAACTGGCCAGGGCCAATGTACACCCCAGCGGACCAGCGAAGTCGCCAGAAGTTCTGCGATTTCCATGACTCTCATGGGCATACCACTGAAGATTGCAGGGAACTAAAAAATGAAATTGAAAGATGGATAAGCGAAGGGCGACTCAGGGATTTCATCGTAAGCACCAAGCGAAAGAACAAGCCGCAAGAAGAGGATCGCGGCGGTAAAGGAGAATCACAAGACAAGAAGGGTGATGTTTTCGCCCGGCTTAAGGAGCCTCAGGATAGTGAAGATAGCAAAAAGAAGCCCCGTCCTGAGGTGAATCACGTCTATCAAACCATCTTCGGCGGAGAAAGCTGCCCAACAAAGAAAGTAAAAAAGGAGGAGACACAGGAAGTAATGATGATAGATCGAGTCAGTCACCCAATGTTGGGGTTTTTCAGAGGAGGATATGACTCGGGTAGGAGGCCCAAGTTTGGAGGCGATGGTGATTCAAGTAATCACACACAATAGCCGAGTAGAGCGAGTATGGTTGATGAGGGGAGCTCAGCGGATATCATTTTCTGGGAGCTGTACAAGAAAATGAACCTGCCGGCCAGCTTACTCAGGCAGACAAAGACGACCATCTCAGGGTTTTCGGGACACACAGTCCCCATCAAAGGAATCGCCACGATGAAGATAACTATTGGGGACGGAGACTTACAGGTCACTAGGTCCATTGACTTCCATGTCATGGATTGTCAATCCACATACAACATGATCCTAGGGCGACCGGCACTCGCCGCCTTCCAGGCAATCTCGTCCCCAGTACACCAAGTGTTGAAGTTTGTTACCGAAGAAGGAATAGGGTTTGCCTGGGGGCACCCGGACATCGCCAGAAGGTGTTATAGGGCGGCAACTGATGCTGCAGTTTTAGCGGTATCAAATACTACCAAGCTGTGAAGCTAGGGTAGATCGTATTCCACAGGGTTTCTACTAATTGACTACTCAAAGAAGCTGACAATTTATTCAGGTTTAAGCACTTAGTGCGTGGTGTGAGTTCCACGACTTCTAATCTAATGAACAAAGGAAAATAAAAGACAGAAAAGTAAAAGGTTGACTAACGAGAAGATAGACGAACTTAGATTTCGAATCCCCCTTAGATCACCAGAGCAACGGCAATCACAAGACCAGCGGTTTTCAATTCTAATTCAATCAGTTTCTGAAGGTAATTTTCACCGAAAACTGTGTAGTATTTTCGGCGAAAATATTGTGCTGGGCAGTTGGATCTTCGGTTCTGAATCTGGTTTGATTTGTGGTTCGATTCTGGTTCACTCCTTGAGGTCTTGAATACGTCCATGGCTACGTAAATGATGGCAAAAATCTGTGCTTTCACAAAAACATTAGAAAACCATCAAATTGACCCAAAAAGGGCCAAAGTAACCAAATCGGTAGGAAATAGGGTAGTTGAGTGAATATTCGCTATTTTACCCCTAAAACCACGTTTCAAGTAAGGAAATGTCGCTTAAATGAGGCTGATAATCACGTCAAATCGAGTGTCATCAATACCCCACACTTAAGCTTTTGCTTGTCCTCAAGCAAACTGAACTAGAACACACTCAAATTCACAAATGACACGAGATTAAACCGAGATTCAATTCTAACAATTTGGTTTAGACTGTTCCACGTAGAAAGAGTGACCTACACATGCAATAACATCAACCAAACAAGTTTTCGATCTCACTAATTTCTGCACACTTCAAGTAGTGGTTTTAACAAAGCTCGTTTCTTGGCAAAACAATTAATCATAATTAACCGACTACGATAACACCAATTCTAATCAAAAAGACTTTAAGCTCTAGCCATGATGTGGATGCGGAGGTAGGAAAAGTGACGTGGCTATCGATTCGACTTCATCCGTTTCTAGATCTGTACGTTACATGTTCTAGCTAGGACCGATTTAAACAACAATTAATTTCAAGTTTGACTTCTTCCTTTAATTTATTTACTGCATACTAGTGCTCGATACCAAACACTTCACTTAGGTGTTGGACCTGCCTAGCTCACAGTATTTGTGCTTATGCTAGTGCTCAACCCGAACACTTCACTTAGGTGTCGGGCTTGCCTAGCTTTATTTTTAGCACTTTTAAGAACTTAGCATTGATTAGCACAACTTGATTACTTGATTTAACAATTTAGCCATTTGATCCCAGCTAGTTATAACTTTTTACACAAGATTTCGAATTGGATTTCCGCCTAATCTCAAGCCACAATCACAGGTGAACAAATATGGAGTGAAAAACATGGGAGAAACTAGCATTTATCATCTTAGAACGGTGTTATCGAGCTTTGTTATTAACAAACCAATTAATTCAATTAATTCAAGTTTCAACTACAGAAGTGATTTATGATCTGTTCTGACCTAGACTCATTTAATATCAGTGCCAACACGTTGGTTACAGGTTCTAAGTGGAACAGTCTAGACGTCATTGTTCAAAATTAAAGTCAATTTAACATCAAAAGTCAAGAATTGAGCAATTCTATGCTAGAGAATTTTCAAATTTGAACCATAGAATCATAGATAGCAAGCAAGATCATGCATAATCCTAGAATCCTACCCCACACTTAATCTAGAGTAGAGAGATACGAAGAACCTGGAAGGTGATGGTCGGTGTAGTGGATGAGCACGGAGAGTCCGGAGTGGAGCAGAGTAGCTACTCAAGTTCCTACAAAAACAAAAACAACAAAAAGATCAAAAGGATACCGGGACAAGTGTCCCGGATCCACACAGAATAAAAGTCGAAACGAAGACGGTTTAGGGGAATTTTGAAAATATTTTGACTCTTTTTTTTAAAGGTTTTCGAAAATTTTCTGACCCAACTAAAGTTTTCGCCGAAAAACTGGTGAAGTTTTCGGCGAAAACTACTTTGAAAACAAAGACAGACGACTTCCCTAACATTTTCGCCGAAAACTTTGGAAGTTTTTCGGCGAAAACAACTTCAAAAACAGAACAGACTCAAACAGACTAACATTTTCTCCGAAAAATCTGAGGAGTTTTCGGCGAAAATTTGACCTGACACAGAAAATTAAAACAAACGAAAATAAAAGAAGACTAACATTTTGGCTCCCCAAAACCTGATTCGAACGATGAAAAAGACTGACTCAAAAATTCAAAAACGGACTCCAGCCGTGGGTTGCCTCCACGAAGCGCTCTCTTTTAACATCCTTGAGCCGGACGATACCTGTTAGGGACCCCAACTTAGGAGTTCCTTGAAGTCAATCGTCTTCTTCAAGGATAGCGGTTGAGTGCCATGTAGCACTCCAGCAGGGTGATGTAACCGGTAGTGCTCTAATAGATCGCGGTTCTGGTTGGATGACCAGTTCTTCTCGAATTCTCCTTCTGGAGGAGGAAAGAGGTAGTACGGCGCGGCATGGTCAATGAGCTCCATCTTCTCCACTTGATGATCATCTAAAGGTCTATCAGGATCGAGTATGTATGCTTCCAAACCCTTGACGTCTTCGATCCCCACGTGCTCGTCTCTGGCTTGATCTATAGGTTGGCTCGGCGGAAGCTCTATTGAGGATATCTTCTCGATTTCTTCGTGCTCCTCTTCGGCTTCGACTTCAAGATGGATTGGCTCTTTGTCTTCATCAACCGCCACCGCCAAGGATTCTTCATCAGATGCTTCTTGCTCGCAATAGTCATGGGTGAGATTGTCATGTTCATCTTCGTACGGCTCTTGAGCATCTTCTTCCATTAGTGGATTTGGTTGCTCGAGCTCGGCATCCACCATGTTACAAGCTTGTAGCTTCGAAAGGAGATCATCCAAGGCGGATTCTACTCTTGTCGTCTGTTGTCGATGCTGATGAGCCGGTATATACACCTCTTGGTGATTTTGTTGGTGGTGTGTAGCTTCAGGCTCTTCTTCGAAATGTTCTGGAGCATCTTCTCCCTTCAATTGCCCTAGTCGCTTGAGCGCGTCGTTCAATGCATCAACAGCATCGTCCATTGATTGGAGGTTGTCGATCGCGGCTTGGGTGCTTGCCATCCATTGTTGATGCTCATTAGTGTGTAAATCCATCTCTTGGAGTTTTCGAGATATGGTGCTTCATTGATGTGCCACTCTCGGTACCGGTCATCCCACCTGTAATCCTGCATGATCAAAACTAAGAAGCACTACCCAGGTAAATCATGGAAATATGGAGGGAAAATAAATGGTAAGGCGGAAAGGTAGAAGAATAATTTGCCAACTCTCCTTTCAAACAATTAGAAGAGTCCCCAGCAACGGCGCCAATTTGATGCTGCAGTTTTAGCGGTATCAAATACTACCAAGCTGTGAAGCTAGGGTAGATCGTATTCCACAGGGTTTCTACTAATTGACTACTCAAAGAAGCTGACAATTTATTCAGGTTTAAGCACTTAGTGCGTGGTGTGAGTTCCACGACTTCTAATATAATGAACAAAGGAAAATAAAAGACAGAAAAGTAAAAGGTTGACTAACGAGAAGATAGACGAACTTAGATTTCGAATCCCCCTTAGATCACCAGAGCAACGACAATCACAAGACCAGCGGTTTTCAATTCTAATTCAATCGGTTTCTATACACCACCATAACTCCTTACCCTTAGGTTTAAGACCGGCGAACGTTCGCTCTATCCGTTCTAACTACCAAGATTAACTAGCCGCCCGGGTACGGTCGCCTCTCGCAACGACTTAATTAACTGGTGCAATTACTAACGATTTATGAGTTACTCTTGCAGTGGATTAACCCTAACCGGTTCCTACGAAAGGCACACTCCAATTATAAGGTTAATTGTTCAATTCGATGTTCTAAAGTAAGGTGAGCGTTCGCTTCTATCCTTAACTTAACAAGAATCTAATCTAGGTGATCAATCCAGACAAGAAACATGAACAATGAAGAACAAATCAAACATGAATGAGAAACTGATTGAACTTTGAATCTAATCACCGCCGATCCGTGACCGCTTTAAAGCCCTGGGTCACTTAGGGTTCATCTAATCTAAGCTCTACAAGTTCAGTTACATCATATCAGAAACAAGAGAATCAAAGGCAACAATGAAGATCATCATATAGAGGAAGAACATATAAGAACTGAAAAACCTAATTCTGACGACTCCCGCGAAGCTTCAATCTCCTGGATCTTCAACTTTAAGCTCCGAGTTCTCCGAGGTGGAAGGATGGCGTCACGATCTCTGCACGGATCTTCGAACTCTCTAAACTCTATCTATCGACCCTAGAGTCGGCTGACTCTCAAAAGTCTGATTTGTGAAAATATGAATAATTAATTTCCGGTTTGCCGGCTGCCTCTATTTAAATAGGTACGATTAGGTTTCCAATACAGCACCGGATTTGGAAGGAATTTTCGCCGAAAATATCAAATAATTTTCGGCGAAATCTTTAGTTAAAGTCCCCTGTGTGATTTCTTCTAGGATTTTTGGCGAAAACTTAAGGAAGTTTTCGTCGAAAACTTCAGTGTAAATCAGCCTGTGAGTTTCTGAAGGTAATTTTCACCAAAAATTGTGTAGTATTTTCGGCGAAAATATTGTGCTGGGCAGTTGGATCTTCGGTTCTGAATCCAGTTTGATTTCTGGTTCGATTCTGGTTAACTCCTTGAGGTCTTGAATACGTCCATGGCTACGTAAATGATGGCAAAAATCTGTGCTTTCACAAAAACACTAGAAAACCATCAAATTGACCCAAAAAGGGCCAAAGTAACCAAATCGGTAGGAAATAGGGTAGTTGAGTGAATATTCGCTATTTTACCCCTAAAACCACGTTTCAAGTAAGGAAATGTCGCTTAAATGAGGCTGATAATCACGTCAAATCGAGTGTCATCAGCAACTAAAAGCACCTGCCTCACCATAAGCTTGGAGGCGGAAAACGAAGGAGAAAGAGTTGTACCAGCAGAATCGGATGTCCCAATACCGCTCTTCGAAGGGGATGAAAGCAAGATAGTCCGAGTATCGTCCTATCTAAGCGACGAAAAGAAGCAGGAGTTGGTTAAGTTGCTCCAAGAGTTTTCACACCTGTTTGCATGGTCACCAAGCGACATGCCGGGAATCGCTCCAGACATCATCAAGCATTCTCTGGCGATTGAGCCCGGGAGTCGTCCAGTCCAACAAAAGTGGCAGAACATCTGCAGAGAAAGGCAGCAGGCGGTGGCGATTGAAGTAGAAAAGCTTCTGAAGGCAGGATTTATCAAGGAGGTGCAGTATCCCAAATGGTTGGCTAATGTTGTTCTTGTGAAGAAATCGTCAGGGGCATGGCGAATGTGCGTCGACTTCACCAGCCTGAATGATGCCTGTCTCAAGGACCCGTACCCTCTGCCCAACATAGAGCAGCTGGTAGATGCAACGGCGAACAACGAAATGCTATCCTTCCTAGATATGTTCTCAGGATACCATCAGATACCTTTAAACGAACAAGACCAAGAGAAAACGGCTTTCATGACGCCCACGACGAATTACTGTTACCGGGTAATGCCATTCGGACTCAAGAATGCTGGCGCGACATATCAAAGGATGATCGACACAGTTTTCGTCAAGCAGCTCGGCCGAAACTTGGAGGCGTATGTGGATGACCTCTTGGTCAAGAGTGGGAAATCCGATGATCACTTGGGCGACTTAAGAGAAACCTTCAATACACTGCAGGAATATTCGCTCATGTTGAACCCTTTGAAGTGTGTGTTCGGGGCGACATCAGGAAAGTTTCTAGGATATCTCATAACCAGGCGAGGAATAGAAGCTAATCCCGCACAGATCGCAGCGATTACGGCAATGGTACCACCAAAGACCGTGAAGGAAGTTCAAGTTTTATCTGGAAGATTGACGGCAATCAATCGATTCATTCCTAGGATTGCCGATCGCTGCGCTCCATTTTTTGCAACCTTAAAGAATGCATCAAAGTTTGCATGGAATGACAAATGTAACAAGGCTTTTGAAGAGCTGAAGCAATTTTTAATTACCCCTCTTGTACTTGCATCTCCAAAGTTAAATGAAGCTCTATTTGTCTATATCGCAATCTCTCCAAAAGCAGTTAGTGCGATCTTGGTTCGAAGAGAGGACAAAACCGAACATCCTGTTTTTTACACAAGTAAGACTTTAGTTGACGCCGAAACAAGGTATCCGGCGATAGAAAAGATGGCGTATGCTGTGGTTTGCGCAGCCAGGAAATTGCGACCATATTTTCAGGCACATACAATACATGTGCTCACAAACCTTCCGATAAAGAATGCGCTGAGATCTATGAGCGTAGCAGGGCGATTAGCTAAGTGGGCGATCGAGTTGAGCGAATACGACATTCGATACCAGCCGCGAATGGCGATCAAAGCCCAAGTCCTGGCGGACTTTGTAGTGGAGGGTGCGGTGCAAGAGGATGTTGAGGAAGGTGATGAGTGGATATTATTTACGGACGGCGCCTCGAGTAAGGGAGGATCGGGCGCGAGAATAGTTCTAAAATCGCCCGGGGGGTCCTCCACGAGGTGGCACTGTGATTCGTAACTAATCGAACCAACAACGCAGCGGAATATGGGGCATTGGAAGCTGGCCTACGAATCGCTAAAAGTATGGGAGTTACGAACATCAAAGTTTTCTCAGACTCGGCGATAGTAGTCAACCAAGTTAACAGAAGTTTTGAGGTGAAGGAGGAGTCGCTCCTTCCCTATTTCGACGAAGTAAAGTTACTTATATCATAATTTAAAAGAGTTGCCATATCACAAATCGCTAGGGAGGAAAATTGCCATGCGGATGCGCTGTCAAAATTAGCAACAACGACATATTTTGAGGAAGGGCGAATGGTCACAGTAGAGAAAGAAACAAGGATGAAGCAGTGTTTCCACATGATCAGCGAAATTGAGAAAAGTGATTGGCGAACACCTATTATCCAATACTTGGATAATGACACAGTACCAAGCGACCCGTTAGAGGCGACCAAGCTCCGGCGAAAAGCAGGGAGATGTACCATAATAGGGGGTGAGTTATACTGAAAATTAGCTATGGGTCCATACTTACGATGCATAGGAGAGGATGATGCAGCTTGGGCTTTGGAAGAGGTACATTCAGGAGTGTGCGACACTCACTTGGGAACAAGAAGTTTAGAAAGGAACTTAATATACCAAGGCTTCTATTGGCCAACAATGAGAAAGGAAGCGGGCGACCTGGTGAAAAAGTGCCACAAGTGTCAGGAATTTGCAAGCTACCACAAGTTGCCAGCAGCGGCGCTCCAGGCGAACATCAGCCCATGGCCGTTCGCAAGATGGGGAATGGATATCTTGGGCCCATTTCCAGAAGCCTCAGGAAAAAGGAAGTTCCTCATCATGGCGGTCGATTATTTCACCAAGTGGGTTGAGGCAGAGGCGGTGGCAAGTATCACCGCTAAACAGATACAAAAGTTCGCGTTTAAAAGTATCGTCACCAGATTCGGTATACCGGAAAGTATTATCTGTGATTATGGTACTCAATTCGACTCACAAGTCTTCAAAGAATTTTGCGACGATCTAAAGATAAATCTAAGATTCGCCTCAGTTGCCTACCCACAAGCCAACGGACAGGCGGAGGCGGCCAACAAACTTATCTTGCAAGGGTTAAAAAAAGAGTGGATGGATGTAAGGGTGTGTGGGTCGAAGAGCTTGATCGCGTACTATGGGCTCATCGTACGGCTTATAAAATGGCGACAGGTGAGACTAATTATACATTGACATACGGGACCGAGGCGGTCCTTCCGGTGGAGATTTCAATCCCGTCCATACGAATACAGGGACGAGGTCAACGTACAAGAATTGATGCTTAATGTAGACATGATTGAGAAAGAAGAGAAAATGCGCAGATGCGACTGATCGCGGAGAAGGAACAGCTGGCCAGGCGGTACAACCTAAAACTCCGACCACATCACATCGCGCTCAATGATTTAGTACTGCGAAAAATCTTCAGGCCAGCGGTCGGGGCGGCCAAGCTTAATCCTGGATGGGAGGGCCCATACAGAGTAAGGCGAGTGGCAGGGGCCAATACCTTCAAACTGGCAGAGTTGGATGGCACAAAAATCCCCAAAACATGGAATTCCATACATCTCAGGCGGTATTACGATTAAAAAAGGCACTTGTCGATTCTAGTTTTAATGAAGTGACCAAGTGTCCTGATATTTAATCCCAAAAGTACTTTGCACCATCAAAATTATCATATAAGACCTAAGGGCATTGAAATCGCTATGTAAGACCTACAGGCATTAACAAATTGCTGTGTAAGACCTAAGGGGCATCAAAATTATCATATAAGACCTAAGGGCATTGAAATCGATATGTAAGAGCTACGGGCATTAATAAATCGCTGTGTAAGACCTAAGGGCATCAAAATTATCATATAAGACCTAAGGGCATTGAAATCGATATGTAAGACCTACGGGCATTAACAAATCACTGTGTAAGACCTAAGGGCATCAAAATTATCATATAAGACCTAAGGGCATTGAAATCACTATGTAAGACCTACGGGCATTAACAAATCACCGCGTAAGACCTAAGGGCAGCGAAACTATCAATATAACGTCTACCGATGATGAAAAACGCTAAGTAATAAAGAGAGGCGTCAAAGATATAAGACAAAGGCCAAATGCACGAGTAGAAGTCCAGTGGCAAGTGTTAAAAAAAACAAAAAAAACAACATAGGGTCGATTGTCTAAACAGCTACAGTTACAGCTACAGAAAATCAGGGGCGGGTTCCTTGGCCCTTGTTGCTGGAGTCTTTGCCACTGGACTTCGAAGGATCAGTAGAGGGGTCGAGTTCCTTACCGCTGGACGAGGGAATAGATTCAGAGGGTCGCGGCTGAACCTCCGAGCCATCGGGGTTCAAATCGGGCAAGCCGCGACTACGGCGGGTAGCCATCACATACTCAGCATCTACCGCCACCACCTCACGCTCCAAGCGATCAGCGTCTCGGAAAGCAACCTCTTCCTCGAAGTCGACTGGGTCAGGAACCCCGAAACTGTGGCGGTTAAGGCCACGGAGGACAACCCGAACCATTTTTCGACTAGGCCAACTCTTGGTGGGAAAAAGATGGTAAAACTCGTTACGACAGCTACGCATTACCACACGCATACTCTCGCTGAGAGAATGAGTGTAGTAAGCCACAACCTCATCGTATTGAGCCTTGGCAGCCGAGAGGTCACGATCCGCCGCCGATTGTGCCGCCACGGAGTCATTGAGTAGCTCTTTAGCGCTATCCCTCTTAGCGGTTATCTCCTCCACCTGGGCGACTTTATCGCGAGCCTCCTCCAGCTCGGCTTCAAGGGCGGCAATGCGCTCGTTCGCAGCCTGCAAGTCCTCTTGGAGACCCTCCATTTGGGCAATCCGCGCGGTCGCCTCAGCCAAGTTTTCCTTCAAGGATCCAGCGGCAGAAGTTGCTGCATCCGCTCGACGCTAGAACAAATAATGGTGAATGATTTCAGCAAGGATCGCGAGGTGATAGGCCGGAGAAATATAAAAAAGAAGAAGCAAACAAATAAATACCTTCTCCTCGTTGTGATAATGGGTGAGATCCATGCGCAGGGAGCGTAAGTTCTCTGCCTCCTCTTTCAGCTTCAGATTTTCCTCTTGCATGTGCTTACATGCAAAGGACAAATCGCCGAGCTCGACAATGGCCTAAGCGGCGGAGCAAGCATGGGAAGGGTAAGAGGAAGTACGCAGAACTGAGGCAACAAAGCAAAATGAACAAACAGATAGACGAAGGCATTTCACAATACCTGAAGGAGCCGGCAAGAGGTCGCCCCGTGCAGATCTGGAATCTCAGAGCCTTCCCCATGGGCGGTCACCCCCTCATAAATACCTCAGGAAAATTCCTCCGCAATATCACTCGTCATCCGGGGCGATATGTGGGATGCCACCGGATGGACAACAGCAAAGTAGGGCAGGCGAAAGCGCCCCTCACCCTCCCGACCGGCAGGAGCGGGGCGATCGAAAACAGCGTTAGCCCGCTCTGTCCAGGCAGCTCGGCGGGCACGATCGGTGTTGATCGCTGGCGGACGAGAGTGGTCACGAGCAGGTTCAGTAGGGCGAGGATCAAGCTCCGCGGCAGGCTCTGACTCAGGATAGGCTGGGTCTAGAGGAGAGGGAATAGGCTCGGTGGGAAGATAGGAGTCGTCGTATGCAAGGACGTCCTCATCAGCAGGTTTGTCGATAGGCTCCCTCACAGGTGGATCACTGTCTGCCCGGGGTGATTGGCGACGTGAACGGCGGAGTGGGGGTTCAATATCCTCATCCTCGACTTCTGCCTCGGGCTGGGATGAGGGCGGCAAGCGATTGGAGCTCTCGCCCGTCTTCTTCTTCGGCTTGGAAGCCCCAGCTTTTTTCTTCCTTTTGGAAGAAGAAAGGCCTTCTTCCGTCTCGGTCGCTTTCCTTTTCCCTTTAGATTTTTCAAGGGGAGGCTGGCTGGAGGCAGGAGGGGGCGGCAGCAGGCTCCGAACGCCCAGGACGAGTCTCACCAACAGGCCCGCGCGCGGCGATGGTAAGGAGGCATCCAGAGAGACTTACAGACCCTGAAAAGAGGCAAACAAAAAGTTAAAAAAAAAGAAGTATAAGAGGCAGGAAGAAGTAGGCGGCGATATGAAGTTTGTGTATTCCTCAGGATGTGACTCCGACGATTATATTGTATAAACTAAGCAACACTAACTAAAGAGGGGGGAGGTAACCAACGTCGCCTACGCATAAAATATACCTCCTCGTATCCCCGCCTGAGCGGTCCTTAGGCCAAAGTGGTCGATAGGTGATGACAATCAAGAAGGATTCGGCGACGCAGGAGTATTTCCTCGGGGGTAGGATCGAGCTCGATGTTGAAGCGACTCACGTCGCCGGAGGACCATGTGGGTGGAAGTAGCGAGGCCTAGTGGCGGTCCGTGTCGCTAGGGCGGAAGTAGAAAAAAGAGTTGTACCAGGTAGGGCGAGGCTTCGGAGATGAATAAGTACCCTTTGAGGAGAGATCAGGACGGCGAACAAAACTTATGCCATTTGACATATTTTTGGCATAGTGAATTAGCTGAAATAGCCGAAGAGTGGGGGCAATCTTTTTGGCCACACAACTGCATTCGAAAGCAGAAGCCGAGGCCCAACACTCGACATTGAAGGCACCAAGGGAGGCACCAAAGCATTGAAGCAGATCGTCTATGAATGACGATGGTGGAAGGCGAAGTCTGTTGGTGAAGGCCTCAGTCCAGATGCCGTGCCACCTAGGCGGGCAATTGCCGATGGTTGAAAGTCGGAAGGCCACGACGAACTCCCAGGAGGATGGCAGCATGGCGAACGGAAGAACACGGGTGACTCTTTTTATTGACCCCGAAGGAAAATAGCCTGGGCCAACGACCACGCGCTCGTCGCAAGCAGCTCCCTGCCACATCGACCGCCAGTTACCAATGGAGTAAGACCCAGTAACCTTGCTCATCTCAGGGTTAATCTCGACACCATGGCGAGCCCGTTCAAATCCTACTTGGTGGGGGCCCCAAAAAGGAAGGGCGGGAGAATCGTCAAAATTCTCCTCCACCGCGTCGGGGACCTGGGCAGAGGAGGTTTTGCCTTGGGATGGGGGATTTAAGGGCACCCGCTCAGGGGACGGATAAGAAGGTGAAGGAGAGGGTGAAGGATCGGTACCCATGGAATAAGAATAACTTTGGTTCTGGCTATCGTCGCCGGAGCACATGGTTCAAACAAGGAGGCAAGAAATAGAAATGGAGGAGGAACACACGACAAAGAGATAGGACTACAATGAGAGTGAGAAAGAAAGGAGGAGTCACGTACCAAGTGGGCGTCGGGGAGCTCCAGACATCTGAAAGGGAGTAAGGAGGAGGAAATGTCATTTTTCCGATCGTCGGAAGAAAGAAGGAAACAGTTGAAACAAAAGGACAGTAAAACAGAGAAGTGAAGCAGCAGAGAAAGCGTAAAAAGGAAGAAGACGGTAAGAGTGGGGTTTATAAAGGCAATCCAGCAGGCGGGAAACGGAACCGTCGCGATGGATGATTGGGGGACACGCGCGGCTGATGGGATGCACTGATAGCCCCTAGGCAATGATGATCGTTTGGGAAAATACCAACGTACCCCGATTTCCCCAACTTCTCCAGCAAGTTAGAAGGGAAAAGACTGCACTGCCCCGGAAAGGCGAAGAGACACACGTGCGAAAGAAAAGATAAACACGGGTGGCAGCAGCGGCAAAGCAACGAAGCGACATAACAGCAGCGGCAAAGCGATGAAGCGACATAACAAAGGTGGCAAAACGTCGTAGCACAAGCGATTGGAAGCCCTCACCCAAGCATGGCTCAGCTAAGGGCTTGGGGGCAATTGATGGACCCTCGTACGGCGATTATAGGATAGGCGATCCGGACTAGGAGTAAGCCCTCACCCAAGCAAAGCTCGACTAAGGGCTTGGGGGCAATTGATGGGCCCGACCTGCCAGCACTCCGAAAGCCCAGGCAGCGGCCCAAGCGCTGTGGTCACCGTCGATGGTTTGGACCTAGGCGACAGTTTGGGCAAACCGGACAAAGCAGGCCCAAGAGACGAAAAGAAAGCCCAAGACGACGGCCCAATACATCGACTCTTAGGGTTTCAAGACAAAGGGGACACGTGTCGACATCTTATGGAGACTACGAACGAGTGGCCAGGATTCAGCCTTGGCGACCACGACAGGGGTACTATAAATACCCCCTGTACGTCCCATAAACCGGAGGACAACACTTTTACCCAGCGGACAAACGCTCTGCGGTACGTAACTCGCCTCACTTCCCATTCCTTAAACTGATCGCCTCCCTTTCCCTTGAACTAACTACCCCCACTATCGCTTACGAGGTACACCACCCCCTAAAGACCAACAGGCTTGGGCTTCCATTATTGGGCCAGGCGACGAGGCTGGAACAGAAGTAGTTCATAAACTTCGAATAAGGAAAAAGGGTACAAAGTATGACTTTCTGTTCAAAGTTGATATGCTTAAGGCATTTGATAGGGTTTCATGGGATTTCCTCTTTGCTACTCTTCATGCAGTTGGTTTCCATGCAACCTGGATCAGTTGGATTAAGTCCTTAATCACTTCAGTTAGATTCAATGTGCTACTGAATGGATCACCTACAAAGTGGTTTAGTCCAACAAGAGGACTTAGACAAGGAGATTCACTTTCTCCTTATCTATTTATTCTAGTCTCCAATGTCCTCTCTTTCATGATTCAACAGTCTGTTACTCAAAGAAGAATGAAAGGAATAAAATTGAATAGGTTCTGTCCAACTCTGCATCACATCCTCTTTGTAGATGACACTGTCATTTTTGGATCTGCAACCGTTTCAGAAAGCAAAGAACATTCATCATGTTCTGGAAAAGTACTGTTATGTCTCTTGACAGGCTATTAATACTTCAAAGTCATCCATTCTATTCTCCACAAACACTTCTGCCATGATAAGACAGGCCATTGCAGCTGAATTTGCTGTTAATGCTTCAGTTTCTATTGGCAGCTATTTAGGTGTTCCAGCTGAATGGGGTTCAACTAAGAAAGATACCTTTCGTTACATGCTTGAGAGATTGACTTCAAAGGCTCAGACCTGGCAATCACACTTATTATCTCATTCTGGTAGATCAGTGATGATCAAATCAATTCTACAAGCACTTCCATCTTATCTATTTTCTTGTTTTTTGTTACCTAAACATATACTCAAGAAAATGGATCAAGTGCTTGTTAACTTCTGGTGGTCAAGAGATACTTCAAGCAAAAAGATACATTGGTTGGCAGCTAATGAACTTAGGAAACCAGTTGCAGATGGTGGACTAGGTTTCAGAAGCTTCTATGATTTTAATTTAGCATTCACTACTAAATTGGCTTGGAAAATTTTGACACGGCCAGGATGTTTATGGGTGCAACTTTTGAAAGGAATCTACTATCCAAATTCTGATTTTCTTCAAGCAAGTAAACACCATAGGTCATTTTGGATTTGGTCTGGAATTATGGAAGGAAGAAAGGCTCTACTTCATGGATTAAGGAAGAATATTGGTGATGGATATGGAACAAATATCATCGATGCTTGGATACCCGAGGCAGCAGGTTTTAAAGCTTCTTGTTCAATGTCTTATTCAACAACAAAAGTTTCAGATTACATCATCAATCCACAGAGGATATGGAATGCAGTTAAGCTAAGAACTGTTTTCCCTGAATCTGTGGTCCAGATCTTACTCATTCCACTAGGTCCTGAAGGATATGCAGATCGACTAATCTGGCATTATGAATCTACTGGAAAGTTTACAGTAAGATCTTGTTATAGGCATCTTCGAGCTATTACAACATCTCACAACCATCCGGTTGATAATAGTACAAAGAAGATGTGGAAGTGGCTGTGGCAACTTGATTTACCTCCAAAAATTAAGTTCTTTCTATGGCGTGTTTGCAGAAATGCTCTACCTACAAAAGTTGGCTTATTGAGAAGAAGATGCAATTCTTCATCACTCTGTCACTTGCAATGCAGATGATGAAACATTGGAACACATGTTGTTCCATTGTCATGTAAGCATGTCTTTTTGGCAACAAGTTTTGCCTACTTTGCAAGGGCCTTCCCGGATTCAATCAACACAATCTTGGTTCAAGTCCATAGCCTTTACAGTTACATAGTCTACAACAACTCAGATTGGATATACTTTGTGGTACATATGGAAGATGCATAATGAGTTTCTCTTTCAGAATATCTCTCCTCTGTTACCAGATTTGATATCAAGGAGAGCTAATGAGTTGCAACAATGGAACTTAAACGCTAATGTTAGAGGTACAGTTTCCAGTTTGTCATCCAGTGCTAATTCATTCCATTTAACCAATTCCTACCTCCAACAACCTACTCTTTTTAAGGTTGTGTGTGATGGTGCTTTTGAAGCATCTATCCAGAAAGGAGCATATGGTGTTATAGTCTATAATGCTGAGGGACATGTGGTAAGGCTGGAAATGTGATGTGTGCAGCACCGGTTTGTGCTGAAGCTTATGCAGTTTTATCAGCTGTTGATTTGGTTAAGAACATTGCTGCTCCAATTATGATCTACACGGATAGCTCTATCATAGTTGATTCCATTTCAAGTCCTCAACAAGATTGGCCTTGGACCATATCAGGTTTGCTGACATCAATTACAAGACTTCTTTATTGGAATCAACAGATTCTTATCAGCAAGTCCCCAAGATCTACTATTCAACCAGCTCATTGCATAGCAGTTCAGGCACGTGACGATCTTTTGCCTCTCGATTGGCTTTCCTCATTGTAATTATCAAATTGTTCTGTTTTCCTTTCTTTCTGTTTGCTACAGCCTTTCTATCGTCTTTTGTTCTCATATTGCTAATTGTTCTACTGTGTTAGCATTATGAGAGGTGCTGTTAATAAATCCTACAGTTTCATAAAAAAAAGCCTTCTCTCTAAGGCTAACTCCAACCGAGAGGCTAAATGTTAAGGTCTTATTTCGAAATATAGCCTCCTAATCTTCTCAAAAACTGCAATTGCTCCAACCATGACAAGAGCTAAAATAAACCAGACTTATAATTTTCTGTTGTCATTCTAATAAATCTAACTTATGAAGAATCAAATTAAAGTTTTTTACTTTAATTATTTTATAGTTGTTTATGATAATTCAAGATAAACGTTTCGATAAAAGTTCAGTAATTTTTTAGATAATTTTATTTTTCACTTCCTAAATTATTTTTGTGATGTCGGCAATGGTTCAGTGATGGTTAACATCACATTTGGATTATGTGCCCATTTGTGTTTGCCAACTTCTACCAAGCCACCAGAGAAGAATGATCCTCTGAAGGACCTTTTTGGACTGTTTGAAGTTACCGGGTGTCTTCCCACGAACGAACCAAGTTGGCTCATGCTAACGGGAAGCATTTCTTACTTACTAGAGGTACCCGAAGCTCTATTTCATGAACTCTGATACGAGCATAAAAGAATACTTGAGTTGGGACGCATCGTGATTGCCATCCAGGTATCGTCCAGCTCAAGAACGTTAAACAAGAGCGCTTCGTGGGAGGCAACCCACGGCTGGAGTCCGTTTGAATTTGTTGAGTCAGTTTTTCGTCTTTGTTTTGTGTGGATCCGGGACAATTGTCCCGACTTCCTTTTGATCTTTTTGTTGTTTTTGTTTTTGTAGGAACTTGAGTAGCTGCTCGTGTTCATCCCCTACTTCAACCATCTCGTTCCAGGTTCTCCTAGTATCTCTCTATCTTATTTTAGTCCCGTGAGGACACATAACGGTTTAAGTGTAGGGTAGGGTGTATAATTTGCATGATCTTGTGTGAAAAATTCTGTGATTTTGTGGCTCAGTTGATTCCTCTTGCTTAGAATTGCTCGGTTCTTGACTTGTGAAGTTGTGATGTTAAGTTAGTTTTCAATCTTTCATATTGATGCTTAGACTGCTTAACCTAGAACCTGTAACCAACTTGCTTGCATTGATGCTAAATTGCCTGGTCAGAACAGAAAATTTTATCACGCTTGTAGTAATTCGACTCGATTGCATGATAATAACCAAATCCGACTAGCAAACCAATAGTGAGCTTTTGATCCATTGCGCATAACTTGCAATTTAATTCTTTTTTAGTGGCTTTCTCGAACCTTGAATGAGTTAGAATTTGCATTAGACCAATTCGAGACCACACGATGACACGAGTTCTAGGAGGATAGAGGCACCTAGTTGAAGCTACTTAAGCCAGATAGCCAACCTAACGTTAAATCCATTAGGTTCCCTTGAGCTTGGCCCTTCTTTCGGTTCATTTTACATTACAGCTAATCCCCATTTTTATCACCCCGTTGATCCCTTGTGGTTGTAGTTCTAGATTAGCCTACCGGAAGTTGGTTTGTGGTAACCTGCCTATATCCATTAAATAGGTGGTCTTAGCTATTATGTCCAAACGTGTAAACCCCTCTACCAACTAAAAGAAAATTCGGCACAAAAGAAAAAAAAGAAGTAGAAAAAGCAGAAAAATTCGAAAAAAGTGCAAAGTTTCAAAGTTAATAGTATAGTTCAATAACGTTCTTCTCCCTACAAATGGAAGAACGAAGTCAAAGTAAATGTAACAAAAGAGAAAAAAAAAGTAGAAAAATCAGAAAATTTGAAAAAAAATATATAAAGTGCTAGGTTGCTTGAGGGTATCATAGGACAAGCGTACACTATTCCACCCGTGTTTGGTTAGACGGTAGGAAGTCATAGGCTAGATTCGAGGGAAGTTAGTCGAAAGCTGCACCGCAGCAAACCTAATTCCATCATTCATCCCTTCATCCATCTCATTATAAACCCTTGTAGTGTAGGAATCGTTACAGTCCCTTGCGAAAGTCCTTTTGACTAGTTACGCGTGTTGTCACAGTGGTGGAGATTGTGGTCGAATTGCAAACATATGACATACTTCGGTCGAGAAAGTGATTGAGAGCAGAAACACGTCTTTAAACACAGAGTGCGAGAGTCCCCCTTGTACCAAATATCTTCTGTGTGAGGAGTCTAGTCGGTCTGGTCAAATTCGTGCATGATTTGTGATTGCTCCTTGTTGTGTGCAGTTAATGAGTGAGACCAGGTCGTTTGATTGACATGTATGCATGTTAGGTTACTGTTGTAGAAGTAGCTGTCTAATAATTCATTGTGTAAGTTTGAATCTTAACTTGATCGATCTTATCATTTGTGAACATGAGCACTTTCTATTCAATTTGCTTGAGGACAAGCAAAAGCTTAAGTGTGGGGTATTTGATGACACTCGATTTGACGTGATTTTCAGCCTCATTTAAGCGTGATGAACGCGCAGTCGTTGTGATGCGTTTCACACAAATAACTAACAAAGCTACAAAAGCTAGGGTAGATCGTATTCCAAGGGTCTTCTAAGATTAACTACTTCAAAACTGGCAAAATACTCGAATGCAGACAAGTAGTGCGTGGTGTGAGTTCCACGACTTCTAATTCTAAGAAATGCAGAGAAATTAAAACAAATTAAACTAAAGCAGATTGGAAATTAGGGTTTGAAAACAGAGATGACAAACGAACTTAGACTTTGAATCCCCCTTCGTTCCCCAGAGCATTGGCAATCAACAGATTAGCGGATTTCGATTCTCATTCAATCAATTACTAAGACACCACCATAACTCCTTACCCTTAGGTTTAAGACCGGCGAACGTTCGCTCTATCTGTTCTAACTACCAAGATTAACTAGTCGCCTGGGTACGGTTGCCTCTCGCAATGACTTAATTAACTGGTGCAATTACTAATGATTAATGAGTTACTCTTGCAGTGTATTAACCCTAACCGGTTCCTACGAAAGGCACACTCCAATTATAAGGTTAATTGTTTCAATTCGATGTTCTAAAGTAAGGCGAGCGTTCGCTTCTATACTTAGCTTAACCAGAATCTAATCTAGGTGATCAATCCAGACAAGAAACATGAACAATGAAGAACAAATCAAACATGAATAAGAAACTGATTGAATTTCGAATCTAATCACCGCCGATCCGTGACCGCTTTAAAGCCCTGGGTCACTTAGGGTTCATCTAGTCTAAGCTCTAACGAGTTTAGCTACTCATGTTTATCACAAAAGAATCAAAGACAAAGAAAGAGTTCATCATTCAGAGGAAGAACAGAAAAGAATCTGAAAAACCTAATTTAGACGACTCTGGCAGACTTCGATCTTCGGTAAACCACACTCCTAGCTCCGGTTCTCCGAGATGAAAGGGATGGCGTCACCATCTCTTTCCGGCTCTTCGAACTCTAACTCTTCGCTCCAGAACTCCAGAGAATCCTTGGAAAACGTAATTATGAAAGATATTTTTTGATGTGCCGCCGGGTTAAGTATTTATACTTAACCCTAATCAGCCGGATTTCTTCTATTATTTTCGCCGAAATTCTTGAGGAATTTTCGGCGAAAATTCCTTTGCAAATGAAGGGATATTTTCGCTCTTCTCCTGGACTTCATTCTCGGTTCGAAAACTTGATCGATTTCGCCAAAAATTCCTTCAGTTGCCAACAACCGATTTGTGATGATATTTTCGCCGAAAACACTAGGTGATTTTCGGCGAAAATCCCTTTGTAATCCGGGCTGGAATTTTCTTAAACTTGATTGGCTCCTTTGATCGATTCCGGTTCAGTTCCTCGATGTTCCAATGCCTTAGACACGTCCTTGGTTACTTATTCGATGGCAAAAACCTGTGCTAACATAAAAACACTAGAAAACCATCAAATAGACCCGAAACGGGCCAAGGTAACACAAATGGCACGAGATAGGGCAATCGATTGAATATTGGTTATTCTACCCTAAAAACCATGTCTTAAGCAAAGAAATGTCGCTTAAATGAGGCTGATAATCACGTCAAATCGAGTGTCATCAAATACCCCACACTTAAGCTTTTGCTTGTCCTCAAGCAAACTGAATAGAAACGCTCATGTTCACAAATGATAAGATCGATTAAATTGGAGCTCAATCACACACAATGAATTATTAGACAGCTAATTCCTAGAACAAGAAACCTAACATGCATACAGATCAGCCAAACTACCTGGTCTCACTAATAAACTGCACACGACAAGTAATTAGCAACCAATTATGCACGAATTTGACCTGACCGACCAGACTCCTCACACAGGATATGTATAGTACAATGGGAACTCTCACTCTCTGTGTTTAAGGACGTGTTTCTGCTCTCGATCATTTTCTGTTACCGAATTCTGTCATAGGTTTGCATTTCGACCACATCTCCACCACTGTGACAACACGAGTATCTAGTCAAGAAGGACTTCTCTGCTAGGACCGTAATGAAATCTACACTACTTGGGTTTATGATGCGATGGATGATGGGAATGTATGATGATGGCTTTGTGCGGTGTAGCTTTCGACTAACTTCCCTCGAATCTAATCTATGGCTTCCTATCGTCTAACTAAACACGGGTGGAATGATGCACGCTCGTCCTATGATATCCTCAAGCAACCTAGCACTTATTCTTTTTCTTTACACGATTTTTTTTCTTTTCTTTTGAACTTTTCTTTTGACTTCGTTCTTCCATTTGTAGGGAGAAGAACGTTTTATTGAACTAAAACTTTGAAACTTTTCTGATTTTTCTTTTCTTCACTTTTTTTTTCGAAATTTCCTTTCTTTTCTTACTTTAATTTTTTTTTATTTTGTGCCGATTTTTCTTTTAGTTGCTAGAGGGATTTACACGTCTGGACATATTAGCTAAGACCACCTGTTTAATGGCTATAGGCAGGTTACCAGAAACCGACTTCCGGTAGGTCAATCTAGAACTACAACCACAGGGGATCAACGGGGAATGAAAGAAATGGGAAATGGATGTAATGTATTATCGAATCGAAAGAACAGGCCAAACTCAAGGGTCTAAACCTAATGGATTTATCGTTTGGTAGGCTATCTAGCTAAGTAGCTGAATCTAGGTGCCCATATCCTTCTAGAACTCGTGTCATCGTGTGGTCTCGAGTAGGTCTCATGCAAATTCTAACTCATTCAAGCAAACAGAAAACCACTCAGAAAGAATTAAAATTGCAAGTTACGTGCAATGGATCAAAAGCTCACAGTTGGTTTGCTAGTCGGATTCGGTCATTTTCATGCACTCAAGGCTACAAACTACAAGTGTGATTTAAAAATTCTGTTCCGACCAGACAATTTAGCATCAAAGTATACAAGTTGGTTCTCAAGTTCTAGGTTAAGCAGTCTAAGCATCATTATGAAAGTTTGAACAACAACTGATCGCCAAGAATCAAGAACTGAGCCATTCTAATGCTAGAGAGACTGGAATGGAATCACGAGGCACACATAAAACACAATCAAGGGCAATCAAGTTCATGCAAAGTTCTCTAGCATCCTACCCCACACTTAAATCGGACTGTGTCCTCACAGGACTAATTCTAGAGTTCAGAGTGAAGTAGAAGAACCTGGACCGAGATGATTGGTGTAGGGGATGAGCACGGGTCCTCGGAGCGGAGGGAATCTACCGAAGCGAAGCAAAGGGAATCTCCCAACTGCCTACAAAACAAAAACAAATGAAACATAAAAAGGAAACTGGGACAAGTGTCCCAGATCCACACAGAAAAAAGTTGGACCGAAATTCAAAAAGAATAAATAAAAAGAAAGGACAAGGAAAAGGACACCACCTGATCATGGCTGGTGAGGGGTGTCGGGGGGTGGAAAGTGGAGGTGCTCGCCGAGCTGACGTTGCCACGCCAGCTGTGCCTCATACCGCCTGTCGGCGCGGCGCATATGCTGCTGCATAATAGTCCATCTCGCCTCCTGAGTGGCATTGTCAGTGATGCGCCACTCCTGCAGTCGCTCGTACAACTCACCAATGTCCGCGCGGTGCGGTCGGTGTTGAGGGTGAGGTGCCTGGTATGGATCGGGAATGTGCGGCGGCGACTGGTGAGCATACCCTGCCTGGTGATACGGCGAGGGTATATAGTCTTGGAATTCCGGCGGCGGCTGGGGCTGCTGCTGCTCCGTATCATCTTCTTCCTCCGACTCGACCACAGGCTGGAGTGGAGGATTTGCTGCTACATGGGGACTGAGGTCCAGTTCTAAGTCGTACTCAACCGCTAAGTCTCCTCCAACAGTCCTAACTTGGCGTCGTGGAATGTTCGGGCCATATTCATGGCTGATGCCGAAGGAGAGGATGAGCTGACCTATGAAGTTACCCCCCAGGAGTCTACGAGGTGGCGTCCGCCTCTTAGTCTTCTGGCGGAAGATGCGTGCCAGCACCCAGCCGGGATGAAGAGGGTAGCTCTCCCGGATGGCTCGAAGAAGCATAAGCTCCTCCTTCAGGATATGGTGGCGATCCTTATCTGGAACATATAAAAGGGACCTACGCCAAACCATATGAATAAATTTAAAGAGAGGGTGAGAGAGGGACTTAACTGAGTCATGGCCCGTGAGGCGATCACCAGGCACTCCAGTCTTGTGGCTCCAGAGCGCGTGGTACTCCTCGTCGTCATCATCGTCGCCCCAGCCTAGGTGATGGTCGTGATAATGCTCGTAGGGGATGCCAAGATGAGCAGCAAACTCATCGTAGGTGAGCTGCCTGTACACCCCACCAAGATAGAAGGTAACAACCTTCTGGCGCTGCTTCCTCTTGTGCTCATCCAGATCAAAGGTCGCCCAGAATTCCTGGAGAGCAATGTCTGGGAAATCGGCAGCTATGGTGGTCAGCTCTAGGAGACCGGCCGGTGCTAGGGCGTCATGCACATTCCGGTAGTAGTCCTCGTCGTGCTCGTTCAGGGACTCCATGGAAAGAGGGCGCACGTCAGCTCCCCGAATGTGCTCGATCTTCTGGAAGCACTCGAAGTAGAAGTCAGGTAAACGAGCTAGAACGCGATGGTATCCAGCCCGGCGAGGTAGTGCGGGTGGAGGACCCAGAACGGCAGGTGTGACGGGGGCGGCAGCTCCGGAGCTCGAGGCGCCATCAAGTCGCGCCTTAGTCATGCGCTCATAAGTGGTGTTCCTAAAACCGGAATGAAACCAGATTAGTCAAACTTAAACCCTACCCCACACTTAGTAGAAAAACTCAATTTCACAAAGAAATGAGGGAAACCGAGTGGGGGTAAGCAAAGTAAATCAACCGGTAATCACAAGCAATGAAATGCATGCTCAGGAACAACCCGAATTGAATAGTACAATCAGAGTTCAAAAAGTCAAACCGACATTCAAAAAGTCAACATGAAAGCATATTGAACCTTAATCATGGCAAGACTATCACAAGGTGGATAACGACGGTAAAATATGATCTCAGATGGCAAACACGATAATCTGAACTAGAATGAACACGTACGGCAGCCAAATGATAAAAAACAGTTCATGGTCAAACCGACATTTCTCACAAGTCAACAACACAAAGAATCAATCGTATGCAAAGCAACACATGATCAAATGATATGGAAATTAAGCATGGTACTCCCTAAGCATGCTAGAACAGTTCAACAAGTTCAGCTAACCTAGTTCTCACGAAATCAGTCGGCACGCAAATCGAGGCAAACCGAAAAGTCAATCGAAAGTCAACCCCGATGAAATTCAGCAATCCATATGTCAAAAGATTTGTATTGAAAAGTTCTACAACTTACCTTGAAGCCATGGATGCTAAAAATGAACGGTTTGGGAGGAATCGGTGAAAAATCGAAGATTCTAGGGTTTGGGAGAACCAGAGCTGTAGAGCTCCGATTCGGCTGTTCTAGGGCTCAACACGATCGGAAAAGAGAGGGGAGTTGAGCGGCGGTCGGCGGTGGCGGCGGCAGTGGCAAACGGCAGCGGCGGCGGTTTTGAAAAGGGTGGCGGTCGGGTTTGAGAAAACAGGGGAAGTTTTCGGCTGTGGGTCGAAAATGAAATAAGGGAAGAGAGAGGATAAAACCGGATTTTTAAAGTGAAAATTTTGCTGATTTTCAAAGGGATTTTCGGCGAAAATAAAAGGGTGTTTTCGCCGAAAACAAACGTTCAAATGCACTGCCGGTTTTCAAAGATCATTTCGCCGAAAATTCCCATATGTTTTCGCCGAAATTAAGAGTTAAAATCACTGCCGGTTTTCAAATAGATTTTCGCCGAAAACACTCAACTTTTCGAACCAAAAATATGAAACAGGAGACCGGGTTCGAAATTCAAAAGGCGATTTCGCCAAAAACAGGGGTGATTTCGCCGAAAATTTTGACCTACTCGGGTGAAAATATTTTCGCAAATCCGGCCAACTTCAGAAAATCGCAGTTAAATCCACAAAAATCGGAACGACCTCAATCAACTTGCGACTGACTCTATGACACACAGACTCTATAAGAAAAATAAGAAAACAAACAAACTGACACTTTTGGCTCCCCGAACCGAGTCTAAAATACTAAGTTCGACAAAAATTAAAAACGGACTCCAGCCGTGGGTTGCCTCCCACGAAGCGCTCTTTTATTAATGTCCTTGAGCTGGACGATACCTGGACAATATTAGGAGACATCCCAACTCAGATTCTCCTTAACGCTCGCGTCGGAGTTCATGAAGTACAGCTTCGGGACTTTTCCGGTAAGCGTGAATCTCTTCCCGTTCGCATGCAAGAGCTTGGTACGTCCATCGGGAAAATGATCAATGATCTTGAACGGTCTGAACAGCTCTCTGGAGAGGTCATCCTTCATGAGTGTTACGATGGAAGGAATGAGGACTGTCGGCTTCTTCTTTACTTTTATCTCCGGCTTGGTATCACCAGGATCGGTGATCGTCAGTATTTCTTTAGGAGATGCTTTCGGCTTCTCCCTCCATACTTGTTCCGGTGCCGATTTCTCAGAACGATTTGATGGTGAAGCTGGCTCGATGGAAGACGGGTTTTTGTGGCCTCCAGACCATTTGGGTCTTCATTTTCTTGTTCTTTCCCCGAGGTCTGCTCGGTTTTGTGCTCGGTGGCTTAGAAGAGGCTTGCAGTTCCTTCTTCTTCTTGGGCGGCTCGGGAGGTACAGATCTCGGCTTCTGCTTGATAACCTGTCCAACACCTGTAACAACAATCGAGCTAGGAACACTAGAAGAGATGTCAGTAATGAAGTTGACCGAAGCCAACTCCACAGTTTCTACGGATAAACAATGTGATTCTCCCTTAGGAATGTATTTCATATTATCCTTGAGACGGAATGTTGCAGTATCCTTCCCAACTCTTAATGTTAACGAACCATTTGGAACATTAATGTTAATGCCGGCTGTCGCCATAAATGGCCGGCCTAAGAGAAGGGTAGAATATGTCTCTTGAGTATCCATTACTACATAATCAGTGAAAAATCGGAAAGGGCCACAACAAGTGATTACATCCTTGATTATTCCTCTAGGTTCTTTTAGAGTTCTGTCGGCGAACACTACATGCATGCTAGCAGGTTGTAATTCACCCAGGTTCAGTTTCTTATATAAACACATAGGCATGACATTTATAGACGCACCTAGATCAACCAAACTACGCTCAATTGCAATGCCATTAATGATTAAAGGTAATGTAAAAGGACCAGGATCAGAGCACTTAGCTGGGATAGGTATGGGTGGTGATTGAGAGACGATGGCCGAACACTCTCCCGTAGAGGGAACGGATAGTGCTCCCTTCTTCTTCTCCAGGCTGTTCTGCTCACTGCTCCTGGTTGTGATGACTTTAGCTTGCTCGTTCTTCATGGAGGAGTTGTTTTGAGATGGCGCCTGATTGAAGAGAGGAAGGTCGGCTAACAAGCTAGCAACTTTATTTATCATGCTCTCTATTCTCTGTCCTTGTGCTATCTGTCCTTGGTTAAAAGCATCTTGGGCTTTAAACTTTTCTTCGTGATCCTTAAGCCGTGCTGCAATCAGATCAAACTTCTGGGCCATTCTCCTCTCCCACATGTCTTTAGACGTAAAATTCTGAGGATGTTGTGCACTGGTGAATCTGGGAGGATCTTGATAACTATTGTTCCAGCGTTGATTCTGACTCTAGTAGAGCCCAAAGTTGTGAGTAGAACGCTCAAGGAAGCTTCCCTATTGTTGAGGAGGTGTTCTAAACTGATGGTAGTTGGGGTAGCCTCTTTGATCCTTGGTGAAGCCTTGATCAATGAAATTAACTTCCTCTTTAGACCAGTTATTAGATGTTCCGAAGATCTCTTCCATGTGTTTCTGCACTTCGATCTTGATCTGCTCTTCACAGCTCGGTTGGCTCTTAACTGCTCCCAACTGTCTCTCCCTATTTCTGGACTTAGATGCGCAATCCGCAAAGTGAAGTAGAGCAGCTTCTGGTTCAAGTGCTGTGCAGTTGCCCTTAGCTAAAATGTTGACCCATTCAGCCGTTTCCTCATTCATACCTTGAGTAAAGATTTTGGCTAGCTGACTCTGGTTGAATCCATGATGAGGGCATTCAGAGAGAAGCTCTTGGAGTTCGTTCCAAGCATCGTATAAGCTTACTCCTTCCTTCTGAGAGAAACTAGCGATGCTATCCTTGTAGAATGTCGTTCTTGAAGGGGGATAGTATTCCTCTATGAAGTCCTGAGCTAGATTATCCCAGTCAGTGTAGTAGCCAGGTGGTTTCGAGCCGAGCCATACCTTGGCGTTGCCTTTAAGAGAGAATGGGAATACTCGCAAGCAAAGATTGTTCTTACCGAGATTCCCGCTCTTAAACGTCTCGCACATGTCTAGGAAGTTCGCCAAATGTGTGCAGGGGTTTTCTTGCGGCTTCCCTTCGAATCGAAGATTCTTAGAGACCATGGTCAGGAAGGAAATTGTGATCTCATAGTCAGGGTCGTCATCGTTGTGCGGCACGACGATGCTAGCTCGAAAGTTAGTCGCAATTGGTCTACAGTAATCTGCCATGGAGCGCTGAGAAACTAGTACGGGAGGAGAAGGTGGTGGTGAATCTGAAGTAGTGGATGAAGCGGATGAAGATGAGGAATTCTCCTTCAACTCCTCAATCTTATTAGGGATAGGTGGTGTAGGCGGAATGACTATGACTTGCTTCTGAGCTCGCGGTTTCTTCGGCGGAGTAGAATTACCTGGCTTAAACTGAGAATGAGCGATCGAGCGGTTCATAAACCTGTAGAACAACCTACAAGCAACAAAAGCAAACATACCGGCGTAAAATCGAAGTGCGTGGAAAAATGAAATATGGAAAGTAGAAGAATAAATTACCAGTTCTTCTTTTGAACAATCAAAAGAAGTCCTCGGCAACGGCGCCAATTTGATGAACGCGCAGTCGTTGTGATGCGTTTCACACAAATAACTAACAAAGCTACAAAAGCTAGGGTAGATCGTATTCCAAGGGTCTTCTAAGATTGACTACTTCAAAACTGGCAAAATACTCGAATGCAGACAAGTAGTGCGTGGTGTGAGTTCCACGACTTCTAGTTCTAAGAAATGCAGAGAAATTAAAACAAATTAAACTAAAGCAGATTGGAAATTAGGGTTTGAAAACAGAGATGACAAACGAACTTAGACTTTGAATCCCCTTCGTTCCCCAGAGCAATGGCAATCAACAGATCAGCGGATTTCGATTCTCATTCAATCAATTACTAAGACACCAACATAACTCCTTATCCTTAGGTTTAAGACCGGCGAATGTTCGCTCTATCCGTTCTAACTACCAAGATTAACTAGCCGCCCGGGTACGGTCGCCTCTCGCAACGACTTAATTAACTGGTGCAATTACTAATGATTAATGAGTTACTCTTGCAGTGGATTAACCCTAACCGGTTCCTACGAAAGGCACGCTCCAATTATAAGGTTAATTGTTCAATTCGATGTTCTAAAGTAAGGCGAACGTTCGCTTCTATCCTTAGCTTAACCAGAATCTAATCTAGGTGATCAATCCAGACAAGAAACATGAACAATGAAGAACAAATCAAACATGAATGAGAAACTGATTGAATTTCGAATCTAATCACCGCCGATCCGTGACCGCTTTAAAGCCCTGGGTCACTTAGGGTTCATCTAGTCTAAGCTCTAACGAGTTTAGCTACTCATGTTTATCACAAAAGAATCAAAGACAAAGAAAGAGTTCATCATTCAGAGGAAGAACAGAAAAGAATCTGAAAAACCTAATTTAGACGACTCTGGCAGACTTCGATCTTCGGTAAACTACACTCCTAGCTCCGGTTCTCCGAGATGAAAGGGATGGCGTCACCATCTCTTTCCGGCTCTTCGAACTCTAACTCTTCGCTCCAGAACTCCAGAGAATCCTTGGAAAACGTAATTATGAAAGATATTTTTTGATGTGCCACCGGGTTAAGTATTTATACTTAACCCTAATCAGCCGGATTTCTTCTATTATTTTCGCCGAAATTCTTGAGGAATTTTCGGCGAAAATTCCTTTGCAAATGAAGGGATATTTTCGCTCTTCTCCTGGACTTCATTCTCGGTTCGAAAACTTGATCGATTTCGCCGAAAATTCCTTCAGTTGCTAACAGCCGATTTGTGATGATATTTTCGCGAAAACACTAGGTGATTTTCGGCGAAAATCCCTTTGTAATCCGGGCTGGAATTTTCTTGAACTTGACTGGCTCCTTTGATCGATTCCGGCTCAGTTCCTCGATGTTCCAATGCCTTAGACACGTCCTTGGTTACTTATTCGACGGCAAAAACCTGTGCTAACATAAAAACACTAGAAAACCATCAAATAGACTCGAAACGGGCCAAGGTAACACAAATGGCACGAGATAGGGCAATCGATTAAATATTCGTTATTCTACCCTAAAAACCATGTCTTAAGCAAAGAAATGTCGCTTAAATGAGGTTGATAATCACGTCAAATCGAGTGTCATCAAAGCGACATTTCTTTGCTTCAGACACAGTTTTTAGGGCAAAATAGCGAATATTCACTCAACTGCTCTATCTCGTGTCATTTCGGTTACTTTAGCCCATTTCGGGTCTTTTTGATGGTTTTCTAGTGTTTTTGTGATAGCACAGGTTTTTTCCATCAAATGATATAACCAAGGACGTGTCTAAGGCATTGGAACCTCGATGAATCGCACCAGAATCGATCCAAGAAGTCAATCAAGTTAACACATTCTCTGCCCAGCTTTACAAAGGAATTTTTTGGCGAAAATCCCTGAAGTTTTCGGCGAAAATTCCAGAAGAAACCGCCAGAGCTTAAAGGTGAAGTTTTCGGCGAGAATTCCTACTCTTCGCTGAAAACTTTCAACAAAACCCACACAGGAGAAATAGTCGACGGGATGCAGCTTTTCAAGGAAGTTTTCGGCGAAAATTTCCAAAGTTTTCGCCGAAAACTAAAGCCTAATCCCAGCCGGATTAGGTTAAAGTATAAATTAAACCGGCTGCTACAATCGTGATAGATATTATTCATTATCAAAATTAGACTTTTAGAGTCGAGAGATAGAGTTTAGAGAGTTCGAGGAGCCAGGAAGAGATAGTGACGTCATCCTTCCATCTCGGAGAGCTTGGTGCTAGGAGCCGAAGATCCAGGAGACTGAAGCTTCATGGATTCATAAGAAATTAGGTTTTGCAGTTCTTCTATGTTCTTCCTACCTAAGATGTATTCCTTGTTTGTTTCCGATTCTCTTGCATTGAACATGAGTAGCTAAACTCGTAGAGCTTAGATTAGATGAACCCTAAGTGACCCGGGGCTTTAAAGCGGTCACGGATCGGCGATAATTAGATTCAGATTCAGACAGTTTCTCTTGCGTGATTATTTTTTTCTTCATTGTTTCCTGTGTTTCTTTTCTGGTTGATCGCCTAGATTAGGTTTGTGTTTTGGCAAGGTTAGTCGCCAGAAAGCCTCCTTGCTTTAAGAACATTAAAACTTGTCTTTCGTGATCACCTAGATTAGTCTCTTGTTAAGATAAGGATAGAGCGAACGTTCACCTTACTTTAGAACATCAATTCAATCAATTAACCTATTCATTGGAGTGTGCCTTTCACAGGAACCAGTTAGGGTGGTGATGAATGCCTGGTCGTTGGTCGGAATTCAACCAAATAAAAACTACTAATGCTAAATAGCGTATAGCAGATCGTATTCCGAGGGCTTTCTATGATTGGTTACTTCAGAACTAGCAAAATACTCAAAGGTAAACACGTTGTGCGTGGTGTGGGTTCCACGACTTCTACTTCTAAGAAATGCAAAAAAATTAAAAAGATTAAAATAAAGCAGATTGGGAATTTGGGTTTGAAAACAAGGATGACAGACGAACTTAGACTTTGAATCCCCCTTCGTTCCCCAGAGCATAGGCAATCAACAGATCAGCGGATTTCGATTCTCATTCAATCAATTACTAAGACACCACCATAACTCCTTACCCTTAGGTTTAAGACCGACGAACGTTCGCTCTATCCGTTCTAACTACCAAGATTAACTAGCCGCCCGGGTACGGTCGCCTCTCGCAACGACTTAATTAACTGGTGCAATTACTAATGATTAATGAGTTACTCTTGCAGTGGATTAACCCTAACCGGTTCCTACGAAAGGCACGCTCCAATTATAAGGTTAATTGTTCAATTCGATGTTCTAAAGTAAGGCGAGCGTTCGCTTCTATCCTTAGCTTAACCAGAATCTAATCTAGGTGATCAATCCAGACAAGAAACATGAACAATGAAGAACAAATCAAACATGAATGAGAAACTGATTGAATTTCGAATCTAATCACCGCCGATCCGTGACCGCTTTAAAGCCCTGGGTCACTTAGGGTTCATCTAGTCTAAGCTCTAACGAGTTTAGCTACTCATGTTTATCACAAAAGAATCAAAGACAAAGAAAGAGTTCATCATTCAGAGGAAGAACAGAAAAGAATCTGAAAAACCTAATTTAGACGACTCTGGCAGACTTCGATCTTCGGTAAACTACACTCCTAGCTCCGGTTCTCCGAGATGAAAGGGATGGCGTCACCATCTCATTCCGGCTCTTCGAACTCTAACTCTTCGCTCCAGAACTCCAGAGAATCCTTGGAAAACGTAATTATGAAAGATATTTTTTGATGTGCCACCGGGTTAAGTATTTATACTTAACCCTAATCAGCCGGATTTCTTCTATTATTTTCGCCGAAATTCTTGAGGAATTTTCGGCGAAAATTCCTTTGCAAATGAAGGGATATTTTCGCTCTTCTCCTGGACTTCATTCTCGGTTCGAAAACTTGATCGATTTCGCCGAAAATTCCTTCAGTTGCTAACAGCCGATTTGTGATGATATTTTCGCCGAAAACACTAGGTGATTTTCGGCGAAAATCCCTTTGTAATCCGGGCTGGAATTTTCTTGAACTTGACTGGCTCCTTTGATCGATTCCGGTTCAGTTCCTCGATGTTCCAATGCCTTAGACACGTCCTTGGTTACTTATTCGACGGCAAAAACCTGTGCTAACATAAAAACACTAGAAAACCATCAAATAGACTCGAAACGGGCCAAGGTAACACAAATGGCACGAGATAGGGCAATCGATTAAATATTCGTTATTCTACCCTAAAAACCATGTCTTAAGCAAAGAAATGTCGCTTAAATGAGGCTGATAATCACGTCAAATCGAGTGTCATCAAAGCGACATTTCTTTGCTTCAGACACAGTTTTTAGGGCAAAATAGCGAATATTCACTCAACTGCTCTATCTCGTGTCATTTCGGTTACTTTAGCCCATTTCGGGTCTTTTTGATGGTTTTCTAGTGTTTTTGTGATAGCACAGGTTTTTTCCATCAAATGATATAACCAAGGACGTGTCTAAGGCATTGGAACCTCGATGAATCGCACCAGAATCGATCCAAGAAGTCAATCAAGTTAACACATTCTCTGCCCAGCTTTACAAAGGAATTTTTTGGCGAAAATCCCTGAAGTTTTCGGCGAAAATTCCAGAAGAAACCGCCAGAGCTTAAAGGTGAAGTTTTCGGCGAGAATTCCTACTCTTCGCTGAAAACTTTCAACAAAACCCACACAGGAGAAATAGTCGACGGGATGCAGCTTTTCAAGGAAGTTTTCGGCAAAATTTCCAAAGTTTTCGCCGAAAACTAAAGCCTAATCCCAGCCGGATTAGGTTAAAGTATAAATTAAACCGGCGGCTACAATCGTGATAGATATTATTCATTATCAAAATTAGACTTTTAGAGTCGAGAGATAGAGTTTAGAGAGTTCGAGGAGCCAGGAAGAGATAGTGACGTCATCCTTCCATCTCGGAGAGCTTGGTGCTAGGAGCCGAAGATCCAGGAGACTGATGCTTCATGGATTCATAAGAAATTAGGTTTTGCAGTTCTTCTATGTTCTTCCTACCTAAGATGTATTCCTTGTTTGTTTCCGATTCTCTTGCATTGAACATGAGTAGCTAAACTCGTAGAGCTTAGATTAGATGAACCCTAAGTGACCCGGGGCTTTAAAGCGGTCACGGATCGGCGATAATTAGATTCAGATTCAGACAGTTTCTCTTGCGTGATTATTTTTTTCTTCATTGTTTCCTGTGTTTCTTTTCTGGTTGATCGCCTAGATTAGGTTTGTGTTTTGGCAAGGTTAGTCGCCAGAAAGCCTCCTTGCTTTAAGAACATTAAAACTTGTCTTTCGTGATCACCTAGATTAGTCTCTTGTTAAGATAAGGATAGAGCGAACGTTCACCTTACTTTAGAACATCAATTCAATCAATTAACCTATTCATTGGAGTGTGCCTTTCACAGGAACCAGTTAGGGTGGTGATGAATGCCTGGTCGTTGGTCGGAATTCAACCAAATAAAAACTACTAATGCTAAATAGCGTATAGCAGATCGTATTCCGAGGGCTTTCTATGATTGGTTACTTCAGAACTAGCAAAATACTCAAAGGTAAACACGTTGTGCGTGGTGTGGGTTCCACGACTTCTACTTCTAAGAAATGCAAAAAAATTAAAAGATTAAAATAAAGCAGATTGGGAATTAGGGTTTGAAACAAGGATGACAGACGAACTTAGACTTTGAATCCCCCTTCGTTCCCCAGAGCATAGGCAATCAACAGATCAGCGGATTTCGATTCTCATTCAATCAATTACTAAGACACCACCATAACTCCTTACCCTTAGGTTTAAGACCGACGAACGTTCGCTCTATCCGTTCTAACTACCAAGATTAACTAGCCGCCCGGGTACGGTCGCCTCTCGCAACGACTTAATTAACTGGTGCAATTACTAATGATTAATGAGTTACTCTTGCAGTGGATTAACCCTAACCGGTTCCTACGAAAGGCACGCTCCAATTATAAGGTTAATTGTTCAATTCGATGTTCTAAAGTAAGGCGAGCGTTCGCTTCTATCCTTAGCTTAACCAGAATCTAATCTAGGTGATCAATCCAGACAAGAAACATGAACAATGAAGAACAAATCAAACATGAATGAGAAACTGATTGAATTTCGAATCTAATCACCGCCGATCCGTGACCGCTTTAAAGCCCTGGGTCACTTAGGGTTCATCTAGTCTAAGCTCTAACGAGTTTAGCTACTCATGTTTATCACAAAAGAATCAAAGACAAAGAAAGAGTTCATCATTCAGAGGAAGAACAGAAAAGAATCTGAAAAACCTAATTTAGACGACTCTGGCAGACTTCGATCTTCGGTAAACTACACTCCTAGCTCCGGTTCTCCGAGATGAAAGGGATGGCGTCACCATCTCATTCCGGCTCTTCGAACTCTAACTCTTCGCTCCAGAACTCCAGAGAATCCTTGGAAAACGTAATTATGAAAGATATTTTTTGATGTGCCACCGGGTTAAGTATTTATACTTAACCCTAATCAGCCGGATTTCTTCTATTATTTTCGCCGAAATTCTTGAGGAATTTTCGGCGAAAATTCCTTTGCAAATGAAGGGATATTTTCGCTCTTCTCCTGGACTTCATTCTCGGTTCGAAAACTTGATCGATTTCGCCGAAAATTCCTTCAGTTGCTAACAGCCGATTTGTGATGATATTTTCGCCGAAAACACTAGGTGATTTTCGGCGAAAATCCCTTTGTAATCCGGGCTGGAATTTTCTTGAACTTGACTGGCTCCTTTGATCGATTCCGGTTCAGTTCCTCGATGTTCCAATGCCTTAGACACGTCCTTGGTTACTTATTCGACGGCAAAAACCTGTGCTAACATAAAAACACTAGAAAACCATCAAATAGACTCGAAACGGGCCAAGGTAACACAAATGGCACGAGATAGGGCAATCGATTAAATATTCGTTATTCTACCCTAAAAACCATGTCTTAAGCAAAGAAATGTCGCTTAAATGAGGCTGATAATCACGTCAAATCGAGTGTCATCAAAGCGACATTTCTTTGCTTCAGACACAGTTTTTAGGGCAAAATAGCGAATATTCACTCAACTGCTCTATCTCGTGTCATTTCGGTTACTTTAGCCCATTTCGGGTCTTTTTGATGGTTTTCTAGTGTTTTTGTGATAGCACAGGTTTTTTCCATCAAATGATATAACCAAGGACGTGTCTAAGGCATTGGAACCTCGAGAATCGCACCAGAATCGATCCAAGAAGTCAATCAAGTTAACACATTCTCTGCCCAGCTTTACAAAGGAATTTTTTGGCGAAAATCCCTGAAGTTTTCGGCGAAAATTCCAGAAGAAACCGCCAGAGCTTAAAGGTGAAGTTTTCGGCGAGAATTCCTACTCTTCGCTGAAAACTTTCAACAAAACCCACACAGGAGAAATAGTCGACGGGATGCAGCTTTTCAAGGAAGTTTTCGGCGAAAATTTCCAAAGTTTTCGCCGAAAACTAAAGCCTAATCCCAGCCGGATTAGGTTAAAGTATAAATTAAACCGGCGGCTACAATCGTGATAGATATTATTCATTATCAAAATTAGACTTTTAGAGTCGAGAGATAGAGTTTAGAGAGTTCGAGGAGCCAGGAAGAGATAGTGACGTCATCCTTCCATCTCGGAGAGCTTGGTGCTAGGAGCCGAAGATCCAGGAGACTGATGCTTCATGGATTCATAAGAAATTAGGTTTTGCAGTTCTTCTATGTTCTTCCTACCTAAGATGTATTCCTTGTTTGTTTCCGATTCTCTTGCATTGAACATGAGTAGCTAAACTCGTAGAGCTTAGATTAGATGAACCCTAAGTGACCCGGGGCTTTAAAGCGGTCACGGATCGGCGATAATTAGATTCAGATTCAGACAGTTTCTCTTGCGTGATTATTTTTTTCTTCATTGTTTCCTGTGTTTCTTTTCTGGTTGATCGCCTAGATTAGGTTTGTGTTTTGGCAAGGTTAGTCGCCAGAAAGCCTCCTTGCTTTAAGAACATTAAAACTTGTCTTTCGTGATCACCTAGATTAGTCTCTTGTTAAGATAAGGATAGAGCGAACGTTCACCTTACTTTAGAACATCAATTCAATCAATTAACCTATTCATTGGAGTGTGCCTTTCACAGGAACCAGTTAGGGTGGTGATGAATGCCTGGTCGTTGGTCGGAATTCAACCAAATAAAAACTACTAATGCTAAATAGCGTATAGCAGATCGTATTCCGAGGGCTTTCTATGATTGGTTACTTCAGAACTAGCAAAATACTCAAAGGTAAACACGTTGTGCGTGGTGTGGGTTCCACGACTTCTACTTCTAAGAAATGCAAAAAAATTAAAAAGATTAAAATAAAGCAGATTGGGAATTAGGGTTTGAAAACAAGGATGACAGACGAACTTAGACTTTGAATCCCCCTTCGTTCCCCAGAGCATAGGCAATCAACAGATCAGCGGATTTCGATTCTCATTCAATCAATTACTAAGACACCACCATAACTCCTTACCCTTAGGTTTAAGACCGACGAACGTTCGCTCTATCCGTTCTAACTACCAAGATTAACTAGCCGCCCGGGTACGGTCGCCTCTCGCAACGACTTAATTAACTGGTGCAATTACTAATGATTAATGAGTTACTCTTGCAGTGGATTAACCCTAACCGGTTCCTACGAAAGGCACGCTCCAATTATAAGGTTAATTGTTCAATTCGATGTTCTAAAGTAAGGCGAGCGTTCGCTTCTATCCTTAGCTTAACCAGAATCTAATCTAGGTGATCAATCCAGACAAGAAACATGAACAATGAAGAACAAATCAAACATGAATGAGAAACTGATTGAATTTCGAATCTAATCACCGCCGATCCGTGACCGCTTTAAAGCCCTGGGTCACTTAGGGTTCATCTAGTCTAAGCTCTAACGAGTTTAGCTACTCATGTTTATCACAAAAGAATCAAAGACAAAGAAAGAGTTCATCATTCAGAGGAAGAACAGAAAAGAATCTGAAAAACCTAATTTAGACGACTCTGGCAGACTTCGATCTTCGGTAAACTACACTCCTAGCTCCGGTTCTCCGAGATGAAAGGGATGGCGTCACCATCTCATTCCGGCTCTTCGAACTCTAACTCTTCGCTCCAGAACTCCAGAGAATCCTTGGAAAACGTAATTATGAAAGATATTTTTTGATGTGCCACCGGGTTAAGTATTTATACTTAACCCTAATCAGCCGGATTTCTTCTATTATTTTCGCCGAAATTCTTGAGGAATTTTCGGCGAAAATTCCTTTGCAAATGAAGGGATATTTTCGCTCTTCTCCTGGACTTCATTCTCGGTTCGAAAACTTGATCGATTTCGCCGAAAATTCCTTCAGTTGCTAACAGCCGATTTGTGATGATATTTTTCGCCGAAAACACTAGGTGATTTTCGGCGAAAATCCCTTTGTAATCCGGGCTGGAATTTTCTTGAACTTGACTGGCTCCTTTGATCGATTCCGGTTCAGTTCCTCGATGTTCCAATGCCTTAGACACGTCCTTGGTTACTTATTCGACGGCAAAAACCTGTGCTAACATAAAAACACTAGAAAACCATCAAATAGACTCGAAACGGGCCAAGGTAACACAAATGGCACGAGATAGGGCAATCGATTAAATATTCGTTATTCTACCCTAAAAACCATGTCTTAAGCAAAGAAATGTCGCTTAAATGAGGCTGATAATCACGTCAAATCGAGTGTCATCAAAGCGACATTTCTTTGCTTCAGACACAGTTTTTAGGGCAAAATAGCGAATATTCACTCAACTGCTCTATCTCGTGTCATTTCGGTTACTTTAGCCCATTTCGGGTCTTTTTGATGGTTTTCTAGTGTTTTTGTGATAGCACAGGTTTTTTCCATCAAATGATATAACCAAGGACGTGTCTAAGGCATTGGAACCTCGAGGAATCGCACCAGAATCGATCCAAGAAGTCAATCAAGTTAACACATTCTCTGCCCAGCTTTACAAAGGAATTTTTTGGCAAAAATCCCTGAAGTTTTCGGCGAAAATTCCAGAAGAAACCGCCAGAGCTTAAAGGTGAAGTTTTCGGCGAGAATTCCTACTCTTCGCTGAAAACTTTCAACAAAACCCCACAGGAGAAATAGTCGACGGGATGCAGCTTTTCAAGGAAGTTTTCGGCGAAAATTTCCAAAGTTTTCGCCGAAAACTAAAGCCTAATCCCAGCCGGATTAGGTTAAAGTGTAAATTAAACCGGCGGCTACAATCGTGATAGATATTATTCATTATCAAAATTAGACTTTTAGAGTCGAGAGATAGAGTTTAGAGAGTTCGAGGAGCCAGGAAGAGATAGTGACGTCATCCTTCCATCTCGGAGAGCTTGGTGCTAGGAGCCGAAGATCCAGGAGACTGAAGCTTCATGGATTCATAAGAAATTAGGTTTTGCAGTTCTTCTATGTTCTTCCTACCTAAGATGTATTCCTTGTTTGTTTCCGATTCTCTTGCATTGAACATGAGTAGCTAAACTCGTAGAGCTTAGATTAGATGAACCCTAAGTGACCCGGGGCTTTAAAGCGGTCACGGATCGGCGATAATTAGATTCAGATTCAGACAGTTTCTCTTGCGTGATTATTTTTTTCTTCATTGTTTCCTGTGTTTCTTTTCTGGTTGATCGCCTAGATTAGGTTTGTGTTTTGGCAAGGTTAGTCGCCAGAAAGCCTCCTTGCTTTAAGAACATTAAAACTTGTCTTTCGTGATCACCTAGATTAGTCTCTTGTTAAGATAAGGATAGAGCGAACGTTCACCTTACTTTAGAACATCAATTCAATCAATTAACCTACTCATTGGAGTGTGCCTTTCACAGGAACCAGTTAGGGTGGTGATGAATGCCTGGTCGTTGGTCGGAATTCAACCAAATAAAAACTACTAATGCTAAATAGCGTATAGCAGATCGTATTCCGAGGGCTTTCTATGATTGGTTACTTCAGAACTAGCAAAATACTCAAAGGTAAACACGTTGTGCGTGGTGTGGGTTCCACGACTTCTACTTCTAAGAAATGCAAAAAAATTAAAAAGATTAAAATAAAGCAGATTGGGAATTAGGGTTTGAAAACAAGGATGACAGACGAACTTAGACTTTGAATCCCCCTTCGTTCCCCAGAGCATAGGTAATCAACAGATCAGCGGATTTCGATTCTCATTCAATCAATTACTAAGACACCACCATAACTCCTTACCCTTAGGTTTAAGACCGACGAACGTTTGCTCTATCCGTTCTAACTACCAAGATTAACTAGTCGCCCGGGTACGGTCGCCTCTCGCAACGACTTAATTAATTGGTGTGATTACTAGTGATTAATGAGTTACTCTTGCAGTGAATTAACCCTAACCGGTTCCTACGAAAGGCACACTCCAATTATAAGGTTAATTGTTCAATTCGATGTTCTAAAGTAAGGCGAGCGTTCGCTTCTATCCTTAGCTTAACCAGAATCTAATCTAGGTGATCAATCCAGACAAGAAACATGAACAATGAAGAACGAATCAAACATGAAAAAGAACTGATTGAATTTCGAATCTAATCACCGCCGATCCGTGACCGCTTTAAAGCCCTGGGTCACTTAGGGTTCATCTAGTCTAAGCTCTAACGAGTTTAGCTACTCATGATCATTACAGAAGAAACAAAGACAAAGAAAGAGTTCATCATTCAGAGGAAGAACAGAAAAGAATCTGAAAAACCTAATTCAGACGACTCTGACAGACTCCGATCTTCGTTAATCTACACTCCTAGCTCCGGTTCGTCGAGGTGGAAGGGATGGTGTCACGATCTCTATCCGGCTCTTCGAACTCCAACTCTTCGCTCCAGAACTTGAGAGGATTCTGATTCGAAAAGTTGTGTTTTGTAAATTATGATTGTATCGAATGCCTCCCCCTGTTTTGGGCCGCCGGGTATAGTGTATTATTTTCGCCGAATATTCCTTAAGAATTTCGGCGAAAATTCCTTTGTGTTCGGAGAGAGCTTTCTCTGCCTTGTATTTTTGGTCCGAAGAGTACAATGTTTTCGCCGAAGATGTCCTTTGACTCGGCACCAGTTGAATGCACTAATATTTTCACCGAATATGCAAGCTCAATTTCGGCGAAAATCTCTTTGTACTCGGGCAGGATTTTGTTTGACTTTGACTGGCTCCTTGGGTCGATTCCGGTTTGATTCCTCGAGGTTCCTACGCCTTAGACACGTCCATGGCTACTTTATTTGACGGCAAAAACCTGTGCTAACACAAAAACACTAGAAAACCGTCAAATAGACCCCGAAACGGGCCAAGGTAACACAAATGGCACGAGATAGGGCAATCGATTGAATATTCGTTATTCTACCCTAAAAATCATGTCTTAAGCAAAGAAATGTCGCTTAAATGAGGCTGATAATCACGTCAAATCGAGTGTCATCAAATACGCCACACTTAAGCTTTTGCTTGTCCTCAAGCAAACTGAATAGAAACGCTCATGTTCATAATGATAAGATCGATTAAATTGGAGCTCAATCAAACACAATGAATTATTAGACAGATCGATCCTAGAACAAGAAACCTAACATGCATACAGATCAGCCAAACTACCTGCTCTCACTAATAAACTGCACACGACAAGTAATTAGCAACCAATTATGCACGAATTTGACCTGACCGACCAGACTCCTCACACAGGATGTATATAGTACAATGGGAACTCTCACTCTCTGTGTTTAGGGACGTGTTTCTGCTCTCGATCATTTTCTGTTACCGAATTCTATCATAGGTTTGCATTTCGACCACATCTCCACCACTGTGACAACACGAGTATCTAGTCAAGAAGGACTTCCCTGCTAGGACCGTAATGAAATCTACACTACTCGGGTTTATAATGAGATGGATGATGGGGATGAATGATGATGGCTTTGGTGCGGTGTAGCTTTTGACTAACTTCCCTCGAATCTAATCTATGGCTTCCTACCGTCTAACCAAACACGGGTGGGATAATGAACGCTCGTCCTATGATACCCTCAAGCAACCTAGCACTTATTCTTTTTCTTTTTTTTGCACAATTTTTTTTTCTTTACTTTCTTTTGAACTTTTCTTTTGACTTCGTTCTTCCATTTGTAGGGAGAAGAACGTTTTATTGAACTACACTTTGAACTTTTTCTGATTTTCTTTTCTTAATCATTTTCTTTTTCGAAAATTTTTCTCTTTTTCTTTCTTTACTTTTATTTTCTTTTGTGCCGATTTTTCTTTTAGTTGCTAGAGGGTTTACACGTCTGGACATATTAGCTAAGACCACCTGTTTAATGGCTATAGGCAGGTTACCAGAAACCGACTTCCGGTAGGTCAATCTAGAACTACAACCACAGGGGATCAACGGGGAATGAAAGAAATGGGAAATGGCTGTAATGTATTATCGAACCGAAAGAACAGGCCAAGCTCAAGGGTCTAAACCTAGTGGATTTTATCGTTTGGTAGGCTATCTGGCTTAGTAGCTGAATCTAGGTGCCCCTATCCTTCTAGAACTCGTGTCATCGTGTGGTCTCGAGTAGGTCTCATGCAAATTCTAACTCATTCAAGTAAACAGAAAACCACTCAGAAAGAATTAAAATTTCAAGTTACGTGCAATGGATCAAAAGCTCACAGTTGGTTTGCTAGTCGGATTCGGTCATTTTCATGCAATCAAGGCTACAAACTACAGGTGTGATTTTAAAAATTCTATTCTGACCAGGCAATTTAGCATCAAAGCATACAAGTTGGTTCTCAAGTTCTAGGTTAAGCAGTCTAAGCATCATTATGAAAGTTTGAACAACAACTTAACATCAAGAATCAAGAACTGAGCCATTCTAATGCTAGAGAGACTGGAATGGAATCACGAGGCACACATAAAACACAATCAAGGGCAATCAAGTTCATGCAAAGTTCTCTAGCATCCTACCCCACACTTAAATCGGACTATGTCCTCACAGGACTAATTCTAGAGTTCAGAGTGAAGTAGAAGAACCTGGACCGAGATGATTGGCGTAGGGGATGAGCACGGGTCCTCGGAGCGGAGGGAAGTGTAACAGAACTTGAAGCAAAGGGAGTCTACCGATTGCCTACAAAAAAAACAAATGAAACATAAAAAGGAAACCGGGACAAGTGTCCCGGATCCACACAGAAAAAAGTTGGACCGAAATCCGAAAATAATAAATAAAAAGAAGACACCAGAAAATGAATACAACCCGATCACTGCTGGTCCGGTGAGCCGGGAGGTGGAAAGTGGAGAAATTCGCCGAGCTGGCGTTGCCACGCCATCTGTGCCTCATATCGCCGGTCGGCGCGGCGCATATGTTGCTGCATAATAGTCCATCGCGCCTCTTGAGTGGCGTTGTCGGTGATGCGCCACTCCTGCAGTTGCTCGTATAATTCTCCAACATCCGCAGGGTGGTGTCGCGGCTGTTGAGTATGCGCCGGATATGGATCGGGGATGTGCGGTGGCGACTGGTGGATGTACCTTGCCTGGTGGTGTGGCGAGGGTATATAATCATGAAACGCAGGCGGCGGCTGCGGCTGCGGCTGCTGCTCCTCAACATCATCTGCTTCCTCTGACTCGACCACAGGCTGGAGTGGAGGATCAGCTGCTACATGGGGACTGAGGTCGAGTTCTAAGTCGTACTCAACCGCCAAGTCTCCTCCAACGGTCCGAACTAGATGTCGTGGAATGTGCGGGCCATACTCATGGCTGATGCCGAAGGAGAGGATGAGATGTCCTATGAAGTTGCCTCCCAAGAGTTTGCGGGGTGGCGTCTTCCTCTTGGTCTTCTGGCGGAAGATGCGAGCCAGTACCCAACCGGGGTGGAGAGGATAGCTCTCTCGGATGGCTCGGAGAAGCATGAGCTCTTCCTTGAGGATATGGTGGCAATCCTTGTCTCGAACATATAAAAGTGACCTCTGCCAAACCATATGAATAAATTTATAGAGCGGGTGAGAGAGAGACTTAACTGAGTTGCTCTCCCCGAGGCGATCGCCAGGTACGCCTGTCATGTGGCTCCAAAGCGCGTTGTACTCCTCGCCGTCATCATCTTCTCCCCAACCGAGGTGATGATCGTGATAGCGCTCTGATAAGCTGCAGTATTAGCGGTATCAAATAACTAACCTACCGAAGTAGACTAGATCGTATTCAACTCGAGGTCTCTTCTTCTTGACTACTCAAAGAGGCTGGCAAATTATTCAGGTTTAAGCACTTAGTGCGTGGTGTGAGTTCCACGACTTCTAATCTAATGAACAAAGGAAAATAAAAGACAGAAAAGTAAAGGGTTGACTAACGAGAAGATAGACGAACTTAGATTTCGAATCCCCCTTAGATCACCAGAGCAACGGAAATCACAAGATCAGCGGTTTTCAATTCTAATTCAATCGGTTTCTATACACCACCATAACTCCTTACCCTTAGGTTTAAGACTGGCGAACGTTCGCTCTATCCGATCTAACTACCAAGATTAACTAGCCGCCCGGGTACGGTCGCCTCTCGCAACGACTTAATTAACTGGTGCAATTACTAATCATTAATGAGTTACTCTTGCAGTGGATTAACCCTAACCGGTTCCTACGAAAGGCACGCTCCAATTATAAGGTTAATTGTTCAATTCGATGTTCTAAAGTAAGGCGAGCATTCGCTTCTATCCTTAGCTTAACAAGAATCTAATCTAGGTGATCAATCCAGACAAGAAACATGAACAATGAAGAAAAAATCAAACATGAAAGAGAACTGATTGAACTTCGAATCTAATTACCGCCGATCCGTGACCGCTTTAAAGCCCTGGGTCACTTAGGTTTCATCTAATCTAAGCTCTACAAGTTCAGTTATTCATATCAGAAACAAGAGAATCAAAGGCAACAATGAAGATCATCATACAGAGGAAGAACATATAAGAACTGAAAAACCTAATTCTGACGACTCCCGCGAAGCTTCAATCTCCTGGATCTTCAACTTTAAGCTCCGAGTTCTCCAAGGTGGAAGGATGGCGTCACGATCTCTCCACGATTCTTCGAACTCTCTAAACTCTATCTATCGACCCTAGAGTCGGCTGACTCTCAAAAGTCTGATTTGTGAAAAGATGAATAATGAATTGATTCTTACTTTTGGGCCGCCGGGTTAAGTATTTATACTTAAACCCTAAGTCGCCGGATTCCTTCTGTTATTTTCGCCGAAAATAATGAAGTATTTTCGCCGAAAATATTCTTGCAATTGAAGACACCGCCGGCTGATTTCTCTGTACTCTATTTTCGGATCGAAGAGTTAATCAATTTCGCCGAAAATACCTTTGACTCGGCATCAGTTGGTTTGTACTATTATTTTCGCCGAAATCAATAGGGTATTTTCGGCGAAAATATCTTTGTAGTCGGGTAGGCATTTGCTTTGACTTTGATTGGCTCCTTTGATCGATTCCTGTTTGGTTCCTCGAGGTTCCAATGCCTTAGACACGTCCATGGCTACTTTAGTTGACGGCGAAAACCTGTGCTAACACAAAAACACTAGAAAACCATCAAATAGACCCGAAACGGGCCAAGGTAACACAATTGGCATGAGATAGGGCAATCAATTGAATATTCGTTATTCTACCCTAAAAACAATGTCTTAAGCAAAGAAATGTCGCTTAAATGAGGCTGATAATCACGTCAAATCGAGTGTCATCAAATACCCCACACTTAAGCTTTTGCTTGTCCTCAAGCAAACTGAACTAGAACACAAGATTAAACTGAGATTCAATTCTAACAATTTGGTTTAGACTGTTCCACGTAGAAAAAGTGACCTACACATGCAAGAACATCAACCAAACAAGTTTTCGATCTCACTAATTTCTGCACACTTCAAGTAGTGGTTTTAACAAAGCTCGTTTCTTGGCAAAACAATTAATCATAATTAACCGACTACGATAACACCAATTCTAATAAAAAAAAGACTTTAAGCTCTAGCCATGATGTGGATGCGGAGGTAGGAAAAATGACGTGGCTATTGACTCGACTTCATCCGTTTCTAGATCTGCACGTTACATGTTCTAGCTAGGACCGATTTAAACAATGATTTATTTCAAGTTCAACTTCTTCCTTCAATTTATTTACTGCATACTAGTGCTCGATCCCAAACACTTCACTTAGGTGTTGGACCTGCCTAGCTCACAGTATTTGTGCTTATGCTAGTGCTCAACCCGAACACTTCACTTAGGTGTCGGGCTTGCCTAGCTTTATTATCAACACTTTAAAGAACTTAACATTGATTAGCACAACTTGATTACTTGATTTAACAATTTAGCCATTTGATCCTAGCTAGTTATAACTTTTTTACACAAGATTTTGAATTGGATTTCCGCCTAATCTCAAGCCACAATCACAGGTGATCAAATATGGAGTGAAAAACATGGGAGAAGCTAGCATCTATCATCTTAGAACGGTGTTATCGAGCTTTGTTGTTAACAAACCAATTAATTCAATTAATTCAAGTTTCAACTACAGAAGTGATTTATGATCTGTTCTGACCTTAACTCATTTAATATCAGTTTCGACACGTTGGTTACAGGTTCTAAGTGGAACAGTCTAGACGTCATTGATCAAAATTGAAGTCAATTTAACATCAAAAGTCAAGAATCGAGCAATTATATGCTAGAGAAATTTCAAAATTGAACCATAGAATCACAGATAGCAAGCAAGATCAGGCAAATTCTAACATCCTACCCCACACTTAAACGGTTCTGTGTCCTCACAGGACTAAACTAGAGTAGAGAGATACGAAGAACCTGGAAGGTGATGGTCGGTGTAGGGGATGAACACGGAGCGTCCGGAGCAGAGCGGAGTAGCTACTCAAGATCCTACAAAACAAAAACAACAAAAAGATCAAAAGGATATCGGGACAAGTGTCCCGGATCCATACAGAATAAAAGTCGAACAAAGAAGGTTAAGGGAAATTTTAAAAATATTTTGACGATTGAATGAGAAACTGAAAGAAGGAAGAGAGAGAGAGTGAATCCGAATTTTAAAGTGAATAGTTGGGGTGATTTTCAAAATTATTTTCGGCGAAATTAAAAGGGTGGTATCACCGAAAATTTTAGTTCAAATGCACTGCCGGTTTTTCAAGTGTGTTTTCGCCGAAAATAAGCATGTGGTTTCGCCGAAAATTTCAGTTCAAATGGCTGTTGGTTTTCAAAAACTATTTCGCCGAAAACAGTATAAATTTCTTACCGAAAATATGAAACAGGGAGACTCAGTTGAAAATCCAAAAGGTGATTTCGCCGAAAATGGTAGGGTGATTTCGCCGAAAATTTTGAACTGTTCGGGTTTAAAATATTTTCGCAAATCCGGCCAACTTCAGAAAATCACAGTTAAATCCACAAAAATTGGAACGACCTCAATCAACTTGCTACTGACTCTATGACATGCAAACAACTCACGAAAAATATGAAATCAAACAAACTGACACTTTTGGCTTCCCGAAACTGACTCGAACGACGAAAAAGACTGACTCAATAATTAAAAAACGGACTCCAGCCGTGGGTTGCCTCCCACGAAGCGCTCTCTTTTAACGTCCTTGAGCCGGACGGTACCTGTTAGGGACCCCAACTCAGAAGTTCCTTGAAGTCAATCGTCTTCTTCAAGGTGTGCGGTTGAGTGCCATGTAGCACTCCAGCAGGGTGATGTAACCGGTAGTGTTCCAGTAGATCGTGGTTCTGGTTGGATGACCAGTTCTTCTTGAATTCTCCAACCGGAGGAGGAAGGAGGTAGTACGACGCGGCATGATCAATGAGCTCCATCTTCTCCACCTGATGCTCATCAAGAGGTCTCTCGGGATCGAGTGTGTATACTTCCAAATCCTTGATGTCTTTGATTCCCACGTGCTCGTCTCTGGCTTGATCTATAGGTTGGCTCGACGGAAGCTCGATTGAGGATATCTCCTCGATTTCTTCGTGCTCCTCTTCGGCTTCAACTTCAAGATGGATTGGCTCTTTGTCTTCATCAACCGCCACCGCCAAGGATTCTTCATCAGATGCTTCTAGCTCGCAATAGTCATCGGTGAGATTGTCATGTTCATCTTCATACAGCTCTTGAGCATCTTCTTCCATTAGTGGATTTGGTTGCTCGAGCTTGATATCCACTACGTTACGAGCTTGCAGCTTCGAAATGAGATCATCCAAGGCGGATTCTACTCTTGCCGTCTGTTGTCGATTTTGATGAACCTGTGAGTTTATCTCTTTGTGAGCTTGTAGCTCTGTAGAGATATTCTCCAAGAAGGATTCTATTCTCGTCGTCTGTTGTCGATGCTGATGAGCAAGCATATACATCTCTTGGTTATCCTCAATATACGGTGCTTCATCGACATACCACTCTTGGTACTGGTCATCCCACCTGTAATCCTGCATAATTAAAACTCAAAAACACTACCCAGGTAAATCATGAAAATATGGAGGAAAATTAAATGGTAAGGCGGAAAGGTAGAAGAATAATTTGCCAACTCTTCTTTCAAACAATTAGAAGAGTCCCCGGCAACGGCGCCAATTTGATAAGCTGCAGTATTAGCAGTATCAAATAACTAACCTACCGAAGTAGACTAGATCGTATTCAACTCGAGGTCGCTTCTTCTTGACTACTCAAAGAGGCTGGCAAATTATTCAGGTTTAAGCACTTAGTGCGTGGTGTGAGTTCCACGACTTCTAATCTAATGAACAAAGGAAAATAAAAGACATAAAAGTAAAGGGTTGACTAACGAGAAGATAGACGAACTTAGATTTCGAATCCCCCTTAGATCACCAGAGCAACGGAAATCACAAGATCAGCGATTTTCAATTCTAATTCAATCGGTTTCTATACACCACCATAACTCCTTACCCTTAGGTTTAAGACTGGCGAACGTTCGTTCTATCCGATCCAACTACCAAGATTAACTAGCCGCCTGGGTACGGTCGCCTCTCGCAACGACTTAATTAACTGGTGCAATTACTAATGATTAATGAGTTACTCTTGCAGTGGATTAACCCTAACCGGTTCCTACGAAAGGCACGCTCCAATTATAAGGTTAATTGTTCAATTCGATGTTCTAAAGTAAGGCGAGCGTTCGCTTCTATCCTTAGCTTAACAAGAATCTAATCTAGGTGATCAATCCAGACAAGAAACATGAACAATGAAGAACAAATCAAACATGAAAGAGAACTGATTGAACTTCGAATCTAATTACCGCCGATCCGTGACCGCTTTAAAGCCCTGGGTCACTTAGGGTTCATCTAATCTAAGCTCTACAAGTTCAGTTACTCATATCAGAAACAAGAGAATCAAAGGCAACAATGAAGATCATCATACAGAGGAAGAACAGATAAGAACTGAAAAACCTAATTCTGACGACTCTCGCGAAGCTTCAATCTCCTGGATCTTCAACTTTAACCTCCGAGTTCTCCGAGGTGGAAGGATGGCGTCACGATCTCTCCACGATTATTCGAACTCTCTAAACTCTATCTATCGACTTTAGAGTCGGCTGACTCTCAAAAGTCTGATTTGTGAAAAGATGAATAATGAATTGATTTTTACTTTTGGGCCGCCGGGTTAAGTATTTATACTTAAACCCTAAGTCGCCGAATTCCTTCTGTTATTTTCGCCGAAAATAATGAAGTATTTTCGCCGAAAATATTCTTGCAATTGAAGACACCGCCGGCTGATTTCTCTGTACTCTATTTTCAGATCGAAGAGTTAATCAATTTCGCCAAAAATACCTTTGACTCGGCATCAGTTGGTTTGTACTATTATTTTCGCCGAAATCAATAGGGTATTTTCGGCGAAAATATCTTTGTAGTCGGGTAGGGATTTGCTTTGACTTTGATTGGCTCCTTTGATCGATTCCGGTTTGGTTCCTCGAGGTTCCAATGCCTTAGACACGTCCATGGCTACTTTATTTGATGGCGAAAACCTGTGCTAACACAAAAACACTAGAAAACCATCAAATAGACTCGAAACGGGCCAAGGTAACACAATTGGCACGAGATAGGGCAATCGATTGAATATTCGTTATTCTACCCTAAAAACAATGTCTTAAGCAAAGAAATGTCGCTTAAATGAGGCTGATAATCATGTCAAATCGAGTGTCATCATGCTCATAGGGGATGCCGAGATGAGCGGCAAACTCATCGTAGGTGAGCTGCCTGTACACCCCACCAAGATAGAAGGTGATCACCTTCTGGCGTTGCTTCTCCTTGTGCTCATCCAGATCAAAGGTTGCCCATAACTCCTGGAGGGCAATGTCTGGGAACTCGGCGGCGATGGTGGTCAGCTCGAGGAGACCAGCCGGTGCTAAGGCGTCATGCACGTTCCGGTGGTAGTCCTCATCATGATCTTGCAGGGACTCCATGGAGAGAGGGCGCACGTCAGCTCCCCGAATGTGCTGAATCTTCTGGAAGCACTCAAAATAGAAATCCGGTAGACGGGCGATGGTGGGATGATATCCAGCATGGCGGGGTAGAGCCGGTGGTGGACCCAGAACAGCAGGTGTGACGGGAGCGGCAGCTCCTGAGCTCGAGGCGCCATCAAGTCGCGCCTTAGTCCTGCGCTGATAAGTGGTGTTCCTAGAACCAGAATGAAACCAGATTGGTCAACCAAAACCTTACCCCACACTTAGTAGAAAAAGCGGAGTAAACCGGTAATCATGGACATGAAAATACATACTTCGGAACAACCAGAATCGGATAAGCACCATCAGAGTTCAAAAAGTCAAACCGACATTTTGGAAGTCAACATTTAAGCATATCGAACCCTATTCCTGGCAAGACTATCATAACTTGGAGAATGACGGTAAAATATGATCTCATATGGAAAGCACGAAAATATGAACGAGAATGAACACATCAGACAGCCAAATGATCACAGCAATTCAAAGTCAAACCGACATTTCTCACAAAAGTCAACATAACAAGGAATTAATCGTATGCATAGCAACACATGATCAAATGATATGGCAATTAAGCACGGAACTCCCTAAGCATCCTAGATCAGTTCTATAAGTTCAGTTAATCCTAGTTCACACGAAACAGTCGGCACGCAAAACGAGGCAACCGAAAAGTCAACCGAAATCAACCCCGACGAAATTCAGCAATCCATATGTCAAAAGATTCGTATTGAAAAGCTCTACAACTTACCTTGAAGTCATGATTGCTAAAAATGAACGAGTTGAGAAGAATCGGTGAAAAACTTGAAAACTAGGTTTTCGGTGAACTAGAGCTGCAAAGCTCCGATTTGGACGTTCTAGGGCTCGTTGGGATCGGAAAAGGGAAAGGAAGGGAGCGGCGGGTCGGCGACGGCGGCGGTTATGGCGGCGATGGCGGATTGAAATGGTGAAAGGCGGTCGGCGATTTTAAAGAGATAAGGGGGGTTTTCGGTGAGTTGAACGAAAATGAGTGAAGGATGAGAGAGGGGGTGAACCGGATTTTTTTAAAGGAAGATTTGGGTGATTTTCAAAATTATTTTCGGCGAAAATAGGAGGGTGGTTTCGCCGAAAATATCAGTTAAAATGGACTGCTGGATTTGTGAAGGCGGTTTCGCCGAAAACAATAGCACGGTTTCGCCGAAAATATCAGTTCAAATGGCTTCGCCGAAAACAAAAACATTTCGAACCGAAAACAATGAACAGGGAGATTGAGTTCGAAAATTGAAAATCGATTTCGCCGAAAACAGGGGTGGTTTCGCCGAAAAATTTGAACTGTTCGGATTTTAAATATTTTTACAAATTCGGCCAACTTCAGAAAATCACAGTTAAATCCACAAAAATCGGAACGACCTCAATCAACTTGCAACTGACTCTATGACATGCAGACTCTACATGAAAAATAATAATCAAACAAACTGACACTTTTGGCTCTCCCGAACCGACTCTAAAATACCAAGTTCAACAAAAATTAAAACAGACTCCAGCCGTGGGTTGCTCCCACGAAGCGCTCTTTTATTAACGTCCTTGAGCTGGACGATACCTGGACGGTATTAGGAGACATCCCAACTCAGATTCTCCTTCACGCTCGCGTCGGAGTTCATGAAGTACAGCTTCGGGACTTCTCCGGTAAACGTGAATTTCTTCCCGTTCGCATGCAAAAGCTTGGTACGTCCGTCGGGAAGATGATCAACGAACTTGAATGGTCCGAACAGCTCTCTAGAGAGATCATCCTTCTTGAGTGTGACGATGGAAGGAATGAGGACTGTCAGTTTCTGTTTTTCTTTCTTCTTCGGCTTGTTATCACCAGGATCGGTGATCGTCAGTACTTCCTTAGGAGACGCTGTCGGCTTCTCCTTCCATACTTGTTCCGGCGCCGGTTTCTCTGAACGAAATGGTGGTGCAGCTGGCTCGGTGGATGACGGTGGAATTTTTGGTCTCCAGACCATTTGGGTCTTCGTCTTCTTGTTCTTTCCTCGAGGTCTGCTCGGTGGTTTAGAAGAGGCTTGCAGTTCCTTCTTCTTCTTCTTAAGCGGCTTCTGAACCGAAATTTCTGGCTTCTTCGTAGCAACAGCTGATCTAGAGACACTGGGAGAAGCATTAGTAATGGAGTTGACCGAAGTCAACCCCACCGTTTCAACAGCTAGGCAGTGAGATTCTTCATTCCTAGAGTCATATTTCATGCCATCTTTAAGACGGAACGTTTTTGTTTCTTTACCGACTCTTAAAGTTAAAGAACCATTTGGAACGTTAATATTCATTCCAGTAGTAGCCATGAAAGGTCGACCTATCAGAATGGTAGCATCATCTGTACTAGTATCCATAATCACATAATCAGCTAAGAACGTGAATGTACCACATTTAGTGACAACGTCTTTAATCTCTCCTTTAGGGGTTTTAAGCGATCTATCAGCAAAGACGAGTTGCATACTAGGCGGTTCAAGTTCTCCTAGGTTTAACTTTTCATATAGACTCACAGGCATAACATTAACAATGCTCCTAGATCAACTAAGCAACGTTCAATCTCAACAATTAATGACCAAAGGCAAGTAAAAGAACCAGGATCAGATAACTTAGCTGGATATGGAGAAATAGGTTTCTTAGCACGAATGTCAGGATATCCTTCCTTGTTCCCCTTCATGCCAGTCTCGATCCTTGCGTTGGGCAGCAATGCTCTAGGAAAAGGAGGCTTTACGACGTATGGTGCAAGAGGAGGATCCTCCTTAGCGCCGGTTTCTGTTCCTCTTCTTCCTCTTCTTCCGGAGTTTCAGCGATCCTGCGTAAACAGAAAAAACATCAGCAATTAAGTTTGGGAGTTTTCGAGCAGTTACCATTTTAGCCTGTTCTTTTCTCGGGTTTGGCTCTGTCTGGCTTGGAAGCTGGCCAAATGGTCGACCAGATGCTAGCATGCTCGAGATGTTGTTTAGGACTTGCTCAATTCTTTGTCCAGATGCTATCTGTTCTTGATTGAGAAGAGCTTGAGCCTTGAACTGACTGTCATGATCATCGAGTCTTGTGATGATCAGGTCGAACTTCTTGTCTACCTCGTTATCCCTTGTGTTCCCCGATGTAGATCCCTGAGGTTGTCTGGACTGACAGTAGTCGGGGTAGCCCTGTTGACTGTTGGTGAAGCCCTCAGAAATGAAGTTCACCTCTTCTACCGAGCAAGCATTGATTTTCTTCAATCGCTCCTGGACTTCTGCTTCAATAAGCTCTTCTATTCTCCAATGTCTCTTAGCTCCTCCGGTCTCCTTGAGCCTTGAGATGCTGTTCCTATAGGCAGTGGTTCTGGAAGAAGGGGAGTATTCCTCTATGAATCCTTGAGCGAGATCCTCCCAGTTGGTGTAGAGACCGGGTGGCCTGCTAATGAGCCATCTCTTTGCGGCGCCTCGGAGTGAGAATGGGAAGGCTCGAAAGCAGAAGGTATCCTTATCGAGGCTCCCACTCTTAAAGGTTTCGCAAAAAGCAAGGAAATCCGCCAAGTGTGTGCATGGATTATCATGAGGATTTCCTTCAAACTGTAGACCCCTCGAGATCATTTCTGAGTAGGCGGTCTTGATCTCATAGGCAGGATCGTCTTCATTGTGCGGCACAAAGATGGGAGACCGAACACTAGCAGCCATCGTGGTAGGGAAAGGTGGAGCGGAAGTGATTTACTTCTGAATTTTCTTATCCTGCAAAAGACAAAAATAAACACAACCGGTGTAGAATCAAAGTGGGTGGAAAGATGAAAGATGGAAAGTAGAGGAATAAATTGCCAGTTCTTCTTTCAACAATCAAAAGAAGTCCCCGGCAACGACGCTAATTTGGTGATGAACGCCCGGTCGTTGGTCGGGATTCAACCAAATAAAAACTACTAATGCTAAAAAGCGTATATCAGATCGTATTCCGAGGGCTTTCTATGATTGGTTACTTCAGAACTAGCAAAATACTCAAAGGTAAACACGTTGTGCGTGGTGTGGGTTCCACGACTTCTACTTCTAAGAAATGCAGAAAAATTAAAAAGATTAAACTAAAGCAGATTGGGAATTAGGGTTTGAAAACAAGGATGACAGACGAACTTAGACTTTGAATCCCCGTTCGTCCCCAGAGCATAGGCAATCAACAGATCAGCGGATTTCGATTCTCATTCAATCAATTACTAAGACACCACCATAACTCCTTACCCTTAGGTTTAAGACCGGCGAACGTTCGCTCTATCCGTTCTAACTACCAAGATTAACTAGTCGCCCGGGTACGGTCGCCTCTCGCAACGACTTAATTAATTGGTGTGATTACTAGTGATTAATGAGTTACTCTTGCAGTGAATTAACCCTAACCGGTTCCTACGAAAGGCACACTCCAATTATAAGGTTAATTGTTCAATTCGATGTTCTAAAGTAAGGCGAACGTTCGCTTCTATCCTTAGCTTAACCAGAATCTAATCTAGGTGATCAATCCAGACAAGAAACATGAACAATGAAGAACGAATCAAACATGAAAAAGAACTGATTGAATTTCGAATCTAATCACCGCCGATCTGTGACCGCTTTAAAGCCCTGGGTCACTTAGGGTTCATCTAGTCTAAGCTCTAACGAGTTTAGCTACTCATGATCATTACAGAAGAAACAAAGACAAAGAAAGAGTTCATCATTCAGAGGAAGAACAGAAAAGAATCTGAAAAACCTAATTCAGACGACTCTGACAGACTCCGATCTTCGGTAATCTACACTCCTAGCTCCGGTTCGTCGAGGTGGAAGGGATGGCGTCACGATCTCTATCCGGCTCTTCGAACTCCAACTCTTCGCTCCAGAACTTGAGAGGATTCTGATTCGAAAAGTTGTGTTTTGTAAATTATGATTGTATCGAATGCCTCCCCCTGTTTTGGGCCGCCGGGTTAAGTATTTATACTTAACCCTAGCTGATCCGGAATAGTGTATTATTTTCGCCGAATATTCCTTAAGAATTTCGGCGAAAATTCCTTTGTGTTCGGGAGTGCTTTCTCTGCCTTGTATTTTCCGTTCGAAGAGTACAATGTTTTCGCCGAAGATGTCCTTTGACTCGACACCAGTTGAATGCACTAATATTTTCGCCGAATATGCAAGCTCAATTTCGGCGAAAATCTCTTTGTACTCGGGCAGGATTTTGTTTGACTTCGACTGGCTCCTTGGGTCGATTCCGGTTTGATTCCTCGAGGTTCCTATGCCTTAGACACGTCCATGGCTACTTTATTTGACGGCAAAAACCTGTGCTAACACAAAAACACTAGAAAACCATCAAATAGACCCGAAACGGGCCAAGGTAACACAAATGGCACGAGATAGGGCAATCAATTGAATATTCGTTATTCTACCCTAAAAATCATGTCTTAAGCAAAGAAATGTCGCTTAAATGAGGCTGATAATCACGTCAAATCGAGTGTCATCATAGGGTTAATCCGCTTTAAGAGTAACTCACAAATCACTAGTAATTACACTAGTTAGTTTTCCGTTGCAGAAGTGAACGCACGGGCGGTCAATTAATCTTGGTAGTTAGATCGGATAGAACGAACGTTCTCTAGTCTTAAACCTAAGGGTCATGAGTTATGGTGGTGTCTGAGAACTGAATGAATCGGAGTTGAAAACCGCTGGCCTTGTGATCACCAATGTTCTGGTGATCTTAGGAGGATTCAAAATCTATGCTTGTCTGTCGCTTTGTTAAGTCAATCAACAATTCTTTTCGTCTTTTGTTTGCATTTCTATTTCCTTCTTTATAGATTAGAAGTCGTGGAACTCACACCACACACAACTTGTTAAATCTGAGTAATTTGTCAGCTTCTTTGAGTAGTCAGTTAGTCGAGACCCGTGGAATACGATCTACCTTGCTTTGTGCTCGGTAGTATTTGATGACAACGTGAAAACGCGTTCATCAGTCATACCCATCAAAGGTGTCATCATAGTCTTCATCTTCCTCGATATTCATTGGCGGTGCTGCTGATCCTTGTACTTGTTCACCTTCACGAGCCAATAGTGAATCTCTGTACATGTCAAACATCTTCACCAGTTCTTCTTTCACAAGAAACTTCAACTGATGACCTCTCAATGCTCCATACATTAATTCGAAGCAATGTTCCAACATCTGCATCTTGTGTCTCGGATCAAACAGAAGAGCAATATAGAGAATTTTATTCATCTTCACATTCTCACCCTCACTCTCATCCCAATACTTTTCAACCTTGGATTTCATATTCCATGCCACACGATCGAGATGTAGATCAGATCCAGATGATGCTTTTCTAAGGTGATTGTACAACCTTGTCAGCTCTCCAAGGAAAAGATGCACGGTGCAATACTTTGTCCCAGATGTCGTCTTTGTCATTATATGAAATAACTTTAGAAACTTCGTCAGATTTCTTACCAGTTTCCAATCTTCAGCCGTAGGAGTGCCAATTAGAGCACCACTGCTCGTCTTCCTAGCAAAGAGATCCTCTTGGAATGTTGGATCAATTGCTTCAAGCACTGTGAAAACCTACTCATATACCAACGCCGTGTCCAACATCAGGAACGTTGAGTTCCACCGCGAGTTTGATAATCCAAAGACACCATCCTCTTGGAATGTACATTTTGAGCAGTTGATGAGCTGCAGAACAGGGTATCAAATAACTACCAAGCTAGAAAGCTAGGGTAGATTGTATTCCACGGGTCTTCTAACAATTGACTACTCAAAGAAGCTGGCAATTTACTCAGGTTTAACGCTTTGTGCGTGGTGTGAGTTCCACGGCTTCTAATTCTAAGAAATGCACGGAAATTAAAAAATTAAAACTGAAAACAGATCGAAAGATTGGTTGGTTAAACAAAGATGACAGACAAGCTTAGACTTTGAATCCCCCTTCATTCACCAGAGCATTAGCAATCAACAGATCAGCGGATTTCGATTCTCGTTCAATCAATTCTAAGACACCACCATAACTCCTTACCCTTAGGTTTAAGACTGGCGAACGTTCGCTCTATCCGATCTAGCTACCAAGATTAACTAGCCGCCCAGGTACGGTCGCCTCTCGCAACGACTTAATTAACTGGTGCAATTACTAACGATTTATGAGTTACTCTTGCAGTGGATTAACCCTAACTGGTTCCTACGAAAGGCACACTCCAATGATTAGGTTAATTGTTTGATTTGATGTTTTAAAGTAAGGCGAGCGTTCGCTTCTATCCTTAGCTTAACAAGAATCTAATCTAGGTGATCAATCCAGACAAGAAACATGAACAACGAAGAACAAATCAAACATGAAAGAGAAACTAATTGAACTTTGAATCTAATCACCGCCGATCCGTGACCGCTTTAAAGCCCTAGGTCACTTAGGGTTCATTTAGTCTAAGCTCTACGAGTTTAGCTACTCATGGTCATAACAAAAGAATCAAAAGTAAAGACAGAGTTCATCTTCAACAGAGGAAGAACAGAAAAGGATCTGAAAAACCTAATTAAGATGACTCCGACAGAACTTCGATCTCCGGTAATCTGCAATCCTAGCTCCGAGTCTCCGAGATGAAGGGATGGCGTCACGATCTCTTCCTGGCTCTTCAGACTCTAACTCTGCTCCAGAACTCGTGAGAATTCCCGAGGTAATTCGTATTCTATGGTATTATGAGGTATCTCCTTTAATAGAGCCACCGGTTAAGTATTTATAACCCTAATACCGCCGGATTTGCCTAGAATTTTCGCCGAAAAGTTGTCTGAGTTTTCGCCGAAAATTCCCTTGTAAATGACTTGAATGCTCAGCTGTTTTCTCCTGTGATTTTCGGACCTTGGGGTTTTCGGCGAAAACTTGGAGTTTTCGCCGAAAATTCTGTTTTTTGAACTCAGCCGATTCCTTCTTGAGTTTTCGCCGAAAACCTAGGGGATTTTCGCCGAAAACTTCAGTGTAAATGGGAGCAGGATTTGGTTCGACTTGATTAACTCCTTGGATCGATTCTGGTGTGATTCCTCGAGGTTCCAATGCCTTAGAAACGTCCTTGGCTACTTTATTTGACGGCAAAAACCTGTGCAAACATGAAAACACTAGAAAACCATCAAATAGACCCGAAACGGGCCAAAGTAACACAAATGGCACGAGATAGAGTAGTTGAGTGAATATTCGCTATTCTACCCTAAAAACCATGTCTTAAGCAAGGAAATGTCGCTTAAATGAGGCTGATAATCACGTCAAATTGAGTGTCATCAAAATACCCCACACTTAAGCTTTTGCTTGTCCTCAAGCAAACTAAATAGAAACGCTCACGTTCACAAATGATAAGATCTATTAAATCGAAATTCAATCAAACACAATGAATTATTAGACAGATAATTCCTAGAACAAGAAACCTAACATGCATACTGATCAGCCAAACAACCTGGTCTCACTAAAAACTGCACACGACAAGTAGTAGCAACCAATTATGCACGAATTTGACCTGACCGACCAGACTCCTCACACAGGAAATATTTAGTAAACGGGAAGCTCTCACTCTCTGTGTTTAAGGACGTGTTTCTGCTCTCAATCATTTTCTGTTACTGAATTATGTCATAAGTTTGCAATTCGACCACATCTCCACTACGGTGACAACACGAGTAACTAGTCAAGAAGGACTTCCCTGCTAGGACTGTAACGAATTCTACACTACAAGGGTTTATGATGTGATGGATGATGGGAATGTATGATGATGGCAGGTGCGGTGTAGCTTGTCGTGAACATTTCCGTCCGCGGTGGGCCGGCACCTCCGTAGCTTTTCGTGGTTATTTTTGGTTATGGAGTCGCCACCAATCGTTAGAGCGGATTGGACGCTTAGAAGTCCAAATCGGGTTATCCAACCGGATTTGGACTAGGTCTGCGAAACAGAGACCAGGATTCGGGGACGGTTACGTGTGGGGAAGGATTAGCACCCCCACAACGCCCGGAACAACTGGTACTACCACTCACGATAAGGTTATTTTCCTTGACGGCTGATTAAGGAGAGAGGCATTCACGCTCCCTATTTAGGGTTTGCGTTACTAATTCAGATTTTATATTTTATTGATTTAGTTTATAAAATTTTAACGGGGGGGGTTTAAAATCGGACTCGAGTCGAGTGACTGCCTACGTATCCAGAGATTTGGAATCAAAGTCCACGTAGTTCGTTGTTTTAAAAACGGGTTGGTTTGGGATATTTTTTATCTTTCAAGGTTTTATTGCTTTTTTTAGTATAAGCTTGAGGGGCAATTTACTTTTTTTAAGATTTTATTATCTTATTTTAGCGTTATTTATATTTAAAGGGGAGAATTTTCACGGGTTATCTTTCGTTACTAATTCCAAGGATTTTTAACTGGTTTCGGGCAATTTAGGCTCGGGATTCCCATGGTGTTTCGCGAGTGCGAAATGATATCAATTTTTGATTTTTAATGCTTGGATTTCCACAATATTCACAATTGTTCGTTTTTGTTTCGGGATTTCCACAATACTTCACGAATGTGAAGTAGTCGCTACTAATTCCTAATGACAAGCTCAACGGACGAACTCAAATCGTATCGATGATTAGCATAAAATCCACGGAAACGACCGAATTTCGATATGAAATTAGTTAAAGGATTTTATTAAACCAAACTCTTTGATTAACAAAATATTTAGATTTAAACATGAAAGGGATTTTTTGCCCTTAATTAATCTAAACCAAATTAATTGTGGATTAAATTTACATCAACATGGACTAAAAAAAGTGATTAGTGTTAAAATTAAGGCTTACTTTTAATTAAGTGACCCAAATACGGAATGGGCTCAACCAATTTCGGCCCAAAAGACATAAATTCGGCCGGCCCCTCCAACTCATTAATAGCAAAATGGTAAATAACGGGACGGTGGCAATTTCGTAAATACTGAGAACCCTATTGCGCCATATATAAAGCTGAAGGGATTGAGAAACCCCCCCTCTCCTACTATTCATGGCCGCCGCTCCCCACTCTCTCTCTCTCTTTCTTCTGAAACTAATTCCCTATTCTTCTTCCTTCTTCTCTCACCAAGACGAAACCCTAATCTAAACAAACAGCCGCCGTCCCCTCACTTCCTTTTCCTCCTTTCTTCTTCTCTGAAACTCACTTCTCTTCTTCTTTCTTCTTCACTCACCAAGACTAAAACCCTAACCTAAACACCAAACAGCCGCCGCACCTACTCCACCTCACTTCTCTCTCGACTTCGGCGGCGGTGGGACGAAGGCCTTCCTAAATCCACGCCGCCGCCGCCATTCTCTCGGCCCTCTGTTGGCCAGAAGAAACAAAAGGGAAGAAGCCCCCTCTCATCTCCGACGATGGGGGGATAGGCGGTCCAACAACGAAATCGGCGGGACGACGTCAACACCGGCGGGGGCGTGGCGATCAGGTGACATGCAAAGAAAGGTAAAGAACTCTCTTCCTCTCCTCTCGATTTTTCCTATTGACATAAAAAAAAACCTAAATCCACCTCTTAATGTGTACAAACCCTAGATCTGGACTTCTCCCTTTTTATTTCTTTCTACTGATTTAGCCCCTTTCATTTTAAGATATCAACCCGATAAGGAGGCGACGGCGAGGGGGGAAGACTCAGCGAAGACAATACGGCGGTGCGGCGGCGACAGCGACAATGCGGCGGCGCGGCAGCGTGAAGGTAAAAAAGCTCAACCACTTTTTTTTAAACATTCATACCTCCCTTTTATATTTATTTCACTTTTTATTTATCAAGCGACTTTATATATATTTTTAGGACTCGGTCGGCGGCGGGGACCAACACGACGGCGCGGCATGACGCCAGCGTGGTGACGGCAACGGCCGGAGATGAGCAGAAAAAGAGGTAAAAAAAACAGAAACCTTAAATTCTTTAGAAGTAAGAAAAAAAAACAATACATAAAAGAACAAAAAAAACTAATTATGCTCATTTTGTTGTAGGACATCTCCAAATCTCCAAAGAAGGAGGGGTCAACAAGAGTGCTGAATCTTAAATCAAGATAAGTGAGACAATAAACCCTACTTCTACTACTGTTTATTTTTTTGATTTTGTTGCTTTATGGTATATAGAACAAGATTTAAAGTTATTGACAATGATAGGGTTGATAGTTTAAAGAGAAAGTTACAAACTAGGAACAAAACTGAAGTTAAAACAAACTCATGGACAGCTTAAAGTAAAGTAACTTGAAAAGCAACCCTTTCATCTTAACACTTAACAAACCACAAATATATGTATATCATGCTTAAAAATGGTGTATTCATGATGCAGGTACATAAATGGCGAGATGAAGTTTAAGAGGACTGAAATTTGAAGAAGTGGGTATGCTCACTTTGATTTTGTAGAACTTAGTGTTTAGATGAGAGGATGAGTGAACCCCTTGAACTCCTTGCTTGAACTCTTTGCTTGATGCTTCTTCCTCTTTGTTGGTCTTGTTATTTTTCGTGTATGAACTTTGGACTTCCCTCTTTTGGAACCTTTCTATTTCTGGTTTTTTTTGGATTGGAACAAGAAAGGCAGAAGAAGTAGTTTTTGGGAAAGTTTCCTCTTTTGGTGTTTTTTCCTCTTTCCTTACTTTTCTGCTCTCTTCTTTTTCTCTGTTCTTTCCTTTTCTGTTTTCTTCCTTTTTTTTCTCCCCTTGGGACCTCCCCCACCATTCCTTTTATAGCAAAATGCAACCCTAAACACCAAATTTACCACCTTGGGTAAAATCCTGCCAGCCCAAAAATGGGTAACAAAAATCTGGATTTTAAGTAGTAAAACGGCTGGGCTTTCAAGCTCACATCTCCCTTCTTTGTTTGATTTCAAGAAGAAAATAGGTTACGGGCCTACAACATGTATTTCTAACGAACGGGCTTAAAGCCCAATTCGAGTACCCTTTAACCTTGTTGGCTGGGCCCAAAACTCAAATCGTTGAACGCATGAGCTGAGAACCCAATCTCGAAACCGACTAAAGCTAGAAAACTTTGAGACACGAACTCAAAACCCTAAATTAATCTAGCTGGAAAACATACTATTAACTGATTCGAGATCAAATAAACAGCGGCCCACTGGTCACTAGGTAATTTTGCGAGCCCGGACAAAATTTGGTTACTACAGTTGCCCCCCTTTGTACTACTTTTGTTTGTAACATAAAGTTGTACAAAGGTATCAACCAAATTTTGAGAGGAACTAACGAAATTAGGACCAAAGCTAAACAAAATGGGGCGCCAATTACGATATATAAAAACAGGCTACCTATTCGCACACAACATAAAAGCAAATGTACTAGGGTTTCAGCTTGACCTATTACCCGTTCCAAAAGTGCGATCCATTCTGCCCCTGGATGCCGAGGGTTTGTGTACTAGGGTCTCAGCTTGACTTATCACCCGTTCCAAAAGTGCGATCCATTCTGCCCCTGGATGCCGAGGGTTTGTGTACTAGGGTCTCAGCTTGACGTATCTCCCGTTCCAAAAGTGCGATCCATTCTGCCCCTGGATGCCGAGGGTTTGTGTACTAGGGTCTCAGCTTGACTTATCACCCGTTCCAAAAGTGCGATCCATTCTGCCCCTGGATGCCGAGGGTTTGTGTACTAGGGTCTCAGCTTGACTTATCACCCGTTCCAAAAGTGCGATCCATTCTGCCCCTGGATGCCGAGGGTTTGTGTACTAGGGTCTCAGCTTGACTTATCACCCGTTCCAGAAGTGCGATCCATTCTGCCCCTGGATGCCGAGGGTTTGTGTACTAGGGTCTCAGCTTGACTTATCACCTGTTCCAAAAGTGCGATCCATTCTGCCCCTGGATGCCGAGGGTTGGTGTACTAGGGTCTCAGCTTGACTTATCACCCATTCCAAAAGTGCGATCCATTCTGCCCCTGGATGCCGAGGGTTTGTGTACTAGGGTCTCAGCTTGAATTATCACCCGTTCCGAAATATGCGATCCATTCTGACCCTGGATGCCGAGGTTTTTTTTGTTTTTTTTTATAAGGGAAATCAGTTTATAGTCTTGATGCATGGAAATTTTTTTTTTGAAATTTTCGAAATAAGAGCAAATAAGTTTATAGTCATGATGCATGGACTACTTTTTTGAATTTTTTTTGAAAATAAGAGCAAGTCATGATGCGTGGACTATTTTTGAAATTTTTTTTGAAAATAAAAGCAATCAGTTTATAGTCATGATACGTGGACTATTTTTTTGAAATTTTCGAAATAAGAGCAAATCAGTTTATAGTCATGATGCACGGACTAAATTTTTTGAAAATAAGAGCAATCAGTTTATAGTCATGATGCATGGACTATTTTGTTTTAAATTTTTTGAAAAGAGAGCAATGCGTTTATACCCGACACACAAGGATAAAATTTTGATAAAATCAGAGGAGTTATTTGAATGCACAAATTTAGTTTTGTAAAAATCGAGATAATTTGGATGCTTTAAATGTTTACCAATATAGTAATGAGATTTAAATGTCATGTCATGTTATGATATGATATGCGTGAGAACGAAAGTCTCAAAACGATTGTGATGCATGCCCTATAATTTTTTTTAAAACGAATGAATTTAGATGAATGAAATGTTTATAATGATATGAATGATTGATTTTTTTTTTTTTTGAAATGGATGAGAAAGAAAGTCTTGAATTTGTCTGCATGAATGATTCTAGATTTTTTTTGAGAAATCCTATGAATTTAAATGCATGAAATGTTCATGATAATATGAATGAATAAATTTGAATTTTCTTTGTTTGAGCGAAATCGAAAGACTCAAATTGATTTGAATGCATGATTCAAGAGTTTTTTTTTTGTTTGAAAAATGAATGAATTTAGATGTATGAAATGCTTGTGATGAGATGTATGAAAGATTCGATTTTTTTATGTGAGCGAGAACCAAAGTCTCGAATGCATCTGAATTCATGATTCTAGAATTTTTTAAAAATCGAATCAAATCAAATGCATGAAATGCTCCTGATGAACGGGCAATTTTTTTGTTTTTTTTTTCATTTCAACGAAAGTCTCAAATTGATTTTAATGCATGATCCTAGATTTTTAGAAATCGAATGAAATCACATGCATGAAATGTTTATGATGGATGGATATTTGTTTTAGAATTTTTGACTGTTTATATGAACCAAAGTCTCTCACCGATATTGATCCATGAGTCTAGAAGAACACATAAACAATGTGATGTATGATGTAGGATGCATGCTCAATGATTTTTTGAAGAGATGAAACTTCTCCAAGATGAGTGTGTGACATGATTTTTTTTGAAAATATGATATGTTATGAAATGTCATGATTTTTTTTGAAAGAAATGAACATATTTTTTTTATGGACACAAATGTAGTGAGATGAATAAATATGTTTGCTCAACATAAAAATTGTGTGATTAACGAATGCATAGAATATGCTGCCATTTTAATTTTGTTTTGAAAATATATACACCGGAAAATCATTTTGAGGGTTATCTTTAATTGTTTATCAGCAATTGATTTTGTCAATTTAAATTTGGGCGCGATCAAAGGCTATTTCTCGTCTTGGTTTGGCTCGAGGTTTTAGTTAGGCTCTGAAGAGTGCTTTGACCTAATAGTTTCTCGACTTGGCTAGAGACTCGAGGATTCCTTCATATTGGTAGCATTTGAAAATAATCTTGAAGAGGTGATGATTTCCTAGATGCTCTCTATTGACGTTTAGCAAGGTGGATAACTTTGACTGATCCTTAAAGAAGACACTGATTCTTAGTAACTGGATGACCGATGAATTTCTGACGATATTTTTTTTACAGCTCTATTCTGTTTTTTGAGCTTTATTAATTTTTTTTCTTCATTTTTTTCATTTTTTTAGTAAACGAATAAGTGCATTTGTCATGGAAATAAATCTCATTTTTCTGATTTTTGAAAGGTTGAAAGGGTGTCACAACGACGTTTTGAGTGTAACTACACTACAAGACAAATTAGTTAAGAACAAACTTTCACAGTTTGAAGGACATTGATGTCTATTTTGATTAACGAAAATCGATGAAAAAAATTCATCTCAATGATTGATTTGCATGTTTAACTAGAAGGAATGAGCATATCACCGATTGAGTTTACTAGACTTCTCACAAGGATGAAAATGTACGTGTAAGTATGAAACGTACTCACTCTCACGTGTTTCTCTCATTTTTTAGGTCGGTGTTTATCTCATTCATTTTTCTTGCTGAATGCAGTCACCATATGCTTGTAATGCAACTGAATCTCCACCACTTTGTATAATGCAATGACACATCAAGAGGTCTTTAAAGGGTTGTAATGATCGAGAGGATTGGGTAAAGGTGGGGATGATTGTAGATATTTTTGTTTGTGTGAGAGGGGTGTATTGAGTCATGACAACTACCCAAAAGTGTGATAGCCTAGACCAACTTGATTGGTGTTGACTAGGATGTGTATTTATTGTGACCCATTTAGGGCCTGTCAACTTTAGTTTGCCCCTGTTGCAATCTTCTTGTGCGCAAATATGAGGCTTCTATAGCCAACATTAGGAAGCAAAACCTTCAAACTCTGTGAGCTTACTATTTCTTTCACCTTTTTTCTTCTATTTTTTCTTCTTCTTTTTCTTTCTTTTTTTTTCTTTTTTCTTATTAGGATCTGCTAAGAGTTGACTCTCTTTTTATGGTCTTTACTATCTAAGCGATTTGTTGGCTTTTCATTTATAGTCGTTGATGCGAAGTTGATCTTGACTCTCGCGCATACTAGGCAATTGACACGAACTCAAGGTTAAAAGGGCATTGGAGGGAAGGTGGTGAGCTTGTAAATTGTGTGCGATAAACGATTTTGGCTCATAGGGCTGAACTAAGTGGTGATGAAGGGGTAGGCCTTTGTGTGGAATGAACCTAATGCCTCTATCATTTATGTCGTTGCAAAATCATGTGGTCTTGAACCGGTATCATGCAAGTTCTAGGAGTGTTTCAGCAAGAAAAACCTCTCAGAAGGAAAAATATCGTATTTAAGGCTCGAAACTCGCATAGGGTTGCTAGCGATACTCCACGATAATATGCACCATTCCTTCTTGTTAAATGTGCAATAATTTTCAATGAATCAAAAGAAAAATCAAATATACCTTTAAATTGTGAAATTACATAGATAATCTCAACTTTGTAGGTGGATTGACAATTTCATTCCACCATTGAAAAATGGCTAGCAAGATGTTGTTTTGTATACATTAAGCAACTTCTATCATCTAATATTATAACAATCAGCTATACTACTATGTACATTTCATCTGCCCGAAAATTACTGACTTCCAGCTTGATGCAAGGCATAGACCTCAAAACCTTCAACTGAACTCTAGTGCAAAACCCTCCATCCACAAGAAGGAAGCCGAAAATATTAGAAAAATGTGGGTAAAAAGTTTATGACAAAAATGCACTTATTCCTATGCCGAAGTTCAAATTTTTTTTCAATTTTTTTCTCTTTTCTTTTTTGTCTTTTTTTTTAGAAACTCGCAGTCATCCAGTTACTAAGAATCAGGTATTGATTTGACCGGTGGATAAAAGTAGTGACTCTGCGATTCTAACTGCTCTTGTCATCGTGAATAGGTGAAAAGTGGGATGGTTTTCCATAAACAGTTGGTATTCACTCATGTTATTTTGCTCATTGCCCCATTATTAGGCAAATAAGTGGGTACGGAGTATGTCCTTGTTGGTTGTCCCTTAACGAGAAATAGCCTTCAGCTTTGTTCAATTTTAAACTGACAAAATCCTTTGTTAACAAACAATTGAAAGTAGCCACTCAATTTTCAAATTTTGGAAAGAAAGGAGGATTTTTTTCCAAAACAGGAAATGAAATGATAAATTTAAGAGTTTATGAGGTTTATTGAGTAGATAATTTTTAAAAGATGATGACAATTCATTTTGAAACCATGATGATGTTTAAAAATTATGAGTTTTTTTTAACGAATGATCAAACATGTAATGTGCATGTCAAATGCTTATTTACCATGCTTGAAAACCAGATAAAAATAATTTACCATGCTTGAAAATTGTAATGGATATGCTAATTATATACATAATGGATGTATGGATGCCCGCGGTGATTTGAAAATGATTTTTTTTTTATGTATGATTGATATGCTATGATTTTTCATTCTAATATGTGGTGGAAATGATGGAATGTTGATGATATCTTCAAAATTCAATGCTTTTAAAACTAAGATGATTTTATTTTGATTTGGAAAGAAGAAGAAAAGAATACAGTGTATTGCTAATCCCTACAAATATCAAAAGAAAAAAATGTTTAAAAAAAAGTTTAAGACGAGAAAATTATGCTAACCATGTACAAAATTTGCAAATAAAGTAAATGCTCACATCACAAAGGTAAAGCACAAATTTTCACATTAATAAGACGTATTATGGTTTGTATACATTACACGACCTATATGATGGCATATCATTAATCCTAAAAACGGTTGTTGGGTGGAGAGATTCACGCGCCTCCACTAGTGTGAAAGCTAACACTACTACTCAATATTCTCTATCTAAGGGTAAGCTCGGGTATAGAGCTATATGCAGATGTATGCATACTAATATTTAAATCGCACAATGAGTAATAAATAAGTAACACATCAATGAAAGAAGCACTTATCGACATTGTGTATGTAGCTCGCCCCTGAGAAAACTCGAGTTCCCCAGCGGAGTCGCCATCTGTATTGAACGTTTCCGTCCGCGACGGGCCGACACCTCCGAAGCTTTTCGTGGTTATTTTTGGTTATGGAGTCGCCACCAATCATTAGAGCGGATTGGACGCTTAGAAGTCCAAATCGGGTTATCCAACCGGATTTGGACTAGGTCTGCGAAACAGAGACCGGGATTCGGGGACGGTTACGTGTGGGGAAGGATTAGCACCCCCACAACGCCCGGAACAACCGGTACTACCACTCACGATAAGGTTATTTTCCTTGACGGCTGATTAAGGAGAGAGGCATTCACGCTCCCTATTTAGGGTTTGCGTTACTAATTCAGATTTTATATTTTATTGATTTAGTTTATAAAATTTTAACGGGGGTTTTAAAATCGGACTCGAGTCGAGTGACTGCCTACGTATCCAGAGATTTGGAATCAAAGTCCACGTAGTTCGTTGTTTTAAAAACGGGTTGGTTTGGGATATTTTTTATCTTTCAAGGTTTTATTGCTTTTTTTAGTATAAGCTTGAGGGGCAATTTACTTTTTTAAAGATTTTATTATCTTATTTTAGCGTTATTTATATTTAAAGGGGAGAATTTTCACGGGTTATCTTTCGTTACTAATTCCAAGGATTTTTAACTGGAAACCGCCATTATCACCCCCCTCTCTCTCTCTCTCTCGGCCCTCTGTTGGCCAGAAGAAACAAAAGGGAAGAAGCCCCCTCCCATCTCCGACGATGGGGGGATAGGCGGTCCAACAACGAAATCGGCGGGACGACGTCAACACCGGCGGGGGCGTGGCGATCAGGTGACATGCAAAGAAAGGTAAAGAACTCTCTTCCTCTCCTCTCGATTTTTCCTATTGACATAAAAAAAAACCTAAATCCACCTCTTAATGTGTACAAACCCTAGATCTGGACTTCTCCCTTTTTATTTCTTTCTACTGATTTAGCCCCTTTCATTTTAAGATATCAACCCGATAAGGAGGCGACGGCGAGGGGGGAAGACTCAGCGAAGACAACACGGCGGTGCGGCGGCGTGGCGGCGACAGCGACGATATATTTCTTACCACTTTTTTGTAAACATTCATACCTCCCTTTTATATTTATTTCACTTTTTATTTATCAAGCGACTTTATATATTTTTTTAGAACTCGGTCGGCGGCGGGACCAACACGACGGCGGCGGCATGACGCCGGCGTGGTGACGGCAACGGCCGGAGATGAGCAGGAAAAGAGGTAAAAAAACAGAAACCTTAAATTCTTTAGAAGTAAGAAAAAAAACAATACATAAAAGAACAAAAAAACTAATTATGCTCATTTTGTTGTAGGACATCTCCAAATCTCCAAAGAAGGAGGGGTCAACAAGAGTGCTGAATCTTAAATCAAGATAAGTGAGACAATAAACCCTACTTCTACTACTGTTTATTTTTTTGATTTTGTTGCTTTATGGTAAATAGAACAAGATTTAAAGTTATTGACAATGATAGGGTTGATAGTTTAAAGAGAAAGTTACAAACTAGGAACAAAACTGAAGTTAAAACAAACCCATGGACAGCTTAAAGTAAAGTAACTTGAAAAGCAACCCTTTCATTTTAACACTTAACAAACCACAAATATATGTATATCATGCTTAAAAATGGTGTATTCATGATGCAGGTACATAAATGGCGAGATGGAGTTTAAGAGGACTGAAATTTGAAGAAGTGGGTATGCTCACTTTGATTTTGTAGAACTTAGTGTTTAGATGAGAGGATGAGTGAACCCCTTGAACTCCTTGCTTGAACTCTTTGCTTGATGCTTCTTCCTCTTTGTTGGTCTTGTTATTTTTCGTGTATGAACTTTGGACTTCCCTCTTTTGGAACCTTTCTATTTCTGGTTTTTTTTGGATTAGAACAAGAAAGGCAGAAGAAGTAGTTTTTGGTAAAGTTTCCTCTTTTGGTTTTTTTGCCTCTTTCCTTACTTTTTTGCTCTCTTCTTTTTCTTTGTTCTTTCCTTTTCTATTTTTTTCCTTTTTTTCTCCCCTTGGACCTCCCCCACCATTCCTTTTATAGCAAAATGCAACCCTAAACACCAAATTTACCACCTTGGGTAAAATCCTGCCAGCCCAAAAATGGGTAACAAAAATCTGGATTTTAAGTAGTAAAACGGCTGGGCTTTCAAGCTCACATCTCCCTTCTTTGTTTGATTTCAAGAAGCAAATAGGTTACGGGCCTAAAACATGTATTTCTAACGAACGGGCTTAAAACCCAATTCGAGTACCCTTTAACCTTGTTGGCTGGGCCCAAAACTCAAATCGTTGAACGCATGAGCTGAGAACCCAATCTCGAAACCGATTAAAGCTAGAAAACTTTGAGACACGAACTCAAAACCCTAAATTAATCTAGCTGGAAAACATACTATTAACTGATTCGAGATCAAATAAACAACGGCCCACTGGTCACTAGGTAATTTTGCGAGCCCGGACAAAATTTGGTTACTACATAACTTTCGACTAACTTCCCTCGAATCTAGCATATGGTTTCCTACCTTCTAACCAGACACGGGTGGAATAGTGAACGCTCGTCCTATGATACCCTCAAGCAACCTAGCACTTTTTTTCTTTACATATTTTTTTGCTTTGAATTTTCTTTTGACTTCGTTCTTCCATATGTAGGGAGAAGAACGTTTATTGAACTAAGAACTTTGAAACTTTTCTCTTTTTTTTCTGCTTTTTCTGCTTTTTCTTCTTTTCTTTGTGCCAATTCTTTCTTTTAGTTGCTAGAGGGGTTTACACGTTTGGACATAATAGCTAAGACCACCTGTTTAATGGCTATAGGCAGGTTACCACAAACCGACTTCCGGTAGGTAAATCTAGAACTACAACCACAAGGGATCAACGGGGAATGAAAGAATGGGAAATGGTTGTAATGTATCTCGAACCGAAAGAACTGGCCAAGCTCAAGGGTTTACACCTAATGGATTTTAACGTTAGGCAGGCTATCTGGCTTAGTAGCTGAATCTAGGTGCCCCTATCATTCTAGAACTCGTGTCATCGTGTGGTCTCGAGTAGGTCTCATGCAAATTCTAACTCATTCAAGCAAACCGAAAACCACTCAAAAAGAATTGAAATTGCAAGTTACGTGCAATGGATCAAAAGCTCACATTTGGTTTGCTAGTCGGATTCGTCATTTTCATGCAATCAAGGCTACAAACTACAAGTGTGATTTTAAAAATATGTTCTGACCAGGCAATTTAGCATCAAAATATACACGTTGGTTCTCAAGTTCTAGGTTAAGCAGTCTAAGCATCATTATGAAAGATTGAACAACAACTTAACATCAAAAATCAAGAACTGAGCCATTCTAATGCTAGAGAGAAAGGAATGGACCCACGAGGCACACAAAAACACAATCAAGGGCAATCAAGTTCATGCAAGGTTCTCTAGCATCCTACCCCACACTTAAATCGTATTGTGTCCTCACAGGACTAAAACTAGAGTGAAGTAGAAGAACCTGGACCGAGATGGTTGGTGTAGGGGATGAGCACGGATCCTTGAAGCAGAGGCAATCTACCAAAGCGAAGCAAAGGGAATCTACCGACTGCCTGCAAAACAAAAACAAATGAAAGTTAAAAAGGAAACCGGGACAAGTGTCCCGGATCCACACAGAAAAAAGTTGGATCGAAATCCGAAAAGAAGAAATAAAAAGAAAGGACCATAAAAGGAATACAACCCGATCACTGCTGGTCAGGTGCATCGGGAGGGGGAATGTGGAGGGCGTCGCCAATCAGCTGCGCCTCATATCTCTCGTCATTGCGGAGCATGTGCTGCTGCATAATAGTCCATCTGGCGTCCTAAGTGGCGTTATCAGTGATTTGCCACTCCTGGAGTCGCTCGTACAGCTCTCTGACGTCAGCTGGATGCGGTCGGTGCTGAGGATGAGGTGCCTGGTATGGATCAGGAATGGGCACCTGGGGCTGGCATGCATACCCTGCCTGATGGTGTGGCAAAGGTATATGATCATCAAACTCCGGCCCCGGCTGAGGTTGCTGCTCCTCAGAATCATCTTCTTCCTCCAATTCTTCCACATGCTGAAGGGGAGGATCTGCCGCTACCTGGGGGCTAAGGTCCAACTCGAGGGCGTACTCGACCGCCAAATCTCCTCCGACGGTGTATACTCTGCGTCGTGGGACGTCCGAGCCATATTCGTGGCTGAGACCGAGGGAGATGACGAGTTGGCCGACGAAGTTGCCTCCCAGGAGTGAGCTAGGCGGATTCAGCTTCTGAGTCTTCTGGCGGAATATGCAGGCAAGCACCCATCCGGGATGAAGAGGATAACTCTCCCAGATAGCGCGAAGAAGAATGAGCTCCTCTCTGCTGATGTGGTGGCGACTCTTATCTGGAGCAAACAAAAGAGAACGACGCCAAACCATATGTATAAAGCGATAAAGAGGGTGAGAGAGTGACTTAACTGAGTTATGGAGCGTGGTCCGATCGCCTGGCACTCCAGTCATGTGGCTCTATAGCGCGTCGTACTCCTCTCCGTTGCCGGAGTTGTCCTCCCAGCCGAGGTGATGATCCTTGTAATGCTCCTGGGGGATGCCAAGGTGGGCGGCAAACTCATCGTAGGTGAACGACTTGTACACCCCGCCAAGATAGAAGGAGACGACCTTCTGGCGCTGCCTTCTCTTATGCTCATCCAGCTCGAATGTCACCCAGAACTCCTGGAGAGCGACGTCTGGGATGTCAGCAGCTATGGTGGTCAGCTCCAGAAGTCCGGAAGGTATCAGTGAGTCGAGCACATTCCGGTACCAGTCCTCGTTGTACTCGAGGAGGGAATCCAAGGAAAGTGGGCGCACGTTGGCTCCAGGAACATGCTCGAGCCTCTAGTAGCGCTCGAAGTAGTGCACCGGTAGGCGGCCGACGGTTAGTAGAGTGGCACCCGACACGGCCAGGGAATGCTGGTGGAGGGCCGTGGGCAGCGGGTGTGATGGGAGCTGGAGCTTGGGAGCTGGAGGTGGTGTCAAGTCGCGCCTTAGTCCTGCGCTCATGAGTGAAATTCCTGTAGCCAGAAACGAAACCAGATTAATTAACTAATAACCCACCCCACACTTAGTAGAAAAACTCAATTTCACAAAGAAATGAGGAAAACCGAGTGGGGGTAAGCAAATTAAGTAACCGGTAATTACAATAAATCACAAAGCATGCATATGTCTAGCCGGAATGTTCATATCATAATTAGAGATCAGAAGTCAAACCGACATTCAAAAAGTCAACATCATAGCACATCGAACCCTAATCATGGCAATTCTAGCTCAAAGCGGGAAATGACGGCATAATTATAAACTCAGATGGCAAGCACAGTAATATGAACGTGAATGAACACACATGGCAGCCAAACGAGCATAGACAAGTCATGGTCAAACCGACAATTCTCAAAAGTCAACACCGCAAAGAATCGATCCTTAAGCATAGCAACACATGATCAAATGGTATTATAATTCAGCACAAATCTCCCTAAGCATGCTAGATCAGGCCAAAGTAATTCAGCTAACCTAGTTCACATGAAACAGTCGGCACGCAAATCGAGGTAGACCGAAAAAGTCAACCAAAGCCAACCCAACGAAATTCAGCATCAACATGTCAAAAGATTCGGAATGAAAAGTTCTACAACTTACCTTGAAGTCATGAGTGCTGAAAATGAATGGAGAGAGAGAAATCGGTGAAAAATCGAGAAAACTAGGGTTTGGCTGAACGGGAGCTCTAGAGCTCCGGTTCGAATGATCTACGGCTTGAAACAATCGAAAAAGGGAGGGGAGAGGTGCGGCGACGGGAAACGGGCGACGGCGGCGAAAGAGTGGCGGCGGCGGTTTTTAAAAAACAAAAGGGGGTTGAGTGTTTTTGCTTCGGTCAAAAATGAATAGTGAGGGGGGAGAAAGAGTGTCCGGAAAAAAGAAAAGGAAATAGGGGGAAAAATTTTGGATTTTTCTTAGAATTTTCGGCGAAAAGATGTGCACGTTTTCGCCAAAAACTCAAGTTAAAATCGTCTGCCAGTTTTCAAAAGAGTTTTCACCAAAAACTTCATAGAGTTTTCGCCGAAATGTTCAGTTAAAATCGATCAGAAAACATAGTGGGATTTGCAAGGAAGTTTTCGCCAAAAAATGGGACAGTTTTCGCCAAAAAGTTTGACCTGTACGATTGAAAATATTTTCGCAATCCCAGCAAACTTCAGAAAATCACAATTAAATCGACAAAAATCGGAACAACCTCAAACAACTTGCGATTGCAACGATGACACACAGACTACACACGAAAAATAAGAAGTCATGCAAACTGACACTTTTGGCTCCCCCGAACCGACTCTAAAACAAAGAGTTTCGACACAAATGAAAAACTGACTCCAGCCGTGGGTTGCCTCCCACGAAGCGCTCTTGATTAACATCCTTGAGCTGGACGATACCTGGACGGTATTAGGAGACATCCCAACTCTGGATCTTCTTAACGCTAGCATCGGAGTTCATGAAGTAGAGCTTCGGGGCATCTCCGTCAAGCATAAATTTCTTCCCGTTAGCGTGTATGAGCTTGGTACGTCCATCGGGAAGGTGATCAGTAATCTTGAATGGACCAAAAAGTTCTCTCGAGTGATCATCCTCTGCAAGGAAGACGGTGGTAGGAATGAGAACGATCGGCTTCGTCTTCTCTTTAAACTCCGGCTTTGTATCACCAGGATCGGTGATCGTCGGTATTTCCTTAGGAGATGCATTTGGCTTCTCCTTCAATACTTGCTCCGGCGCTGGTAGCTCGGAAGGAATTGGTGGTGCAGCTGGCTCGGAAGATGGTGGTGGAACAACTGGTCTCCAGACCATTTGAGTCTTCTTCTTTTGATTTTTTCTCCGCGGCCTGCCAGGGTTCCTTGCTTGGTGGTGAAGAAGAGGCTTTCAGTTCCTTCTTCTTTGGTGGCTTTTGAGCAGAAGATTTTTGTTTCTGCTTGGTAATCTGTCCAACATCTGCAACAACAACTGATCTAGGAACACTAGAAGAGACATCAGTAACGGAGTTGACCGGAGTCAACTCCACAGTTTCAACAGCTAGACAATGAGATTTTTCATTCAAAGGGGTATATTTCATTTCGTCTTTAAGGCGGAACGTTATCGTGTCTTTACCAACCCTCAAAGTCAAGGAACCATTTGGAACGTTAATTTGCATTCTAGTTGTTGCCATGAAGGGTCGTCTTATGAGAATGGTAGAATCATCCTTACTAGTATCTATGATCACATAGTCAGCTAAGAACGTGAAAGGACCACATTTAGTAACAACGTCTTTTTATTTCTCCTCTCGGAGTTTTTAGTGATCTATCAGCAAAGACAAGTTGTATGCTAGTTGGTTCAAGTTCTCCTAGGTTCAATTTCTCAAATAAACTCATAGGCATAACATTGACAGACGCGCCTAGATCAACCAAACTATGTTCTATCTCAATATCATTAATAACTAGAGGAAGCGTGAAAGAACCAGGATCAGAACACTTAGCTGGATATGGCGATGAAGGTTTCTTGATACGAGCGGCAGGATATCCTTCTTTACCTCTCCATATGCCAGTCTCGATCCTTGTGTTCGGTAGCAATGCTCTTGGAAAAGGAGGCTTTACGTAGTATGGAGCAAGAGGAGGATCATACTCCTTAGGCACCTCCGTCGGTGCTTCCTTCTTCTTTGGCGCTTTATCAGTTCTGCATAAATTAGAAGAAGCATTAGTAGATGAGTTTGTCGGTTCTTGAACGGATACCATCTTAGTTTGCTCCTTTCTCGGATTTGGCTCGGTTTGGCTTGGAAGTTGGCCAAATGGTCGACTAGATGCTAGCATGTTAGAGATCTGGTTCACAGCCTGCTCAATTCTTAGACCGGATGCAATCTGTTCTTGGTTGAGAAGAGCTTGAGCTTTGAACTGACTATCGTGATCGTCAAGTCTGGTGATGATCTGACTAAGCTTCTTGTCTAGTTCACTGACGTTGTTGTCCCTCTGATGTTGCTGCCCTATATAGGTATTATTCAGATATTGATTCTGGCGATTGCCAGGAGCAGTTCCATAGTTACCCGGATTGCGGTGCAGCGGCTGGTAGACACCTGCTGGCGGATGGTTCGGCTTCTGATCCTGTGCTGGACCATTTGGTCGGCTGTTCTGGTTTTGGCCGTGGTTCTGGTTGGTACCGGCATTGTAGGGAGGTCTATCTTGATAATTCCCCTGTTGCCTGAAATTGTGGTAGCCAACATAACCGTTATGATTGTTGCTGAAGCCTTGTTGAACGAAATTAACTTCTTTGACAGACCAGACTTCTGTTTTACCAAAATTCTGGCATCGGCCTCCATTATGCGCACAAGCTCCACACCACTCGCAATCGGCAACGTAGACAGCGGCTGCCGGTGGCTTGATGGGTGTAGAAGACTTCTTCAGATGCTTCTCTACTTCTGCCTTAATGGTTGCTTCGATATCGAGCTTGCTTCTTGATCCTTCAGATTGTCGCTCCCAGTTCCTTGACTTGGAAGCACAGTTCGCGAAATAAAGAAGAGCACCTTCAGGTGTAAGTGTAGTGCAATCCCCTTCAGCTAGGGAATTGACCCATTTGGTCGATTCTTCTCAAAGACCTCGAACAAAGATTTCAGCTAACTGCCTCTGCTCGAAACCGTGGTGAGGATAGTTGTAGAGAAGTTCTTGGAATTCATTCCAAGTATCATATAAGCTCGCTCCTTCCCTCTGAGAGAATCTGGCGATGCTGTCCTTGAAGGCTGTGGTTCTGGAAGGAGGGACATACTCTTCGACGAAGTATTGAGCAAGAGTCTCCCAGTCAGTGTAGTAGCCCGGTGGTTTGCCAGTAAGCCACCTCTTAGCAGCGCCTTTCAAAGAGAACGGGAAAGCTCTCAAGCAAAGAGTATTCTTGTCGAAATTCCCGCTCTTGAAAGTGCTGCAGAGATCAAGGAAATCCGCCAGATGCGTGCATGGATTGTCTAGTGGCCTACCTTCAAACTGTAGATCCCTAGAGATCATAGTCAAGAATGAAATCTTGATCTCATAGTCAGGATCTCCTTCAATGCGCGACACGGCAATGGAAGATCGAATGCTAGTCGCGCTCGGCTTGTTGTAGTCAGCTAGACTCTTCTATGCACCGCTTGGTGGTGGTAACTGATCATTCATCCTGGGGGATGGAGGAGGTGAAAGTGATTCGGTGTATGAAGCAGATGAAGATGACGGTGAAGATGGAGATGAGGAACTCTCCTTCAGTTCCATGATCTTAATCGGAGTGACGGATGGAGGTGGATTGATTCAGCCTCTCTATGGAATCTGTGATTGTCTTGGTGGAGCAGAACTGCCTGGTCTCTCTACACTCTTAGCCTTGTCGGTTTGGGAGTGCGTGAGAGGACGGCGTTGCATAAACCTGTGAACAACCTAAAAATGACAAAAACAAACAAAACCAGTGTAAAATCGAAATGGATGGAAAAGTGGAAGATGGAAAGTAGAAGAATAATTTGCCAACTCTTCTTTCAAACAAGTAGAAGAGTCCCCGGCAACGGCGCCAATTTGATGAGCTGCAGAACAGGGTATCAAATAACTACCAAGCTAGAAAGCTAGGGTAAATCGTATTCCACGGGTCTTCTAACAATTGACTACTCAAAGAAGCTGGCAATTTACTCAAGTTTAACAGTTTGTGCGTGGTGTGAGTTCCACGACTTCTAATTCTAAGAAATGCACGGAAATTAAAAAATTAAAACTAAAAACAGATCGAAAGATTGGTTGGTTAAACAAAGATGACAGACAAGCTTAGACTTTGAATCCCCTTCATTCACCAGAGCATTAGCAATCAACAGATCAGCGGATTTCGATTCTCGTTCAATCAATTCTAAGACACCACCATAACTCCTTACCCTTAGGTTTAAGACTGGCGAACTCTCACTCTATCCGATCTAGCTACCAAGATTAACTAGCCGCCCGGGTACGGTCGCCTCTCACAACGACTTAATTAACTGGTGCAATTACTAACAATTTATGAGTTACTCTTGCAATGGATTAACCCTAACTGGTTCCTACGAAAGGCACACTCCAATGATTAGGTTAATTGTTTCGATTTGATGTTTTAAAGTAAGGCGAGCGTTCGCTTCTATCCTTAGCTTAACAAGAATCTAATCTAGGTGATCAATCCAGACAAGAAACATGAATAACGAAGAACAAATCAAACATGAAAGAGAAACTGATTGAACTTTGAATATAATCACCGCCGATCCGTGACCGCTTTAAAGCCCTCGGTCACTTAGGGTTCATCTAGTCTAAGCTCTACGAGTTTAGCTACTCATGGTCATAACAAAAGAATCAAAAGAAAAGACAAAGTTCATCTTCAACAGAGGAAGAACAGAGGATCTGAAAAACCTAATTAGATGACTCCGGCAGAACTTCGATCTCCGGTAATCTGCAATCCTAGCTCCGAGTCTCCGAGATGAAGGGATGGCGTCACGATCTCTTCTTGGCTCTTCAGACTCTAACTCTGCTCCAGAACTCGTGAGAATTCTTGAGGTAATTCGTATTCTGTGGTATTATGAGGTATCTCCTTTAATTGGGCCGTCGGTTAAGTATTTATACTTAACCCTAATACCGCCGGATTTGCCAAACCATGCTTTCTGCCGAATATCGAGACCTATATAGTCGCTTCAATCGTGGTATTAAGGGGAAGTATCGAAACACCTTCTCAGGAATTTGTTTCTTCTTCTTCCCAACTCCACCACCGACCTTTGTTACCTTATAACGAGACGTATTGCACACTCTACACTTGTCATCACCAATGGAATCACCAGCATACAACATATAGTCATTAATACATGCATCTATCTTTGTGTAGTTCAGGCCGAGCGCCTTAATGGTCTTTTTGGCATCATAACCGGAGTCCAAAAATTTTGCAAAGTCGAATGCCTCCCGGAGCAAATCCAATATCATGGACATAGCTTTCTCACTAATCTTGTGCATGTATTTATATGATACAAACGCAACAAGAATGACAACTTGGAAAACTTTGTCGCACCATCATATAGTGGTTGTTCACCATCTCTAAGAAGACGACATAAATCGTCATCTGATTGTGGACTTGGTTGACTTGGAACTTCTCGGTCAGTAATAGGCGGGGCGGGGGGGGGGGATCCTCTTCCATAGCTGAAGATGTCTCAAGCCCACTTCCCTCGCACACATTAGGGACACAATCAGTAATCACTCCAAATGCATCGTTTACTAAATGTTGAAAGTTGTCTTGTCTACTGGACACATGCTCTTCCACTATAATTGGTGTAGTGGTAGGAATGACTTGTATCACATCCTCTCCGTGGTGAATCCAATTGGTGTACTCCCTTGGAAATTGTGTATCAATAAGGTGACGCCATGCATCAGCTCGTTTTTGCCACTTTCTCACTTTACATTTTTTGCAGGGCATAGGATATGCAACCCATCAGCAGAGTTTGAAAATGCAAAGTCCAAGAAGCTTTCAATTCCGTCCCAATATTCTTGGCGGATTCGAGGCAAGGATTTCCAAGACTTATCCATGGATAATCTAAACTCCTAATTTCTGAGGGAAATAGAGAAGTTAGAATACTCAAATTGGTACCAAGAGTATAGTTCTTTAAGTTAGACCGTAGTAATCCTAGCTATAATTTTTGTACATAATCATATTGCTAGAAACTAATATAAGATTCATTCAGAACCCTTTATAACACATGAATATAGCACATACAAACTAGAAGAATCTTGTTCCAATGGCAATCAAACTAAATCTTCCTACACATAAAGCAGAAATGGAAGAAGCTTGAAGATCATACTACAGACTGATTATTTCTTTTAAAGATGCAATGAATAACAGAGGTACAAGACTCAAAGAGATGCAATATAACTCTTCCTATTAAAGACCAAAGATTCCATTGATAGTTTTGATAACCATTTCAACATTAGTTATGTATGCACGGGAAAAGAAAGATGGATCGGAAAGCATATCCATCACCCTAAAGGCAATAATCTATAGCTAGAAAGATGATCAATTTCCAGCAGCAAAAAACTGCAAATTCCTAAAAAGAAGCGAATAAAAAATTAAACAACACTGCAATCCAAAACTGACCTCGAGTAAGGAAGACCTACTGCTTGTTTTGTCTTGCCGCCAAGAAATCTGCAGTGAAAAATCACAGTTTGAACATGTAGTGGTGAAAGCAAAAACATACAAAAATAAAGTCTTTCATGTTTTGGGAATCCGTACATTAAACTCTCGGAGAATACAATGTGGTTGCTCTCTGCTCTATAGATGATTGTTGCTGCTACCTAATCTCTGTTTACTACCTGCAATTCGAACCATACAGAAAGTTAGATAGAGCTATGGTATCTTTCTGTCTCAGTCAACATAAACTAAATCATACAACATCAATTTGTACTCCTCAACACTGCAGTCTAATAATTTGCTCCTCCATAGATCATATATAGCCTCTTCCTTTCTATAACCCTAAATCCCAACCTACCAATCTGTGTTGGCCAAATCTAAAACCATTACTTGGTAAGTAATCTCTTAAGGCATATTGTGTGACTAATGGAAACCCCAATTACATGGTAACTAAGGACAAGAGAGTTATGAACTAGCCTAAACTGTGCAAAACCCAATTTAGTGTTTCATTAACTTGCTTGGGAATTCTGTGAATTCCCAATTTCTGAATCCTATTGAATAACTTCCTTAAAAGCCAATACCTTACTCATCTGTATCAGGATAGGAGACCTAGACCAAATCCAAAAGCCTTGATTTACCACCTGAAAACAAATTCGACTTGATTTACCACCAAATCCAAAAGCAACAAAGAAAGCCTTGAATACCAAATAACTGAACTCAAACACAGTATGGAAAGCTCTAAATTTCACAGAAACCAGTTCGAACCAGATCATAATTTTAAGAGTAACTTCAAATAAAATCATCAAATTGCAACAACAGGGGGAAACGACACCAAGTAGCAGTAAAATGATTTCGTTTATTACCGTGATGGGGCTAGGGAGAAGCTTCTCGGCGGCGGCGCGGTGACCAGATTGCAGAGCGGCGACGCGGTGACCAGATTGCAGAGCGGCGGTGCTGTGACTAGACTCCTACAGAAGGGAGATAACTCTGAGAGGAGGAAGGAAAGGGGAGAGAAGAAGAAAGAAGAGAAGAGAAGATGAACGAAGAGAAGAAGAAAGAAGAGAATGAGGCTTACCGTCCCTGTGTATCGTTCAGAGAATGGAGGGTAGAAGGAGAGAGGACGAAAAGAAAAATGTCGACTGTGAGGATGAGGAAAAGGGTTTTGTTCAGGATTAGTCGTGGATAATTAAGATATCCGCGACAAATATGGGTTTGACTCAGGTTCGATTTGTTTTCGATTCATGTTTGGTTTGATTTATACGGTGCAACCTTGGTTTGGTCAGATTTTGTCGCGGTTGTTGGTTAAATAACCGCGATGAGTTTGTCGCGGTTAAATTACTCGCGGATAAAGGTAAATAACCGCGACGAGTTTGTCACGGATGATTTTTTCGCGGATATGATATATTATCCGCGACAAACTTAGTCGCGGAAGCTATCCGTGACAAAATTTCCGCGGCAAAAGACGGATTTTCTTGTAGTGTGAGAATTCCTGAGGTAATTCGTATTCTGTGGTATTATGAGGTATGTCCTTTAATTGGGCCGCCGGTAAGTATTTATACTTAACCCTAATACCGCCGGATTTGTCTGGAATTTTCGCCGAAATGTTGTCTGAGTTTTCGCCGAAAATTCCCTTGTAAATGACTTGAATGTTCGACTGTTTTCTCCAGTGATTTTCGGACCTTGGGGTTCTCGGCGAAAACTTGGAGTTTTCGCCGAAAATTCTCTTTGTTGAACTCAGCCGATTCTTTCTTGAGTTTTCGCCGAAAACCTAGGGGATTTTCACTGAAAACTTCAGTGTAAATGGGAGCAGGATTTGGTTCAACTTGATTGACTCCTTGGATCTATTCCGGTGTGATTCCTCGAGGTTCCAACACCTTAGACACGTCCTTGGCTACTTTATTTGATGGCAAAAAACCTGTGCTAACATGAAAACACTAGAAAACCATCAAATAGACCCGAAACGGGCCAAAGTAACACAAATGGCACGAGATAGAGTAGTTGAGTGAATATTCGCTATTCTACCCTAAAAACCATGTCTTAAGCAAGGAAATGTCGCTTAAATGAGGCTGATAATCACGTCAAATCAAGTGTCATCAGCAGTCACCTGGGCATGGAACTTTGCCTCTCAACTTCCAAAAGAACGGACCCATCTCACAGCTTCACGAACACGTTTAACGGACATGCCTATCTCATTCAAGCCATCATTCACCACAAGATTGACTATATGTGCAACACACCTAACATGTAAATACCTTCCACTCATGAAGCTAGTTCCCCAAGTTTCCAACTTGTCCTTCAAGAATGTGTAAGCTACATCATTCGTAGAAGCATTGTCGAGAGTTACCGTGAAGACGTTCTTCAATCCCCATTCCTCTAGGCATTCAGCAAGTTTAGCCCCTATGTCATCTCCTTTGTGACTTGTAATTTTAGTAAAGTTGATGATCTTCTTATGCAACTTCCAATCCTTCCCAACATAATGTGCAGTGATGCACATATAGTTCAGATTTTGTACTGATGTCCACGTGTCTGTAGTAATGGACACTCTACCAACATAAGAATCCTTAAAGAATTCTTTCAATCTTGCCTTGCTTAGGAGGAAAATTTTGAAACACTCACTTCTTATAGTCTTCCGACAAGGAATCCTAAAATTCGGGTAACAAATGATCATAAACCGCCTGAACCCATCGTGCTCCACAAAACGAAAGGGTAGCTCATCAATTATTATCATCTTAGCTAGAGCTACCAAAATCGCCCTTTGGTTGAAAACACATGGTTTGTCAGAAGATAGTCTAGCAGATGATGGTTGGAAGCTAAGTGTTGCTTGTTGGAAGCTAACTTCTGCTGACACGATATTGCATGATAAGTGCAAGAAGAGGTACCATTCTTCTTCGGATCCGCAGCTAGTACTTTCTTGCATATCGTACATTCTGCCTTCTTCTCACCTTGGTCATTTACAAACTTCCTCATGATCTTCCATGTAGCATCCAATGATTTCTACTTCTTTCCTTTTGATGACACTCGATTTGACGTGATTATCAACCTCATTTAAGCGAAATTTCCTTGCTTAAGACATGGTTTTTAGGGTAGAATAACGAATATTCAATCAATTGCCCTATCTCGTGCCATTTGTGTTACTTTGGCCCATTTCGGGTCTATTTGATGGTTTTCTAGTGTTTTTATGTTAGCACAGGTTTTTGCCGTAAAATAAAGTAGCCAAGAACGTGTCTAATGCATTGGAACCTCGAGGAATTGCACCGGAATCGATCCAAGGAGCCAATCGAGTCAAACCAAATCCTGCCCCGTTTTACACTGACATTTTCGGCGAAAATCCATGAACAAATTGACTGAGCTTACCAAAGGAAGTTTTCGGCGAAATCCCTAAGTTTTCGCCGAAAACCGGCGGTCCGAAAACCATAGAAGAATCCAGTCGGCGGCCACTCCCTTTTACAAAGGAATTTTCGCCAAAAATTCCTTAACATTTTCGGCGAAAATATCATTAAAAATCCGGCAGATTAGGGTTAAGTATAAATACTTAACCGGCGACCCTAAATAGAGATATACCTCATAATTTCAATCAAAAATTTCCAGACCTAGAAGTCGAGAGAGAGAGAGAGTTTAGAGAGTTCAAAGAATCGTGGAGAGATCATGACGCCATCCCTTCACCTCGGAGACTCGGAGCTTGAATTAAAGATTACCGGAGATTGAAGCTTCACGGATTCGTCAAACTAGGTTTTACAGTTCTTCTCTGTTCTTCCTACCTGAGATGTATTCCTGGTTTGTTTTCGATTCTCTTGTTCCTAATATGAGTAGCTAAACTTGTAGAGCTTAGATTAGATGAACCCTAAGTGACCCAGGGCTTTAAAGCGGTCACGGATTGGCGGTAATTAGATTCGAAGTTCAATCAGTTTCTCTTTGCATGGTTGTTTTGTTCTTGATTGTTCATGTTTCTTTTCTGGTTGGTCGCCTAGATTAGGTTTTTGCAAGCTAGGGTTAGTCGCTAGACGGTTCCCTGCTTTGGCGCTTAAACCTGTCTTCCTTGACCACCTAGTTTAGATTCTTGTTAAGCTGAGGATAGAAGCGAACACTCGCCTCTCTTTAAAACATCAATTCAACCAGTTAACCTTATAATTGGAGTGTGCCTTTCGCAGGAACCGATTAGGGTTAATCCACTGCAAGAGTAACTCATAAATCGTTAGTAATTGCACCAGTTAATTAAGTCGTTGCGAGAGGCGACCGTACCCGGGCGGCTAGTTAATCTTGGTAGTTAGATCGGATAGAGCGAACGTTCGCCAGTCTTAAACCTAAGGGTAAGGAGTTATGGTGGTGTATAGAAACCGATTGAATTAGAATTGAAAACTGCTGGTCTTGTGATTGTCGTTGCCTTGGTGATCTAAGGGGGATTCGAAATCTAAGCTCGTCTATCTTCTCGGTAGTCAACCTTTTAATCTTTCTGTCTTTTATTTTCCTGCTTTATTAGATTAGAAGTCGTGGAACTCACACCACGCACAACTTGTGTTTAAACCTAAGTAATTTGCCAACATATTTGAGTAGATAAGAAGAAGAGACCTCGAGTAGAATACGATCTAGTCTATTTTGGTAGATTAGTTATTTGATACCGCTAAAACTGCAACATCACCTTTCTTAGAAGTTGCTACCTTCCTAACAACATTCGTCGATGCAATTGTCTCCTCCTGTGGATTTGATACAGTTGCATTAGGAGTAGGAGCTGGTGGCAGTGGGGTAGTAGACCTAGAAGTAGGATCAGCTCTCGAAGTAGGAGCTACTCGTGAAGTAGTAGGAGCAACTCGTGAAGCACTTGCCAAACTTTCTAGTGGAATGTGAGGAGGACGTTTCTTCTTTGATGCATTTACTAGTGTACATTTTTGCTTGCCAGTGCCCCCTTTACTAGAATTGGAACCCCCTACACAAATCACATTCAAATCAGAAGGCAAAATTAATTTACATAGTGATATAATTAAACAATACATAATAAGACAATAAGATGTTCATGTTCATCTCAACATGACCCCATTTAACACCCTCCTAGTTATCCAAATTAAAGGCAGACGAAGAAGAGTAGCGAAAGATGGAAAGATGCAGAAGACAATTACATATATACTTCACCAAAGTAGCAGAAGATGGAAAGTCTGATCATTAACCCATCTGCTAAACACCAACCCTTTCCATGATGATATGATAAGATGAGAGTGGTTGTTATGATAATGAAAACTAAATCGGACATCTTAAAGTAAATGGAAACTAAAACTTTGCCTTTCAAGTTTAAACAGGGCAGGAGGACACTTTCAAAACCTATATGCTAATTCCATCTGCTAAACTAAATGGAAACTAAACTAAACCCATATGCTAATTCCAGGGCAGGAGGACACTTTCAAGTTTAAACACCAACCCTTTACATTATTAATATGAGACTGGTTCCAGGGCATCAGCTAATTCAAACTAAATCGGACAATGGAAATGTAATCGGAGATGGAACAAGAAACATTCCTTTCCATGATGATATGAGATGAGACTGGTTGTGGAGGAAACTTCGAAATCGAGCGTTTTGTTATGTTCCTAATTCATTTGAAACAAGCATTGAGATACAGAGACAGTGAAGAGGTTGAGAGCTGTTAGAGGATAAAGAAAACAAAATAGAAGAAGAGAGTAGAGAACTTACCGGCAGTGAATGAAGGCTGGATATCGACGGCGGCTGATGGAGTTCGACGGCGGCTGATGGAGTTCGACGGCGGCGGATGGAAGGCTGGTGAATGAAGAATGGAATCGGTCGGCTAGAGATGAGAGGGGGCTGGTAACACTTGGACTGGCGGCTGCAGCCAATTGGACTGGAGCGGAGCAGATGGTTGGCTGCGGCGGCGACTGCCGAGTCGGGTGGATGTGGAGAGGTCGACGGAGTCTCGCGCGAGAGAGAGTATCTGAGTCAGAGACTGAGAGAGAGAGTGTCTGCTAACTGCTGCTGCTGCTGCTGCCGAATTGATTTCGGATTGAACCCTAATTTTTTTGCCCCCAACTGATTTTCGGTCAAATTGGTTAGACCGGTTAAGTGGTTAACCATCGGTTAACCACTTTTACCCGATGACCGAAATGTGTAAATGCATTTGACCGACCCCCGACCGATAATTCCATTGGTTAACCGAAATCGGTCGGTCAATTTTTTTACCCTTTAACCTTAACCGATTTCCCAGCCCTAGGCAGGCCCTCCCTCTATCTTCCCACCGCCATTAATGCTCTGAAGACCGAATTTAATGCTCATAGTGACCAGATATCCCTCGGATTGACCTTACTCATTTACTCAAGTCTTGCAGAATTTTTTAATGTTGCTCATATCAGCATTAGTCTCTACATTTATGACCCCAGACGAGTTATTGAGCACAGCTGGAAAGATTTCACATTTCCCACATATGTCCAGATTGGACCGCCGTGTCCCCGAGTCCACTCCGCCGCTTATCTATTCTCTCAGTCCAACTATGATAGACAGCTCTACTCCCACTTTGCCCAATACTGGAAAAGCCCCTTCACCATGCCGGTGATTAGACCCGGAGGCATGGCTGGAAATTCCCCCCGCTCCCAACATAACCCCAGATTATCCCCCATTAACTCAACGGAGCAACCCTCTTGGAAATACCCAACTTCGCATTCTCTCTCCACCAGCTAGTTCTATTTCTCCGATAATCTCGCTTTCTATCCTACCTCTACGTCCGTCTACCTCTCCACAACCATGAGCCAACTGCGAATTTCTTTCTCCCCCTCTCCTGGCCCCTCTGGAGTGAGGAACCGCATCGTCATCTCCCATGAAGACTTACAAGAGAGTGGCCCTCAACCCCCCCTCCTGGTTGGGCGCTGCTTCAGGAATCGTCTGATCTCCATGGGAGCCATAATCGGAGCTACTCGTCGAGCCTGGAAATAGTATGACGTAGCTATCATTAAGGAGCTGGAGGATCGACCTAATGTCTATGTGGTCACCTACCCCAGTGAGAAGTTCCGGAAACACGCCTGGACTACTCAACCAGTCCCGGTGTCTGGAGCCCTCTTCTCGATCAAGATCTGGGATGCATCGGGCATGCCGACCATATTAGCTTCAAAAACATTCCGATATGGACTCATTTCCTCGAGATCCCTCTTCATCTTCGATCAGCCAAACTGGTCGTTCAGATTGCTTCGACCTACTTCCCCAGCTTCTTAGCTATATATCCATTGGGCCTTGACAAAATCTCTTGGAGGCGTGCTATTCGAGTATTCATCGAATCTATGATTGAGGATCCCCTGGCGACGAGTTGTGCTGTTGAGGTTGACGGAGGGGAGGACCTGAAGATCCGGTTCAAGTACGAAAAGATCCAAGATTTCTGTCGATTCTGTGGTCGGCTGGGCCATCTGAAGGACATCTGCAATTGGAGGATAATGGCTATGGCTGAGGGCCACTCAGGGATTCCTTCCGGCGAGTTCCGGGATTCTCTCAAGGTGGGTGTCCTCTCTGATGAGTCTAACGAGGAGGCCGAGGATAACAACGGCTCCGGAAGTGCCCCCTCCTCACCCCATGTTGGCTCAAACCCCTAGGATCCCAAAGCTGGCTAAGCTCTCCAATGACTAATTCTTCTCCATCAAGTCCTTCTCCGCATTCCCACAATACTGATATGCAAGATTTAACTCACAACTATCAACGTCATATTCCACGAGGGCTCTCTCAAAAGCTAATACTCACACGGTTCATGGACGGTCTATTCTTTTGAAATTGGTTTTAGTTTGAAAAGGAAATAAAAACATAAAGGAAACTAAACAAGAAAGCAAAACAAAACAGTGAAAATCAAAGATAAAGGAGGTTCATTTGGAAAGATAGGTTCACCATGCTCAAGAGGAACAAATGCACAAACAAGCCAAACATGATCGAGGTTGCAATCGAATGGCCACGCAAATCCCTTCTATAGACTCAATGCACTCTCGTCGCACTAAATCCCTATCCTAGAACCACTCAACCTAGGCTCTCGCTCTCAAGCTAAGTGACTAAGGATGCATTAAAGGTGTTTGATGAAATGCCAAGCTACAAAACCCTCTCCTATGACTCTATGACCACTAGGCTAGACACCACACTCTCATGTCAATGTCCTAACACTAAGAGAATCATCAAAAGACTAATCAAAGTTCAATTGAATGAAAAACCTAATGTACGCCAAGTGTTCGATAAAATGCACAAGTGAGAAATCATGCAACTATGGTTGAATTGAGATGATCTAATCTCTTAGAACACACTCCCTTCAATCCCTAGACCTACAAACCATGTAATCTAAGCACTCTCATGCATTACATCACAAATGATAGACCAAATCAAGCCATAACACAATTTGGAATTAACAACAAGTCTAGAGACCATCTTCTTACAATCCAAGATCAATCATGGCAAATTTATACAATCAACCTCTATCCTAGCACAACTATCTATCAATCCAAGGAAACCTAGGAAATCAGCCACACATGGCCAAGGGAACAAAAGAGAAAGAAAGAGAGATGGTCACCAAGAGCTCCATGGTAATCCTCTTCTTGCAAGCTCCTCTCCCAAGGTTGTGGGCTTCAATCCAAGCTCCTCTACTTTGAGTTGCACCTTGCTCTAGGGTTGTGGATTGGAGATGAGAAGAAAATATTTGAGAAGTTGAGAGAAAAGGGTGAGAGGCTGTCGAGTGTGTAAAAACAATGAATCCCCCCTTAAAATTTCCATCTCTCTCTCTTTATATAGTACGCTGAAATTGCCCTGGATTTTCGGCGAAAACTGTATAAGATTTTTGCCGAAAATCTCTTTGAAAAACCCCGGATGCTTTGGCATTTCTTCATGAGTTTTCGGCAAAAACCCTGGAAGATTTTCACCGAAAACTTCTTCAGGAATCGGCTGTTGAAGTCCGGCATTCCACTGTTTGCATTTGGTTGAATGTTTCGGCGAGAACTTAGGGTTCTCGCCGAAAACTTCTTCAGCTTTGCTGTGCACTTTTCTCAATTTTGCAACGGCCATATCTCTTTCGTCCTAGCTCCGATTGACCTCCCGTTTGATCCTACGTGCTCCTTGTTACCAGTAATTTAATGCCAAATCCTGAAAATGCAAAGAAAATAACTCTAATAGACATATAATTGGCCTCAAAGTGGCACCCGGACAACAAGATAGCACTTTGCATAAAACTTCAATAAAAGCATATAAATCATAGCAAAATGAGATCAAACATGGGAGATCCTTAGGCTAATCAAAGGCTTAAAATACACCAAATAACATCACATCAAATTCCCCTACGACTAAGCTTTGCTTGTCCTCAAGCAAATGAATTAGAACACATCCAAGTTCACAAATGACAAGATCGGTCACATTGAGATTCAAGCAATAACAATTTGGCTTAAACTGTTCCACGAACAAACTTAACCTACACATGCAAGAACGTCAACCAAACAACTCTAGACCTCACTAATATCTGCACACTTCAAGTAGTGGTTAATTGGGATACAGAAAAACCGACCACGATAACACCAACTCTAATTAGAAGGACTTGAACTCGGGAGATGGAATGGATAAGGCGGGGGTGAGAGAATTTTTGAGAGTGATGAGTGATCATGATGTGGCTATCGACTCGACTTCATCCGCTTTTAAATCCGCACTTTACAAACTCTGGCTAGGATCAAGGGCTACATTTAAGAACTCTTTTTTTTTCCTTTTCTTTCCATTTTCAATTTTTTTCTTCTTTTTTTTTCCTACTGCATACTAGTGCTCGATCCAACACTTCACTTAGGTGTTGAAACTGCCTAGCTCACAGCTTTTGCCTTTGCTAGTGCTCAACCCGACACTTCACTTAGGTGCCGAGCTTGCCTAGCTTTTTCTTTTCTTTTGAGCATTTTCTTTCCAAATTAGCCACTTGATCCTTAGCCCCTTACAACTTCAATACAAATTTCGAATCAGATTCCGTCTAATCTCAAGCCACAATCACGAGGGATGTTGAAGAAAAACATGGAAAATGGTGAAAATTCTAATTGCCTTTATCATCTTAGACCGGTGTTATCGAGTGGTACAAAAACACGTATCAAACCAATCAACCAACATACAAGAGTGATAAAATCTATGTTCTGGCCTAGACTCATTTGATATTAGTGCTAACATGCTTGTTATAGGTTCTAAGTGAAACAGTTTACACGTCATTATGAAAGCTTGAAGTCAATTAAACACCAAAAGTCAAGAACCGAATGATTCTAAAGTAGAGGAATTTGGAAACAATCAAGATCATGCAAATCAAGCAAAGCATAGCATTACATCTCTACCATAAATAATCACACCAAACCTCAAACTCCCCTACGACTAACATGAGCATTCTCCTCAATGATCAAGAGAGAGAGGGTAAGGTGGAACGAGGTGACCGCGTTGGTAGAGAGGAGCATAGGACGTAATAGTGGTGAAAGAGTTCCATGATGATCCTTGGTGAAGAGTGATCCCAATTGCTTGCCAAATCTTATTCAAAAAGCTAAAACAACACAAAAACCTCAAACAAAAATTAAAAGCAAAAAATTAAAGATAACACGGGGTGCCTCCCAAGAAGTGCTTGGTTACCGTCTTAAGCTCGGCGATACCTGCATTATGGTGTCCAACTTAGTACCTCCTTGATGTCAAGTAGCTTCTTCCGTGATGAAAGTTGAGCTCCAAGAAACATCTTGGGTGAATGGTAGACTAGCCAATGCACATTGATGCTTGTATAACACTTGGTACCTTGGGGTGGCTTGCTACCTTTGAAATTTGGAACTTGAGGAAGAAAGTATGGTAGGGGGCACCATTGAGCTCCATCGTCTCCAAGTTGGTGATGCCACTCGAAGAGTCTTCCGATTCAAACATGGGCGACTCCTCTTCCATTATCACCTTAGGGGGGTTATGAAGCTTGTGTCCGTCTCTTGACACAAGTACTTCATGATTAAGCAAGAAGATTAAAGAGTACTCACAATCCTTGGTGGGACCATAATAGAGTGGTGTTGTTCACTTTCGTGCTCCACTCTCGGTGTCACCTCTTCTTGAAGCGTCTCCAAATCATCTCTCACCTCCTCTAAAGGTCATCATCCTCAAGTCTCCTTGATTCTTCTATCCTCACATCATCGCTACTTGGTGTGTCCTTGGGAAGAACATGTTCCTCAATCTCCTCCACTACCAACTCTTCTTCCGTGTCAAGCTCCTTGGATTCACAAGTGTCATCTTCATCATCATAAACTTGCTCCAAATGATTGGGATGTCGTTCATTCTCAAGAATCTTCATGACGAGCTCTATGCTTTGGGATAAACGGTTAACTCGGTTTGCATTATCCTCCGCAATTTGCAAGATCTCTAGCATGAAAGGAGGTGGAAGAGGTTTCTCATGGCTCATGAATTCCTCTTGGGGAAACTCACTTTCTTCTTCTTCCATGACAAGCACTTCCGGTTCAAAGGTGTCGGTGATGAGTTTCACACTTTGAGTTAAACGATCCAACCGAGCCGCATTATCTTCCGTAATTTGCAACATCTCCTCAATTGTGGGGGAAGATGGAGAGTGTTGTTCATCCTCTAGAGCTTCCTTGATGAGCGTCACTGATGAACCTAAGATCATTGTTTGGGTTCAAACAAATAACTGACAAAGCTAACAAAAGCTAGGGTAGATCGTATTCCAGGGGTTTCCTCTACTCCCTTACTCAAAGGTGTTGGCAATTTAATTCAAGTTTAAACACAAGTTGTGCGTGGTGTGAGTTCCACGACTTCTATACTAAAATGCAAAGATAATTCGAAATGAGAAATAGAGCGAAGGAAGATTGAAGATTGATTAATTGGCTATAAAGATGACAGACAAGCTTAGACTTCGAATCCCCCTTAGATCACCAAGGCAACAGCAGTCACAGACCAGCGATTTTCGATTCTAGTTCATTCAGTTCATAGACACCATCATAACTCCCGACCCTTAGCTCTCCGAGATGGATGGATGGCGTCACGATCCGTTCCTGGCTCTTTGAACTCTATCTACTCGCCCTGTCTCTCTCTCCGTCTTGGCTTTGTGTGTGTGTGTGTTAAGTGATTCCTCCCTTTCATTAGCCGCCAAATTCTGTATTTATATCAACCCGAAATTTTCTGATTTCAACTTGGATTTTCGCCGAAAATAGTAGAGGAATTTCGGCGAAAACTTCTTCCTACTCGGGGCAGTGGATTCCTTCTTACGTTTTCGGCGAAAACCCAAGGGTATTTTCGCCGAAAATACATGTGTAAATGGGGCAGGTGTTTTCTTTGACTTGAGCGATTTCTTCGGTTGATTTATGTGTGATTCTTCGGGGTTCCAACGTCTAAGACACGTCCTTGACTATCGTATTCGATGGCAAAAACCTGTGCTAACATAAAAACACTAGAAAACCATCAAATAGACCCGAAACGGGCCAATGGTAACACAAATGGCACGAGATAGGGCAATCGATTGAATATTCGTTATTCTACCCTAAAAACCATGTCTTAAGCAAAGAAATGTCGCTTAAATGAGGCTGATAATCACGTAAAATCGAGTGTCATCAAATACCCCACACTTAAGCTTTTGCTTGTCCTCAAGCAAACTGAACTAGAACACACTCAAATTCATAAATGACATGAGATTAAACTGAGATTCAATTCCAACAATTTGGTTTAGACTGTTCCACGTAGAAAGAGTGACCTACACATGCAAGAACATCAACCAAACAAGTTTTCGATCACACTAATTTCTACACACTTCAAGTAGTGGTTTTAACAAAGATCATTTCTTAGCAAAACAATGAATCATAATTAACCGACTACGATAACACCAATTCTAATCAAAAAGACTTTAAGCTCTAGCCATGATGTGGACGCGGAGGTAGGAAAAGTGACGTGGCTATCGACTCGAGTTCATCCGTTTCTAGATCTGTACGTTACATGTTCTAGCTAGGACCGATTTAAACAACAATTTCTTTCAAGATTCAAACTTTCTTTAATTTATTTACTGCATACTAGTGCTCGATACCAAACACTTCACTTAGGTGTTGGACCTGCCTAGCTCACAGTATTTGTGCCTATGCTAGTGCTCAACCCGAACACTTCACTTAGGTGTCGGGCTTGCCTAGCTTTGATTTTTCAGCACTTTAAAGAACTTTAGCATTGATTTGATTCACTCAATTACTTGATTTCACCATTTAGCCACTTAATCCTAGCTAGTTATAACTTTTTACACAAGATTTCGAATTGGATTTCCGTCTAATCTCAAGCCACAATCACAGGTGATCAAATATGGAGTGAAAACATGGAAGAAGCTAGCATTTATCATCTTAGAACGGTGTTATCGAGCTTTGTTATTAACAAGTCAATCAATTCAATTAATTCAAGTTTCAACTACAGAAGTGATTTATGATCTGTTCTGACCTAGGCTCATTTAATATCAGTTCTGACACGTTGGTTACAGGTTCTAAGTGGAACAGTCTAGACGTCATTGTTCAAAATTGAAGCCAATTTCACATCAAAACTCAAGAATTGAGCAATTCTATGCTAGAGAGACTGGACAGGAATCACGAGGCACACGAGGATAGGCAATCAAGATCATGCATGGTTATCTAACACCTTACCCCACACTTAAACTGTTCTGTGTCCTCACATGACTAAACTAAAGTAGAGAGAAACGAAGAACCTGGAGGGTGGTGTAGTGGACGAACGCGGAGAGTCCGGAGCGGAGCGGAGCTACTTAAAATCCTACAAAACACAAACAACAAAAAGATCAAAAGGACACCGGGACAAGTGTCCCGGATCCACACAGAATAAAATTGGGTAGAAACCCGAAAAGAAGAAAGAAAAGAAAAGGAAAAGGATAGAAACAACCTGATCACTGTTCCACGGGAGGGGGTGGAGTGGTAGTGGCGAACCGCTGCTCCATCTGCTGTCGCCATGCGAGCTCGTCCTTGTGTCTGGCTGACTGGTCGGCCATGAATTGCTGTAGAGTGGACCAACGCTCGTTCTGAGTCTCTTCATGTGCTACTCGGTCCTTCTGCCATTGCAACGAACCAGCCGAGTAGTCTAGCTGCCACTTCTCAATACGCGCCAGCCTTTCATTCATCTCCGCGGTGATTTGCGCTCGCGACGGCGGGCGGTCAACTGACTAGTGAGTGCGGTGAGGGAGCGATGTGCAATGCTCAATAGTCTCTGAAAGGTCGATGCGCCGTGCTATGGCAAGTTCAGCGCCTATATGCTCAATCGGGATACGAGGAACATCGGGGGCCCATTTGTCACCGAGCTGGAGGTTGTCGATCAGAATTGAAATGAAAGGGCCTCCTGGAAGCTCAGGAGGAAGCTTCTTGGCGGTAGTGCGCTTGTGAAAGAATCGTGCAAGCCACCATCCGGGATGCAGGTTGGAATCCTCCTCTAAAGCACGGAATAAGACGAGCTCCTCCAAAGAGACATGGTGATGGCTCGACTTGCTGCAATAACACAGAGACTGCACCCAAACATAATGCAAGAATTTAAGAATAGGGTGAAAGATGTCACCGACCGTGGGGTTGACGATAGGCGAGGTCTCATCTTCGCAGCAGGCCCATCTCCACACGGCTAGGTAAGGAGCACTCGTGATGGAGTATGTGTCCTCGAAGCCAGCTAGTGCTATATCGAAGTTGATGCGCGGATGCAGAAGGCGGCCGAACTCGCGAAGGGACTTCTCATGAAGAACACCACCGAGGCGAAAGGAAACAAATTTTTGCTCACGAAAGGGCTTCAGGGTGAGGCGCCGGAATGAACTCCAGAACTCTTGGAGTGCGACAAGCGGGTAGGGGGAGCCGTGAGTTGTCAGCACTTATGAAGGGCGGTGTCAATGGTAGAGTGCCAAGCCGGATTGTGCGCCTTGAGACTGTCAAGAGAAAGAACTGCCACCTTAGCCGGAGGAATGTCCTTGATCTTCTGAAAGACCTCTAGTTGGTGTGGCTCCAATGCTGCGAGAAAAGGATGTATAGCCCCATTGGCAGGTGTAGGGATAGAGGAAATAAGAGTCGCATGGGTCGGCGCATCCTCGGGAATGATGGCCACAGCCATCGATTTTGGTGCAGCTGGTGCGGGTCGTCGGGAAGGTGGTGTCTTGCTCTGGCGAGCTGAGGATCGCTGCGCTCTGTCTGCACTGGTAGTCTTAAAACGCTTGGGAGCCCTGTAAAACACAACTCAGAGATGACCCGCATGAGATGACAAGGATCTTACCCCACACTTAGGTTGACAAGTTGGGGTAAACTAATTAACCGAAAGATCATCGAATCAAGATATATCATTAAAGAATTGTCAATTCATGAAGCAAGCATGCAGAATGGAATGATTCAGTGATACAATCTCACAGACAACAAATCACGCTTCTGAAAAGGCCACAAAACAATACCAGAACCTAGCCAATTGTTGCCGACAAAGCAATCATGAAGAATAAGGAGAACCAAAAAGTCAACCAAAGTCAACCACGCCGAAAACCGAAAGTCACAAAGCCAAAAGATTCACAATCAAGGGCTGAACAACTAACCGTGAAGACATGACTCGAGAAAACGATTGGAAATCCGAGGAATCGATGAAAAACTAGAAAACTAGGTCGGCCGGAACCGGGGCTGAAAAACACTGGTTCTAGGGTTTGAAACAGGGGCAAGGGACGGGGGAAGGTTGACTGTCGGTGGCGGCGGCTAAGGAGACGGCGGCGGCGACTAATCGGCGGATTAGGGGCGGGTCGAGCGTTCGGGCGGCGGCGTATTTCAAAGCAGGGAGGGTGAGCGGAACATTCAAAGTTTTCGGGCGCTGGACCGAAAATATGAGGGGTGGGGCCGCTTAAATAGTCGAAGGATAGCACAAAATATTTTCGGCGAAAAAAACTTGGGGGTTTTCGGTTCGAAAATTTCAAACAGGAGAAAAAGGTGAATTTGAAAAAGAATTTTCGGCGAAAAGGCAGATAGATTTTCGGTGAAAACCTTAGTGAAAATGGAGGAAAATTTTTCGGCGAAAAGTTGGTGGTTTTCGGTCTGAAAATGCTGAACAGGAGATACAAGTTGATTGTGAAAACAAGGCTTCGGCGAGAACAATGACATGCTTTCGCCGAAACACATTTGAAAACGGCGGCTGTCTCTTTTTTTTTTTTAAAGATGTTTAAAACAAAAATGACTCAAAACGAAAAGTTACTGACTCCAGCCGTGGGTTGCCTCTCACGAAGCGCTCTTGTTTAACGTCCGTGAGCCAGACGATACCTGGAATCGTGTTACGGTTCCGACGTGAAGTAGTGTACGTCGATTGAAGAGACGGCTAACCCTTGCAGATACTTCTTAAGCCTATGCCCGTTGACCACAAACGGCTCTTGATCGTGCAATTTAATGTAGACGCTGCCTAAGGGTGTCTGTCTGACCACGGTATAAGGGCCAGACCATCGAGATTTCAACTTACCCGGAAAGAGCTTTAATCAAGAGTTATATAAGAGCACTTCTTCTCCAGGGTAGAACTGCTTGATCGTCTTCAATTGAGAGTCATGAATTTTCTTGGTGCGTTATTTGTATAGCTTCGTACTCTCATAAGCGTGGAGACGGTGCTCCTCAAGCTCAGCGATCTGGTCATGGCGATTACTACCTGCTACTGTATAGCTCATATTCAACTCTTTGTTAGCCCAGAATGCCTTGTGCTCAAGCTCAACTGGTAAATGACATGACTTGCCATAGACCAGCTGATACGGTGAGGTACCGATGGGAGTCTTGTAGGCAGTTCGATAAGCCCATAAGGCATCATTGAGCTTAGATGACCAGTCCTTGCGAGACCGGCCAACCGTTCTATCAAGAATCCGCTTGAGCTCACGGTTCGTCACTTCCGCTTGACCATTCGCTTGAGGATGATAAGCTGTGGACATTCGGTGGGTGACGCCAAAGCGTTTGCATACCCGATCGAATTGTCCATGGAAATGGGTACCCCTATCGCTTATGATGAAGCGCGGTGAACCGAAACGCATGAAAAGACGGGTAAGGAACCGACCCACCACTCTAGAATCATTAGTGGGTAAAGCTTCAGCCTCAGCCCACTTAGAAACGTAATCAACGGCTACAAGAATGTACTTGTTTCCGCTGGAGGGTGTGAACGGACCCATAAAATCGATTCCCCAAACATCAAAAATTTCAACAGTTAAAGAAACAATTTGGGGCATCTCATTACGGTTTGAGATGTTACCTGATCGCTGGCATGCATCACAACGTCGAGCAAAAATGTCGCAGTCACTAAAGATTGAAGGCCAATAAAAACCTGTTTGAGTACCTTTCTTGTCGTGCGGTTTCCTCCAAAGTGTCCTCCGAACTGTCCTTCATGGCACTTACGCATGATGTCAGCTGCTTCAGTGTAAGAGACACATCTCCGGATCATCCCATCAAGACTGATGCGGTATAAGAAAGGCTCATCCCAGAAGTATGACTTGGCTTCTTTAAAGAGCTTTTTGCGTGCATTGAAATCCAGTTCAGGAGGTACAATGCCGTGTGAGATATAGTTAGCCAGAGTTGCATACCAAGGCTCATCTGAATCGGCGGCATTACTCAGATCTTGAGCGTGAGGAATTTCCCAGGGCTCGATAGCTATGTTGTTAACCTGTTCATACGTTTCAACACGCAACAGCTCGTCAGGGAAAGAATCATTGATAGGGGTAGTAGACTTACCTGTTTGTGATTCCTCCAATCGGGAAAGATGATCCGCTGCTAAGTTCTCTGCTCCCTTCTTGTCTTTGATTTCAATGTCGAACTCTTGGAGGAGAAGGATCCATCGGATGAGACGTGGCTTCGAGTCCTGCTTAGCTAATAAATGGCGCAGGCAGCATGATCTGTGTAGACGATGGTATGTGAAAGAACCAGATACTGTCTAAACTTATCAAAGGAGAAAACGATAGCCAGAAGCTCTTTCTCCGTAGTAGTGTAGTTTCTCTGAGCATCATTGAGTGTCTTGCTCGCAAAGTAGATAGGATGAAATCTCTTCTCCTTTCTCTGACCAAGAACCACGCCAACGGCGAAGTCACTAGCATCGCACATGATCTCGAATGGAAGATTCCAATCTGGTGCTGTAAGAATCGGTGCGGTGGTCAGTTGAGTCTTCAAGGTCTCAAAAGCTTTAAGACAGGCTTTATCAAAGACGAAAGGAACATCTTTCTCAAGGAGCTTCGTCATTGGAAGAGTGATCTTGGAGAAGTCTTTGATGAATCTCCGGTAGAATCCAGCATGCCCGAGAAAACTTCAAACTGTTTTAACTGAGGTCGGCGGCGGTAAGCTGGCAATGGTATCAAGCTTAGCACGGTCGACTTCTATACCGGTCTTAGATATCCTGTGGCCCAGAACAATGCCTTCGGTAACCATAAAGTGACATTTCTCCCAACTAAGTGCCAGGTTGGTCTCCTCACAACGGGCTAGCACCTTATCCAAATTAGCTAGACACTTTGAAAATGAATCGCCATAGACGGAGAAGTCGTCCATGAACACCTCCACCACATTCTCTACCAGATCTCCAAATATTGCAAGCATGCATCTCTGAAAGGTGGCAGGCGCGTTACATAAACCAAAAGGAATACGACGATAAGCAAACGTACCGAACGGGCATGTGAAGGTCGTCTTCTCTTGATCATCAAGCTCGATGGGGATCTGAAAGTAACCGGACATCCCGTCTAAGAAGCAGTAGTATTCATGACCAGCCAATCGTTCAAGCATCTGATCAATGAACGGCAGTGGGAAGTGATCCTTCTTGGTGGCATCATTTAGTCGTCGATAATCGATGCAAACTCTCCATCCGGTAACTGTTCGGGTAGGAATGAGTTCACCCTTTGGATTAGGGATGACTGTGATTCCTCCTTTCTTCGGAACGACTTGAGTCGGGCTGACCCAAGGACTGTCGGCAATAGGATAGATGATACCGGCATCTAGAAGCTTGAGTACTTCTTTCTTTACAACTTCCTGCATCAGAGGGTTAAGTCGGCGTTGGGGTTGTCTAACTAGTTTGAATTCTTCATCAACATCTATCCGATGTTTGTAGAAGGTTTTGGAGATGCCTCTGATGTCTGCTAATTGCCAGGCAATAGCTCGGACATGCTTCTTGAGTAGCCTAATCAATTACTCTTTCTGCTCGGGAGATAGTTTCGAACTGATGATGACAGGTAACTGGCAGTCCTTCCCCAGAAATGCGTATTCTAGGTGGTCAGGTAGCTCCTTCAAGGTAAGTTCTGGCGGATTCTCATATGAAGTGGTAATCCGACTCGAAGCTGGCTCAATATGTGTAGGCGCAGTGGTGGGTGTGAATGTCGCCTTCTGTTCGTCTAGTTCATCTTGCCATAAGCACTGCTCTGGATCGTCTAACGCATTATCAATCCCTGAAATCAAACACAACTCTAGTGGATCACTAGATAAAGCATTAGTAAAGGAGTTGGCCGAAGCCAACTCTAGGGGATCAACAGCGTAACATTTATCATCTTGGGCAACAGAATATCTCATGCTATCTTTAATGCAGAATGCAACACTCTCTTGACCTACGCTTAAAGTTAACAGGCCTTGTTTGCAGTTTATATTCACTCCAGCAGTTGCTAAGAAAGGTCGACCTAGGATAAGTGTTCCGTCTAACTCACGAGTATCTAGAACAATGAAATCTGCCATTATAGTAAACGGACCACATCAAACAGTTACATCTTCTATCATACCTCTAGGTCGTTTGACAGACCTATCGGCTAAAACGAGATGCAGAGTAATCGGTTTTAATTGTCCTAGGTTCAGCTTTTCATATAAATAAACAGGCATAACATTAATAAAAGCACCAGAATCAACCAGACTGCGATCAATTTTAATGCCATTAATAATGCACGGTAATGTAAAAGAACCGGGATCAGGACACTTAGCTAGGGGTGGTGGCGGCTGTCGAATGGGAGATGGTGCACCGAGAATAGACGCGCATTCATTAGTAAGCGTGATAGAGTACGCCTCCCCGTTCTTTACTTTCTTCACGAGATCCTTAAAGAATTTCGCAAGTGGTGGTATGATTTCCACAGCTTCAGTCACTGGTATCTTGATCTCTGCAGTCTTAAGAACATTGTACCACTTCTTGTACTGAGTGTCGTGATCCTTAGCCTTGCTCCTTGCAGCTTTTGGGAAGGGAATCCGAGGAACATATGGCGCCAAAACGGGCTCAGGAGCTGTCCTAGGCAGAGGAGGAAAGAGGAGCAGATGCTTCTTCTTCCTCTTCTGTGATATCCTCAATTTCTGGCATATCCATGGCAGCACTGGTATCTGGCATTTCTTCAGGTTCTGGAGCCTTGGGATTAGTTGTTTGTTTGCCGCTCCTGGTGGTAATGGCTTGAGCGTGTTCGCTCTTTATACTAGAGTCTGCCTGAAATGCTTCTGGATTAAGGAGAGGATTGCTAGTAAAGAGTTTAGTCATATTACTTATAGCATCCTCTATCCTCTGGCTCTGAGCTCTATGTCCTTGATTTAGTGCAGCTTGAGCTTTTAGTTGAATGCCGTGGTCGTCAAGTCTGCTCATAATCTGATCGAACTTCTTCTCATAATCCATGTCTCTATTGTAGTACGGCTTAGCCTGAGACTGGTGTTGTCCTCCAATGAATCCTGGAGGTCTATAATAAGGATCTACTAACCGGTTGCTCTGGTTCGTGGTACGTAGTTTCTGTAACTGGCATAGCCTTTCTGATTATCAGCAAAGCCCTGATCGATGAATTTTATCTCTTCTGTAGACCAGACTTCTGTTGTGCCGAAGTTGAGGCAACTTCCGCCGTTATGAGCACAGGACCCACACCATCCACAGTCAACCGAAAAGACGGTAGCTAACGGAGAGTCGAGGGGAATACCAGCTGCTTGTAGATGCTTCTGAACTTCTGCCTTGATCTGCTCTGCAACACTTATCTGACTCTTGGTTCCTTCTCTTTGCCTCTCCCAGTTTCTAGACTTTGAAGCACAGCTAGCAAAATGTAGAAGAGCATCCTGAGGAGTGAGGGCGGTGCAATCTCCGCCAGCTAGGGAGTTGACCCACTTTGAAGATTCTTCGCGCATACCACGAGCAAAGAATTCAGCCAGCTGTCTTTGTTCATACCCATGGTGAGGACAGTCGAAGAGGAGATTGAAATTCATTCCAAGTGTCATAAAGGCTTGCATCTCTCTCTGAGTGAACCTGGAAATGCGGTCTTTATAAGCAGTTGTCCTCGCGGGAGGAATGTATTCCTCAACAAAATCTTGAGCTAATGTCTCCCAGTCAGTGTAGTGACCCGGCGGTTTACTGCTGAGCCACTGCTTAGCAGCACCTCTGATAGAAAACGGGAAAGCTCGGAGATATAACTCATCCTTGTTGAGGTTCCCAGACTTGAAGGTGTCGCAGACAGCCAAAAAGTTGGTTATGTGTGTGCAGGGATTATCATCTGGTCTTCCCTCGAATTGTATATCCCTAGAGATTAGTTCCAAGAGAGGAATCTGAATCTCGTAGTCAGGGTCATTGTCATTAGAGAGCATGGTATGGGTGATCGAAGGTTAGATGCGCGCGACTTACTGTAGTCCGCAGCACTCTTAAAAGTGGACATTGCGGTAAAGGAAGATGGAACGGAAGTGATCCGTTTCTGTACCTACTCTGATCTGCAAGAGAGAAAAACAAACACAACCGGTGTAAAATCGAAGTGTAATGGAAAATGAAAGATGGAAAGGTAGAAGAATAAAAATGCCAACTCTTCTTTCAACGAAATAGAAGAGGTCCCCGGCAACGGCGCCAATTTGATGAACCTAAGATCGTTGTTTGGGTTCAAACAAATAACTAACAAAGCTAACAAAAGCTAGGGTAGATCGTATTCCAGGGGTTTCCTCTACTCCCTTACTCAAAGGTGTTGGCAATTTAATTCAAGTTTAAACACAAGTTGTGCGTGGTGTGAGTTCCACGACTTCTATACTAAAATGCAAAGATAATTCGAAATGAGAAATAGAGCGAAGGAAGATTGAAGATTGATTAATTGGCTAGAAAGATGACAGACAAGCTTAGACTTCGAATCCCCCTTAGATCACCAAGGCAACAGCAGTCACAGACCAGCGATTTTTGATTCTAGTTCATTCAGTTCATAGACACCATCATAACTCCCGACCCTTAGGTTTAAGACTGGCGAACGTTCGCTCTATCCGATCTAGCTACCACGATTAATTAGCCGCCCGGGTATAGTCGCCTCTCGCAACGACTTAACTTAACTGGTGTAAATTCTAATGATTAATGAGTTACTCTAGCAATGGATCAACCCTAATCGGTTCCTACGAAAGGCACGCTCCAATTATAAGATTGATTGTTCGATTTGGTGTTTTAAAGTAAGGCGAGCATTCGCTTCTATCCTTAACTTAACAAGAATCTAATCTAGGTGGCCAAACCAGACAAGAAACACAGAAAACGAAGAACAAATCAAACATGAAAGATGAAACTGAATGAATTTCGAATCTAATCACCGCCGATCCGTGACCGCTTTAAGCCCTGGGTCACTTAGGGTTCATCTAATCTAAGCTACACAAGTTTAGCTACTCATATTCGATACAGCAGAATCGAGGACATACAAAGAATACATCTCAGGTAGGAAGACAGAGAAGAACTGCAAAACCTAGTTTCGATGCTTCCTGGCAGCTTCAATCTGCTGAGTCTTCAACTCCTAGCACTGGCTCTCCGAGATGGATGGATGGCGTCACGATCCGTTCCTGGCTCTTTGAACTCTATCTACTCGCCCTGTCTCTCTCTCCGTCTTGGTTTTGTGTGTGTGTTAAGTGATTCCTCCCTTTCATTAGCCGTCGAATTCTGTATTTATATCAACCCGAAATTTTCTGATTTCAACTGGGATTTTCGCCAAAAATAGTAGAGGAATTTCGGCGAAAACTTCTTCCTACTCGGGGCAGTGGATTCCTTCTTACGTTTTCGGCGAAAACCCAAGGGTATTTTCGCCAAAAATACATGTGTAAATGGGGCAGACGTTTTCTTTGACTTGAGCGATTTCTCCGGTTGATTTATGTGTGATTCTTCGGGGTTCCAACGTCTAAGACACGTCCTTGGCTACCGTATTCGATGGCAAAAACCTGTGCTAACATAAAAACACTAGAAAACCATCAAATAGACCCGAAACGGGCCAATGGTAACACAAATGGCACGAGATAGGGCAATCGATTGAATATTCGTTATTCTACCCTAAAAACCATGTCTTAAGCAAAGAAATGTCGCTTAAATGAGGCTGATAATCACGTAAAATCGAGTGTCATCAGTCACGCCTTGAGCTAAGCGATTAAGTTGGTTCGCATTGTCTTCCGCAATCTTCAAAGCTTCCTCAAGCGTGGGAAAAAATGGAGGAGGTTCCTCATAGCTTACGAACTCCTCTCGAGGACGCTCACTTTCCTTCACCATTTTCAAGAGCTCCTCTAGCATAGAAAGAGGTTGAGAGGGTTGCTCATAGCTTGTGAACTCCTCTTGAGGTTCTTTAACCATCTTAAATAGCTCCTCTAGCATGGAAGGCGGTGGAGAATGTTGTTCATGACTTGTGAAATCTTCTTGATAATACTCCGGCAAGACTTGATGGTAGGATGGAGTTGGATAGGGACATTGCTCATTCCACATGGGTGTTGAAACTTGTTATTCTTGACCCCACCATTGGCTATCTCCCTCACAAGTTCCTTGGTAGTAGTTGGATGGAGTAGGATGACCATAGTATGGGTTAGGAGATGGATTCCACCCTTGATAGGACCCATAACCATCACTTCCATTCCACGAGTTCATCTTACTTGCAACCGTGCTCCCATGAATTAGATAGGTGGAGAAGGGGTCTACAAACACGCACAACAAACACAACCAATTAGTACAACAATGCGGGATAACAACACCACAAAAACAAATAACAAAGAAGCAAAACTAAAACGAAAGGAAGTGAATAGAACGGTCCACTACTAAATGCTTTCAAAGGATTGAGAAAGTTCCCCGGCAACGGCGCCAAAAACTTGATATGCAAGATTTAACTCACAACTATCAAGGTCGTATTCCACGAGGGCTCTCTCAAAAGCTAATACTCACACGGTTCATGGACGGTCTATTCTTTTGAAATTGGTTTTAGTTTGAAAAGGAAATAAAAACATAAAGGAAACTAAACAAGAAAGCAAAACAAAACGGTGCAAATCAAAGATAAAGGAGGTTCACTTGGAAAGATAGGTTCATCATGCTCAAGAGGAACAAATGCACAAACAAGCCAAACATGATCGAGGTTGCAATAGAATGGCCACGCAAATCCCTTCTATAGACTCAATGCACTCTCGTTGCACTAAATCCCTATCCTAGAACCACTCAACCTAGGCTCTCGCTCTCAAGCTAAGTGACTAAGGATGCATTAAAGGTGTTTGATGAAATGCCAAGCTACAAAACCCTCTCCTATGACTCTATGACCACTAGGCTAGACACCACACTCTCATGTCAATGTCCTAACACTAAGAGAATCATGAAAAGACTAATCAAAGTTCAATTGAATAAAAAACCTAATGCACGCCAAGTGTTCGATAAAATGCACAAGTGAGAAATCATGCAACTATGGTTGAATGGAGATGATCTAATCTCTTAGAACACACTCCCTTCAATCCCTAGACCTACAAACCATGTAATCTAAGCACTCTCATGCATTACATCAAAAATGATAGACCAAATCAAGCCATAACACAATTTGGAATTAACAACAAGTCTAGAGACCATCTTCTTACAATCCAAGATCAATCATGGCAAATTTATAAAATCAACTTCTATCCTAGCACAACTATCTATCAATCCAAGGAAACCTAGGAAATCAGCCACACATGGCCAAGGGAACAAAAGAGAAAGAAAGAGAGATGATCACCAAGAGCTCCATGGTAATCCTCTTCTTGCAAGCTCCTCTCCCAAGGTTGTGGGCTTCAATCCAAGCTCCTCTACTTTGAGTTGCACCTTGCTCTAGGGTTGTGGATTGGAGATGAGAAGAAAATATTTGAGAAGTTGAGAGAAAAGGGTGAGAGGCTGTCGAGTGTGTAAAAACAATGAATCCCCCCTTAAAATTTCCATCTCTCTCTCTTTATATAGTACGCTGAAATTGCCCTGGATTTTCGGCGAAAACTGTATAAGATTTTTGCCGAAAATCTCTTTGAAAAACCTCGGATGCTTTGGCATTTCTTCATGAGTTTTCGGCGAAAACCCTGGAAGATTTTCGCCGAAAACTTCTTCAGGAATCGGCTGTTGAAGTCCGGCATTCCACTGTTTGCATTTGGTTGAATGTTTTCGGCGAGAACTTAGGGTTCTCGCCGAAAACTTCTTCAGCTTTGCTGTGCACTTTTCTCGATTTTGCAACGGCCATATCTCCTTCGTCCTAGCTCCGATTGACCTCCGTTTGATCCTACGTGCTCCTTATCACCAGTACTTCAATGTCAAATCCTGAAAATGCAAAGAAAATAAATCCAATAGACATATAATTGGCCTCAAAGTGGAACCCAGACAACAAGATAGCACTTTGCATAAAACTTCAATAAAAGCATATAAATCATAGCAAAATGAGATCAAACATGGGAGATCCTTAGGCTAATCAAAAGGCTTAAAATACACCAAATAACATCACATGAAATACCTCTGACATCCCTGACACATGTAGTGCGACAGACCATGTACAACTTCTCACCCCTACCCTGCAGTCTCTATTTCCTGACATGGACCAGCCCAACAACCGGTTTGACCTCAATAAGCCATTCCTTTTCTCTCCCATGTCCCCAAACTTTCCACCCGGATTCTCTCCCCCTCTTACCCAAGCTTCAGGATCCACTCAGCAGACCCACAGCCCAAACAGACCCCCGCTAGGCCGACCTAGCAATACCGCCTACAACCATCAGTCCCTTACAACCAGCCCTCCAAACATTGGGCTCCAGTATCCCACTCTCCATACCAGGCCTTTGGCTTTTTCATGGGAGCCTTGTTCCCCCCTCTCTAGGGCCTTTCGGCTCAGTCGACTTCCTCTACTCTCCCATTGTTGAACAGACCACGGAGGACAGCTCCCTTAATATCGTCCTTAATCCCCAAACCGCTCCCCAAGAAGCGTAAGACAGGAGCTGGAGTGTCGGAGCCAAACTGCCCTCAATCTCTAAACCTTCACACTCTCTCCATCTCTCCCACCAAGCAGAAAAGCCGCCCAAAAGAAAATCCAGGGCAAAGGTTGAGAGAGGAACAAAGCTAATTCGCAATCTAAACTTCGACAAGTCGGAAGAAGAAACATCCCAAGCTGAGGAGCTGGTGGCCACCCGTATGCCACCGAGCCAAGAATGAAGCTTCTAAGTTGGAATTATAGAGGTGCGAGGCGCCCTCTGACAATTGACCACCTTCGAGACCTCACTCGAACTAACCGGCCCTCGGTTGTCTTCCTCATGGAAACTAAGAACCAGCGAAGCTTCATGGAGAGGAAGAGGACCAAATTAGACTTCACCAATTTTCACTACGTCGTTCTCGTCGGTTCCGCCGGTGGATTAGCGTTATGGTGGGTCAACGACATAGATATTAGTATTATTTTATGTAATAACTCTCTTATTCATGCTTATGTTAATCATGGGGAAGGCTTCCACGCTACTTTTGTACATGCCCCTACGAGCCTCTTCCAAGAAGGACGTTTTGGGAGGATGTTAGCGCCCTATCCCCCAATGATAGCCCTTGGCTTATTGTAGGAGATTTTAACTCCGTAGTTGCTAGCTTTGAAAAAGAGGGAGGTAATCCCATTTTACTCTCGTCTTTGTTCCCCTTCCGGAATTTCATCTCGACCAACTCTCTTTGGACCTTGGGTACCAAGGGAACCCGTTTACGTGGTCTAACTGCCGAGCCGCCGACTCTCTTATCTGGGAACGTCTTGACAGAGCCTTGTGCAATTCCCATTGGAGACTGAATTTTGACAAAGCTACGGTGTTTTATGAAAGTGCTATTGGCTCCGATCACGCCCCTATTTATGTGGACCTCAACCACAACCCACGTGCCTCTCCTGCCCCTTTCCGCTTCGATTCTCAGTGGCTATCTGACCCCGGTAGTGTTGAGATTGTGGAGAGGATTTGGGTTCGCAATCTCGACTACAATGATAAGTTGCATCTTTGTAGTCTCGAGTTTAAAGATCGGGCCCACCAAGTCTTCAACGACAAGTCCCGAGTTGGGAGATACATCAAGCGCCGTATAGGTGAGCTGCAAGCGGGGACAAGAGATGATGCGAATATAGAGGAGGAGAAGAGGCAGAAGGCCCTTTTGGCCGATTTATGGGATTCCGATCGACAACTTTGGATGCAGACGGCTAGGCTCCGGTGGCATTCCGAAGGTGACCGAAATTCCACATTTTTCCATGCGGTTTCTACCCACCGCAAACAAAGAAACTCCATTTTTCGGCTTCAAGATGATAATAATCTTTGGATTTCTAACCCGACCGACCTTAGCTCCCTGGCGAAAGGTTTCTTCCAAGATCTGAACTCCACTCTTTCGGGACAGAGGAGTCATCTAAAGGCTACGTGAGGTATTAGTTTCCAACTAATATCATGCTTCAAGAAGGTGAGTCACAATAACCCTCGTTATTGATTAATATGCAATCGAGATGATCTAGGTTGTTAGATGTTATCGTATTTCCGCTACGATTATTCTGTTTGCATCTAATGTTTTCCTACATATATATGGTGTTTGGTTATTATTTTGCTCATTATATGATTATAAGAGAGTTTTTCAGTATGATCACTAGGTTACCTAATTTATTCGGACGTACATAATCTAGAATTCAACAATACAGCTGAATTTTCTCAACTCTCATCACATTTCTCTAATAAGAATCTTAGATTCCGTTCTCTATTTCCTCCAATTTTCTTCACTGTGTCTTGGCCTTCATCCTTAATAACAAAAAACCCCACTTTTTGAATCGGGTTACCAAAATTTTCATCCACAATCTGACTTTTTTATCCAAAGCTTTCAATTGATCTCTCGTTCAAATAGGCTATGGTTGATGAAAATGAACTGTTATTAGGGAATAAAAAGTCAATGTTGTAAAGATGAGATCTATATATGGGAGATTGACATCAAGGAAGGAATGTATCATAGGAGATCAATGACAAAGAAGAAAACGCTACCATGAAGGAGATTTGATCTATGAAGATCAATAGAGGGAGAAGAAAATGTTGTGAAACAAAAGATAAAGAGAAGAAAAAATTGAAGCTAGTTTGAAGGAGATGATTGGATATCCATATAAATTAAATGAGCCTAAAAGAAGAAAAAATGAAAAATACACATGGAGGGGGGTAGAAGAATATGGACGCCCCTTGAAACAAGGAGCCGAACCAAGAACCAAAGATGCATTGAGCTGAATTTGTATCAGAGGAGATCAATGACAAAGAACAAAACACTATCATGCAGGAGACTAGATCTATGCAGATCAATAGAGGGAGAAGAAAATACTGTGAAACAGAAGATAAAAAGAAGAAAAAATGAAGATAGCGTGGAATAGATGATTGGATATCCATATAGATGGGCGTAAAAGAAGAATACACATAGGGGGAGATAGAATAATATTGGCACTTCTTGAAACTAAGTGCATTTTGGGTTGTGAAAATGAAGGCCAAGAAGTTTGGGGTTGAATATGGGGAGGCTAGCTAAGAGGATGAGGGATGAATGATGTGACTTCATTGGCCCAATAAACAATTTTCATGAAACATCTAATAGAAGTGTTGATGGCGTTTGAGCGCTAGTTCATGAAAACACACTCACTATGAGCCATCTAGATGTAAGTGACTCTAAAACATACATGTTACACCCCGAACCTAACAATAGAAATTGTGTGTAAAATCCCTAAAATATCCTTAGTAAAATTTCACTAACCAATAAGAAATTATGTTAGTCATGAAATATTGTTCGATTATGATCTATTATTTAGGTTGTGATTCGTTAATTGAAGTGCTAAATTTATTTTGTTCTTAGTAGGGGGATTCAGTTAGTGAACACACGTAATTGAAGAAGGCATACGACCTCGTTGACTGGGAGTGCCTCGATAACATCCTCAGAGCTCTTGGCTTCAACGATACTTGGCGTGGTTGGATACGTGCCTGCGTCCAGACAGTGAGATTCTCTATTCTTCTCATTTGGTGCCCAACCCAACAGTTCACTCCTTCTAAAGGCATTAGGCAAGGAGACCCTATTTCACCGTCTCTCTTCATCATTTGTCAAATGCGCTCTCGGTCCTAATCCAGAAAGGGGTTGATCAGGGGAAGCTTAAGGGCCTTAGGATCAACAGGAGATGTCCCACCCTTACCCATATCCTCTTCGCTGACGACACCATCCTTTTCGGAGATGCCTCAGTGTTAGAAGCTATCGAGATCTTGGCGACACCCCATTCCTATTCCTACACCCCGTCGGGGTCACCCACGAGAGAAAGGGCTTTAGAGCCTTATAAGAAGCGCTTGGAGCTTCGCCAGCCCCCTAGCCTAGCCCCATGGAGGTTTATAAAACCTCATCAGGTGGTGAGGTTCAAGTACAGCCCTCCCCGAAGGGCCCAACAAGCAAGGATGAGTGTCCGGACCCATCCAGCCCTAACTTGGGCGCCGACGCTCGAAGCTACCAAAAGGTCAGACTTGCATTGCAGTTCTGGCACTCATTCTAAGGACCCAGGAGGTGCTATACAACCCTGGGATCCCCTAGATGCTTTCCTAGAGGAGTGCCGGCGGAAGAGGACCGAGCACCACCTGAAAGAGGCTCCAGCCAACCCCGCCCCGAGCGCCACGTCAGCCCTAGCACCAAGACTAGGCTTTCAAGAGCTTAAGGAGCGGATGAACACACCCTCATTGACAACTGGGAGAAGCAGGGAAGGAAAGGCCTGGACCAGAAGGAAGAAGGCCCGGAGAAAGACTCCCTACGAGCGCCGGCACCACCCTCGGAGGCCCCCGATCAGCACTCAGCACTGGGCCAACAAAGGGCCCGAGCCTTAGGAGGTTTAGCATTGGCCCTCGACCCCACAGGAGCATAGGAGCCTAGCCTAGCAGTCGCCACCCCGGGAGGAGAGAAGAAATGGGGAGAAATGAAGAAGTTAGAAGAAGAAGACCGATCGGGCCGGTTGAGCAGGAACCCCGGATGCCGAGTAGCATCAGCATCAGACCCGACGGAGCCCAGCATCTGGAGCCCCGTGCATTTCCAAGCCCGAACACCCGACGCCGCTGCCAATTCCAAGCCTGACATCAAAGGCGGCGCCGACTTTCCTAAACCGGACCGCGCGTGAGCATCAAGCCCGACCGGATCCACCAATTTAGGGTTTTTAGCACATTTCCTTAGTTTTATTCCTTTTAAGTATTGGACTCGGAATTCTCTTTTAGTTTTCGTTTATTTAGGAATAATTACGTCCTTTTAGTATTCTAAATAGGACTCTAGTTTAATTCTTTATTATTTCCGAGTTTTAGCCTAAGTAGGAAGCCGCGGGGATTTCCCGGCTCCTCTAGTATAAATAAGAGGCTTCGGCCTCATTGTAAACTCAACCTTTTTGCCAAATCAAATATAATTCAGAACTTTGTTCTCAATCCTTTTAAGTTTTGCTCGTGCATAGCTTAGGGATGGTGTTATCAACAGAAGTAATCGCCTTCTGTCGTGGAGCCATTCTACCGGACACTTAGGGTTCCCGGTTATTTACAACCGACGGGTCCTAGTACTTTTTCCACCCTGGTGCCGACGGTTACCTCAAGCTAGGATTTCAAGACTTGCGGTGGTTCGGGTCGTTTGCCCACGGTTGCAGCGGTTCACATCAGATTTGGGCAAGCTTATGTGATGCTAGGGAGACCCTTCAAATGGGTCCTCGAAAGAACCTTATGAGCGGGAGGTCGATCAGTGTGTACTCAGACCCTTGGATTCCTAGTTTACTGGGTTTCACACTTTCAAATTTAGAAACCCAGCATGAAGTTAACCCTGTTCAGTGGATGACCCGAGATTATGGATGGAAGTTGGCTCGTCGGGTAGTGGGTACCCGCGAGCCCGGCTCGTACCCATTTGGGTAGTGGGTACCCATTACCCGGATGGGTTTGGGCTACGAGATGGCTTTGGAGACATATGGGTACCCACTACCCGAATGGGTAATACCCGTGGGTACCCATTAAACCCGTTTAGCCCAAAATATTCAATTTATTATTATTATTTAAAAAAATCCCTAAATGCTAAATCAGTAAATCCATTATCTTAATCACTTAAATCTAAAAAACGTGCAAATCCATTATCCCAATCCCTAAAGGCTCTCTCTCCCAGTCTCTCTGAATCCATTCTTATTCTATCTCTTATTTTATTTCTCTTTGCCTGAAATCCCTAATCGGCAATCACACTTTGCTGCTCCATCACTTTGCCGAAAATCATCACAAAACACTTTGCCGAAAATCATCAAATGATCGACTGCACTTCACTCTCTTAAATGATCGACTGCACTGCACTGTTCTGCACTTCTTGAGTCAAATCTTTCTACACTCTCGGTCGACTGAAATCACTACTCCATTTATCAATCGATCGCATTTTGCTCCATTCATCAGGTTTGGTCTCTGATCTCTCGCTCTCTCAGTCTCTCACTCACCCTCTAGTCTCTGAAATAAACCATGTCTTGCATGTGCCAAACCTAATCGGCTAATCCATTAATCGATATCGTTCTAGGTTAGCTGGAGTGCTGGATGCTGGTCGTCTAGTCCATTCGCAGATTCGCTAATCGCCTCTACCCTCTCACTTCGCTCTGACTACTCCAGGTCTGGTCTTTCTCTCTGTTCTTTACTTCTTTGTAAATGTTGCTCATGTACTAAGACTAAGAGTGTACTGAGATAGGAAGTTGCTGCTGCTAGTTATCTTCCTCATCAGCCGAGTAGTTGTTCTTGTTTAGTTGTTTTTGGGCAGCAGACTTGTTTTTTTTTCCAATAGAAGTTATGATTCAGTGATGCTATTCTTGTTTCTGGGCAGTTGTCTAGTTTGAAGAAATCAATTATTTTTTCTTATTTCAGTTAGATGGCAAGCAATGATGCAACTCCACAGCCTACACCGCCACAGGAAGCACCATGCAACAAATGAAGCTAGTAATCTAGCAGTTGATAGTCCACATGCTGAGGAAAGTGTTGCATCTGGCTCTGGAACTGGGAGTATTCAACCAAAGAAAAGATAGTCGAGGTCTCCGCATTGGATAGGTTTTATTGCACTTTATTGTATGAAAGGTAATCCACCAAGAGAGGTCCGTTATGGGAAATGCAACCAATGTGGGACAATCATAAAAGCTAACTCAAGAAATAGTGGCACTAATGGATTGAAGAATCACCATGAGTCATGTGAGAGGAAGTTAAAAGTATCAAAGACACAACCAAAATTGAGTTATCAAGTGACGAAAAATGGTGTTGTGTCAAAAGAGGATTGGGTATTCAGTGCTGAAGAATTTCGTCTCGCATTGGCTGAAATGATTTTGGAAGAACTCCCTTTTCGGTTTGTTGAGAGGCTAGGTTTCATACGATTCATAACTAAATGTTGCATGATGTTTGATATTCCCGTAGGAGGACCATTAGGGATGATCGTGCAAGCTATTCTGAGAGAAAGGATAGCTCGAAGTCATTCTTCTCATCAAAGAGAAACGAGAAGATTTCAATACCATAGATTGTTGGACCAATCTTAGGAACCAAAACTTCATATGTGTAACTGCATAAGAAGATCTCGCATTCAGGTTGATCACTAGTCACAAAGGAGAAGGTGTGGCCAATTCAGCAATGGAGGTACTAAATGAGTGGGATTTTAGAAGTTTGATATGTTGTACCGTTGACAATGCATCTTTTAATGATGCCGCAATTCGTCATATGCGAGAGCGTCTTCAATTATGAGGGGGGGGGACACTCTTAGAGGGAAATATCTCCATATGCAGTGTGTAACACATATCATTAATTTGATTGTGCAAGATGGGCTAGAGGAGATTGGAATTTCAATTAGAAGGGTACGCGAGGCATGTAAGTGGATTAGAGCTTCACCAGCGAGAATTGAAACATTTAAGCGTGTTGTTGCAAATATGCTTTTAACTTGCAAGCATGAGTTGACAGTAGATATGCCTACAAGATGGAATGCAAAGTACACAATGCTAGAGCATGCAGAGCCATATGAGAGTGCATTTAGGTGTTTTGAAGGCATGTTTCCCGCATTTGTCACTAATTTGAACAAGATGTTGCATGTTGGAGTTGTGGTTGGCCCGCCAGGACCTAATGATTGGATTAAGGTACGATGGATGATGGAGTATCTGAAGAAGTTTTATGGCCTCACTTGTCTCGTCTCTAACACTTCGTACGTCACATCTCATCTATTCTTTAAGGAGATGTGTGATTTGTTTGATTTCATTACTAATATTGGGGAGAATGAAGATGAAGACATACAAGGAATGGCAGTGAGGATGAAGGCTAAAGTTGGTAAATATTGGTCGGAGGAGTTTGACACAAATGTGAGGATGAATAAGTTCTTGTACATCACAACCATTTTAGACCCCCGACAAAAAATGAAACATGTTGAGAAGTGTTTGAAACACATATATGGAGCACAAAGAGCATCTGAATTAGCTGGAGGGTTAAGAAGCATTCTGACAGAGATGGTTGATGTCTACAAGGCTAGGGCCTACCCACCTCGACCTTCAAGAAGTGGAGGTGGTGCTTCCGAGTGTTCCTCTGCTACCGGAGTAGAAAAGCGGAAGGCTACGAATGAGCTGAAGTGGCGATCTGGTCGAGGCTCATTGAGTTCGTTGAGATCGGAAAGTGATGAAGAAGATAACCACTCAGAGATTTCAGAGTTGTCTCTATATTTGGCTAAGGGTACATTCAATGAACCTAGGTCTGGAAATGGAGAAGATGGTAATGAGATGGACATAGTTGACAAATTTGATGTGTTGAAGTGGTGGTCATCTTACGGTATTGCCTATCTAATTTTTTTTGAAATCGCCAAAGATGTACTTGCTATTCCCATTTCTACTGTTGCTTCGGAGTCCGCCTTTAGTTTGGGTGGGCGAATTGATGAACCGGTCGTTGACGACTCAATCAAATAACTAACAAAGCTAACAAAAGCTAGGGTAGATTGTATTCCACGGGCCTTCTAATGATTGACTACTCAAATAAGCTAGCAAATTACTCAGGTTTAAACACTTCGTGCGTGGTGTGAGTTCCACGACTTCTAATTCTAAGAAATGCAGAAAAATTAAAAATTGAAACTAAGAACAGAATGGGAATTGGTTGATTAAAACAGAGATGACAGACGAACTTAGACTTTGAATCCCCCTTCGTTCCCCAAAGCATAGGCAATCAACAGATCAGCGGATTTCGATTCTCATTCAATCAATTCTAAGACACCACCATAACTCCTGACCCTTAGGTGTAAGACCGGCGAACGTTCGCTCTATCCGTTCTAGCTACCAAGATTAATTAGTCGTCCGGGTACGGTCGCCTCTCGCAACGACTTAACTTAACTGGTGGAATTACTAACGATTTATGAGTTACTCTTGCAGTGGATTAACCCTAACCGGTTCCCACGAAAGGCACGCTCCAATTATAAGGTTAATTGTTCGATTTGATGTTTTAAAGTAAGGCGAGCGTTCGCTTCTATCCTTAGCTTAACAAGAATCTAATCTAGGTGATCAATCCAGACAAGAAACATGAACAATGAAGAACAAATCAAACATGAAAGAGAAACTGATTGAACTTTGAATCTAATCACCGCCGATCCGTGACCGCTTTAAAACCCTGGGTCACTTCGGGTTCATCTAGTCTAAGCTCTAAGAGTTTAGCTACTCATGTTTATCACAAAAGAATCAAAGACAAAGAAAGAGTTCATCATCCAGAGGAAGAACAGAAAAGAATCTGAAAAACCTAATTAAGACGACTCTGGCAGACTTCGATCTTCGGTAAAATGCAATCCTAGCTCCGAGTCTTCGAGATGGAAGGGATGGCGTCACGATCTCTTTCCGGCTCTTCGAACTCTAACTCTTTGCTCCGGAACTCTTGAGAATCCTTGGAATTATGATTATGAAAAGTATATTATTTTGGGCCGCCGGTTAAGTATTTATACTTAACCCTAATTCAGCCGGATTTTGCCTGATATTTTCGCCAAAAATACTAGGGTATTTTCGCCGAAAATCTTGGTGTAAATGGGGAGCCCGCCGGTTGATTTCTTCTGTAATTTTTGGTCCAATAGTTTTCGACGAAAACTTTGTATTTTCATCGAAAACTCTCTACAGTTGTCATCAGTGGATTTGTGAACATATTTTCGCCAAAAATACTAAGGTATTTTCGGCGAAAACTCCTTTGTAAACCGGGGCAGGAATTGTTTCGACTTGATTGGCTCCTTGGATCGATTTCGGTGCAATTCCTCGAGGTTACAACGCTTTAGACACGTCCTTGGCCACTTTATTTGACGACAAAAACCTGTGCTAACATAAAAACACTAGAAAACCATCAAATAGACCCGAAACCGGCCAAGGTAACACAAATGGCACGAGATAGGGCAATTGATTGAATATTCGTTATTCTACCCTAAAAACCATGTCTTAAGCAAGGAAATGTCGCTTAAATGAGGCTGATAATCACGTCAAATCGAGTGTCATCAAAATACCCCACACTTAAGCTTTTGCTTGTCCTCAAGCAAACTGAATAGAAACGCTCATGTTCACAAATGGTAAGATCGATTAAATTGGAGTTCAATAAAACACAATGAATTATTAGACAGATAGATCCTAGAACAAGAAACCTAACATGCATACAGATCAGCCAAACTACCTGGTCTCACTAATAAACTGCACACGACAAGTAGTAGCAACCAATTATGCACGAATTTGACCTGACCGACCAGACTCCTCACACAGGAAATATTTAGTAAATGGGGAACTCTCACTCTCTGTGTTTAAGGACGTGTTTCTGCTCTCAATCATTTTCTGTTACTGAATTCTGTCATAAGTTTGCAATTCGACCACATCTCCACCACTGTGACAACACGAGTATCCAGTCAAGAAGGACTTCCCTGCTAGGACTGTAACGAATTCTACACTACTTGGGTTTATGATGCGATGGATGATGGGAATGTATGATGATGGCTTTGTGCGGTGTAGCTTTTGACTAACTTCCCTCGAATCTAATCTGTGGCTTCCTACCGTCTAACCAGACACGGGTGGAATAATGAACTCTCGTCCTATGATACCCTCAAGCAACCTAGCACTTTTATTATTTTTTTCTTTACACAATTTTTTTCTGACTTTTGTTTTTGACTTCGTTCTTCCATTTGTAGGGAGAAGAACGTTGTATTGAACTAAAAACTTGAAACCCTTTTTTTTTTGGCTTTTCTGTTTTTTCTTCTTCTCATTTTTTTTCGAAACTTGCTTCTTTTCTTTTTTTTTTCTTTTGTGCCGATTTTTCTTTTAGTTGCTAGAGGGGTTTACACGTCTGGACATAATAGCCAAGACCACCTGTTTAATGGCTATAGGCAGGTCACCACAAACTGACTTCTGGTAGGTCAATCTAGAACTACAACCACATGGGATCAACGGGGAAATGAACGAATGGGAATTGGTTGTAATGTATATCGAACCGAAAGAACAGTCCAAGCTCAAGGGTCTACACCTAATGGATTTTATCATTAGGTAGGCTATCTGGCTTAGTAGCTGAATCTAGGTGCCCCTATCATTCTAGAACTCGTGTTATCGTGTGGTCTCGAGTAGGTCTCATGCAAATTCTAACTCATTCAAGCAAACAGAAAATCACTCAAAAAGAATTAAAATTGCGAGTTATGTGCAATGGATCAAAAGCTCACAGTTGGTTTGCTAGTCGGATTCGGTCATTTTCATGCAATCAAGGCTACAAACTACAAGTTGATTTTAAAATTCTGTTCTGACCAGGCAATTTAGCATCAAAGTATACAAGTTGGTTCTCAAGTTCTAGGTTAAGCAGTCTAAGCATCATTATGAAAGTTTGAACAACTTAACATCAAAAATCAAGAACTCAGCCATTCTAATGCTAGAGAGACTGGAATGGAATCACGAGGCACACAGAAAACACAATCAAGGGCAATTAAGTTCATGCAAGGTTCTCTAGCATCCTACCCCACACTTAAATCGGACTGTGTCCTCACAGGACTAATTCTAGAGTTCAGAGTGAAGTAGAAGAACCTGGACCGAGATGGTTGGCATAGGGGATGAGCACGGGTCCTCGGAGCGGAGGGAATCTACCAAAGCAAAGCAAAGGGAATCTCTCGACTGCCTACAAAACAAAAACAAATGAAACATAAAAAGGAAACCGGGACAAGTGTCCCGGATCCACACAGAAAAAAGTTGGATCGAAATCCGAAAAGAATAAATAAAAAGAAAGAACCAGAAAAGGAATACAACCCGATCATTGCTGGTTAGGTGGACCGGGAGGTGGAAAGTGGAGGAAATCGCCGAGCTGACGTTGCCACGCCAGCTGTGCCTCATACCGCCTATCAGCACGGTGCATATGTTTCTGCATAATAGTCCATCTCGCCTCTTGAGTGGCGTTGTCTGTGAGGTGCCACTCCTGCAGTCGCACATACAGCTGTCCAACATCCGCGGGGTGTGGGTGAGGCTGCGGGTGAGGCGCCTGATATGGATCTGGAATGGCTGGCGGCGACTGATGGACATACCCTGCCTGATGGTGTGGCGAGGGAGTATGGTCATGAAGCTCTGGTTCGTACTGAGGCTGGGACTCCTCAGAATCATCTTCATCCTCCGACTCATCCCGCTCTGGAGGGGAGGATCTGCTGCTACCTGGGGACTGAGGTCCAGCTCGAGGTCGTACTCGACCGCCAAATCTCCTCCAACGGTGCGGACTCTGCGACGTGGGATGTTCGGGCAATACTCGTGGCTGAGGCCGAAGGAGATGATGAGCTGGCCGATGAAGTTGCCTCCTAGGAGTGAGCGAGGTGGCGTCCTCCTCATGGTCTTCTGATGGAAGATGCGAGCAAGCACCCATCCGGGGTGAAGAGGGTAGCTCTCCCGGATGGCGCGAAGAAGCAGAAGTTCCTCCTTGCTAATATGGTGGCGGTCCTTCTCTGGAGCATATAATAGCGAACTACGCCAAACCATATGAATGTATCTATAGAGAGGGTGAGAGAGAGACTTAACTGAATTATGGTTCGTGAGACGATCGCCGGGCACTCCAGTCATGTGGCTCTAGAGTGCGTGGTATGCCTCTCTGTCATCCTCGTCGTTCGCCCAGCCGAGGTGATGACCGTGGTAATGCTCGTAGGGGATGCCTAGATGAGCTGCAAACTCATCATAGGTGACGGTCCTGTACACCCCGCCCAGGTAGAAGGAAACGACCTTCTTGCTCTGCCTCCTCTTGTGCTTGTCCAGATCAAAAGTGGCCCAGAACTCCTGGAGAGCGACGTCTGGGAAGTCGGAAGCTATGGTGGTCAGCTCTAGGAGGCCGGCCGGCACCAGGGCATCGTGCACGTTCCGGTGGTAGTTCTCATTGTGATCGAAGAGGGACTCCATGGAAAGTGATCGAACATTAGCTCCCGGAACATGCTCGAGCTTCTTGTAGCACTCAAAGTAGTAGTCGGGTAGACGAGCAACAGTGCGATGGGACCCAGCACGGCCAGGGAATGCTGGTGGAGGGCCCTGGATGGCGGGTGTGACGGGAGCGGGGGCTCTGGAGCTCAAGGAGGCGTCAAGTCTCTGTTTGGTCCTGCGCTCATAAGTGGTGTTCCTAAACAAGAAAAACAAACCAGATTAGTCAAACTAAAACCCTACCCCACACTTAGTCGAAAAACTCAATTTCACAAAGAAATGAGGAAAACCGAGCGGGGGTAAGCAAAGCAGATTTACCGGTAATCACAAACAATAAAATAAATGCTTAGGAACAGCCAGAATGGAATTAGAACAATCAGAGTTCAGAAGTCAAACCGACATTCAAAAAGTCAACATAACAGAACATTGAACCCTAATCATGGCAAGACTATCTTAAATCGGATAATGACGGTATAATATGATCTCAGGTGGCAAGCACAATAATCGGAACGAGAATGAACACATAAGGCAGCCAAATGATCAAAAACAGTTCATGGTCAAACCAACATTTCTGAAAAGTCAACCTCACAAGGAATAGGACTTAGGCATAGCAACACATGATCAAACGATATGAAAATTAAGCACAACACTCCCTAAGCACGCTAGAACAGTTCAACAGGTTCAGCTAACCTAGTTCACACGAAATCAGTCGGCACGCAAATCGAGGTAAACTGAAAAGTCAACCGAAAGTCAACCCTGACGAAATTCAGCAATCAACATGTCAAAAGATTCGTAATGAAAAATTCTACAATTTACCTTGAAGCCATGGATGCTAAAAATGAACGGATTGGGAGAAATTGGTGAAAAATCAAAAGTTTTAGGGTTTGGGTGAACTAGAGCTGTAGAGCTCCGATTCAGCTGTTCTAGGGCTTGGATTGATCGGAAATGGAAGGGGAAGGGGGCGGCGGTGGTCGGCAGCGAGTGTGGGTGGCGAGTGTGGGTGGCGGCGGTCGGGTTTTAGGAAACAGGGGAGGGTTTTGGGAAATTTCGAAAATAGAAAGTGAAGAGAGAGAGAGAAAAAAATCCTGATTTTTAAGTGAAAAAGTTGGTGATTTTCAAACATATTTTCGGCGAAAATAGGTGCAAGTTTTCACCGAAAATCTTAGTTAAAATAGTACTGCCGATTTTCAAAGGTATTTTCACCGAAAAGTTCAATAGGTTTTTGCCAAAAATGTTGGTTAAAATCATCTGGAAACACAGTGGAATTTTAAAGAGAATTTTCGCCGAAAATAGGGTGTATTTTCGCCAAAAATTTTGACCTGCACGATTGAAAAATATTTTCGCAAACCCGGCAATCTTCAAAAAAAATAGTTAAATTCACAAAAATCGGAAAGACCTCAAACGACTTGCAATTGACACTATGACACACAGACTACACACGAAAAATAAGAAAACAAACAAACTTACACTTTTGGCTCCCCCGAACCGACTCTAAAACACTAAGGTTGACACAAATCAAAAACGGACTCCAGCCGTGGGTTGCCTCCCACGAAGCGCTCTTTTATTAACGTCCTTGAGCTGGACAATACCTGGACGGTATTAGGAGACATCCCAACTCAGATTCTCCTTAATGCTAGCATCGAAGTTCATAAAGTAGAGCTTCGGGGCTTCTCCGGTGAGCATGAATTTCTTCCCGTTCGCGTGTAAGAGCTTGGTACGCCCGTCGGGAAGGTGGTCAGTGATCGTAAATGGTCCGAACAGTTCTGTCAAGGGATCATCTTCCATAAGGAAGACAGTGGACGGAATGAGAACGATCGGCTTCTTCTTTTCTTTAATCTCCGGCTTGATATCACCTGGATCGGTGATCGTTAGTATTTCCTTAGGAGATGCTTTCGGCTTCTCCTTCCATACTTGTTCCGGCGCCGGTAGCTTGGAACGAATTGGTGGTGCAGCTGGCTCGGTAGAAGGTGGCGGCACAACTTGTCTCCAGACCATGTGAGTCTTCGTCTTCTTGTTCTTTCCCCGAGGTCTGCTAGGTTTTGTGCTCGGTGGCTTAGAAGAGGCTTTCAGTTCCTTCTTCTTTGGCGGCTTTTGAGGAACAGATTTTGGTTTCTGCTTAGTAATCTGTCCAGCACCTGCAACAGTAATTGATCTAGGAACACTAGAAGAGACATCAGTAACGGAGTTGACCGGAGTCAACTCCACAGTTTCAACAGCTAAACAATGAAATTCTTCATTCTTGGGATTATATTTCATTCCGTCTTTAAGGTAGAACGTGATCGTTTCTTTACCAACTCTCAAAGTTAAAGAACCATTTGGAACATTAATTTGCATCCTAGTAGTAGCCATGAAAGGTCGTCCTATGAGAATGGTAGAATCATCCTTACTAGTGTCAATGATAACAAAGTCAGCTAAGAACATGAAAGGACCACATTTAGTAACAACGTCTTTTATCTCTCCCCTAGGGGTTTTAAGTGATCTATCAGCAAAGACAAGTTGCATACTAGGCGGTTCAAGTTCTCCTAGGTTCAATTTTTCATACAGACTCATAGGCATAACATTAACAGACGCGCCAAGGTCAACCAAACAACGTTCTATCTCAATATCATTAATGACAAGAGGTAGAGTGAAAGAACCAGGATCAGAACACTTAGCTGGATATGGAGAGGGAGGTTTCTTGCTACGAGCATCAGGATATCCTTCTTTATTCCCCTTCATGCCAGTCTCGATCCTTGCATTTGGCAGCAATGCTCTTGGAAAAGGAGGATTCACGACGTACGGGCAAGAGGAGGATCTTCCTCCTTAGGCGCCACTTCCAGTGCTTCCTTCTTCTCTGGAGTTTCAGCGATCCTGCGTAAAACAGAACAAGCATCAGCAGATAAGCTTGTAAATTTTTTAACATTTACCAATTTAGCTTGCTCCTTTCTCGGATTCGGCTCTGTCTGGCTCGGAAGTTGGCCAAATGGTCGACCAGATGCTAGCATGCTCGAGATGTTGTTCACAACTTGCTCAATTCTTTGACCGGCTGCTATCTGTTCTTGATTGAGAATAGCTTGAGCTTTAAACTGACTGTCATGATCGTCGAGTCTGGTGATTATCTGACTAAGCTTCTTGTCCAGGTCGCTGACGTTGTTTTCCTTCTGGTACTGCTGCCCTGGATAGGTGTTATTCAAATATTGATTCTCGCGATTGCCAGGAGCAGTTTCATAATTACCTGGATTACGGTGCGGCGGCTGGTAGACACCTACCGGCGGATGGTTAGGCTTCTGATCCTGAGGTGGACCAACTGGGCGGTTATTCTGGTTCTGGTTACGGTTGGCGTCAGCATTGTAGGGAGGTCTGTCTTGATAGTTCCCTTGCTGCCTGAAGTTACGGTAGCCAGCATAGCCATTCTGATTATTAACGAAGCCTTGTTGAACGAAATTTACCTCTTCGGCGGACCAGACTTCTGTCTTACCAAAATTCTAGCAACGGCCTCCGTTATGTGCGCAAGCTCCACACCATTCGCAATCAGCAACATAGACAGAAGCTGCCGGCGGTTTGATCGGTGTGGAAGACTTCTTCAAATGCTTCTCTACTTCGGCCTTGATAGCTGCTTCAAGATCGAGCTTGCTCCTTGATCCTTCAGATTGTCGTTCCCAGTTCCTTGACTTGGAAGCACAGTTTGCGAAGTGGAGAAGAGCAGCTTTGGGTGTGAGTGTAGTGCAATCCCCTTCAGCTAGAGAATTGACCCACTTGGCAGATTCTGCTCGAAGGCCTCGAGCAAAGATTTCAGCTAACTGCCTCTGTTCGAATCCATGATGAGGGCAGTTGTAGAGAAGTTCTTGGAATCGATTCCAAGTATCGTATAAGCTTTCTCCTTCTTTCTGGGAGAATCTGGCAATGCTGTCCTTGATGGCTGTTGTTCTGGCAGGAGGAAAGTATTCTTCAATGAAGTCCTGAGCCAGAGTATCCCAATCAGTGTAATATCCAGGTGGTTTGCCAGTAAGCCACCTCTTAGCAGCGCCTTTCAGAGAGAACGGGAAAGCTCTCAAACAAAGAGTATTCTTGTCGAGGTTTCCGTTCTTGAAAGTGCTGCAGAGATCAAGGAAATCTGCAAGATGAGTGCACGAATTGTCTAGGGGCCTGCCTTCGAACTGTAGATCCCTAGAGATCATAGTCAAGAATGGAATCTTGATCTCATAGTCAGGATCTCCTTCAATGCCCGGTACGGCAATGGCAGATCGAACGCTAGTCGCGCTCGACTTGTTGTAATCAGCTAGACTTTTCTGCGCAGGCGGCGGTGGTGGATTTCCGTCTGGTGGTGGTGGTGGTGGTAATTGATCAGTCATGGTAGGAGATGGAGGAGGTGAAAGTGACTCGGTGTATGAAACAGATGTAGGTGACGGTACAGGTGAAGATGGAGATGAGGAACTCTCATTCAGTTCCTCGATCTTAATAGAAGTGATGGATGGAGGTGGATTGATTCTGCTTCTCCTTGGAATCTGTGATTGTCGAGGTGGAGCAAAACTGCTTGGTCTCTCTATACTCTTAGCCTTGTCGGTTTGAGAGCGAGTCCAAGGGCGGCGATGCATACACCTGTGAACAACCTACAAATAACAAAAACAACAAAATCAGTGTAAAATCGAAGTGGGTGGAAAATTGAAAGATGGAAAATAGAAGAGTAAATTGCCAGTTCTTCTTTCAAACAATCAAAAGAAGGTCCCCGGCAACGGCGCCAATTTGATGAACCGGTCGTTGACGACTCAATCAAATAACTAACAAAGCTAACAAAATCTAGGGTAGATCGTATTCCACGGGCCTTCTAATGATTGACTACTCAAATAAGCTAGCAAATTACTCAGGTTTAAACACTTCGTGCGTGGTGTGAGTTCCACGACTTCTAATTCTAAGAAATGCAGAAAAATTAAAAATTGAAACTAAGAACAGAATGGGAATTGGTTGATTAAAACAGAGATGACAGACGAACTTAGACTTTGAATCCCCCTTCGTTCCCCAAAGCATAGGCAATTAACAGATCAGCGGATTTCGATTCTCATTCAATCAATTCTAAGACACCACCATAACTCCTGACCCTTAGGTTTAAGACCAGCGAACGTTCGCTCTATCCGTTCTAGCTACCAAGATTAATTAGTCACCCGAGTACGGTCGCCTCTCGCAATGACTTAACTTAACTGGTGGAACTACTAACGATTTATGAGTTACTCTTGCAGTGGATTAACCCTAACCGGTTCCCACGAAAGGCACGCTCCAATTATAAGGTTAATTGTTCGATTTGATGTTTTAAAGTAAGGCGAGCGTTCGCTTCTATCCTTAGCTTAACAAGAATCTAATCTAGGTGATCAATCCAGACAAGAAACATGAACAATGAAGAACAAATCAAACATGAAAGAGAAACTGATTGAACTTTGAATCTAATCACCGCCGATCCGTGACCGCTTTAAAACCCTAGGTCACTTAGGCTTCATCTAGTCTAAGCTCTAAGAGTTTAGCTACTCATGTTTATCACAAAAGAATCAAAGACAAAGAAAGAGTTCATCATCCAGAGGAAGAACAGAAAAGAATCTGAAAAACCTAATTAAGACGACTCTGGCAGACTTCGATCTTCGGTAAACTGCAATCCTAGCTCCGAGTCTTCGAGATGGAAGGGATGGCGTCACGATCTCTTTCCGGCTCTTCGAACTCTAACTCTTTGCTCCGGAACTCTTGAGAATCCTTGGAATTATGATTATGAAAAGTATTATGAAAAGTATATTATTTTGGGCCGCCGGTTAAGTATTTATACTTAACCCTAATTCAGCCGGATTTTGCCTGATATTTTCGCCAAAAATACTAGGGTATTTTTGCCGAAAATCTTGGTGTAAATGGGGAGCCCGCCGGTTGATTTCTTCTGTAATTTTCGGTCCAATAGTTTTCGGCGAAAACTTTGTATTTTCGCTGAAAACTCTCTGCAGTTGTCATCAGTGGATTTGTGAACATATTTTCGCCAAAAATACTAAGGTATTTTCGGCGAAAACTCCTTTGTAAACCGGGGCAGGAATTATTTCGACTTGATTGGCTCCTTGGATCGATTCCGGTGCAATTCCTCGAGGTTCCAACGCTTTAGACACGTCCTTGGCCACTTTATTTGACGGCAAAAACCTGTGCTAACATAAAAACACTAGAAAACCATCAAATAGACCCAAAACGGGCCAAGGTAACACAAATGGCACGAGATAAGGCAATTGATTAAATATTCGTTATTCTACCCTAAAAACCATGTCTTAAGCAAGGAAATGACGCTTAAATGAGGCTGATAATCACGTCAAATCGAGTGTCATCACGAATCATGAACGAGTTTAGGACCTCTTTGACTCCTCCCATGCTCGAAGCCCTAGTATGTGCAGCGGATTGGTTGCGAAGCAGAGAAAGTGCTCCCATTGACAAGGAGGATGTACCGGAAGAAGAACAAGAAAGGGAGTATCGAAGGGGTAAGTCTTTTAAAACTATAGTTTGTTTTATCTTTCTTGTTGTTTGAACTTTTAATTTTCTTGCTCGATTGGACTAACTATATTTTGTTTTGTGTTTGTAGTGTTAAATCAAATTGTCCTTATTAGCTTTAATGTCTCTTTAAACCCTAATAAAAAACCACATGGGAGTGGAAGTGCTAGTGGAGGTGGTGAACGTGGATTTGGAACTGCAAGCACGAACACTAACGAGACTAGTAGTTAATTATTTTTCGTAGCCTTACTGAAGTTGAACTACTACTGTTAGTCGGAATTTAGAACTATTGCTGAACTTAGAACGTTGGTACTGTTGTGACTTTGATCTGCTTGTTGTGGCTATTTGGTTTGTTGCTATCTGGTTTGTGAACGATTGCTGAATTTAGACTAAGTATGTCGTTATTGTATTGTTGAATGTTTTTGTTGATGTTTGTTGCTATCACAGCTGACACCACTGGTTATTTGTTGTTGTTGCTATCACTGTATCATAGCACTGCATCTGGTTATTTTGTTGTTGGCTTGTTGTTGTTGCTGTCATAATCTGTAGGTCGGCTTCAGTCGAATGTTGTTGTGGCTGTTGCATTGTTGCTGTCATAATCTGTTGTTGCTGTTGTATTGTTGAATGTTACTGTTGTTGGGATTTCTTAATCAGTATGGTCAAGGCGGCAGTTTGGTTGTTTGGACTTTGGTGGCTGGTGCAGTTTGGTTGCTTGGACTTTGGTGGGTGGCTGGTGCAATCAGTTGGCAATTATTAATTTATTATCAATGGATTCAATGATGAATTCATCAAGTGATTAATCAAGTGACGGCAAAATTAAGTAATTAATCAAAGTGATTTTTAATTATATTTTTTTTGTTGTTAGTGGGTACCCCGACCCGATCGCATTTTCTTTAATGGGTACCCACTACCCGCACGAGTTCGGGCTACGGGATGAGTTTCGAGGCAAATGGGTACCCACTACCCGTTTCTTAATGGGTATGAGTACCCGAGCCCGTCTCATTAGTCAGCCCTACCCGAGATCGAACCCAATGGGATATGGGAATTCTTAGAGGGGAAGTTACTACTGAAGAGGCGGATGAAATCGCTAGGATCTCGATTGGCCCTCCGAGTGCCCAGGATTATTGGGATTGGCACTTTACCCGAAATGGGAATTTTTTAGTCAGATCGGCGTATCAAACCTCCAGAGGCACCGACAGTCAGGGGAGTAACACTGGTAGGTACATCTCCTTGGACCCAGCCTGGACAAAGCTCTGGAGTCTCCCAATCCCACCAAAATTTAGATTCTTTCTCTGGAGGTGCTCTCAAAATGCCCTTGCGACTAGGAAGAACCTTTGGATGAGGAATTGTACTGACTCTCCAGTTCGCTCAATCTGTTTAGCCGAGGAAAAAATGTGAACCACTGTCTGTTATGGTGCCCCCATGCGAGAAGGACGTGGGAAAAGGTTTTCACGAATTTTAGGCCTCCTTCCCCTAGGACGACCATCATTTAATGGATTTTAAAGTCTAAATAGGATAATTCGTCCTTCGATGTTTTCCTATGTGTAGTTCTCGTTTAGAATCCTCTCTTCCCCCTAAGAATTTCGACATATAGATCGCCCGAATCGGAGCTCTAGAGCTTCAGTTCTACCTGAAACCAAATTTTTCGATTTTTTTACGATTCGTCGATTTCCGTTCATTTTCAGCCACCATGTCTTCAAGGTTAGTTGTTGGATTTTTCATTACGAATCTTTTGACATATAGATTTCTGAATTTCTTCGGGTTTGACTTTGTTTGGCTTTTTAGTCTACCTCGATTTGCGTGCCTGCTATTTCGGTGTGATTTTTGCAGAATTATTTGAACATAGTTGATCAAGTATGCTTAGGGATTATTGTGCTATGATTTGATGACTTTTGAACGAGGATTGCTATGCTTATTCGATAATTCTAGTGCGATGTTGACTTTTGTGTAGAGTCGGTTTGACCTCGGAATTTTTGAACTTATCTGGCTACCCGGTTCATGTTTATATGTACTTAATAATGTTTTACTGTTCATGAACTTCTGATTGTGCCAATTGATGCCGTGATCGTCGTTGCCTATGCTTAATTACCAATTTTAATAAGGTGTTGACTTTTTCATGTATGTCGGGTTGACTTTGTCTGTAATGATGTGCTTATGCTGCCCTGTTTATCCATGAGTTTCCCTCATGATTACAATTGGATACTAGTTGTTATATTAGCTTATCCCCACTCGGTTTTCCTCGTAGTGAAATTGAGTTTTTCGGCCAAGTGTGGGGTAAGTTGTCGGTTTGACTAATTTGGTTTCCGAATGTTGTTATATCTTTTAGGAACAAGAGTAAGAGGCAGAGAGCCGCACTCAGTGGTCCAGGATCCACCTCTGCCGCTCCCGAGACCGGAAACAGTTCCAGAGCACCCCCTCCCATCACTCTTGCCATCCACGGTCCTCCACCGGCTTTCCCGAACTGCCAGGGGTACCACCGTGAAGTGATCCCGACCACCAAGCCCGGCGCGATCACAACACCACGAGCACCCATAGCTAGACGAATCCTTTGGTGCATCAATACTTACGGACCGAGAATCATAGTGCGTGTCACTTCCATACTTAGACTTAGGAGGTTGTTGTCGAGACCAACTCCTTGTCTTGTTGGCCATCTCCGCGAAGAGTTCTAGAGCATCTTCGGGAGTGAGCATCCTTAAGTCACCTCCGGCGGCTTGGTTGATCATCCTTGTATTCTCAAAATCAAGGGACCTAGCAAAGATGTCCGCCAAGCTCCATTCGGCGAAGTTGTGATGAGGACAAGACCGAAGAATGGCTTGGAACCTATTCCAAGTCTCATGGAAGAGCTCTCCCTTGTGTTGTGTGAAGTGGTTGATGCGGTCTCGGATTGCATCCGTCATATAGGGAGGAAAGAACTCTTCAAGGAAAGCTTCGGCTAGGCCCTCCCATGTGGTGAAAGCTCTACTCGGTTGGTTCTCCAACCATGACTTGGCTCTACCTTTGAGTGAGAAGGGAAAGAGCCGGAGTCTCACACAATCCGGGTGAACTTGGTCATTCTTAACCGTGTCACATATCTCCAAGAAGTCCTTGAGATGCCTAGATGGACATTCACCATCAATGCCATTGAACACCACTCCATTTTGAACCATTTGGATCATATTAGGCTTGAGCTCAAAGTTCCTAGCATTGACGGGTCTTCGAACAATGCTAGAGGCTGCCCCTTCAAGAGTAGGACGAGCATAATCCGCCAAGGTACGTCTTGCACCCCTTTGTGAGTGATCATCATCATTGGTATGGTGAGAATGCTCTGAAAGGTTGTCTTCATCTTCATGGTGAGACATGTTGTTGCGTGTGGCACTATGAACCAAATGAGAGTGAGAGAAGGTTGGTGGCTCAATCACTTGCGCAAGACCTTGAAGTCGTGCTTGAAGACGAGTGAGTCGCCTCATGCACTAGTACAAGATACCTACAAACAAGCACAACAAATACACCCAAGTAATACGACAATGCGGAATAACAAAACCAAACAACAAGTAAAAGGAAGCAAAAACTAAATTGGAAGGAAGTGAATAGATCGGTCTACTACTAAATGCTTTCAAAGGAATGAGAGAGTCCCCGGCAACGGCGCCAAAAACTTGATGTGTGAATTTCAACTCACAACATTCAAGGTCGTATTCCACGGGGTTCTCTCAATGGCCACTACTCACATTCCTCGTAGACGGTCTATTCATTTGAAAGGAGTTTTGGTTTGAAATAGAAATTAAAAACTTAAAGGAAACTAAAAAAAAGAAAGAAAAATAAAGTGGTGCAAATCAAAGACAAAGGGGGTTCTCTTGGTGGGTAGTTTCATCATGCTCAAGAGGACTAATTGAACAAACAAGTCAATCAAGATCGAGTTTGCATTTGGATGACCATGCATTTCACTTCTATAGACTCAATGCACTCTCGTAGCACCAAATCCCTATCCTAATACCACTCAACTTAGGCTCTCGCTCTCAAGCTAAGTGAAAAAGGATGCATTCTAAGTGTTTGATGAAATGCCAAGACACAAGACCCTCTCTTAAGACTCTATGACCACAAGGCTAGGCACAACACTCTCATATCAATGCCCTAACACTAAGAGATTCACCAAAAAGCATTTTCAAACTCAATTGAATGAAAATCCACATGCACACCAAGTGTTCGATAAAATGCCCAAGAGAGAAATCAAGTGAAAATGGTTGAAACAAGATGATCTAATCTCTTAGAACACACTCACTTCAATCCCTAGACCTACAATCTATGCAATCCAAGCACTCTCATGCATCAAATCACATTGAATGGACCAAATCAAGCAAACATGGCATAAAATGGCATTAAGAACAAGTCTAGGAATCATCCTCATACAACCAAGATCAATCATGGCAAGTTCTATACAATCATCCCTCTATCTTAGCACAACTAATCTACCCATCCAAGATGAACCCTATAAACTCAGCCACACATGGCCAAGGGAGTAAAGAGAAAAGAAGGAAGAATGGTCACCAAGAACACCATGGATGAATCCTTGAGATGATCTTCACTTCTCCACTTGTAAGCACTTCTCCCAAGGTTTGTTGGCTTCAATCCTAGCTCCAATGGCTTCAAATTGCTCCCAAAATGTGTTCTAAGGGTTGAGGGTTCGTGGGTATTTTTTTGGGGTTCAAGAGAGATCAAAGAATTCCCCAAAATGGCCAAAAACAAGAATATTTATAGTGCAGGGGACAGTGCACGGCGTGCACCCCTGCACGGCGTGCACATCTGCACGGCGTGCACCCCTGCACTCTGCAGAAAGCTCGATCTTGTAATGCTCATATCTCCCTTGTCCGGCCACCTCCCGTTTGCTCCTATGCGCTCCTTGTCATCCGTACTTTGATGCCATAACCTGAAAATGCACAGAGGCAACTCCAATAGACCACGAATTTGGCTCCAAAGTGGCAACCGGACAACAAAATGACATTTTGCACAAAACTTCAATAAAAGCATATAAGTCATGTCATTTCACGAATAAACACGGGCATTTCAAAGGTCATTCATAAGCTTAAAATGCACTAATTAAAGTCACATCAGATTCCCCTACGACTAAGCTTTGCTTGTCCTCAAGCAAATGAATTAGAAAACATCCAAGTTCACAAATGACAAGTTCGGTCCATTGAGATTCAAGCAATCACAATTTAGCTTAAACTGTTCCACGAACAAACTAAACCTACACATGCAAGAACATCAACCAAACAAGTCTAAACCTCACTAATTTCTGCACACTTCAAGTAGTGGTTGATTGGGACACAGCAAAACCGACCACGACAACACCAACTCTAATCAAAAGGACTTGAAATCGGGACATGGATCGTAAGTGGTGAGTGATTATGATGTGGCTATCGACTCGACTTCATCCGCTTCTAGATCCGCACTTTACAAAACTCTGGCTAGGATCAAGGGCTACATTTGAGAACTCTTTTTCTTTCTTTTCTTTTCTTTTCACTTCCATTTTTCTTTCTTTTTTTCTTACTGCATACTAGTGCTCGATTCAACACTTCACTTAGGTGTTGAACCTGCCTAGCTCACAGCCTTTGCCCTTTTGCTTAGTGCTCAACCCGACACTTCACTTAGGTGCCGAGCTTGCCTAGCTTTTCTTTTGAGCATTTTTTTTTCCCAAAATTTAGCCACTTGATCCTTAGCCCCTTACAACTTCCACACAAGATTTCGAATTGGATTCCGTCTAATCTCAAGCCACAATCACGAAGGATCAAAAAGGGTAAAGAAAGACATGGAAAGGGTGAAAATTCTGATTGCCTTCATCATCTTAGACCAGTGTTATCGAGCGGTACAAAAACACGTATCAAACCAATCAACCAACATGCAAGAGTGATAAAATCTCAGTTCTGGCCCAGACTCATTTGATATTAGTGCTAACATGCTGGTTATAGGTTCTAAGCAGGACAGTCTAAACGTCATTGTGAAAACTTGAAGTCAATTAAACACCAAAAGTCAAGAACCGAATGATTCTACAATAGAGGAATTTGGAAACAATCAAGATCATGAAAATCAAGCAAAGCATAGCATTACATCTCTACCACAAATAATCACACCAAACCTCAAACTCCCCTACGACTAACATGAGCATTGCCCTCAATGATCAAGAGAGAGAGGGTAAGGAGGAACGAAGTTACCGCGTTGGTAGAGAGGAGCATAGGACGTAATAGTGGTGAAAGAGTTCCATGATGATCCTTGGTGAAGAGTGATCCAGAATGCTTGTCAAACCTTATTCAAAAAGCTAAAACAACACAAAAACCTCAAACAACAATTAAAAGCGAAAAATTAAAGATAACATGGGGTGCATAAACAAGTGCAATAAAGCCAAAAGAGAGCCTTGATTGATCTACACACAACCACAATCAAATAAAAATAAAACAAGGGTCTTGAGATAGAAGTGGGGCCCTGGAAATCTCACTGGGAAGGATCAACACAAAAATCACTAATCACGTATCCTTCAATTTCGAAATCCAAAACATGAAAGATCGGAGCAAAGATCAAACAATTTAACATCCACAGCTCAACGATCACATCAAAATGGAAATATCACCTAGCATGAATTAAGATCATCAGAGTCAAAAGCAACAACCTATGCTAGCAAAGATCAATTCATTAAGGACCACTCTAAGCATTAGGCATGTAAAACGGGCAATATTACTAATAGCAACATATGAGCACGAAATCACATAATGTAAGGAGGTAAATCAGCCCCTGAATTCATCACCTGCAACACCCAACAAAATGACATACACCACCCTCAACCAACCATCCCAAGAGAATATACCATTCACCATGAACTCAAGCAAACCACAATTTGTTAAGCAATGAACTCAAGCAGCAAACCACAATTGAAGACGCCAATGGCACAACAATCATGACAACAATCAAACCACTTAGCCAAACTCAACAAGCCAATTTTCATGGGCAAACCGTCATGAACAAATACCACAATAAATACCAATGAAAAACCAAATCATAATCACCCCAATACCTCATTAACACCCCCCAAACGAATCAAACAGTGAAAAATATTGAGGAAAAAAAATTGCAGAGGGGTGTGCACGGCGTGCAGGGGTGCACGGCGTGCAGGGTGCACGGCGTGCATGGGTGCACGGCGTGCACCTTGGAGCTGAAAATTTTTTTCGAATCCTCCTGGACAGCACGTGCACCAAACCGTGCACGGTGCACGGCGTGCAGTGTGCACGGCGTGCAGTGGTGCACGGCGTGCACACTCCTCAGCCTAAAATCAAATTTTTATCTCGACGAAAAATGACCAAAACACCGTCAAATCAACCCAAAACGGACCCCGAACTTCAGAATTTCAACACCTACGAGACCACAAAGGACACCACAACAACTCAAGGTCCTTGAATACCACAAAAACACACAATCGTGCAATCAAATCAAGAAGAAAAGACATGAAAAACACTCAGGTTGCCTCCCGAGAAGCGCTTGGTTAACGTCTTAAGCTCGACGAAGCACACGGACCAGCTAAGTAAAACCATCCCAACTCATTACCTCTTTGAAATCGAAGTCATTACCTTCGCATGGCACACGGAACTTGAATTGAACCTTACCGACTTCGGGAGGTGTGAGCTCGGATTTCCCGGATGATGAAGTGTGAGCAATGGAGAAGGGGCCAAACCACTTGGAGTGAATTCTCTCATCGGGTGGCTTCTTAGTCTTGATAGTCTCACCCATTGGTGCGGCTTCCTTGCCCTTCTCGGGTGGCTTCTCCACACCTTTCTTCTTAGCCTTAGGTGGAGTCTTTTGAAGCACGAAAGGTGGAGCCTCCTTTACTTCATCCTTTTTCTCCTGCGCATCACTAAGAGCAAACAACTCCGCAAGACTATGACGGACAAGGTTAGTGCTATTAGTAGCCGAAGTAAGCTCATGCGGATTCTTAGGATCATGGTGACTAGCATAAGACAAAGTAAACTCCATGCCATTTGAACGGTCAAAGAACATGCATTCATTATCGACCCTAAGTGTAAGTTTACCACCGTAGACATCAATCAAAGCACGAGAGGTTGCTAAGAAAGGTCGTCCTAGAATCAAAGGCACATCGGTACCACCCATAGCATCTAGAATAACAAAATCCACAAGGAATTCAAAAGCACCAACCTTAACCAACACATCTTCGACAATACCACGAGGGGATGTCACAGATTTATCCGCTAATTGAACATTCATTTGAGTTGGTTTTAGTTTCCCTAGGCCTAACTTCTTAAACATGCAATATGGCATAACATTGATACTAGCACCCAAATCGGCTAAGCCTCTACTTATTGCATGTTCACCAGTAGTGCAAGGAATAGTAAAGCTACCTGGATCCTTAAGCTTTTCCGGTGGCCTCTTAGAGAGAATGGCGGAGCATTGTTCGTTGAGCTTTGCCGAAGTCACATCCGTAAGCTTGCGTTTGTTGGTGAAGATCTCTTTCATGAACTTTGCATATTGAGGCATCTTTGTAATTGCTTCCCCAAAAGGCATTGTAAATTGCACCTTGTCAAGAATCTCAACAAACCTTTTGAAGTCCTTTTCCATGGAATCCGCCTTCAAGCGAGAAGGATAAGGTGGCTTAGGCTTGTACGGAGGTACAACCGGTGCGGGAGGAGAGACCGGAGTAGCACTCGCCGTAGCCTCTTGAGAACCAACCTTATTGGTCATCTTAGAAGCTTCTTTAGCCTTGGCTCCTCTATCTTTAACTTCAATCTTATCCGTGTCATCATCGGAGTCAACATCTTCAACTATAACCAAATCATCATCTTGAGCACTTACCACCTTAGGTATGGCATCTTGTACTTGCTTACCACTCCTCAAAGTTACCATCATAAGCTCCTCGGGAACCTTGGGGTTGACCTCGGTGTTAGAGGGTAGGCTACCCTTTGGTCTCTCCGAGAGTGCCTTAGATATTTGACCCACTTGAGTATTCAAATTGGTAATTGAAGCTTGTTGATTCATGATAAGTTGAATCATTGCCGCATTGGTGTCTTCTTGGGAGATTGTAGAACCACCCTCTTTGTTTTGAGAAGGCTTGGTGAAACCGGGCGGCCCATTACCCTTATGATTATACATCCCCGGTGGATTAAAACCTTGCTCACCACCTTGGTTACCTTGATTGTACCCTTGTAACCTTGGAATCCTCCTTGATTACCTTGGTTGTAACCCTTGTTATAACCACCACTTTGATTACCTTGGCCTTGGTACCCTTGGTTAGGCTTGTTGTACCCACCTCCTTGGTTCCAAGGACGGTTGTAGTTACCCCCTTGATAGTTCCCTTGAGGGTTGAAGTTACCATGGAATCCTTGACCTTGTGCAAAGCTTACTTCCTCAATGTTTTCATCTTGGTTAGGCTCAGAAGTAGAGGAAGGGCATACATTTACATCATGGCCTTGGCCTCCACAACACTCACAACAAAGCACCGAGGCAACCGGTGGATTACCCAAATGAGATGATGAAGCCTTAGGGGGATGCTTAGGCATACTAAGATTACTTACTTGAGAGGCCATGGCATCAATCTTGGACATAAGGAGAGCAATCATGGGATCATCTTCATCTCGGTGCCCCGGTAACTTAGGCTTCTTCCCATAGCTAGACGAATCCTTTGGTGCATCAATACTTACGGACCGAGAATCATAGTGCGTGTCACTTCCATACTTAGACTTAGGAGGTTGTTGTCGAGACCAACTCCTTGTCTTGTTGGCCATCTCCGCGAAGAGTTCTAGAGCATCTTCGGGAGTGAGCATCCTTAAGTCACCTTCGGCGGCTTGGTTGATCATCCTTGTATTCTCAAAATCAAGGGACCTAGCAAAGATGTCCGCCAAGCTCCATTCGGCGAAGTTGTGATGAGGACAAGACCGAAGAATGGCTTGGAACCTATTCCAAGTCTCATGGAAGAGCTCTCCCTTGTGTTGTGTGAAGTGGTTGATGCGGTCTCGGATTGCATCCGTCATATAGGGAGGAAAGAACTCTTCAAGGAAAGCTTCGGCTAGGCCCTCCCATGTGGTGAAAGCTCTGCTCGGTTGGTTCTCCAACCATGACTTGGCTCTACCTTTGAGTGAGAAGGGAAAGAGTCGGAGTCTCACACAATCCGGGTGAACTTGGTCATTCTTAACCGTGTCACATATCTCCAAGAAGTCCTTGAGATGCATAGATGGACATTCACCATCAATGCCATTGAACACCACTCCATTTTGAACCATTTGGATCATATTAGGCTTGAGCTCAAAGTTCCTAGCATTGACGGGTCTTCGAACAATGCTAGAGGCTGCCCCTTCAAGAGTAGGACGAGCATAATCCGCCAAGGTACGTCTTGCACCCCTTTGTGAGTGATCATCATCATTGGTATGGTGAGAATGCTCTGAAAGGTTGTCTTCATCTTCATGGTGAGACATGTTGTTGCGTGTGGCACTATGAACCAAATGAGAGTGAGAGAAGGTTGGTGGCTCAATCACTTGCGCAAGACCTTGAAGTCGTGCTTGAAGACGAGTGAGTCGCCTCATGCACTAGTACAAGATACCTACAAACAAGCACAACAAATACACCCAAGTAATACGACAATGCGGAATAACAAAACCAAACAACAAGTAAAAGGAAGCAAAAACTAAATTGGAAGGAAGTGAATAGATCGGTCTACTACTAAATGCTTTCAAAGGAATGAGAGAGTCCCCGGCAACGGCGCCAAAAACTTGATGTGTGAATTTCAACTCACAACATTCAAGGTCGTATTCCACGGGGTTCTCTCAATGGCCACTACTCACATTCCTCGTAGACGGTCTATTCATTTGAAAGGAGTTTTGGTTTGAAATAGAAATTAAAAACTTAAAGGAAACTAAAAAAAAGAAAGAAAAATAAAGTGGTGCAAATCAAAGACAAAGGGGGTTCTCTTGGTGGGTAGTTTCATCATGCTCAAGAGGACTAATTGAACAAACAAGTCAATCAAGATCGAGTTTGCATTTGGATGACCATGCATTTCACTTCTATAGACTCAATGCACTCTCGTAGCACCAAATCCCTATCCTAATACCACTCAACTTAGGCTCTCGCTCTCAAGCTAAGTGAAAAAGGATGCATTCTAAGTGTTTGATGAAATGCCAAGACACAAGACCCTCTCTTAAGACTCTATGACCACAAGGCTAGGCACAACACTCTCATATCAATGCCCTAACACTAAGAGATTCACCAAAAAGCATTTTCAAACTCAATTGAATGAAAATCCACATGCACACCAAGTGTTCGATAAAATGCCCAAGAGAGAAATCAAGTGAAAATGGTTGAAACAAGATGATCTAATCTCTTAGAACACACTCACTTCAATCCCTAGACCTACAATCTATGCAATCCAAGCACTCTCATGCATCAAATCACATTGAATGGACCAAATCAAGCAAACATGGCATAAAATGGCATTAAGAACAAGTCTAGGAATCATCCTCATACAACCAAGATCAATCATGGCAAGTTCTATACAATCATCCCTCTATCTTAGCACAACTAATCTACCCATCCAAGATGAACCCTATAAACTCAGCCACACATGGCCAAGGGAGTAAAGAGAAAAGAAGGAAGAATGGTCACCAAGAACACCATGGATGAATCCTTGAGATGATCTTCACTTCTCCACTTGTAAGCACTTCTCCCAAGGTTTGTTGGCTTCAATCCTAGCTCCAATGGCTTCAAATTGCTCCCAAAATGTGTTCTAAGGGTTGAGGGTTCGTGGGTATGTGTTTGGGGTTCAAGAGAGATCAAAGAATTCCCCAAAATGGCCAAAAACAAGAATATTTATAGTGCAGGGGACAGTGCACGGCGTGCACCCCTGCACGGCGTGCACATCTGCACGGCGTGCACCCCTGCACTCTACAGAAAGCTCGATCTTGTAATGCTCATATCTCCCTCGTCCGGCCTCCAAATGACCTCCCGTTTGCTCCTATGCGCTCCTTGTCATCCGTACTTTGATGCCATAACCTGAAAATGCACAGAGGAAACTCCAATAGACCACGAATTTGGCTCCAAAGTGGCAACCGGACAACAAAATGACACTTTGCACAAAACTTCAATAAAAGCATATAAGTCATGTCATTTCACGAATAAACACGGGCATTTCAAAGGTCATTCATAAGCTTAAAATGCACTAATTAAAGTCACATCACCTGGATGCCACAGAGAAGCACTTCTAGCCCAGCCAACAATTGGCTCGTGCCTTTGGGGAAATTCCAATGGCAATGGATAGCTTGAAATTCCAGGAGCATCCTCCAACAAACAGAGCTGGATTTGGAGATGAATTGAAGGAGATAGGGCTAGATCAAGTCCTAGTGATGCATAGCCTAAGCATCAAGGAGGGGAGCTGATGACACTCGATTTGACGTGATTATCAGCCTCATTTAAGCGACATTTCTTTGCTTAAGACATGGTTTTTTGGGTAGAATAACGAATATTCAATCGATTGCCCTATCTCGTGCCATTTGTGTTACCTTGGCCCGTTTCGGGTCTATTTGATGGTTTTCTAGTGTTTTTTACGTTAGCACAAGTTTTTGCCATCGAATAAGTAACCAAGGACGTGTCTAAGGCGTTGGAATCTCGAAGGATTGCACCGGGATCGATCAAAGGAGCCAACCAAGTTCAAACAAATCCCTGCCCGGTTTACAAAGGAATTTTCGCCGAAAATACCCTTGTATTTTCGGCGAAAATATGTTCACAAATCGGCTATTGGTAGCTGAAGGAATTTTCGGCGAAAGGACTAAGTTTTCGAACCGAGAAAGAAGTTCAGGAGAATCAGCCGGTGGACCCTTCATTTGCAAAGGAATTTTTGCCGAAAATCCTTCAATATTTTCGGCGAAAATATTAGAAGAAATCCGGCCCAAAAAAAGGGGACAACATAATTTACATCATAATATACTTTTCGAATCAGGATCCTACGATTTTCTCTGGAGTTCTGGAGCGAAGAGTTAGAGTTCGAAGAGCCGGAAAGAGATCGTGACGCCATCACTTTCATCTCGGAGAACCGGAGCTAGGAGTGTAGTTTACCAAAGATCGAAGTCTGCCGGAGTCGTCTAAATTAGGTTTTTCAGATTCTTTTATGTTCTTCCTCTGAATGATGAACTCTTTCTTTGTCTTTGATTCTTTTGTGATAAACATGAGTAGCTAAACTCGTTAGAGCTTAGACTAGATGAACCCTAAGTGACCAGGGCTTTAAAGCGGCCACGGATCGGCGGTGATTAGATTCGAAATTCAATCAGTTTCTCATTCATGTTTGATTTGTTCTTCATTGTTCATGTTTCTTGTCTGGATTGATCACCTAGATTAGATTCTGGTTAAGCTAAGGATAGAAGCGAACGCTCGCCTTACTTTAGAACATCGAATTGAACAATTAACCTTATAATTGGAGCGTGCCTTTCGTAGGAACCGGTTAGGGTTAATCCACTGCAAGAGTAACTCATAATTCATTAGTAATACCACCAGTTAAGTTAAGTCGTTGCGAGAGGCGACCGTACCCGGGCGACTAATTAATCTTGGTAGCTAGAACGGATAGAGCGAACGTTCGCCGGTCTTAAACCTAAGGGTAAGGAGTTATGGTGGTGTCTTAGTAATTGATTAAATGAGAATCGAAATCCGTTGATCTGTTGATTGCCAATGCTCTGGGAACGAAGGGGGATTCAAAGTCTAAGTTCGTTTGTCATCTCTGTTTTCAAACCCTAATTTCCAATCTGCTTTAGTTTAATTTGTTTTAATTTCTCTGCATTTCTTAGAATTAGAAGTCGTGGAACTCACACCACGCACAACTTGTCTGCATTCGAGTATTTTGCCAGTTTTGAAGTAGTCAATCTTAGAAGACCCTTGGAATACGATCTACCCTAGCTTTTGTTAGCTTTGTTAGTTATTTGTGTGAAACGCATCACAACGACTGCGCGTTCACCAAATTAGCGCCGTTGCCGGGGACTTCTTTTGATTGTTCGAAAGAAGAACTGGTAATTTATTCTTCTACTTTCCATCTTTCACCTTTCCATCCACTTCGATTTTACACTGGTTTTGTTTGTCTTTGTTATCTGTAGGTTTACAGGTGTATGCCTCACCGTCCTTGGACTCGCTCTCAAACCGAACAGGCTAAGAGTTCAGAGAGACCAGGTAGTTCTGCTCCACCTCTACGATCACAGATTCTGAAGAGAGGCAGATCCAATCCATTCATCACTCCGATCAAGATTGAGGAACTGAAGGAGAGTTCCTCATCTCCATCTTCACCTGTACCGTCATCTTCATCCGCTTCATACACCGAGTCACTCTCACCTCCTCCATCTCCTGCCATGGACGATAGATTACCACCACCACCACCGAATGGCGATCCACCGCCGCCGCCAACACCTGCACAGAAGAGTCTAGCAGACTACAACAAGCCGAGCGTGACTAGCGTTCGATCTGCCATTGCCGTTCCGCGCATTGAAGGAGATCCTGACTATGAGATCAAGATTCCATTCTTGACTATGATCTCTAGGGATTTACAGTTTGAAGGCAGCCCCTAGACAATCTGTGCACTCATCTTGCAGACTTCTTTGATCTCTGCAGCACTTTCAAGAGCGGAAACCTCGACAAAAACACTCTTTGTCTGAGAGCTTTCCCGTTCTCTCTGAAAGGCCCTGCTAAGAGGTGGCTTACTGGCAAACCACCTGGCTATTACACTGATTGGGATACTCTGGCTCAGGACTTCGTTGAAGAATACTTCCCTCCGGCCAGAACAACTGCTATCAAGGACAGCATCGCCAGATTCTCCCAGAAAGAAGGAGAAAGCTTGTATGATACTTGGAATCGATTCCAAGAACTTCTCTACACCTGCCCTCATCATGGATTCGAGCAGAGGCAGTTAGCTGAAATTTTTGCTCGAGGACTTCGAGAAGAATCTGCCAAGTGGGTCAATTCTCTAGCTGAAGGGGATTGCACTACACTAACACCTGAAGCTGCTCTTCTTCACTTCGCAAACTGTGCTTCCAAGTCAAGGAACTGGGAACGACAATCTGAAGGATCAAGGAGCAAGCTAGATCTCGAAGCTACAATCAAAGCAGAAGTAGAGAAGCATTTGAAGAAGTCTACCACACCAATCAAGCCGCCGGCAGCCTCTGTCTACATTGCCGATTGCGAGTGGTGTGGAGTTTGCGCACATAACGGAGGCCGTTGTCAGAATTTTGGTAAGGCAGAAGTTTGGTCTGCCGAAGAGGTAAATTTCATTCAACAAGGCTTCGTTAATAATCAGAATGGTTATGCTGGCTACCGTAACTTCAGACAGCAAGGGAACTATCAAGATAGACCTCCCTATAATGCTGGCGCCAACCATAACCAGAACCAGAATAACCACCCGGCTCGTCCAGCTCAGGATCAGAAGCCTAACCATCCGCCGGTTGGTGTCTACCAGCCGCCGCATCGCAATCCGGGTAATTATGGAACTGCTTCTGGCAATCGCCAGAATCAATATATTAATAATACCTATCCAGGGCAGCAGCATCAAAGAGAGAACAATGTCAGTGACCTGGATAAGAAGCTCAGCCAGATCATCACCAGACTCGATGATCATGACAGTCAGTTCAAGGCTCAAGCTCTTCTCAATCAAGAACAAATAGCATCTGGACAAAGAATTGAACAAGCCGTGAACAACATCTCGAGCATGGTAGCATCTGGTCAACCATTTGGCCAACTTCCAAGCCAGACAGAGCCGAATCCGAGAAAGGAGCAAGCCAAGATGGTAACCGCTCGAAAACTCCCAAACTTAATTGCTGATGCTTGTTCTGTCTTACGCAGGATCGCTGAAACTTCGGAGGAAGAAGAAGAACAGGAACCGGTGCCTAAGGAGGATGATCCTCCTCTTGCACCGTACGTCGTGAAGCCTCCTTTTCTAAGAGCATTGCTGCCAAATGCAAGGATCGAGACTGGCATGAAGGGGAACAAGGAAGGATATCCTGACATTCGTATTAAGAAACCTGCCTCTCCATATCCAACTAAGTTATCTGATCCTGGTTCTTTTACTTTACCTTTGGTCATTAATGATGTTGAGATTGAACGTTGTTTAGTTGATCTAGGAGCGTCTGTTAATGTCATGCCTATGAGCCTGTTTGAAAAATTGAGCCTAGGAGAACTTGAACCGCCTAGTATGCAACTTGTCTTTGCTGATTGATCACTTAAAACCCCTAAGGGAGAGATTAAAGACGTTGTCACTAAATGTGGTCCATTCACGTTCTTAGCTGACTATGTGATTATGGATACTAGTACGGATGATTCTACCATTCTCATAGGTCGACCTTTCATGGCTACTACTGGAACGAATATTAACGTTCCAAATGGTTCTTTAACTCTAAGGGTCGGTAAAGAAACGAAAACGTTCCGTCTTAAAGATGGCATGAAATATGACTCTAAGAATGAAGAATCTCACTGCCTAGCTGTTGAAACTGTGGAGTTGACTTCGGTCAACTCCGTTACTAATGCTTTTTCCAGTGTCTCTAGATCAGTTGTTGCTGCAGAATATTGAACAGGTTATTAAGAAGAAGCCAGAAACTTCGGTTCAGAAGCCGCTCAAGAAGAAGAATAAGGAACTGCAAGCCTCTTCTAAGCCACCGAGCACAAAACCGAGCAGACCTCGGGAAAGAACAAGAAAACGAAGACCCAAATGGTCTGGAGGCCAAAAATTCCGCCGTCTTCCACCGAGCCAGCTGCACCATCAAATCATTCCGAGAAACCGGCGTCGGAACAAGTATGGAGGGAGAAGCCGAAAGCATCTCCTAAAGAAATACTGACGATCACCGATCCTGGTGATACCAAGCTGGAGAATATGACGAAGACGAAGCCAACAGTCCTCATTCCTTCCATCGTAACACTTAAGAAGGATGACCTCTCCAGAGAACTGTTCGGACCGTTCAAGATCATTGATCATTTTCCCGATGGACATACCAAGCTCTTGCATGCGAACGGGAAGAGATTCACGCTTACCGGAGAAGTCCCGAAGCTGTACTTCATGAACTCCGACGCGAGCGTTAAGGAGAATCTGAGTTGGGATGTCTCCTAATACCGTCCAGGTATCGTCCAGCTCAAGGACGTTAATAAAAGAGCGCTTCGTGGGAGGCAACCCACGGCTGGAGTCCGTTTTTGATTTGTGTCAACCTTAGTGTTTTAGAGTCGGTTCGGGCGAGCCAAAAGTGTCAATTTGTTTGTTTTCTTATTTTTCGTGTGTAGACTGCGTGTCGTAGTGTCAGTCGCAAGTTGATTGAGGTCGTTTCGATTTTTGTGGATTTAACTGCGATTTTCTAAAGTTGGCCAGATTTGCGAAAATATTTTCACCCGAGTAGTTCAAAATTTTCGGCGAAATCGCCTTTTGAATTTTTGAACTCGGTCTCCTGTTTCATATTTTTGGTTCAAAAAGTTGAGTGTTTTCGGTGAAAATCTCTTTGAAAACCGGCAGTGCATTTAAACGTTTGTTTTCGGCGAAAACACCCTTTTATTTTCGCCGAAAATCCTTTTGAAAACCACCCAATCCTCCACTTAAAAATCCGGACTTCAGACCCTCTCTCTCCACTTGCCATTTTCGTTCCAAACCCGAAAAAAAACCCCCTCCCCTTTGTTTTTCATAATCACCGACCGCCACCACTATTTCTTGCCGCCGCCGCCATTTGCCGCCACCGCTGCCGTCGCCGACCACCGCCGCTCAACTCCCCTCTTCCTTCCGATCATTTTGAGCCCTAGAACGTTCGAATCGGAGCTCTACAGCTCCAGTTCACCGAAACCCTTGTTTTCAGAGTTTTTCACCGATTCCTCCCAAACCGTTCATTTTTAGCATCCATGGCTTCAAGGTAAGTTGTAGAAATTTTCAATACGAATCTTTTGACATATGGATTGCTGAATTTCGTCGGGGTTGACTTTTGGTTGACTTTTCGGTTTGCCTCGATTTGCGTGCCGTCTGATTTCGTGTGAACTAGGTTAGCTGAACTTGTTGAACTGTTCTGGCATGCTTAGGGAGTTCCGTGCTTAATTTCCATATCATTTGATCATGTGTTGCTATGCATACGATTGATTCTTTGTTATGTTGACTTGTGAGAAATGTCGGTTTGACCATGAACTGTTTTTGATCATTTGGCTGCCGTACGTGTTCATTCTCGTTCAGATTATCGTGTTTGCCATCTGAGATCATATTATGCCATCATTCTCCGCTTTGTGATAGTCTTGCCATGATTAGGGTCCACTTTGCTATAATGTTGACTTTCTGAATGTCGGTTTGACTCTTTGAACTCTGATTGTGCTTATCCGATTCTGGCTGTTCCTAAGCATGTATTTTATTATCTATGATTGCCGGTTAATCGGTTTTGCTTACCCCCACTCGGTTTCCCTCATTTCTTCTTGAAATTGAGTTTTTCTACTAAGTGTGGGGTAGGGTTTAAGTTTGACTAATCTAGTTTCATTCTGGTTTTAGGAACACCACTTATGAGCGCAGGACTAAGGCGCGACTTGATGGCGCCTCGAGCTCTGGAGCTGTCGCTCCCGTCACACCCGCCGTTCAGGGCCCTCCTCCAGCATTACCCGGCCGGGCTGGATACCATCGCACTCTAGCTCGTTTACCTGACCTCTACTTCGAGTGCTTCCAGAAGATCCAGCACATTCGTGGAGCTGACGTGCGCCCTCTTTCCATGGAGTCCCTCTCCGAGCACAACGAGGACTACCACCGGAATGTGCATGATGCCCTAGCACCGGCCGGCCTCCTAGAGCTGACCACCATAGCTGCCGATTTCCCAGACATTGCTCTCCAGGAGTTCTAGGCGACCTTTGATCTGGATGAGCACAAGAGAAAGCAGCGCCAGAAGGTTGTGACCTTCTATCTTGGTGGGGTGTACAGACAGCTCACCTACGATGAGTTTGCTGCTCATCTTGGCATCCCCTACGAGCATTATCACGATCATCACCTAGGCTGGGGCGACGATGATGACGACGAGGAGTACCACGCGCTCTGGAGCCACATGACTGGAGTGCCTGGTGATCGCCTCACGGGCCACGACTCAGTTAAGTCCCTCTCTCACCCACTCTTTAAATTTATTCATATGGTTTGGCGTAGATCGCTTTTGTATGTTCCAGACAAGGATCGCCACCATATCCTCAAGGAGGAGCTTATGCTTCTTCGAGCCATCCGAGAGAGCTACCCTCTCCACCCCGGCTGGGTGCTGGCACGCATCTTCCGCCAGAAGACCAGGAGGCGGACGCCACCTCGCAGACTCCTGGGGGGTAACTTCATAGGTCAGCTCATCATCTCCTTCGGCATCAGCCATGAATATGGCCCGCACATTCCACGACGCCAAGTTAGGACCGTTGGAGGAGATTTGGCAGTCGAATACGACTTAGAGCTGGACCTAAGTCCCCATGTAGCAGCAGATCCTCCACTCCAGCCTGTGGTCGAGTCGGAGGAAGAAAATGATACTGAGCAGCAGCAGCCCCAGCCGCCGCCAGAATTCCAAGACTATATACCCTCACCACATCACCAGGCAGGGTATGCTCACCAGTCACCGCCGCACATTCCCGATCCATACCAGGTGCGCCTCACCATCAGCACCGACCGCACCCCGCGGACATTGGTGAGTTGTATGAGCGACTGCAGGAGTGGCGCATCACTGACAAACGCCACTCAAGAGGCGAGATGGACTATTATGCAGCAGCATATGCGCCGCGCCGACAGGCGATATGAGGCACAGCTGGTATGGCAACGTCAGCTCGGCGAGCACCTCCACTTTCCACCCCCCGACACTCCTAACCAGCCATGATCAGGTGGTGTCCTTTTCCTTGTCCTTTCTTTTATTTATTCTTTTCGGATTTCGGTCCAACTTTTTTCTATGTGGATCCGGGACACTTGTCCCGGTTTCCTTTTTATGTTTCATTTGTTTTTGTTTTGCAGGCAATCGGTAGATTCCCTTTGCTTTGCTTGGGTAGATTCCCTCTGCTCCGAGGACCCGTGCTCATCCCCTACACCAATCATCTTGGTCCAGGTTCTTCTACTTCACTCTGAACTCTAGAATTAGTCCTGTGAGGACACAGTCCGATTTAAGTGTGGGGTAGGATGCTAGAGAACCTTGCATGAACTTGATTGCCCTTGAATTGTGTTTTTGTGTGCCTCGTGATTCCATTTCAGTCTCTCTAGCATTAGAATGCTCAGTTCTTGATTTTTGATGTTAAGTTGTTGTTCAAACCTTCATAATGATGCTTAGACTGCTTAACCTAGAACTTGAGAACCAACTTGTATACTTTGATGCTAAATTGCCTGGTCGGACCAGAATTTTTAAATCACACTTGTAGTTTGTAGCCTTAATTGCATGAAAATGACCGAATCCGACTAGCAAACCAACTGTGAGCTTTTGATCCATTGCACGTAACTTGCAATTTTAATTCTTTCTGAGTGGTTTTATGTTTGCCTGAATGAGTTAGAATTTGCATGAGACCTACTCGAGACCACACGATGACACGAGTTCTAGAAGGATAGGGGCACCTAGATTCAGCTACTAAGCCAGATAGCCTACCAAACGATAAAATCCACTAGGTTTAGACCCTTGAGCTTGGCCTGTTCTTTCGGTTCGATAATACATTACAGCCATTTCCCATTTCTTTCATTCCCCGTTGATCCCCTGTGGTTGTAGTTCTAGATTGACCTACCGGAAGTCGGTTTGTGGTAACCTGCCTATAGCCATTAAACAGGTGGTCTTAGCTAATATGTCCAGACGTGTAAACCCCTCTAGCAACTAAAAGAAAAAATTGGCACAAAAAGAAAAGAAAAAGTAAAGTAAGAAAAGAAAGGAAATTTCGAAAAAAGTGAAGAAAAGAAAAAACAGAAAAGTTTCAAAGTTTCTAGTTCAATAAAACGTTCTTCTCCCTACAAATGGAAGAACGAAGTCAAAAGAAAAAGTTCAAAAGAAAAGAAAAAATCGTGTAAAGAAAAAGAATAAGTGCTAGGTTGCTTGAGGGTATCATAGGACGAGCGTTCATTATTCCACCCGTGTTTGGTTAGACGGTAGGAAGCCATAGATTAGATTTGAGGGAAGTTAGTCGAAAGCTACACCGCACAAAGCCATCATCATACATTCCCATCATCCATCTCATTATAAACCCGAGTAGTGTAGAATTCATTACGGTCCTAGCAGGGAAGTCCTTCTTGACTAGATACTCGTGTTGTCACAGTGGTGGAGATGTGGTCGAAATGCAAACCTATGACAGAATTCGGTAACAGAAAATGATTGAGAGCAGAAACACGTCCTTAAACACAGAGAGTGAGAGTTCCCATTGTACTATACATATCCTGTGTGAGGAGTCTGGTCGGTCAGGTCAGATTCGTGCATGATTGGTTGCTAATTACTTGTCGTGTGCAGTTTATTAGTGAGACCAGGTAGTTTGGCTGATCTGTATGCATGTTAGGTTTCTTGTTCTAGGATCGATCTGTCTAATAATTCATTGTGTTTGATTGAGCTCCAATTTTTTCGATCTTATCATTTGTAAACATGAGCGTTTCTATTCAGTTTGCTTGAGGTCAAGCAAAAGCTTAAGTGTGGGGTATTTGATGACACTCGATTTGACGTGATTATCAGCCTAATTTAAGCGACATTTCTTTGCTTAAGACATGGTTTTTAGGGTAGAATAACGAATATTCAATCGATTGCCCTATCTCGTGCCATTTGTGTTACCTTGGCCCGTTTCGGGTCTATTTGATGGTTTTCTAGTGTTTTTACGTTAGCACAGGTTTTTGCCATCGAATAAGTAACCAAGGACGTGTCTAAGGCGTTGGAATCTCGAAGGATTGCACCGGGATCGATCAAAGGAGCCAACCAAGTTCAAACAAATCCCTGCCCGGTTTACAAAGGAATTTTCGCCAAAAATACCCTTGTATTTTCGGCGAAAATATGTTCACAAATCGGCTATTGGCAGCTGAAGGAATTTTCGGCGAAAGGATTAAGTTTTCGAACCGAGAAAGAAGTTCAGGAGAATCAGCCGGCGGACCCTTCATTTGCAAAGGAATTTTTGCCGAAAATCCTTCAATATTTTCGGCGAAAATATTAGAAGAAATCCGGCTGATTAGGGTTAAGTATAAATACTTAACCCGGCGGCACAAAAAAAAGGGGACAACATAATTTACATCATAATATACTTTTCGAATCAGGATCCTACGATTTTCTCTGGAGTTCTGGAGCAAAGAGTTAAAGTTCGAAGAGCCGGAAAGAGATCGTGACGCCATCACTTTCATCTCGGAGAACCGGAGCTAGGAGTGTAGTTTACCGAAGATCGAAGTCTGCCGGAGTCGTCTAAATTAGGTTTTTCAGATTCTTTTATGTTCTTCCTCTGAATGATGAACTCTTTCTTTGTCTTTGATTCTTTTGTGATAAACATGAGTAGCTAAACTCGTTAGAGCTTAGACTAGATGAACCCTAAGTGACCCAGGGCTTTAAAGCGGTCACGGATCGGCGGTGATTAGATTCGAAATTCAATCAGTTTCTCATTCATGTTTGATTTGTTCTTCATTGTTCATGTTTCTTGTCTGGATTGATCACCTAGATTAGATTCTGGTTAAACTAAGGATAGAAGCGAACGCTCGCCTTACTTTAGAACATCGAATTGAACAATTAACCTTATAATTGGAGCGTGCCTTTCGTAGGAACCGGTTAGGGTTAATCTACTGCAAGAGTAACTCATAATTCATTAGTAATACCACCAGTTAAGTTAAGTCGTTGCGAGAGGCGACCGTACCCGGGCGACTAATTAATCTTGGTAGCTAGAACGGATAGAGCGAACGTTCGCTAGTCTTAAACCTAAGGGTAAGGAGTTATGGTGGTGTCTTAGTAATTGATTAAATGAGAATCGAAATCCGCTGATCTGTTGATTGCCAATGCTCTGGGGAACGAAGGGGGATTCAAAGTCTAAGTTCGTTTGTCATCTCTATTTTTAAACCCTAATTTCCAATCTGCTTTAGTTTAATTTGTTTTAATTTCTCTGCATTTCTTAGAATTAGAAGTCGTGGAACTCACACCACGCACAACTTGTCTGCATTCGAGTATTTTTCCAGTTTTGAAGTAGTCAATCTTAGAAGACCCTTGGAATACGATCTACCCTAGCTTTTGTTAGCTTTGTTAGTTATTTGTGTGAAACGCATCACAACGACTGCGCGTTCACAAGGAGCCCGAATGCTAATCTTAGGATGCACATGATAAGAGCTAGGATCAGGCCACCTCCTGAGCCTGATCCAATGAAGGATGCTTGACCATCAAGGATGCGGGACATGGAGAGAAGATGTCAAATACATCCAAGCAAGGAATTCTAATCAAGCTAGGATTTCCCGGTTTTGGACAGATTCCTAGTTTGATGAAGACTGACGAATTTGGGCTACTTGGAGTAGAATTTGGGCCGAAGCCCAACATGAAAGTTGAAGCCCATGACGTCTACTAGTGATCTGCCAAAGGGCTTATTTTCCTTTTTAATTTGGGTATTTTTCCCAAAACCAGTAGGAATTTTCCAGCTTTCTTTATTAGAGTTTTTGTTTAGGAAGGAGTCTTTTCCTTGTAGGATTAGAGCTCGAATTTTACCTCCTTTTTAGGACTCTTTTTGTAATTCTTTATTAGTTTATTAGTTAGTTTCGTAGGAGGAAAATGAGAGCCTGTTCTCCCTTCCTCACCTATAAATAGAGGCATATACGCCTCATTGTAAGACAACTTTGAATCAAAAAAACTTTAAACTTCGGTTTTCTCTTAGCATGGAATTGCTAATCTCTTCTCGAATTTCATGGAATTAATCATCGTTTAGACGATGTTATCAACAGAAGTAATCCCCTTCTGTCGTGGAGTCATTCTACCGGACACTTAGGGTTCTCGGTTAATTGCAACCGGCGGGTCTCAAGCTAGGATTCAAGACTTACGGTGGTTAGGGTCGTCTGCCCACGGTTGTAGCGGTTCACATCACACCCCGTCATTGCCAGGATGTCGGAGCACTTTTCCAGCGGTACCAGAGGATCCAACACATACCTGTGGCTGATGTGACACCACTCTCCTTGGAGTCTATTCAGGATTTTGATGAGGAGTGCTTCAACAACGTCTCCGACTCTCTCACAGCTGCAGGACTTCTGGAGCTGACCACCATTGTGGACGACTTCCCTCCTCTCGCCTTTCAGGAGTTCTGGGCCACCTTCGAGCTGGACACCCACAAGTCCAGACAACATCAGAAGGTCATCTCCTTCTACCTCGGTGGAGTGCACAGGGACTTCACATATGATGAGTTTGCCAATCACCTCGGCATTCCACACGAGCACTATCATGACCACCACCTCGGTTGGGGCGACAACAAGGCCAGAGGCCCGAGCTATGACGCACTCTGGAGCAGCATCATAGGAGTGCCTGGTGCTCAAACTACGGACCACAACACATCCGGTTCGGTCTCTCACCCTCTCTTTAGTTTTGTTCATGCTGTTTGGCATAGATCTCTGTTGTTTGCTCCTGAGAAGGATCGCCACCACATTAGCCGAGAGGAGCTTCTCCTCCTCCGAGCTATCTATGAGGGTTACCCCCTCCACCCAGGATGGGTCCTTACTCGCCTGTTCCACAAGAAGACCACACCCATGAGGCTCCCACCTTTCCTGCTCGGTGGTAACTTCATTGGACACCTCATCACCAACCTTAAGCTCAACCAGGTTTGGGGACCTGAGGTTCCACGCCACGAACTATACACCAACGGTGCCGCCCTGGCAGTGGAGTATGACGTCCAGCTGAACGTCGGTCCTAGAGAGTAAGTACCTCCGCGTCTTTACTAGGGACTCGACTCAGATGAGGAGGATGATTCTGAGGAGGATGAGCCCCAGACAGATCCGGCAGTTCACCACCAGATACCCCCGCAGCAGCCACCTGCGGGGTTTGCACACCAACAGCAGCCTCACCATCAGGAGCCTCTACAGATGCGTCCCGGTGACTATAGGGAGCTGCTCAGCCAGATCCGGGATTGGCAGATCGACTACATCGCCACCCAAGACACCCGTTGGATTATTACTAAGTAGCACATGCGCCAGCAGAACACCAGATACGAGGCGCAGTTGGCGTGACAACAACGGCTCGAGGATTTCTGGCACATTCCCCCGCCACCTCCACCACCTGAGGAGTGATCAGGTTGTATCCTCTTCCTTGTCCTTCTTTTTATTTATTCTTTTTGGATCTCGATCCAATTTTATTCTGTGTGGATCCGGGACACTTGTCCTGGTTTCCTTTTGATCTTTTGTTTGTTTTTGTTTTGTAGGTCAAGTTTTGGTAGATTCCCTTCTCGCTCCGAAGCTCCGTGATCATCCCCTACACCAACCATCTTGGTCCAGGTTCTACTATTTCTCTCTACTCTAGTTTGGTCCATTGAGGACAATGTGTGGTTTAAGTGTGGGGTAGATATATAAATTGCATGATCTTGACTTGCTTTCTGTGATCTCGTGGCTTATCTGATTCCTCTAGCTTAGAACTGCTCGATTCTTGACTTGTAATGTTAAGTTAGTTTTCAATTTTTCATAATGATGCTCAGACTGCTTAACCTAGAACCTGTAACCAACTTGCTTGCATCGATGCTAAATTTCCTGGTTAGAACATAAAGTTTTATCACGCTTGTAGTTTTTTAAAATGATTGCATGATAATGACCGAATCCGACAAGCAAACTGATGACACTCGATTTGACGTGATTATTAGCCTCATTTAAGCGACATTTCTTTGCTTAAGACATGGTTTTTAGGGTAGAATAACGAATATTCAGTCGATTTCCCTATCTCGTGCCATTTGTGTTACATTGGCCCGTTTCGGGTCTATTTGATGGTTTTCTAGTGTTTTTGTGTTAGCACAGGTTTTTGCCGTCAAATAAAGTAGCCATGGACGTGTCTAAGGCGTTGGAACATCGAGGAATTGAACCGGAATCGATCAAAGGGGCCAATCAAAGTCAAACGAAATCCTGCCCGATTACAAAGATATTTTCGCCGAAAATTACCTATTGATTTCGGCGAAAATAACATCACAAATCAACTGGTGCCGAGTCAAAGGAATTTTCGGCGAAATCGATCAAGTGTTCGAACCGAAAACTGAGTCCAGAGAAGAGCGAAAAATATCCCCACATTTGCAAAGGAATTTTCGCCAAAAATTCCTCAAGAATTTTGGCGAAAATATTAGAGGAATCCGGATCAGTTAGGGTTAAGTATAAATACTTAATCCGGCGGCCCAAAAAGGGATATACATCATAATTCACAAAATACAACTTTTGGAGATCAGAATTCAGAGAATCCTCTCGAGTTCTGGAGCGAAGAGATAGAGTTCGGAGAGCCGGAAAGAGATAGTGACGACATCCCTTTCATCTCGGAGAACCGGAGCTAGGAGTGTTATCTACCGAAGATCAAAGTCTGTCAGAGTCGTCTAAATTAGGTTTTTCAGATTCTTTTATGTTCTTCCTCTGAATGATGAACTCTCTCTTTGTCTTTGTTTCTTTTGTAATAATCATGAGCAGCTAAACTCGTTAGAGCTTAGACTAGATGAACCCTAAGTGACCCAGGGCTTTAAAGCGGTCACGGATCGGCGGTGATTAGATTCGAAATTCAATCAGTTTCTCATTCATGTTTGATTTGTTCTTCATTGTTCATGTTTCTTGTCTGGATTGATCACCTAGATTAGATTCTGGTTAAGCTAAGGATAGAAGCGAACGCTCGCCTTACTTTAGAACATCAAATTGAACAATTAACCTTATAATTGGAGCGTGCCTTTCGTAGGAACCGGTTAGGGTTAATTCACTGCAAGAGTAACTCATTAATCATTAGTAATTACACCAGTTAATTAAGTTGTTACGAGAGGCGACCGTACCCGGGCAGCTAGTTAATCTTGGTAGTTAGAACGGATAGAGCGAACGTTCGCTGGTCTTAAACCTAAGGGTAAGGAGTTATGGTGGTGTCTTAGTAATTGATTGAATGAGAATCGAAATCCGCTGATCTGTTGATTGCCAATGCTCTGGGGAACGAAGGGGGATTCAAAGTCTAAGTTCGTCTGTCATCCTTGTTTTCAAACACTAATTTCCAATATGCTTTAGTTTAATTTTTAATTTCTCCGCATTTCGTAGATTTAGAAGTCGTGGAACTCACACCACGCACAACTTGCTTGCATTTGAGTATTTTGCCAGTTTTAAAGTAGTCAATCATAGGAGACCCTCGGAATACGATCTACCCTAGCTTTTGTAGCTTTGTTAGTTATTTGGTTAAACGTCCGAACAACGACCGGGCTGGTCATCACAAACCAACTGTGAGCTTTTGATCCATTGTGCATAAACTTGCAATTTTAATTCTTTTTGAGTGGCTTTCTCGTACTTTGAATGAGTTAGAATTTGCATTAGATCAATTCGAGACCACATGATGACACAAGTTCTAGGAGGATAGAGGCACCTAGTTAAAGCTACTTAAGCCAGAAAGCCAACCTAACGTTAAATCCATTAGGTGTAAACCCTTGAGCTTGGCCTTTCTTTCGGTTCGTTTTATACATTACAGCTAATCCCCATTTTTCATTACCCTGTTGATCCCTTGTGGTTGTAGATAGATTAACCTACCAGAAGTCGGTCTATGGTAACTTGCCTATAGCCATTAAACATGTGGTCTTAGCTATTATGTCCAGACGTATAAACCCCTCTAGCAACTAAAAGAAAATCGGCACAAAGAAAAAAAAAAGAAAAAGAAGAAAATTCAAACAATAAAAAAAAGAGTATAAAGTTTCAAAGCTAGTAGTATAGTCAATAACGTTCTTCTCCCTACATATGGAAGAACGAAGTCAAAAGAAAATGTAAAGAAAAATTCAGAAAATAAAATAATAATAATAAAGTGCTAGGTTGCTTGAGGGTATCATAGGACGAGCATACACTATTCCACCCATGTCTGGTTAGACGGTAGGAAGTCATAGACTAGATTCGAGAGAAGTTAGTCAAAAGCTGCACCACACCAAAGCCAATTCCATCATTCATCATCACTTCATCCATCTCATTATAAACCTTTGTAGTGCAGGAATCGTTACTGTCCCTTGCAAAAGTCCTTTTGACTAGTTACTCGTGTTGTCAAAGTGGTGGAGATTGTGGTCGAATTGCAAACATATGACATACTTCGGTCAAGAAAGTGATTGAGAGCAGAAACACGTCCTAAACACAGAGTGTGAGAGTTCCCTTGTACCAAATATTATCTGTGTGAGGAGTTTGGTCGGTTAGGTCAGATTCGTGCATGATTTGTGTTTACTACTTGTTGTGTGCAGATAATTAGTGAGACCAGGTTGTTTGGTTGACATGTAAGCATGTTAGGTCACCTGTTCTAGAAGTAGCAGTTTAATAATTTATTGTGATTGCTTGAACCTTAACTTGATCGATCGTGTCATTTGTGAATCTGAGTGCGTTCTAGTTTAGTTTGCTTGAGGACAAGCAAAGGCTTAAATATGGGGTATTTGATGACACTCGATTTTACGTGTTTATCAGCCTCATTTAAGCTACATTTCCTTGCTTGAATATCGGGTTTTAGGGCGATTTAGCATGTTTTCACCTAAATGCTCTAATTTATGTCGTTTTGGTTACTTTGGCCCGTTATGGGTCTATTTGATGGGTTTCTAGTGCCTTTGAGAATGCACAGGTTTTTGTTGTCAAACACATAGCCACAGACGAGCTCAGGAAGCAAAGGAACCTCAAGGAACGGCCCGAGATCAATCCAGAAATCAACCAAGCCAGAAGAAATCACTGCCCCGGCTATAACTGAAGTTTTTAGCGAGAAGTTTGAAGTCTTCACCGGAAACTATGCACAAAATTCAAAGTCGAAGACAGGAGAATCCAACCAAAGTGTCACATGAAGTCTTCGGCGAAAACTCCCAAGTTTTCGCCAAAAACTAATTCCTTTTTTTCGGTTGGAATCATAAACCCTATAAATACTAAACCGAAAGCCACATTCAATATACCTATTCCTTGGATTAATTTCCAGACTTTAAAGCTCGAGAGAGAGTTTAGAGAGTTCGAGGAGCTAGTAAGAGATCATGACGCCATGCTTCCATCTCGGAGAGCTCGGTGATAGGAGTTGAAGATCCAAGAGATTGAAGCTTCACAGATTCGTCTGAAATTAGGTTTTACTGTTCTTCCTAGTTAAAGATGTTTTTTTTGTTTGTCTTTGATTCTTTTGTTTTGAATAAGAGTAGCTAAACTCATAGAGATTAGACTAGATGAACCCTAAGTGACCCGGGGCTTTAAAGCAGTCATGGATCGGCGATAATTAAACCCAGTTTCAATCAGTTTCTCTTGCATGTTTGGTTTGTTCTTATGCTTTGTCGTTGTTTCTGCGAGTTTGAAATCAGTGTAATTGAGGATAAAACGTGGTTTTATTAGAAATGGTTGTATTGTGATTAGTGTTTTTGCTCAAAACCTTTGTTTGGAAGTTGCTTGAAATTTGTTTGAGCTTTGAGTTTAGGGTTATTAAAATGAAGTCAAACTACCATTTTACCCTTGTTAACATACATCATAATAGAATATTACTAATTCAAAGACAATAGTTCATGGTTACATATTCAGTTTAATTCCAAACAATTAAACTTTCAGTCTCATGACCAAGTTTAATTATGCATATTCAGTTTCCTGATTGCAGTGAATTCCAAAATATGAGTTGTAGTCTAGCACTACCTACTCTCCAAAAGAAACCACCATTCTTCCCAAACTTCAGTTGATGAGACTGATCAGGAAGTTGAACTTATCCTCGTCTGTCGGCAATTGACGATAGAGTTGTGCAGCTTGATCATCTTTCATTAACGCCAATGATGCAGCCACAACTTGGTCATGAGACAGCCCATCCACAACAGATATCTCACTATATAAGTTTCCACGACGGATCCTAATGTCGTCATCATGGCACAAGCTATTGACCATTCTCTCTATGTTTGCAGCAGTTTTTCTCCAACAGAGGATGAAACTTCGCTATTTCATCAGTCATTCCAGTTGCAATCAAATGATAATATATGCACATCAAATTTGGGCAGCGAACAAGTGAGACCTTCAAAGAGTGTATGAGAAGATACCTCTAGGAACCTTTAGTCCATTTGGCCTTAGGAGGGCATCACGAAGTACCCTCCCATCATGCGCAGATCCTTCCCATCCAGCAAGGGTGTAAATGAACTCCAAATTTGAATTACATACGCCAAGAACATTTATTCCTAATGTTCCTTTCCTCGTACGATATCGTTGTTTACTCTCCCTCGGCACACAAACTGTAATGATAGTTCCGTCAAGCGCTCCGAGACAATTCTGCAGAACAATGTCGTTAATAACTGTAATACTAATAGTTGCATATCACTATAATAAGTCGGTTACTAACCTTGAAGTACTTCCATCTTGGTTCCGTGGAGTTCTCGGTAATAGGTTCAGGCTTACGATATAGAATTTTATGCAATTTCAATACAGCAAATAACACAGAATGTATGACCCTACTTATTGTTTCTCCAGAATGATGAAACACTACTTGTAGGATACGATTCTTTTCATTGTGAGCTATAGTATATAAGAAGATGGCAACCATTTCATCTATGTCAATGTTCCAACTACCCCTTAACCCACCATCAGTTACAAGCAAGCGACACAGTTTCTGAAAGCATCGACAGTTCATCCTAATTAACATAACAGAAGATACATTGCCATGAGAAGTAATGGCATTCATGAAAGACCTTCTAGCTATTTGTCGAGCAATTGGAGTTTCCCAAGCAGTTTGAACTTCCCTAGACTCTAACAAATCAGTATGTATCTCCTCAATCAGCTTCATTATGAACATCAAAATTCGAAAAAAAAAATTCGAAATACATCACGATAACAGCTGCAACTTCTTTCCGTTTATTCCTGGGTGCCTCGCCATTATCCTAACATAAGGTAACCTACCGATTAGAGATTGATGAATGGAAGAAATCTCCCCTAAAAGTCTATGTATGGGCTTACCTGAACTCGTGCAGATTCAAACTGCAAGTTCCTGTATAGGAAGTTTGCTGCGGGAGGGCTTGCTAGCCGATGAATTCGTCAAAGAAGAAAGAGGAGGAAGAAGTATTCAGAAAAGAAGATGAGAAGAAGAGAAGAGATGCATCGCAGAAGAAGAGGAAGAAGAGAAGAAAGATGGAGCAGTTATGACAGCAGTGCAGTGGTAGGTTTCACCAATTAAACAATGGCATGGCATGTAATTTTTGGATTAGTAGTTGGATAGAAATGTAATTGGACAAACCCTTCAATTCACCCATTATCAAATCACTCAAAACTCAGCTATAAGTTGAGTTTTGAAATCACTCATTTTTTTGGCCGAAAACAGCTGTTTTGTGCATTTGTATTTCCGAAAAAAAACAATGGTTTTGGATGAAAAAGTGTATTCATCCAAAACACACCTCAAAATCGCAGAAACCAAACGACCCGTTAATTGCTTTTGTGCTTCTTTTCTAGCTTGATCATCTAGTTAAGATTCTAGTTAAGCTGAGGATAGTAGAGAACGTTCGCCTCACTTTAAACACCAAATCAATAGTTAACCTATTCATTGGAACAATTTCTCTTTGTAGGAACCAATTAGGGTTAATCCGCTTCAAGAGTAACTCATTAATTACTAGTAATCGCGCCAGTTAGTTTTCCGTCGCAGAAGCAAACGCACGGGCGGTCAATTAATATTGGGAGTTAGATTAGATAGAGCGAACATTCGTCAGTCTTAAACCTAAGGGTCAGGAGTTATGGTGGTGTCTGAGAACTGAAAGAATCAAGATTGAAAATCGCTGGTCTTGTGATCGCCAATGTTCTGGTGATCTTAGGGGATTCGAAATCTAATCTTGTCTGTCGTCTTGTTAAGTCAACCAATCTTTCAACTGTTTTCTATTTTTATTTCCTTTATTTTTCTTGCTTTATAGTTTAGAAGTCGTGGAACTCAGACCACGTACAACTTGTGTTAAACCTGAGTAGTTTGCCTTCATATTTGAGTAGACGATTAGAAGAGACCTGTGGAATACGATCTATCCTGCTTTGTGGTTGATAGTTATTTGATACGCTTCACAACGTTCATCAATCGCCTAAAGGCACCTGATGACACTCGAATTGACGTGATTATCAGCCTCATTTAAGCGATATTTCTTTGTTTAAGACATGATTTTTAGGGTAGAATAACGAATATTCAATCAATTGCCCAATCTCGTGCCATTTGTGTTACCTTGGCCCGTTTCGGGTCTATTTGATGGTTTTCTAGTGTTTTGCATAAGCACAGGTTTTTGCCATCAAATAAAGTAGCCATGGATGTGTCTAAGGCATTGGAACATCGAGGAACTGAACCGGAATCGATCAAAGGAGCCAATCAAAGTCCAACCAAAAGTCTGCCCGAATACAAAGATACTTTCGCCGAAAATTTCCTAGGGTTTTCGGCGAAAACAATATCACATTCTGACTGGTGCCAAGACAAAGAAATATTCGGCGAAAAGAACCTGGGATTTTCGGCGAAGATGCAAGGGAAATCCACTGATGTTCAACTAAGGAAGTATTCGGCGAAATTGATAGGCTCTCGGACCGAAAACCAACACCAGAGAAATCAACCCTTGAACCTAAAGGAATTTTCGCCGAAATTCTTAAGGAATTTTTGGCGAAAATAATACACTGTTCCGGCTAATTTAGGGTTAAGTATAAATACTTGACCCGGCGGCCCAGAACGGACACACCTCATAATGACAAATCAGAATTACGTTTCCAAGGATTCTCTCTGAATTCTGGATCGAAGAGTTAGGGTTCGAAGAGCCAGGAAGAGATCGTGACGCCATCCTTCCATCTCGGAGACTCGGAGCTAGGATTGAAGATTACCGGAGATCGAAGCTTCACGGATTCGTCAAATTAGGTTTTATAGTTCTTCTCTGTTCTTCCTACCTGAGATGTATTCCTTGTTTGTTTTCGATTCTCTTATTTCTTATATGAGTAGCTGAACTCGTAGAGCTTAGATTAGATGAACCCTAAGTGACCCAGGGCTTTAAAGCGGTCACGGATCGGCGGTAATTAGATTCAAAGTTCAATCAGTTTCTCTTTGCATGGTTGTTTTGTTCTTGATTGTTTATGTTTCTTTTCTGGTTGATCGCCTAGATTAGGTTTTTGCAAGCTAGGGTTAGTCGCCAGACGTAGTCGTTAGACAGTTCCCTGCTTTGGCGCTTAAATCTGTCTTCCTTGATCACCTAGTTTAGATTCTTGTTAAGCTGAGGATAGAAGCGAACGCTCGCCTCTCTTTAAAACATCAATTCGACCAGTTAACCTTATAATTGGAGCGTGCCTTTCGTAGGAACCGGTTAGGGTTAATCCACTGCAAGAGTAACTCATAAATCACTAGTAATTGCACCAATTAGTTAAGTCGTTGCGAGAGGCGACCGTACCCGGGCAGCTAATTAATCTTGGTAGTTAGATCGGATAGAGCGAACGTTCGCCAGTCTTAAACCTAAGGGTCAGGAGTTATGGTGGTGTATAGAAATTGATTGAATGAGAATTGAAAACCGCTGATCTGTTGATTGCCAATGCTCTGGTGAATGAAGGGGGATTCGAAATCTAAGCTTGTCTGTCGTCTGTTTAAACCTACAATTCATTCTGTCTTTTAATTTCCTTTTAAGTTTCCTGCATCTTAGTCTAGAAGTCGTGGAACTCACACCACGCACAACGTGTTTCAACCTGAATAAATTGCCAGCTTCTTCAAAGTAGTCGATTAGAAGAAACCTCGAGTCGAATACGATCTGCTATACGCTTTTTATTAGCATTAGTAGTTATTTGGTTGAACGCATCACAACGACACGTCCACCAAATTGGCGCCGTTGCCGGGGACTCTTCTATATTGTTTGAAAGAAGAGTTGGCATTTTATTCTTCTACTTCCATCTTTCATTTTCCATCACACTTCGATTTTACACCGGTTGTGTTTGTTTTTGTCTCTTGCAGGTTAAGAAAATTCAGAAGCAAACCACTTCCGATCCACCTTCCCCTACCGCAATGGCTGCTCAAAAGAGTCTTGCGGATTACAATAAGCCAAGTGCTACTAGTGTTCGTTCTTCCATCTTTGTGTCGCGCGATGAAGACGGTCCTGACTATGAGATCAAGATCCCCTTCCTGGAAATGATCTCTAGGGATTTACAATTTGAAGGCAGGCCACTAGACAATCCGTGCACGCATCTGGCGGATTTCCTTGATCTCTGCAGCACTTTCAAGAATGGGAATCTCGACAAGAACACTCTTTGCTTGAGAGCTTTTCCGTTCTCTCTGAAAGGTGCAGCTAAGAGGTGGCTCACTGGCAAACCACCTGGCTACTACACTGACTGGGAGGCTCTTGCTCAGGAATTCGTAGAGGAATACTTCCCTCCTTCCAAGACAACTGCTTATAAGAAAAACATCTCAAGGTTCAGACAGAGAGAAGGGGTAAGTTTACATGAAACTTGGGACGAATTCCAGGGACTCCTCTACGATTGCCCTCATCATGGCTTCACTCAGATACAACTAGTCGAGATTTTTGCTTGGGGTCTAAACGAAGAGTCATCTGAATGGGTTAACTCCTTAGCTGATGGAGACTACACCGCACTCACACCAGAAGCTGCTCTCCTTCACTTTGCAAACTGCGCATCCAAGTCCAGGAATTGGGAGAGACAGTTTGGAGCAGCTAAGAGCCGACCAAACCATGAAGATCAGATCAAGATCGAAGTGCAGAAAGAAATGAAGAAGATTTTCGGTAACTGGTCTTCAGAGGAAGTGAACTTTATTGATGAAGGCTTCACCAACAGTCAACAGGGCTACCCCGACTATCGTCAGTCCAGACAATCCCCTCAACAACAAGGAAGTTTCCAAGAGCGTCCTCCTTACAACTTCGGATTCAACCGGAGTCAGAATCAGTGTTTGAGCGATAGTTATAAAGATCAACCTCAGAGATCTACATCAGGGAACACAAGGGATATCGAGGTAGACAAGAAGCTCGACCTGATCATGGCAAGGCTCGATAACTATGAGGAGAAATTCGAGCTTCAAGCCGTCTTAAATCAAGAACATGAAGCTCGAGGTCAACGAATGGAGAGCATGATAAATAACATGGTTAGCTTGATAACTAGTAGCCCCCTCCTTAATCAATCCTCGGTTCAAGTCGACTCTACCATTAGGAAGGAGCACGTCAAGGCCGTCTCCACAACAAGCGACAAGCAATCAGCTGATCCTATAACTCCTGAACCAGCCATAATTCGTGATGATATAGCCATTGACGAGCCAGAGATCGAGGAGGAGAATAGAGAAGAAGAAGAGGAGGTGACTGCCCCGCCTTCCCTGACAAAGACAACACCTGCGCCACCTCTCCCTCCATATCAGCCTCGGATTCCGTTTCCTAAGGCCGCGCAATCAAAGGAGAGAGATCATGATCCCCGATACAAAAAGTGGCATGGATACTTGAAGAACACGAATATGAATCCACCAGTTACTGATGTTATCCAAGTGATACCGGAGGCTGACAAAATCGCAAGGGATCCTGCGAAGAACAAGAAGAAGAAAGAGTTGTCTCCCGCCCCCCTCGAGGAAGAATGCTCTGTTATCCAGGGCCAAGCGACACCCATACCACCCCCAGCTAAGTGTCGAGATCCCGGTGCTTTTACTTTGCCTTGCACTATTAATGATGTGAAAATTGATCGTAGTTTAATTGATCTAGGTTCTTCTATCAATGTTATGCCTACATGCCTGTTTGAGAAATTGAACCTAGGAGAGTTGAAACCAATTAGCATGCATTTAGTGTTTGCCGACAGATCTGTTAAACTGCCTAGGGGATTGATAGAAGTTGTGGTTGTCCGTTGTGGTCCTTTTACTATTCTGACTGACTTTGTTGTCATGGATACTCGAGAGGAAGATGCCACTCTTCTCCTAGGCCGACCGTTCATGGCAACAGCCGACATTAACATTAATGTCCCGAATGGCTCGTTGACATTAAGGGTCGGCAAGGACACCATGACATTTCTTATCAAGGACGGTATGCAAGTCCCAGTCAGAGAAGAGATGCACTGTTTATCTGTTGAAGCTGTGGAGTTGGCCTCGGTCAACTCCGTTACTAATGAAAAATCTAGAGTTTCTGCAGAAATCTTCTTGCCAGGTGTCGGACAGGTCCCTAATCTGAAGAATGAAATGCCGGCACAGAGGCCGAGAAAGAAGGAGGATCCGACGGCATCCCCTCCTGAATCACCAAACGTCAAAGATCCTGGCGAAGTAAAGAAGGAGAATAAAGAGAAGACGAAGGAGGTTTGGAAGCCGATTGCTCAGCCCCCGTTTGCCAAACCACCAGAACGAACCAGGATAATTCACGCAAACGGGAAGAAGTTCACACTTGCCGAAGGATCCCCAAGGCCATATTTCATGAACTCCGGCTCGGGCCTAAGAGAAATCCTGAGTTGGGATGTCTCCTAACACCGTCCAGGTATCGTCCAGCTCAAGGACGTTAAGCAAGAGCGCTTCGTGGGAGGCAACCTACGGCTGGAGTCAGTTTTGTTTTGTTTCAACCTTTGTGTTTTAGAGTCGGTTCGGGAGAACCAAAAGTGTCAGTTTGTTTGATTTCTTATTTTTTATGTGTAGTCTGTGTGTCATAGAGTCAGTTGCAAGTCGATTGAGGTCTTTCCGATTTTTGTGGATTTAACTGTGATTTTCTGAAGATGGCCGGATTTGCGAAAATAATTTTCACTGAACAGTTTAAAATTTTCGCCGAAAATTAACTATAATTTTCGCCGAAAATCGCCTTTGAAATTTCACTCAATTCCCCTGTTTCAAGTTTTCGGACCGAAAATTCACCTTGTTTTCGGCGAAACCGGCTCTGCATTTTAACTGAAATTTTCGGCGAAAATTCCCTAAGAATTTCGCCGAAAATCCCTTCGAAAATCAGCCAAATAATTCATCTAAAATCCGGATTTCAGATCCCCTCTCTCTCACTTGCCGTTTTCGAAAATTTTGAACAAAACAAACCCCCCCTCTCGTTAATTTCGTCAGGGTTGACTTTCGGTTGACTTTTTGGTTTGCCTCGTTTTGCGTGCCGACTGATTTCGTGTGAACTAGGTTAGCTGAAATTGTTGATCTGTTCTAGCATGCTTAGGGAGTTTTATGCTTAAATTTCATATCATTGGTCATGTGTTGCTTTGCCTAAGATTGATTCTCTGTAATGTTGACTCTTGAGGATTGTCGGTTTGACCATGAATTTTCTTTGCTTGTTTGGCTGCCATAAATGTTCATCCCCGTTCATATTATTGTGTTGCCATCTGAGATCATATTATGCCGTCATTTCCCGCTTTGAGATAGTCTTGCCATGATTAGGGTTCAAGGTGCTATTATGTTGACTTTTTGAATGTCGGCTTGACTTCTGATCCCTAATTATCTTATGAACGTTCCGGCTTGACATATGCATGCTTTGTGATTTATTATGATTACCGGTTACTTACTTTGCTTACCCCACTCGGTTTTCCTCATTTCTTTGTGAAATTGAGTTTTTCGACTAAGTGTGGGGTAGGTTATTAGTTAACTAATCTGGTTTCGTTTCTGGCCTCAAGGATCGTAACCCATGAGCGCAGGACCAAGGCGCGACTTGATACCGCCACTCAGGATGTCAGATGACCTATTATGCAGCAGCACATGCTAAACTCTGACGGGAGGTGTGAAGCTTTGCTGACGTGGCAACAACGGGAATTCGAGTAGCTACTCCGCTACGCTCCGGACTCTCCGTGTTCATCCGCTACACCGACCATCACCTTCCAGGTTCTTCGTATCTCTCTACTCTAGATTAGTTCTGTGAGGACACAGAACCGTTTAAGTGTGGGGTGGGAGTCTAGGATTCTACATGATCTTGCTTGCTATCTGTGATTCCGTGATTCAATTTTAAAATTTCTCTTGCATAGAATTGCTCAATTCTTGACTTTTGATGTTAAATTGACTTTAATTTTGAACAATGACGTCTAGACTGTTCCACTTAGAACCTGTAACCAACGTGTTGGAACTGATATTAAATGAGTCTAGGTCAGAACAGATCACAAATCACTTCGGTAGTTGAAACTTGAATTAATTGAATTAATTGGTTTGCTAATAACAAAGCTCGATAACACCGTTCTAAGATGATAAATGCTAGCTTCTTCCATGTTTTTCACTCCATATTTGATCACCTGTGATTGTGGCTTGAGATTAGGCGGAAATCCAATTCGAAATCTTGTGTAAAAAGTTATAACTAGCTAGGACCAAGTGGGTAAACTGTTAAATCAAGTAATACAGTTGTGCAAATCAATGTAAAGTTCTTTAAAGTGCTGAAAATAAAGCTAGGCAAGCCCAACACCTAAGTGAAGTGTTCGGGTTGAGCACTAGCAAAGGCACAAATACTGTGAGCTAGGCAGGTCCAACACCTAAGTGAAGTGTTTGGTATCGAGCACTAGTATGCAGTAAAGAAATTAAAGGAAGAAGTTGAAACTTGAAATAAATTGTGGTTTAAATCAGTCCTAGCTAGAACATGTAACGCACAGATCGAGAAACAGATGAAGTCGAGTCAATAGCCACGTCACTTTTCCTACCTCCACGTCCACATCATGGCTAGAGCTTAAAGTCTTTTTGATTAGAATGGGTGTTATCGTAGTCGGTTTATCATAATTAATTGTTTTTCCAAGAAACGATCTTTGTTAAAACCACTACTTGAAGTGTGCAGAAATTAGTGAGATCGAAAACTTGTTTGGTTGATGTTCTTGCATGTGTAGGTCACTTTTTCTTCGTGGAACAGTCTAAACCAAATTGTTAAAATTGAATCTCGGGTTAATCTCGTGTCATTTGTGAACTTGAGTGTGTTCTGGTTCAGTTTGCTTGAGGACAAGCAAAAGCTTAAGTGTGGGGTATTTGATGACACTCGATTTTACGTGATTATCAGCCTCATTTAAGCGATATTTCTTTGCTTAAGACATGATTTTTAGGGTAGAATAACGAATATTCAATCAATTGCCCAATCTCGTGCCATTTGTGTTACCTTGGCCCGTTTCGGGTCTATTTGATGGTTTTCTAGTGTTTTTGCATAAGCACAGGTTTTTGCCGTCAAATAAAGTAGCCATGGATGTGTCTAAGGCATTGGAACATCGAGGAACTGAACCGGAATCGATCAAAGGAGCCAATCAAAGTCCAACCAAAAGTCTGCCCGAATACAAAGATACTTTTGCCGAAAATTTCCTAGGGTTTTCGGCGAAAACAATATCACATTCAGACTGGTGCCAAGACAAAGAAATATTCGGCGAAAAGAACCTGGGATTTTCGGCGAAGATGCAAGGGAAATCCACTGATGTTCAACTAAGGAAGTATTCGGCGAAATTGATAGGCTCTCGGACCGAAAACCAAGACCAGAGAAATCAACCCTTGAACCTAAAGGAATTTTCGCCGAAATTCTTAAGGAATTTTCGGTGAAAATAATACACTGTTCCGGCTAATTTAGGGTTAAGTATAAATACTTGACCCGGCGGCCCAGAACGGACACACCTCATAATGACAAATCAGAATTACGTTTCCAAGGATTCTCTCTGAATTCTGGATCGAAGAGTTAGGGTTCGAAGAGCCAGGAAGAGATCGTGACGCCATCCTTCCATCTCGGAGACTCGGAGCTAGGATTGAAGATTACCGGAGATCGAAGCTTCACGGATTCGTCAAATTAGGTTTTACAGTTCTTCTCTGTTCTTCCTACCTGAGATGTATTCCTTGTTTGTTTTCGATTCTCTTATTTCTGATATGAGTAGCTGAACTCGTAGAGCTTAGATTAGATGAACCCTAAGTGACCCAGGGCTTTAAAGCGGTCACGGATCGGCGGTAATTAGATTCAAAGTTCAATCAGTTTCTCTTTGCATGGTTGTTTTGTTCTTGATTGTTTATGTTTTTTTTCTGGTTGATCGCCTAGATTAGGTTTTTGCAAGCTAGGGTTAGTCGCCAAACGTAGTCGTTAGACAGTTCCCTGCTTTGGCGCTTAAATCTGTCTTCCTTGATCACCTAGTTTAGATTCTTGTTAAGCTGAGGATAGAAGCGAACGCTCGCCTCTCTTTAAAACATCAATTCGACCAGTTAACCTTATAATTGGAGCGTGCCTTTCGTAGGAACCGGTTAGGGTTAATCCACTGCAAGAGTAACTCATAAATCACTAGTAATTGCACCAATTAGTTAAGTCGTTGCGAGAGGCGACCGTACCCGAGCGGCTACTTAATCTTGGTAGTTAGATCGGATAGAGCGAACGTTCGCCAGTCTTAAACCTAAGGGTCAGGAGTTATGGTGGTGTATAGAAATTGATTGAATGAGAATTGAAAACCGCTGATCTGTTGATTGCCAATGCTCTGGTGAATGAAGGGGATTCGAAATCTAAGCTTGTCTGTCGTCTGTTTAAACCTACAATTCATTCTGTCTTTTAATTTCATTTTAAGTTTCCTGCATCTTAGTCTAGAAGTCGTGGAACTCACACCACGCACAACGTGTTTCAACCTGAATAAATTGCCAGCTTCTTCAAAGTAGTCGATTAGAAGAAACCTCGAGTCGAATACGATCTGCTATACGCTTTTTATTAGCATTAGTAGTTATTTGGTTGAACGCATCACAACGACACGTCCACCAGCACCTGAACCGCCTAGGGAATGTACCGAAGGGGCTCAACAGCCTCGCACCTAGCAATAACTAGTGGGGCTGAGAAATCCTAAACGGTTAGGATATCCTCCTGTTGAGCTTCAGGATGATCTAGCATGATTTCAGTGCCTTACCTCAAGATAATGGCGGAGAAGGTCAGCCCAACATATGTCAAGCTATAAATACAACACAAGTCTCATCATAGAGGACAAACTACATTTTGGTAGGGAAATATTTCATCGGTACGTACACATAATCCTTCTGTTTCTTCATTATCCATACATTGTATTATCGCCCTTAGACTCACTACTTTACCCTATACTTTCCATATGATGTGCCTCATACCTAAATCAGGTGACTAAGGTTGACTAAGGCGATCGAGATGACTCCAGACTATTGTTCAAGCGATCGAGCATGAATAATTGGAACGCAAGATAGAGGCTTTAGTACACTACATTAAGACATTCCTTAGTATTGCATTTGGGAATGACCTTCGAGGGCTATCGAAAATGAGAACGATATGTGGATCCAAAGTCTCAAGTGGATCCAGGGCAAGGGAGACATCTAGGTGATGACCTCAACCATATCTTAGTTCACAACACCGACATAGAAATTGTGTCACAAGCGGGGGCATGAGATAAATGGAAGCACATGTATCAAAGCGATGGCCATGGAGTTGAAGCTTGTTGAGCTCTAGAGCAAAGGTCTAGGTCGCCCCAAGGATTTGGAGCAAAGGGCGACGAGACTTGCTCACAACACTGAGATGGTGCAACAGTTTCAGCCACTTATTAAGGTCGGAGTAAGGTAATTAACTATTCAACAATCGCTCACAAGAGCAATATTTGTTGAATAGCTACTTGTAGGACTCGTACCACCCAACTTGAACAAGTATACAAGGACAAGTAATATACATGACCACGTGGTCTTGGAGGTCCCAACGCAAGATACTATAACATATTTCCAAGTGCACTTACAAACTTTTCAGATCGCTATGCAAATGCAAGGGGCAACGACGCAACATACTGTAACATATTTCCAACAACTCTTGGAGGTCCTGCTAGAGAGTGGTACATGAACCTCCTAGAAGGAATCATAGACTCATGAGATAGGTTCACCCAGATCTTCTTTAGGAAGTATGAAAGAAAGAGGAACAAGAAAGTCCAAGCATAGACTCTAGTTTGTCTAAGGCAAAAAAGGAGCTAGGAGTCAGTCAAGGACTTCTTTGATCGTTGGACAGGAGTGGTCCAGCCGATAAGAAATATCATTATTGATTTGGCAGGTGCAAGTATGATCCAAGCTACTCATAATAAGTGATTGAAGGAATCACTTGTGAAACACCCTCCAATAACAATCTCATAGTTGGAAGCAAGGATTAATTAGATGATTCTAATAGAAGAACTAGCGGAGAGGGCCCAACAGAAAAAAGGACATGTCAATAAAAACCAAAATGGAGAAGGATGGAAAGGTCACCTAACAAAAGGAAGTTGGGAAAATAGGTGAGAATATACTCATTTGAGAAAATCATGGGGAAGGGTGTTCGTGTACATGAGTGTTGTCATGACCGGACCGGACCGGCCGGTCCGACCAGAAAAACCGGGAACCGGTGCTTAGTCCGGTCCGGTCAGCCCCTAAATCTCCACCGGTTGAATTTGGCTTCAGAATCCGGTCGAACCGGAAAACCGCCCAAAAACCATCAACCCGCTGATGTCGGTTCCAAGCGGTTGAGTTGTAGTCTTCTTCGAATCCCTCGCCGTTTGGACTTCTCTTCGTCGGACGAAGCCCAACCCACCAAAGATAGAGTCGCTGCATCTTCTATTGGCCAGCGAATCTCCTCCGTCAAGTCCTCATCTGCCCCATTGTGATTCCTGTCCGACATAGCCTCCATTCATCTCGGCAACAACTTTCAATTCGCCGCCACTTCCATTCGTTGAACCATCCAGCGTCGCCTCTATTCAACCCGGCAACCTCCGTGACGCTGCCTCCATTCACCCGCCGTCAACCCCGCCGTGCCGCCTCCCTTTCTGTTTGTTTGATGTTAGAAGAAGGGAAAATTTGATAATGGGAAAAGAGATTGGGAAAATAAGAAAAAGCGGTGCATTTAGATTAGATTTATTAGGGTTTCTCTCTTTTTGTTTATATAGCAAATTAGTTTTACGTTTTGATACCTATAGTTTAGGTAATTACTAATACTATCACAGATTTATTAATTTATTTAATGAACGGTTTTTTTGCACCGGTTTTTACGGTCCAATCCCGGTCGAACCTTAAACCCTTGAACCTCTCGTTTCACCGGTTCGATGACCGGTCCGGTCCTGACAACATTGCATGCAGCACAAGAACTTTTGCATATAATGGCTCATGCCACTAAGAGGTGACCCTAAGAAGCAAAACCAAAAGAAGTTTTGTGATTTTAACGAATCAAATTGTCACACCACAAAATAATGTAGAGAGTTAAAAAATGAAATAGAGTGATTAATCTAGGAAGGAAAACTACTAGAATTCGTTTTTAGTTCCAAGAAAAAGGAGAAAAGTCCCACTCGTGGCAACGAAAGCCCATCGCCTGAGAGAAAATCAAAGAAATGAGTCTTCGCCAATTATATGAGTCGTTAGGCGAAGGCGAACAGAAGAAAAAGGCACGTTTTAAAATAACTAAGGTTTACCAAGACCATTTTTAGGGGTGAAAGTTGCTCGGCTAAAAAGGAAAAAAAACGAAAGGGGGTGATGATGATTGATAAAAAAGACTATAGATTACCTATTGGTTTCACAGGAGTAACATGCAACTAGTGGAGACCTATGCTTGAAAATGATGCTCATCAAGGTCATAACACTCTATTTCCTATTGAAGCTAGGAGTAGGGTGGAGAGAGCCATGGTGATTGAAGGTAGCTCAACATGCATTTTCCTTTGGGACTTGTTCAAGCAGATGAAATTACTAATAGAAAGTTTGAGTCAGACAAAGACCATCATCATCGAATTCTCTAGTAAGAAAAAGACATATCTAATTTAATGGTTCTTAACTATGTTCTCATATGAGAACAATTTGTAGTATTCTCACGCCAGGCAATGGCGGTACCAAGGGGGAGCTAGGGGGAGCCACGCGCCCCCTCCCCCGGTATCGAGTTTAAAATTATATTTTTTTTTTGGTATTTTTGGAATTTGGCGCCGGGGTATTTGAAGTTCGGCTCCCCCATTATGTTGTTTCGGTGAAATGTTATCTTAAATTTTACATAATAGTTACTCATAATCCACTTATAGTATTTAATAATTAAAATATTTGATCATAAATTATCCAAATTTGGAAAAAAATTGCCGGTGGCACATATAATTTTTTTTTCTAATTAAGCAACCCATAATCAAAACATTTATTATGTATTTTTACTTAATATTAGATGAATAAAAATTTTCTACTATTATCCAAATTTGAAGAATTGTTTTTTGCCGGTGGCATCAATTTTCGATTTACAATTCGACTCCCCCCGTATGTCAATCCTGGTTACGCCATTGACGTCAGGGACTCCCATCATCATCGATAGTCAAATAAGATGATAGACTGTGAAACTATGCGACAACATCAATGAAACTTCATTTTTTTTAAATAATATATTGGTTCTCTTTTTTCTTTTCTTTCAATGGCTCACTGTAAAGAAAGTGTGTGTGGCAGGCAGGGTGTGGACTGTGGAGGGGGATGGTGGTGACTGGTGGTGGCAAAGAGGGACATGGTCGTGTCGGCTTCAACCAAACATTTCATTTTCTCACTCCTCACACACACACACACACACACATACCATATCACCCAACCAATCCTGCCTCCATTACTACTCTGCTACCACTATTTTGTACTATTTCATATTTTATTACTCTTCTTCTTTACCCTTCTCTCTCTCTCTCTGTCTCTCTGCTCCCTTCCCTTCTTCCCCAATCCTCTCGATCCAATCGATTCTTTTTCCGATTCTTCGAAAACCCCAAGACTCAGTAGCCAAACCCCATTTACCACCCCTCCTCCTCCTCCTCCTTGTTTCGATCCTTTGCCTTCTCATCCTTCAGTTTGACCTCACTGTTTTTACAAAAGGTATGCTTTCTGCTTTGGGTAAACACCCCCACTTGTTTTCTCCGCATTCCTGTTTCTGGGTCTGTTGCCGATTTTGATTCTGCTTCTAGGATGAGCAATTAGGGAGGAAATTGAATTTCAGTTTAGGGTTTGGTCGGAAGGTTTTCTTCTTGCGGTGAAATTAGGTCTAGTGTGTTCTTTAGTATTTCCCTCACCTTTGGTTTTAGATCCTCAAATAATGTGTTGATCGTTGGGGTTTCTAAGCGCGGAACTTAGTTTGTCTCTCTTGACTTTTATTTGACTATTTGGGACTTGATCCATTTCTGTTTTCTACGGTTCTGATGTTTCGGTTCGGATTTGTTGCTTTTTTCCAGTATACTAAGACTGAAAACGTCTGTTGGAATTTTGTTGGTTTTCCTATTTGCAATTGAAGTTGCATACTTTGATTTGAGAAGAAACTACAGCAAACTTACATTGTCGGGTTGTTTGTGAGGCTTGTAGAGCTGTAGGACGGTGTTGTTTTGAAAGGTCTGCGGTTTCTTTGGTAAATTTTGAGTGGCTGAACTGCTTAAGCTAAATCTCTCGACTTACTTGCTTGCATTATTTTGAGATGGAGCTTTTTTCTAGTGGCACATGGCGAACGAGTTATTAAGGTCCTTAATTAGCCAACGGACTTAAATGTCTCATTAATGATTCTTCCTTTTATGGTGTTATTATTAATTTCTTCTTCCATTGTGAGGGTTTCTGCAGATCGACCCGATTGCTTGCTGTGGACTTTGACTTGCTTTGTTATGGCATTCACTGCTACAAATCATCCATCTGGAGCACACCCCCATCCAGGTTTCTGCTTATAGTAACTTTGTTCATATTGTGTTAACTCTGCTTTCTGGTTTAACTTAAAAATAGTGCTACAAATGAGGTCCAAAGTGGGGGTGTGGTAGGAAACAAATGTAATGATAGTGGGATGGCTAATCCTATTCAATTGAGTTCTTGGTCTTGTATTACCTTGGTGGCACTTCTTTCTACCGATAGTTTTCTTGAGAGAAAATGCCTTGATTGTACTCGTTATGTGTAATAGTATGCTGATAGACTGAATGTGGGAGGAACTAATAACTTGATATAAAACATGATAATTAGTATAACTTTGCATTTTCTCTTACTGTGATGGAGGATAACTCTGATTCATTACTGTTAATAGGGGCTGCAATGATGCTCTATACAAGGAGCTTTGGCACGCATGTGCTGGACCTCTTGTTACCCTTCCCCGGGAAGGGGAAAGAGTGTACTATTTCCCACAAGGTCATATGGAACAGGTGCATTAAATTTATATCCTTGGTTCTCTCAATTTAATTGGCTGTTCGAAAGATGCTGTATTTGGTGGGCTTCCTTTTTTTCTCCCCGGGTTGCCAGAGCTCGTTATCTCATATATGCTGAATGTGTCTATCCTTTTTATCCAGCTTGAAGCTTCAATGCAGCAGGGAGTAGAACATCAAATGCCCATGTTCAACCTTCCATCAAAGATTTTGTGTAAAGTTGTTAATGTACAGCGCAAGGTTAGTCGAATTGTCGTAATTCTTTTGGCTTCTCTTGTCTCGTACGATTATTTCTTGCCTTATTTGCAAGCTAGTTGTATGATTTTGTTCAAGTTTCTAATTCCTTTTTGTGTTTATAGGCTGAAGCTGAAACTGATGAAGTTTATGCTCAAGTTACTCTGCTTCCAGAGCCAGATGTAAGATCCCTCTCTGTATTCGAAAAGTTCAATGATAATTGTCTTGTCCTGTCTTTCTGTTTTCATCATACCTGACTTCTAATTTCTTCATGAATCAGCAAAGTGAGATAACCAGCCCTGATTCACCCCTACCCGAACCTGAGAGATGTACGGTCCATTCCTTTTGCAAGACACTTACAGCTTCTGATACTAGTACCCATGGTGGTTTCTCTGTTCTCCGAAGGCATGCAGATGATTGTCTACCTCCACTGGTTAGCGTCTGGTTCTTTTTTATTACAGGTGTGGCTATGTTGTAGTTAAAACTCCGGCCCCTGACTGTCTTATTAATTAACATCTCTACCAGGACATGTCCCAGCAGCCACCTTGGCAGGAATTGGTTGCAACAGATCTTCATGGCAATGAATGGCATTTCCGTCACATTTTTCGAGGTGAGTCTTTAAGAAGAGCTGTGAACTCTTTGATGGCTTATGTTGTCACTAAAGGCCTATACATTCCACAACTTTCTCGTAGTGTATTCTGTCACTATGTTATGAATGATTCTTAGCTTTAGTATATATACTGGTTACTTGTGGAATATATATAATTCTTGTTAAGCTTAGTTCGTAACTTCTTGAGGCTGTTAGGCTGCTGATGTGCTCATATGGATTACAGGTCAACCAAGGCGTCATTTACTAACCACTGGTTGGAGTGTGTTTGTTAGCTCTAAAAAGTTAGTGGCAGGGGATGCCTTCATCTTCTTGAGGTAATATCATTACAAATCATGGACTTGCCTTCGATTTGTTATGGAGCAGTGTGTTAATACAGTTGGTTGTTCATCCATTATTTTGCAGGGGAGAAAGTGGAGAGCTTCGTGTTGGCGTTAGGAGGCATATGAGACAACAGACAAACATGCCATCTTCTGTAATATCTAGTCAAAGCATGCATCTTGGTGTTCTTGCGACTGCTTCTCATGCAATCGCAACTGGAACTCTTTTTTCCGTCTTCTACAAGCCAAGGTTTGTTTTTTTCCTTAATTCTTCAGCAAACTTATGCTTCGTCCGAGTTGCTGGTCATTTGTTTATAACCTTTATGTTCATAAGCTTTGTTGCTCTTATGAAAGTAAATTGATCTTAAAAGGTAGCTTTATGTTTCAGGCTGTTGTTTATAGCCATTGTTTATGAACACTATAATGTAATATTGGCTATGGTATTTTATCCATAATACTGTTGTAAGAGAATATGGTGATGGTATCTAAAGATTTTGTGGACCTTATTTCTTTAACATTCTGGCTTAGACATGATTGGGCTCAAACATATTCCTCCATGATGCTTATGTTCATCTTATAGTGAGTTAGGCTTGCTGAAGAAGCTTTACACCTGTGTGGATCTAGGTAGTTGATTTTCTCTAGGTTGAATCAATGGTTGCCTTACCCTTTGTTGGAGTTGGGAACTGGAGGTAATTTTTATTTTTTTGCAGAACAAGTCGGTCTGAGTTCATTGTAAGTGTCAACAAGTACCTTGAAGCCGTGAATTACAAGCTGTCTGTTGGAATGAGGTTTAAGATGAGATTTGAGGGCGAAGAAGTTCCTGAACGAAGGTATTATATATGGAAATTTACTGTATAGAGCATTTGTTTCAACTGTTTGGTTATGTATTGCCATATTTTCTTCTTAAACTACAGGTTCAGTGGCACAATTGTTGGAGTTGGGGAAAATGTATCATCTGGGTGGTCTGATTCTGATTGGAGATCTTTAAAGGTTAATGAGCCTTCTGTCTAGAATTTTATTCGGAATGATAGCTATTCTAGGTTTTCAATCTGTCTTGTTGATGGGCATTGTGCAAATAATTGATTCATATATCTTAAAATCTTTTCTAATGTTTTTCATGTGGTTGTAACCTCCCAGGTACAATGGGATGAGCCAGCTTCAATTTGGCGTCCTGATAAAGTTTCGTCTTGGGAATTGGAACCACTTATAGCAACCACTCCTTCTACCACTCAACCTATGCACCGGAATAACAAGCGGGCCCGACCATCAGTTATGCCTTCACCGAGTCCTGATCTTAATGTCCTCGGTTGGTTCTCCTTTTTTATCTGCATGCTATAATTTGGTTCAAATGACTAGTATCTATATATTGATATTGTGTTGTGTGTTAGGCATGTGGAAGACACCAGCTGATTCCTCCAGTCACTCACCTGTTGATTCACGGCGTGGATGTCTGTATCCATCACCCACTTATCCTGCAAAAACAAAGCCCAGTTCTCTTGGCTTCAGCGGATATAGTCCGTTATCTGCAGTGACCACCAATCCTTCAATGTATTGGCAGAGACCGGTGGAGGGTGTTACAGAGTCCCTTTCCCCAGCCATCAACAGAAGTGTTGGGGACATGAAGCAGGGCACAGGAAATGGCTACAGGCTGTTTGGTATTCAACTTGTAGATAACTCCAATATGGAAGAAACATCACCAGTTGGTGCTGTTCTACAACCTGCAAGGCCCGATTGTCCAATTTTGTCAGTAGATGCGGAGTCTGATCAGCAGTCTGAGCCATCAAATGTCAATCGATGTGAAATTGCCTCAGTAAGCTGTGATCCTGAGAAATCAAGTTTGCGATCTCCCCAGGAGCAGCATAGCAGGCAAGTCAGGAGCTGCACAAAGGTACGCAACTCATTTACCATCTAATGTTTGCATTCTGTTGGAAACGCATCTCCTTCTCCAAGTTGCATCGCTTTCATTTCGTGTTTTGACAGTTGGTGTCCCCAAATTTTCACATGATAGTATATCATTATACCGAAAGCTTACAAAGAGAAGCAAAAGTCATAATTTATCTGATTATGTTTTATGTGTATTGTTCTTTTTGTTTTATGTTTTATCTGATTGTGTAGGTGCATATGCAAGGGATTGCTGTTGGAAGGGCAGTTGATTTAACACGGTTTGAGTGCTATGATGACCTGTTGAGGAAACTGGAGGATATGTTTGATATTCGAGGTGAGCTTAGGGGTTGCACTAAGAAATGGCAGGTTGTGTACACGGATGATGAAGATGACATGATGATGGTTGGGGATGATCCGTGGCAGTAAGTTCATTTATCCCTTTGCTAATTTCAATTCATACTAAGAAGTTTTCCTATTCTCAGATGCTGATTAATTGGATATTTTCTTGGTGGGTTATCACATCAGTGAATTCTGTAGCATGGTGAGGAAGATCTTCATTTACACATCTGAGGAAGTGAAGAAGATGACAGCAAAGGTAAAACTACCAGTTAGGGAAGATATGAAAACAGCCAGTATTGGTGATGCCGATATGGATGGAGCAGCAGCAGCAGCTAACATGGAGGATCAATCATCCATTATTGGGTCTGAAAGCTGAGAAACTCGTCAAGCGTTTGGTTTTCTACCCCGAAATGGCTGGAAGTCGGGGGGTATGAAATTGGCGACGAGGGAAGAGCCGCAGAAGTTTTGTTTATAGGTTGCGTGATGTGGCGTGGCTTGCCCTCGGTTTGGTGTGGTTTCAGGACAGGAACCATAATGGTGGTTTGGCTGAAGATGAGATTTTGGGATGGTGGGTTTTGTATCTGCCATGCATTTCCTAATTCCAATTTGTTTTCTTCTTCTTCTTCTTCTTCTTCTTGTTTAGGGGTAAGAATGTGGTTCATGCTGGTTCAGATTCAAGAAGGGCTGGATACCCATGCTACCTGTCCCATTCTGTGAATGGAAGAACATACTGTGTTTTTCTTATTAAAAAAATTGGCATTCTCTGCCTTGTTGTATATAGAATCACTGGTCTATTTGGACATGCTTCCAACTCTTGAACCTTGAACACTGTAACTTTACTGTTTCTAGTATGGTAAAAAGTTTCTGACAAAAAAGAAAAAAGAAAAAAGAAAACACACGTTAGGTACTAATTTTTTTATTTTAGGTACCAATTTGTTTATATAGGATACCATCATTTGTTAGATTAGGTACTTGTTTTGAATTTGTAGGCGCCTGTTTTATCAAAAATTTCATACAAGGCATCAAATTTATAGATTAATTTTACTATAATATAATTATAATAAGATAAAATAGCACTTTGCCCCTTTTACTTTGCCAACTTAACAGATAGCCCCTTGTACTACAAATTTTTCTTTTTACCCCTTTTACTTTGATCACTTTGCCGTTTTGGGGTCCTTCAGTTTCAACTTTCATCTCTATAATGTTAATTGATGTGCACTCGGTACACCATGTTAGCTCTAAATAGTCATGTACTAGCTTACTAACCGTTTTCTTAGTGGAAATATAAATATATATAATTAAATAGGTTAAAATTGACGAACAAAATGTGTGGTTTTAAAACCTTTGGTATTTCGCTATACTCTTCATAATGCCTCCCTAGTTTACTTTACTGATCAACTCTTCGTCGCTTGCCTCTGATATCTCTCTCCGTCGGGTGTGGATGTGTTCATATTTAATGTTACGGAGAGAAAAGTTGGAACGAAAGGATCTAAATTGCAAAACAGTCAAAGTAGGAGGAGGTAAAAAAAAATTAATTTATAGTATAGGGCTATATGTAAAGTTGTCAAAGTAAAGGTGTACCAAATTGCTATTTTTCCTATTTTACTGTAGTAATTATAATAATTAATGTTGTTAACAAACAACAACATAAAAGTTGGCCCAAAACTCACGTATCACTCGTGAACAGAAGATAATCATACCGTTCTACTTAGCCAATGGCTAATTTAAATGGAATACGTTACAACTAAAGAGAATTAAATGAAATAGCTTAAGAGTTGAGACATCATTTAATTTTGTAGCTGGTGAGCCATTGTTGGTTTGACGAGGAGTAACGGTAACTAGCTCTGAAAGTCGTAAAGCAGAAAAACAAAGGCTCCTCCTTTTCTTGTCCTTTTCTGGACTATCATCATCAAAACCTCAAAGGGGTCACGTCATTCAATCTATTCATCGGCTCCATTACTACTACTAGTTGCATCATACATCAAAACTCCAGCTACCCAGTTGTTTTTAAGCAACGATTCCTCTTACCATGTTCAAAGCAGTGAAGAAACTCAAGAAGTTTTGGCCCAGAAAGAAGAAAAAGAAGAAGCCATATGGCTACTGCCATCATCAACCTGATCCTCTCCACCACATAATTACTTCTTCTTCTTCTTCTTCATACCATTCCTCCTCCTACGCATCATACTACATTCCACCTCCACCACCACCTCAGCCGTCGGCTCCACCACTACCTCCATGGCTCGAAACTTCCCCTTTGCTGCAAGCTCATCCAGATCTGTCATATTACCCAACTCACGTCCAGGAACAAACTCCATCAAACTCTGTGATTGATACTGCTACTACTGCTGCTATTGCTGGGTCATCATCATCTTCGTCTTCTACTTCTTATCATCAGTATATGGATCCACTCCCTGCAGCTTACGGAATCCCTGTTGTGCAGCAGAGGGAGGAATCAGCTGCTGGCTTCTATACCTTTTTTGTTAAATTTGGTGCCAATCTATTCGGTTGCTTCCTCCCCTGTTTCCGGATTCAGGAAGTTCCTCCCAGATATAACAAGCCACTGGAGCTTACTTGCGAGTAATTAAGCCTACAGTGTCATTTCTTCCATCCATTCGGCTCTCCCTCATTTTTTCTGGGTTTCAATTTCTGGATTTCATGTATGTAATAGCTCAGATAATAAATCGATTTGTCTATTAAACAGAATGTATTTGTCAGTACTGATCAAAGAAAAGTTCATTTAACAATTACAGAGCAACCCAAAGCCCTCTTTCAGTGCCTACAGTAATTGGTATTCACATCCACCTTATTAATCATGGATCTCTTTAAGCTCAATCTTGGAGTCGATTTTGACTCGATCGCCAGGATGAATCTTTCCAAAGCATTGTTGTGAAGCAACGAAAGGAAATCAATTACACTACAAGTACGTAACAAAGATGCCGCAAATACAATGTCTCTCTTTGATTTTCCAAACAGCTTGTTTCGAATTTTCGCCTCTAATAATGGATTTTTCTGTTTTTATAAGCTGCTGAAGCACTTCCTAATAGGTCAAACAAGTTAAAGCATTCTGCTCAATTCAGTTTTGTTCAAGTAACATATTGGTCACTAAATATTTTTAAAATGACAGAGACTATTATTTGTCACTGACCAACGTGTGAATTCATGAAATGAGTTTCTAGAGATGATGTTTATGATCATCTACTTCGTAAGGCATTTACAAGTTGTTACACTTTTTGAAAGCAACATGGAGCGTTCAACTTTTTGAACAGGATCGTGTTTTCAAAATAGTGTTAGTGAAGTGGAGGTGTGGAATTTTTTTTTTTTTTTTATGAATGTAGGTGTGGAATCTTGATCATACAAATTCGACTCATGCTCTAGTCAATGATGTTTTCAGTCTTTTTGCTAAAGAATTGAATGATGTTGAATGATGTTGAATATATGAATATTGATCTTGAAGAGTCTATGTATGAAGATAATAACAACATTGAAACGAATAATGTGAGCCAAGAGCCACATGTTGACAATGAAGAGTGGGTTGAATTACTAAAAGATAGAGATGAAGCTTTGTACAAAGGATGTACAAAGTTCTTAAACCTCTTTTTCATTTTGAGGCTATATCACATCAAGTACATGCGTAATATTAGCGACAAAGCAATGTTGATAATCATTGAGTTTTTACATGAAGCATTTGAATTTGCTAAAATATTGTCATCAAGATATGCTGCAAAAAAAGACCAAATCTCTTGGATTGGGATATACGAAGATTGACACATGTGAAAATGATTGAGCTTGGGCCGGCGACGAAGGTAAGTTTCAAACACTTACCGGGGAATCTGTCGAGCTTGGGCCTGTAATAGATGTTAAGCAGATATAGAGAGAAATAGTTGGTGATGAGAGTAATGATTAATGACAGTGTAATTTGAAGTTAAAGTGTGGGGCAAAATTGTCTGAAAAAAGTAATATCAATATCACCCCTACATATTCTAGGGGGGGTAGAATATGTGGGGAGTGATATTGATATAACTTTTCCCCAGATATCCTGATATGTGGTACGAAAAAAACAGTGACAACTCGAATATCATGATATTTGCTGATATCAATATCAAAATTCTGTTACCAAACGACCCCTGTATCTATATTGTGGGAATGATATTAATGAGAATTCTTGCAGGGTTTGTAAGCTTTCTAGATACAAAGAAGATGGTAATAAAGAGGTAGTTAATGAGAAGAAGAACAAACAAAGATGAGTGAAAATATTTCGAGGACTGTAACACACTAAACTCTATAAATAGTACATGACCAAAATGCCCCAGGGTGGACAAAAGACTCGTTAAAACCGAAAACTCCATAAAAATTATAAGCCTAACTTAGCTCTAATATTGTCATCAGAGTTATGGACAACATTCTTTTAGCGAAGAACTGGTCTGGATGTATAATCACACTAGAATCTCACCTCGTTGCACAATTAAGGTGGACCTTATAAATGCATTTGACTCTATACATTGGGCGTACCTGTTCAATATTCTTGCTGCTATAGGGTTTCCTTAGAAGTTTATTGGTTGGATAAAAAATTGTGTAAACACGACCTCTTCTAGTATTTCTATTATGGTGGTGGGTTACATGTTTTTTACATGTGAGACAGGGAGATCCTCTCTCTCTCTCTTTATGATTGCAATTGAATGGTTATCTCGTCTATTAGATATTGAGGGTTTGGCCAAGAGACTTCTCTTATCACCCACAATGCCTAAAACTCAGGTTGACGCACCTAGCATTTGTGGATGATATGATGATTTTCTCGAATGGCAGCTATTATTGGTTGGAGGTAATTGTCTCTACTCTCCATAAATTTGCAAAATGGTTAGAGCTTAAGGTAAATCCAGAAAAGTGTGATATCTTTAGTGCAGGTGTTCCAGCTAGCACACTTATGCACATGAGTGATTTCTCGTAATTCGGCCTTGGAGTCCTTCCAGTTCTATATCTGGGACTACCTCTCGTTGCTAGTAAGCTCACTATTCGAGTCTGTGACTCTTTAATTCAGAAGATAACTGCTAGGATCAGAGGTTGGAGTGCTCACACCCTGAGTTTTGACGGCGACTCCAATAGTAAACTCGGTTTTGCTAAGCCTCTCACAATTCTGGATGAGTGTTTTCTCTTTGCCTTTAAGTGTCATAAAGCATATTCAATAGGTCTGTGCTTCGTATCTTTGGGGTGGCGATGAGAACTCTGGTAGGAAGGCTAAAGTGGCTTGGAATGAGATTATTTATCCCAAAAAAGAGGGGGATTTGGGCTTGAGTCACATGAAACTGTGGAATCAAGCTCTTATTTTCCGTCTGCTTTGGGATATCTTTGCTAGTTAGGGTTCTATCTAGGTGGTGTGGCTTCAACTCTATCGGATTAAGGGGAGAGACCTTTCGTCTTTGAGCACATGTAATGGTTCCTGGGTTTGGAGAAGGATGTTAAAACACAGGTCAACTTTCCTTTCACATTTCTCTTATGTAAATGGGAATCCAAAGTGGGAAACCCTTGTTTGTCCCGGGATGAGGGTTTCTATCATCTGGAACACCAACCGAGCCGTTCGTACGAGAGTTGATTCGTATTCTCTAGTTTGGGGTTTTGGTAGTCGTCTGAGGAATTATTTCTTTTCTTGGCTCCATCTGTTGAGAAGGTTATCTACTAAGGATAGACGGATCAAATGGGGGATTTCAGTTGATCCGAGCTGTGTCTTATGCGACTCATGTTTGCCAGAAACTCATGACCATCTGTTCTTTAGGTGTGACTTCTCATTGATCCTTTGTTGCAAGTAGCTGCATAGTTTTATTTAGATCGACATTGCAGACGGGAACACAATTTTTACCTCCTTTTGCACTCTCGCTAAAGGTAAAAATGCAAAAGGGATTGTCTGTCGATCAATTTGGACATTTGTAATTGCTCATGTTTGGAAGGAAAGATGTGATAAGACTCATGGAATTTATCCTAAAGAGGTTGATGTGTTAGCCAAAGTAATTGTACAGGAGGTGCCTTATCAAGCTTTGGGCAACTCTACTTTTTCAGTGACCTCAGCTTCTTCGGGCTTTGTTTTACGAGTGTAATTACCTTCATTTTTCTCGGTTCTTAGTTTGGTTGTAAGCTCTGAACTTGACTTGGTCATTTTGATCAAGCCTTTTACTTTGTGGAATGAATGAAAGCTATACTATTCATAAAAAAACACCGTTAACTAGTTATCAGCAAAAAAATGTGTTAACTAGTTAACATGTCTTCGCCAGAAAAACCGTCAGAATTTGGCCGGACGTTTGGAAAGTCATCTTAGCCTCGTCGGAAAACTCATAGGAGACAGTGGCCAATCGCTGAAAAAATCGTCGGCCGGTCACCGAATAAACAAATGATTTTTTAAAATTAAAACAAAATGTAAATTGTGTGTGAAATGTATTGAATACCCCTAACAATCTAGACAATTGGATTGGTCAAAAGATTGAAAGGGTGGTCAAAGAATGATCTAATGGCTAGAAAAAAGTTGGATCAAAATCCAACCCAAGCAGGGGCGGTATTAGGGGGGAGCTAGGGGGAGCCATTGCGCCCCCGGTACGGCGTGTAAAATTATATCTAAAATTTCATATTTTTAGAGTTTAGCGCTGGGGTATTTGAAGTTCAGCTCCTCCACTGCGTTATTTCGGTGAAATATTGTCTTAAATTTTACAAAATAGTTACTCATAATCAACTTATAGTGTGTAATAATTATAATATTTGATCATAAATTATCCAAATTTAATGAAAAAATTGCCAGTGGCGTAAATAAGTCTTTTTTACTACTTAAGCAACCTATAATCAAAAAAATTATTGTGTATTTTTACTTAGCATTAGATTCATAAATATTTTCTACTATTATCTAAATTTGAAAAAAAAAATTGTCGGTGACACTTTATTTTCATTTAAAATTTGGCTCCCCTCGTATACCAATCATGGTTCTGCCCCTAAAGCCAAGAAAAAGGTTGGATGCTGATCTCTAGCCTAAAAATTGCCCCAAAAATCACGTATCACTCATGAAACAGAAAACAATCAACCCTTACGTTACGCAGAAGAGAATTAAATGAAATGCCATAAGAAATCATTTTGATTTTGTAGCTAGTAAGCGAGTGTGCAGATTTTTTTTCCACAGAGGGGTTAGTCAAAACATTAATTCTCTAAGAAGGGTGAAAATTTATATAATTTCCAAAGTAGGGGCAATTTTGTCACCTCATTCATAAGTCGCCAATGTATATAGCGATTTGTTTTCTTTTTTGGACTTTTGTATATATTTCTTTGTTTTTTTAATATGATTACTTTATATGAATGTTTTTATTAATTTTTTCAAAATCGTATTGATAAGTTTAACAGTATATGGTTCAATCGCTAAAATCATCATAAATTATAATGGATTTAAAATGTTGACCCGATCTGAAACCGTTCAAAAATTTAAGGTTGAGTTTTCTTTTGTAGCACCCGAAACTGAAATGACCTGAACGCGACAACCCAACTTTTTTTGGGTGGATTAGTGTCGGGTTTAAGGTCAACATGTTACTTTTCAAATATTGCAACTTGTGATCCGAATAAATGGACTAAAATAACCCACAACTCGTAGCGACTCGCCCCAATTAACTCAACTCGTAATAAATTACTTGATAAATTTTGATGTAAAAATTAATTTTTATACTTGGCAAATTGGGCGAGTCACTCGAGTTGCGACTTATATCAATCGGGCTATTCAGGTCACAAGTCACAATATTTGAAAATTAACGGGTTGACCTTAAACCCGACCCTAATCCACCCAAAAAAAAGTTGGGTTGTCGGGTTCAGGTCAATTCGGTTTCAGGTATCACAAAAGCAAACTCAAACTTAAATTTATGAAGAGTTTCAGATCAGGTCAACATTTTGAATCCATTATAATTTATGACGATTTTAGCGATTGAACCACATAACGTTAGACTTATCATTCCGATTGTAAAAACATTAATAAAAACATTCATAATTCTTAAAGAAATCATATTAAAAAAACAAAGAAATATATATAAATTCCAATAAAAAAACAAAATATACCAAAAGCACCAAATACATTGGCGACTTCTGAATGAGGTGGCAAAATTACCCCTACTTTAGAAATTAAAAAAAGTTTCACCCTTCTTTGGGAATTAATGTCTTGACTGACTCAGTGTGCATGCTTGGTTTGACCATCATCATCAATCAAAGCCTCATAGAAAAGGGTCATCAATCTGTTGAATTATACATCAAAACTCCAGCAACCCAGTTTTCAGTAAATTCGGTTTCACCCATGTTCAAAGCAGTGAAGAAGCTCAAGAAGTTTTGGCCCAGAAAGAAGAAAAAAAAGAAGCCATATGGCTACTGCCATCATCAACCTGATACTCTCCACCACATAATTACTTCTTCTTCGTACCATTCATCCTCCTCATACTCATCATACTACATTCCACCTCCAACACCACCTCAGCCATCAGCTCCACCACTGCCTCCATGGCTCGAAACTTCCACTTTGCTGCAAGCTCATCCAGATCTATCATATTATCCAACTCACGCCAGGAACAAACTCCATCAAACTTGGTGATTGATAATGCTACTGCTGCTGCTGGGTCATCATCATCTTCGTCTTCTACTTCTTATCAGCAGTATATGGATCCACTCCCTGCAGCTTACGGAATCCCTGTTGTGCAGCAGAGGGAGGAATCAGCTGCTGGCTTCTATACCTTTTTTGTTAAATTTGGTGCCAATCTATTCGGTTGCTTCCTCCCCTGTTTCCGGATTCAGGAAGTTCCTCCCAGATATAACAAGTCACTGGAGCTTACTTGCGAGTAATTGATTAAGCCCACAGTGTCTGGGTTTCAAGTTCTGTATTTCATGTATGTAATGGCTCAGATAATAAATCGAGTTTGTGTATTAAACAGAATGTATTTGTCAGTACTGATCAAACTAAATTGCAGAGCAACCCCAGAGCCCTCTTTCAGTGCCTACATTAATTGGTATTCACATCCACCTTATTAATCATGCATCTCTTTAATCTTGTTCCAACCCCGTCGCCTGGAACAATAAGGGAGTCGATCCGATCGCTTTAGTGACTCTGAATCGCCTCGCAATGTATGAGAGAGGGTAGCAATCAGAACGTGATGTGAGAATGGAAAAGGACAATGAGGTAGCAAAGCGTACCTAGGGATTTCCCCCTGAATTTGGTCGTGTCTGCAGTCTGCTTCTTCCCTCTGTATTTATAGCCTGGTAGGTCTGCCAAGACCGTTAGGCAATGGTACGGCGCCCAGCAGATTGTGCCACGTGGCATCGAATCCTGACCGTCGCTTGGCGAAGACGAAACCCTCAGGATTGCCTCACGTGGCCTCTTAGGGTTTTCATGAATGATAAGCACGCCATCGCCCCAGGGCTTTTCCTGGGCCGCGTCTGGGCCTGCTCTTAAGGCGACCTTTGGGCATCTGCTTGGTCAACCCTCGCCTGAGGTGTTGACTCTTCTTTCTTGGCGGGTCATTTTGCCCGTCGGGCTATCCGATCCAGGGTGGCCCATCATGAGCCCCCAAGTCCGTCTGTATATTTGTCGCCAAGGATACTGGTGGACTTTTCTTTCTCCATCGCCTGCTGCGTTTTTTGAGGAACCCTACCTTCGCCATGGACGTGGGACCTTCTAGTCTTTTCCCCTCGTACTAGCCTTTAATTCTGTCATTGCCTACGAAGTAGCCCCTTTATTTATTATTTTTTATGGGCGGTTACCCAATCACCGCTTCCCCTTGCTTGCGTGTCCAAGACGCTTCCCTCTTTCTGATGCCAACAACTCAAAGGTTTTTTCAACTGCCGCGACGTTTCGACTTCCCGATGTAAACCACTCAAGAGTCTTCACCTCTCCTTTATAAGACACCCTGATCCTATTATTTTCCTTCTTCCTTTCCCATCATCCAGCCTTCTCACTTACTCCTTACTTTTCCTTCTCAGCCGTCTGTACCTTACCCCTGTTTTTCCTTCTTCCTTCGAAACCTTCTTTGTTTTCCCGATGTCCGACGACCTTGACTGCCTCCTCAGCTGTCCTGGAACGTTTTCGCTCTTTGCTTGAATCTTTTTCTTTCGACTGCTCCTTCTGCCGTCTAGCTTCTTCCCTCATAGGGTCCCTTGTATATTAGTCCCTTTTCGCACCCACTCAATCATGTCTCTTTCTTCGACTGATTCTGAGAAAACCGCCTCCAATTCGTCACTGGAGGTCCACCAAAGTTCACCTGACCCTTCCGAGCCCCGGGAATGGGGCATGCACCAGCTTGGGTTCGTCCCCGGCTTTCATTCTTGGTCCGTGGATATGTCAGCCCCCATCTCCGACCAAGGCTACACCGTTCGGGCTTGGAAGGACATGTGGTACGACGGCATTGGTCGAGATCGCTACGTCACTGGGCCAGGCTACTTCCCGTACCTTTCCGCTACTATCATATGATCCCTACTCCCAAAACTCTCTCTTCCAACCCACTGGGATTACGCCGCTCCTTCTTTCTTGTCAACCATCGGGAACTGCCCTAAAGGTTGGCATGGGGTGTGGACTGAAAGCTTCACCAATGGCCTGCGCTTTCCCCTCTCCCCCTTTGTTGTATCATTACTCCAAACCCTAAAAGCCTCGCTTGGCGCTTATACCGCGACCTCGTGGTCTGTAATAGCCAGTTTTGAGATTTCCTGCCAACGCGAGAAGATTACTCCTACTCTTCGCCTCTTTTCCCTTTTGTACAGTGCCAAACATAACACCAACGACCTTATCTTCGTGAAGCGAGGCACGTATAAAGATGTGGGGATGCGGAGAACGGTAAAACCGCACCCCACATGGTACCACGCATTCTTTTATTTTAAACCTTCTCCCGAAGACACCTGGGCGACGGCTCTTCCGCCTTACTGGTCACGGGGCGACGCCAATAATTTTCCGCGTGGTCGCTCAGCCATCGTGGAGGAGCGACAACTCCTGTCGCTCATAAACAGAGAGACTTTTGATCTGAACGATCCCCCTACCTTAAACCGCGTTCTGGCGATGCTTCCCGGAGGTAGATGGGACCGTCTCGATTTTATTTACATCCTTGTTTATCCCTGTTTCCTGCTAACTGTGTTGTACTATGTTTCCGTTCTATACCTTTTCCTGATCCTGATTTTTCTTCATGTAGGCATGACAGACATCTCAAATGTGCCGATTAGCACTTCTGCTCGTGGATCCATAACCACGACTCAACCACAACTCGATCCCCCACCAGAGGCTGAGCAGCCGCTGTTGGAAGAAGAAAGTCCTAGCCGTCAAAATAAGCCTTCCTTATAAGGAAGATCCTTTTTCTCCCTTAACAAAAACATTTCTTTCCTATTCTGTATTTGTCTTCTTATTTGATTGCAGGTAATTAAATGAAATCATAATCAAAGGAAATCAGCATTCAAAAAGAAGATCACTCCTCAAACGGCTAGTTTTTTCTTGCTATAAGAAGGACCGGATTGTTCACTCAACAAGTTGCAACTGTGGGAATTACAGTAGAGTGGTGGTTTGCTCTGTTTGCCAGTGAAGTGAAAAACAGAGGGTGAATTACTCAAGCTTGTGTTCTTGAGGGTTGTGTGTAATTAACTTAATAAGAGTGACTCTCCCAAGCTTGCTTGGGCGTGGAGTAGGGTTTAACCCGAACCACGTAAAATCCTGTGTCTTGTCTTTCCTTTCCTTCATCGTCGTCTGTCTCATATTCTCCCCGCCAACGAAGTTTTGCTTTCCTTCTCTTCCGCCCCATTCGATTGATTCAAACCCATAACAGGCTTCGTCTCAACGCTTCAAGGGCTTGAGCAGCTGAGGCCCAATCGACAAAGCCCAAACTGAGACTGCCTTAAAGATCAAAACATTGATCTTCCTCTTCACAATCTCATTTCAGTATTCATTCAATTTCATCCTGTTTATTTAGCAAGAAATTTTTAATCTGGTGTTTCATTTGGTATCAGAGCAGGTCCGTGTTCAATCTAAAATCGAGACTTGACGTCTGCCACGGTTTGATCCACGTGGGAGAATGAACACAAGTACTGGGAGCAGCAAACCACCGACTGTGGAAGGACACTCTAGCACAAGACCACCATGGTTTGATGGAACTGGATACCAATTCTGGAAAAGCAAGATGGAGGTATTCTTTATGAGCTTAGACATATCAGTCTGGCAAATGGTAAGATCTAAAACTTACAAACCTCCTGCAAATCTTGACAATCTTTCTGAAGAAGTAAAAACTAAGGTTCAGTTGAATGTTAAGGCAATGAATGTTCTTTACTGTGCATTATGTGATGAAGAATATAATCGAATATGTGCTTGTAAGACTGCTCATGAAATATGGAGCATTTTGGAAGCAACACATGAAGGAAACTCCTCGGTTAAGGACACTAAAATTGATCTTTTTGTACATGAATATGAAATGTTCAAAATGAATCCTGGTGAAACAATCTCTGAAATGTATGGTAGATTTAATTTGATTGTAAATCGTCTGTCTACTCTAGGAAGAAGTATTGAAAGATATGATCTAGTTAGAAAAGTCCTTAGATCACTACCTAGAGAATGGATGGCTAAAAGAACTGCAATCGAGGAAGCTAAAAATTTAAATACACTCAGTCTTGAGGATCTCATGGGATCTCTGTTAATCTATGAACTTGTTTTGAAACAAAATGAAATGTTGGATAAAAAGGTTGAGCTTGAAGAAAAGGAGAAAGTTAAGAAGAATATTGCTTTTTAAGGCAAAACAAAAACTTGAAGAAAGTTCAGGCGATGAAGATGAACCTGAAAATATTGAAAAAGAGATTGCTTTAATGAGTAGTAGACTTCGTAGATTAATTCGATACAAGAAAGAAAATGGAAGAGAAAACAGTCAATCTAGATCTTCTGACAGGTTCAAACATAGCAGAAATAACAGGGATTTGTCAAAATCTAAACGAGATGATGATAGAGCTTATGATGATAATAATGTTACATGTTATAAGTGTGGAAAAACAGGGCACATAAGATCAGAATGTCCTTTGATCAAAGGATCAAGAGGAAAAGCTTTGAAGGCTTCTTGGAGTGACAGTGAAGATGATAAAAATTCTAAAAATCAAGCTTTCATGGCAATAACTGATCATGAAGATTCTGATGATGGCCAGGTGAGTACATGCTCTTTTGATGATATTGAATCAATTTCTAAGACTGAATTGATAAATGCGTTTCTGAGTCTTGAAAGTCTTGTTAATGATCTTAAATCAAAAAATCAAAAAATCGTCATTTAAGTGATAAAAATAAAACTTTGATGTCTGAAAACAACAACTTTTGTTTAATCACCAAGCTAAAACACCAGAGCTTCAGAAAAATCCACCAAGACCTACTATCATTGTTAAAACCAGATCCTCTGCATCTTTTATCCCTCCCATTTCCTCTGAACCTGGAATCTTAGGTCCATTTCCAAGAAACCTTAGTCCTTTAAATGATAAACTAGAGTTCAACAATGCCAAGCTTAGAAGAGAAGTTGCACTTCTTGAGAATTGGAATTTCCTGCTCCATTTGAGGTTGAAAGAATTTAAATGTTCTTTTTGTGGAAAACAAGAGTTCTCTAATCAAACTTTCAAACCTTTCTCTAAATCATCTTCTACCACTCAAATTAGCAAGGTACCCAAGCAAATCTGGGTACCAAAACATCTAACCCCTGTTCATGTTTCAGAGAACTCAGGATCAGAAGATGAAAGTAGATCCGAAAGAAAATGAGTGGCATATGGACAGTGGATGCTCTCATCACATGACAGGAAATTCTAAACTATTCAGCTCACTTACCTTGAAAAAGAGAGGTAAAGTTGTGTTTGGTGATAACAGTTTTGGAAGAATTCTCGGTCATGGTTCTATTGGCTCCTCACCAAATCCAGTTTTCTCTAATGTTCTTCTTGTTGATTCTCTTAAACATAATCTTCTTTCTATCAGTCAGCTCTGTGACTCTGGCAACAGAGTTTCCTTTGAATCAAACTTCTGCTTTGTAGAAACTTCTGACACAAACAAACTACTGTTTGTAGGAAGTAGGAAAGAAAACATTTACTCAGTGAACCTTCTAAACTCAGAAGCATTTAGAGAAAAATGTTTTTCTGCAATTGAGAAAAATCTTGAATTCTTGTGGCATAGAAGACTAGGTCATGCAAGTCTGAGCAGAATTTCAAAACTGTCGAAACTTGATCTTGTTAGGGGACTTCCAAAGCTCAAAGAATCTAAAGAGTTCTTCTGCCATGCTTGCTCTCTAGGAAAACAGACTCGCTCTTCCTTCAAAACCAAGACAATCTCTTCAACATCTAAACCTCTTGAACTTCTTCACATTGATCTTTTTGGCCCTAGTAACATCATGAGCATTGGTGGAAATTTTTTTGCTCTGGTGATTGTCGATGACTTCAGTCGATTTACATGGGTCAAATTCCTTGTTCATAAGAATGAGGCTCTCTCCTCTCTTCAAAAGCTAATTTCTGAGGAAGAAAATCAAACTGGCCTAAAAGTTAAAATCATCAGAAGTGATCATGGTGGAGAATTTGAATCACATGCTTTTGACCAATTTTGTACATTCATGGGCATTCGTCATGAATTCTCAGCACCCAGGACTCCTAAGCAAAATGGTATTGCTGAGAGAAAGAATCGAGCACTTCTTGATCTCTCTCGAACAATGCTTGCTGATCACGACACTCCCAAACATTTCTGGGCAGAAGCTGTTGCCACTGCTTGTTATGTTCTAAACAGAACATTGATTCGGAAGGAGTTCTCCAAAACTCCCTACGAAATGATCAAGTTAAGGAAACCTAAACTGTCCTATTTTCACCCATTTGGATGCAAGTGCTTTGTGCTCAACACAAAGGACACCTTAGGAAAATTCGATCCTAGATCTTCCCCAGCCATTCTTCTGGGTTACTCCACTCATAGTAAAGCCTTTCGTGTTTTCAATCTCAACTCTAGAAAGGTTGAAGAATCCATAAATGTCATTTTTGATGAGGAAACTCCTTCTGCTCCCTCACCTCAATTTGATGATGATGAATCATCAACTGTCATTCCTTCTCTACCTCTCAACCCTCCTACAGACGAATCTCAACCTCCTCTTCCTTCCTCTCCAAACCAAGCTGAACCATCTAGTGAAGTACTTGCTCCGCCACACATTCTTAAACGCCATCCTCCTTCGCAGATCATCGGAAATCCTGAAGATCGCTTGGTCACCCGTTCAAAGAAACACCTTGATTTTGCTAATCAAGCCTTCCTTTCAACAATTGAACCAAAACATATCAAGGATGCTCTCAATGATGAATTCTGGATCAAAGCCATGCAGGAGGAACTTCTCCAATTTGAAAGGTGTGATGTTTGGGAACTTATTCCTCTTCCTCCAAACAAAGTGTCATAGGAACTAAATGGGTGTTTCGTAACAAAACAAATGAAGATGGAACTGTTACTAGAAACAAAGCACGTTTAGTTGCCCAAGGATACAATCAAGAGGAAGGAATTGACTTTGATGAGACTTTTGCCCCAGTTGCTCGTATTGAAGCAATTCGAATCCTTTGTGCATTTGCTTGCTTCAAAGGCTTCACGCTTCATTAGATGAATGTGAAGAGCGCTTTTCTTAACGGACACATTAAAGAAGAAGTGTTTGTTAAACAGCCTCCTGGTTTCGAGAATCACTCTTTTCCTTCTCACGTTTTTTGGCTAAAGAAGGCTCTCTATGGTCTTAAACAAGCTCCGAGAGCATGGTACGAGCGACTGACAGAGTTTCTCGTCTCTGAAAAGTTCATCCGTGGAAAAGTTGATACAACCCTCTTCCTCAAATACGATAGATCAGACATTCTCATTGTTCAAATCTATGTGGATGACATCGTATTTGGTTCTACAAATCCCTCTCTGTGCTCCCAGTTCTGTTCCCTCATGACTAAAACCTTCGAAATGAGTATGATGGGCGAGGTTACCTACTTCCTTGGTCTTCAAGTTACTCAAAAACCCTCAGGAATTTTTATCCATCAGAGTAAATATGCTCACTCCATGCTTGACAAATTTGGTTCTGCCAGCTCAAACTCTTGCCATACTCCCATGGCGACCTCTCTCAAGCTGGATAAAGATGAGCAGGGCGTCTCTGTTGATCCAAAGCTCTACAGGGCTATGATTGGCTCCCTTCTTTATCTAACAGCTAGTAGACCAGATATTCAGTTTAGTGTGTGTCTGTGTGCTCGTTTTCAATCCTCTCCTAAGGAAAGTCACCTTAGTGTTGTCAAACGAATTTTCAGATATCTTAAAGGCACTACATCAATGGGACTTTGGTATCCTAAAAATGATTCATTTGATCTATTAGCATTTAGTGATTCAGATTACGCAGGATGCATTGTAGATCGCAAGAGTACTACTGGTTCTTGCCAATTTCTAGGAGACAAACTAGTCTCCTGGGCGAGTAAGAAGCAGAACTCTGTTGCACTCTCCACTGCTGAGGCTGAATGCATTGCTGCAGGACAGTGTTGTACTCAGGTCCTATGGATTAAGTCACAACTTCGAGATTATCTTATTCATCTTCCCACTATCCCTGTATTGTGTGACAACACTAGTGCAATTTTTATCTCCAAAAATCCAGTTCAGCACTCTCGAACCAAGCATATTGAGGTTCGATTTCACTTCATTCGAGAACTTGTTCAAGATGAGGTGGTTTCTCTTTTCTTTATCTCCACCAATGATCAGTTGGCAGATTTGTTTACCAAACCATTAAAGGAAGACAAGTTTTGTGAAATTTGAACCAATCTGGGTATGGTAAGTGAATCGGATTTGGCCGATTTCTGAATCATTGCTCCATCATAACATCTACATGGTAGGAGTGGATTTGATGAATCTTTTCCGGCATGCACGTCCCTTCAATTTGGGAAATTTACTGACCCTCTTTCTTTTTCTGACGATCCACCTTCCTTTTCTCTCCACCATTCTCTCTTCATTTAAGCAACCGTCTTCCCTAGGGTTTTCTGCACTCCTCTTCACAAACCCTTTCCTGTTTCTCCTGCTCCTCTGCAATGGCCTCTTCAATCCCTCCTGCACGCTATGTTGACATTCATCCCATGCCATCTTTTTCCCAGGCCTATGATCTCTCCTTTCGCTCTCGAGAGATCCTGGACTTCTACCAGGTTAATGCCAATGATTTTGTGAAGTACGGGGTCAGTCCAGCTCCTCTCATTTTCAACCTTGGCTGGCACACTCTGGCGTTCGGTGCTCCGGGTGTCTACTGCTAGGAAGCCGTCAAGCACTTCTACTGCAACCTTCGTGTCCACACCCTCGAACCTCCGTCGGCCTCCTCTGTCATTTTTGGGAAGTGGATTCCGGTCTCCCTTCTGTGCTTGCTTCAGTTCTGGATGTTTCGGTCGCGGGCTCTACGGTTCACACCGTTGCTGGACTGCATCGGGTTGGCTGGGATATTCTTCTACAGAATCGTCTTCTGTGCCAGGTTCCAACCAATGATCGTCGGATTGAAGTCTTCCAGTTGCCAGAAACTCTGCGAGTCCTCCACTGGTTTGTCACTCGAATCTTTCTTCCTCGTTCCTCTGATCTTGACCTCATTACTCCACTTGACGGCTGGATTTTGTTTGGAGCTCTTCGCTCGAACTGGTTAAGTCTGCCCCATCTGGTCCTTTCCTCCATCATTCAGGCCTCTTCCCCTCAGCCCTCAGACAAGCTACCTTTTGCCTCTGTCATCACGTCTCTCCTTCTTGAGGCGGGTGTCGATCTCTCCGATCATGTCCTGAAGAACAACTGCCGTGTCCTCCGTCCTCAGCATGTTCTCCGCCGTATCGGCTCCTTCCGTGCTCCGTTCTACCCTGCAACAGGGGGAGAATCCTCTAGCTGGAAGACATGTATCTCAACCCACATTGCTCTCTCTTCATTCTCTCCTAATGAGTATTGCTGTGAAGCACATGCAGTCTCCAACAAGATGAAGATTCTCAAAGCACTCATCAAACGGAAGTCGGGAAATGATCAGCTCACTGAGCTAGCTGATTTAAATGCAGCTGAGTTTTGCCTTCTTGCTAAGCAGCGGATGATTAGGAAGCTGAACAAGCAAATTGATGAGATGGTTGAATTTCTTCATGGGCGGATGGATTGGTTCATGGCTGATCTGCAGCAGGTGGACTTTGGGGATTCTGATCTTGCAAAGGAAGTAAAGAAAAATCTGATTGCCAAGGTTGACAAGCCGCCAAGCATGAGCGACATGTCAGATTATGAAGAAGACCCTTCCTTTTCTTTCTGAACTCTCTGCAGCACAATCTTTCTATTTTTGTTGGACTCTTGTTTGTGACACTTCGGGTCACTTGATGTGCTGTTCTTTTTCTCTTTCTGAAACTCTCTGCAAACTCTGGACTTGAACTGTACTGTCTAAGACAATCTGCTTGTCTTTCTACTCTTTGTTTTTGTTTAATGCTTGATCTTAGGGGGAGACGTTGTCTTCCCTGCTAAAGGATATGTGTGGTTGCAGGGCTTGAACTTAGGGGGAGATTATTGGAAGAAGAAAGTCCTAGCCCTCAAAATAAGCCTTCCTTATAAGGAAGATCCTTTTCTCCCTTAACAAAAACATTTCTTTCCTATTCTGTATTTGTCTTCTTATTTGATTGCAGGTAATTAAAGAAAATCATAATCAAAGGAAATCAGCATTCAAAAAGAAGATCACTCCTCAAACGGCTAGTTTTTTCTTGCTATAAGAAGGACCGGATTGTTCACTCAACAAGTTGCAACTGTGGGAATTACAGTAGAGTGGTGGTTTGCTCTGTTTGCCGGTGAAGTGAAAAACAGAGGGTGAATTACTCAAGCTGTGTTCTTGAGGGTTGTGTGTAATTAACTTAATAAGAGTGACTCTCCTAAGCTTGCTTGGGCGTGGAGTAGGGTTTAACCCGAACCACGTAAAATCCTGTGTCTTGTCTTTCCTTTCCTTCATCGTCGTTTGTCTCATAATCTCCCCGCCAACGAAGTTTCGCTTTCCTTCTCTTCCGCCCCAGTCGATTGATTCAAACCCATAACAGGCTTCGTCTCAACGCTTCAAGGGCTTGAGCAGCTGAGGCCCAATCGACAAAGCCCAAACTAAGACTGCCTTAAAGATCAAAACATTGATCTTCCTCTTCACAATCTCATTTCAGTATTCATTCAATTTCATCCTGTTTATTTAGCAAGAAATTTCTAATCTGGTGTTTCATTTGGTATCAGAGCAGGTCCGTGTTCAATCTAAAATCTAGACTTGACGTCTGCCACGGTTTGATCCACGTGGGAGAATGAACACAAGTACTGGGAGCAGCAAACCACCGACTGTGGAAGGACACTCTAGCACAAGACCACCATGGTTTGATGGAACTGGATACCAATTCTGGAAAAGCAAGATGGAGGTATTCTTTATGAGCTTAGACATATCAGTCTGGCAAATGGTAAGATCTAAAACTTACAAACCTCCTACAAATCTTGACAATCTTTCTGAAGAAGTAAAAACTAAGGTTCAGTTGAATGCTAAGGCAATGAATGTTCTTTACTGTGCATTATGTGATGAAGAATATAATCGAATATGTGCTTGTAAGACTGCTCATGAAATATGGAGCATTTTGGAAGCAACACATGAAGGAAACTCCTCGGTTAAGGACACTAAAATTGATCTTTTTGTACATGAATATGAAATGTTCAAAATGAATCCTGGTGAAACAATCTCTGAAATGTATGGTAGATTTAATTTGATTGTAAATCGTCTGTCTACTCTAGGAAGAAGTATTGAAAGATCTGATCTAGTTAGAAAAGTCCTTAGATCACTACCTAGAGAATGGATGGCTAAAAGAACTGCAATCGAGGAAGCTAAAAATTTAAATACACTCAGTCTTGAGGATCTCATGGGATCTCTGTTAATCTATGAACTTGTTTTGAAACAAAATGAAATGTCGGATAAAAAGGTTGAGCTTGAAGAAAAGAAGAAAGTTAAGAATAATATTGCTTTTAAGGCAAAACAAAAACTTGAAGAAAGTTCAGGTGATGAAAATGAACCTGAAAATATTGAAAAAGAGATTGCTTTAATGAGTAGTAGACTTCGTAGATTAATTCGATACAAGAAAGAAAATGGAAGAGAAAACAGTCAATCTAGATCTTCTGACAGGTTCAAACATAGCAGAAATAACAGGGATTTTTCAAAATCTAAACGAAATGATGATAGAGCTTATGATGATAATAATGTTACATGTTATAAGTGTGGAAAAACAGGGCACATAAGATTAGAATGTCCTTTGATCAAAGGATCAAGAGGAAAAGCTTTGAAGGCTTCTTGGAGTGAGTCAGACTCTGACAGTGAAGATGATAAAAGTTCTAAAAATCAAGCTTTCATGGCAATAACTGATCATGAAGATTCTGATGATGGCCAGGTGAGTACATGCTCTTTTGATGATATTGAATCAATTTCTAAGACTGAATTGATAAATGCGTTTCTGAGTCTTGAAAGTCTTGTTAATGATCTTAAATCAAAAAATCGTCATTTAAGAGATAAAAATAAAACTTTGAAGTCTGAAAACAACAAACTTTTGTTTAATCACCAAGCTAAAACACTAGAGCTTCAGAAAAATCCACCAAGACCTACTATCATTGTTAAAACTAGAACCTCTGCATCTTTTATCCCTCCATTTCCTCTGAACCTGGAATCTTAGGTCCATTTCCAAGAAACCTTAGTCCTTTAAATGATAAACTAGAGTTCAACAATGCCAAACTTAGAAGAGAAGTTGCACTTCTTGAGAATTGGGATTTCCTGCTCCATTTGAGGTTGAAAGAATTTAAATGTTCTTTTTGTGGAAAACAAGAGTTCTCTAATCAAACTTTCAAACCTTTCTCTAAATCCTCTTCTACCACTCAAATTAGCAAGGTACCCAAGCAAATCTGGGTACCAAAACATCTAACCCCTGTTCATGTTTCAGATAACTCAGGATCAGAAGATGAAAGTAGATCCGAAAGAAAATGAGTGGCATATGGACAGTGGATGCTCTCATCACATGACAGGAAATTCTAAACTCTTCAGCTCACTTACCTTGAAAAAGGAAGGTAAAGTTGTGTTTGGTGATAACAGTTTTGGAAGAATTCTCGGTCATGGTGGCTCCTCACCAAATCCAGTTTTCTCTAATGTTCTTCTTGTTGATTCTCTTAAACATAATATTCTTTCTATCAGTCAGCTCTGTGACTCTGGCAACAGAGTTTCCTTTGAATCAAACTTCTGCTTTGTAGAAACTTCTAACACAAACAAACTACTGTTTGTAGGAAGTAGGAAAGAAAACATTTACTCAGTGAACCTTCTAAACTCAGAAGCATTTAGAGAAAAATGTTTTTCTGCAATTGAGAAAAATCTTGAATTCTTGTGGCATAGAAGACTAGGTCATGCAAGTCTGAGCATAATTTCAAAACTGTCCAAACTTGATCTTGTTAGGGGACTTCCAAAGCTCAAAGAATCTAAAGAGTTCTTCTGTCATGCTTGCTCTCTAGGAAAATAGACTCGCTCTTCCTTCAAAACCAAGACAATCTCTTCAACATCTAAACCTCTTGAACTTCTTCACATTGATCTTTTTGGCCCTAGTAACATCATGAGCATTGGTGGAATTTTTTTTGCTCTGGTGATTGTCGATGACTTCAGTCGATTTACATGTGTCAAATTCCTTGTTCATAAGAATGAGGCTCTCTCCTCTCTTCAAAAGCTGATTTCTGAGGAAGAAAATCAAACTGGTCTAAAAGTTAAAATCATCAGAAGTGATCATGGTGGAGAATTTGAATCACATGCTTTTGACCAATTCTGTACATTCATGGGCATTCGTCATGATTTCTCAGCACCCAGGACTCCTCAGCAAAATGGTATTGCTGAGAGAAAGAATCGAACACTTCTTGATCTCTCTCGAACAATGCTTGCTGATCACGACACTCCCAAACACTTCTGGGTAGAAGCTGTTGCCACTGCTTGTTATGTTCTAAACAGAACATTGATTCGGAAGGAGTTCTCCAAAACTCCCTACGAAATGATCAAGTTAAGGAAACCTAAATTGTCCTATTTTCACCCATTTGGATGCAAGTGCTTTGTGCTCAACACAAAGGACACCTTAGGAAAATTCGATCCTAGTTCTTCCCCAGCCATTCTTCTGGGTTACTCCACTCATAGTAAAGCCTTTCGCGTTTTCAATCTCTACTCTAGAAAGGTTGAAGAATCCATAAATGTCGTTTTTGATGAGGAAACTCCTTCTGCTCCCTCACCTCAATCTGATGGTGATGAATCATCAACTGTCATTCCTTCTCTACCTCTCAACCCTCCTATAGACAAATCTCAACCTCCTCTTCCTTCCTCTCCAAACCAAGCTGAACCATCCAGTGAAGTACTTGCTCCGCCACACATTCTTAAACGCCATCCTCCTTTGCAGATCATCGGAAATCCTGAACTTGGTCACCCGTTCAAAGAAACACCTTGATTTTGCTAATCAAGCCTTCCTTTCAACATTTGAACCAAAACATATAAAGGATGCTCTCAATGATGAATTCTGGATCAAAGCCATGCAGGAGGAACTTCTCCAATTTGAAAGGTGTGATGTTTGGGAACTTGTTCCTCTTCCTCCAAACAAAAGTGTCATAGGAACTAAATGGGTGTTTCGTAACAAAACAAATGAAGATGGAACTGTTACTAGAAACAAAGCACGTTTAGTTGCCCAGGGATACAATCAAGAGGAAGGAATTGACTTTGATGAGACTTTTGCCCCAGTTGCTCATATTGAAGCAATTCAAATCCTTTGTGCATTTGCTTGCTTCAAAGGCTTCACGCTTCATCAGATGGATGTGAAGAGCGCTTTTCTTAACGGACACATTAAAGAAGAAGTGTTTGTTAAACAACCTCCTAGTTTCGAGAATCACTCTTTTCCTTCTCACGTTATTCGGCTAAAGAAGGCTCTCTATGGTCTTAAACAAGCTCCGAGAGCATGGTACGAGCGACTGACAGAGTTTCTCATCTCTGAAAAGTTTATACAACCCTCTTCCTCAAATATGATAGATCAGACATTCTCATTGTTCAAATCTATGTGGATGACATCATATTTGGTTCTACAAATCCCTCTCTGTGCTCCCAGTTCTGTTCCCTCATGACTAAAACCTTCGAAATGAGTATGATGGGCGAGCTTACCTACTTCCTTGGTCTTCAAGTTACTCAAAAACCCTCAGGAATTTTTATCCATCAGAGTAAATATGCTCACTCCATGCTTGACAAATTTGGTTTTGCCAGCTCAAACTCTTGCCATACTCCCATGGCGACCTCTCTTAAGCTGGATAAAGATGAGCAGGGCGTCTCTGTTGATCCAAAGCTCTACAGGGGTATGATTGGCTCCCTTCTTTATCTAATGGCTAGTAGACCAGTTATTCAGTTTAGTGTGTGTCTGTGTGCTCGTTTTCAATCCTCTCCTAAGGAAAGTCACCTTAGTGCTGTCAAATGAATTTTCAGATATCTTAAAGGCACTACATCAATGGGACTTTGGTATCCTAAAAATGATTCATTTGATCTATTAGCATTTAGTGATTCAGATTACGCAGGATGCATTGTAGATCGCAAGAGTACTACTGGTTCTTACCAATTTCTAGGAGACAAACTAGTCTCCTGGGCGAGTAAGAAGCAGAACTCTATTGCATTCTCCACTGCTGAGGCTGAATACATTGCTGCAGGACAGTGCTGTACTCAGGTCCTATGGATTAAGTCACAACTTCGAGATTATCTTATTCATCTTCCCACTATCCCTGTATTGTGTGACAACACTAGTGCAATTTCTATCTCCAAAAATCCAGTTCAGCACTCTCGAACCAAGCATATTGAGGTTCGATTTCACTTCATTCGATAACTTGTTCAAGATGAGGTGGTTTCTCTTTCCTTTATCTCCACCAATGATCAGTTGGCAGATTTGTTTACCAAACCATTAAAGGAAGACAAGTTTTGTGAAATTTGAACCAATCTGGGTATGGTAAGTGAATCGGATTTGGCCGATTTCTGAATCATTGCCTACCTTTCTCCCTCCATCATAACATCTACATGGTAGGAGTGGATTTGATGAATCTTTTCCCGGCATGCACGTCCCTTCAATTTGGGAAATTTACTGACCCTCTTTCTTTTTCTGACGATCCACCTTCCTTTTCTCTCCACCATTCTCTCTTCATTTAAGCAACCGTCTTCCCTAGGGTTTTCTGCACTCCTCTTCACAAACCCTTTCCTGTTTCTCCTGCTCCTCTGCAATGGCCTCTTCAATCCCTCCTGCACGCTATGTTGACATTCATCCCATGCCATCTTTTTCCCAGGCCTATGATCTCTCCTTTCGCTCTCGAGAGATCCTGGACTTCTACCAGGTTAATGCCAATGACTTCGTGAAGTACGGGGTCAGTCCAGCTCCTCTCATTTTCAACCTTGGCTGGCACACTCTGGCGTTCGGTGCTCCGGGTGTCTACTGCGAGGAAGCCGTCAAGCACTTCTACTACAACCTTCGTGTCCACACCCTTGAACCTCCGTCGGCCTCCTCTGTCATTTTTGGGAAGCGGATTCTGGTCTCCCCTTCTGTGCTTGCTTCAGTTCTGGGTGTTCCGGTCGTGAGCTCTACGGTTCACACCGTTGCTGGACTGTATCGGGCTGGCTGGGACATTCTTCTACAGAACCGTCTTCTGTGCCAGGTTCCAACCAATGATCGTCGGATTGAAGTCTTCCAGTTGCCAGAAACTCTGCGAGTCCTCCACTGGTTTGTCACTCGAATCTTTCTTCCTCGTTCCTCTGATCTTGACCTCATTACTCCACTTGACGGCTGGATATTGTTTGGAGCTCTTCGCTCGAACCGGTTGAGTCTGCCCCATCTGGTCCTTTCCTCCATCATTCAGGCCTCTTCCCTCAGTCCTCAGACAAGCTACCTTTTGCCTCTGTCATCACGTCTCTCCTTCTTGAGGCGGGTGTCGATCTCTCCGATCATGTCCTGGAGAACAACTGCAGTGTCCTCCGTCCTCAGCATGTTCTCCGTCGTATCGGCTCTTCCGTGCTCCGTTCTACCCTGCAACAGGGGGAGAATCCTCTAGCTGGAAGACAGGTATCTCAACCCACATTGCTCTCTCTTCATTCTCTCCTAATGAGTATTGCTGTGAAGCACATGCAGTCTCCAACAAGATGAAGATTCTCAAAGCACTCATCAAACGGAAGTCAGGAAATGATCAGCTCACTGAGCTAGCTGATTTAAATGCAGCTGAGTTTTGCCTTCTTGCTAAGCAGCGGATGATTAGGAAGCTGAACAAGAAAATTGATGAGATGGTTGAATTTCTTCATGGGCGGATGGATTGGTTCATGGCTGATCTGGAGCAGGTGGACTTTGGGGATTCTGATCTTGCAAAGGAAGTAAAGAAAAATCTGATTGCCAAGGTTGACAAGCCGCCAAGCATGAGCGACATGTCAGATTATGAAGAAGACCCTTCCTTTTCTTTCTGAACTCTCTGCAGCACAATCTTTCTATTTTTGTTGGACTCTTGTTTGTGACACTTCGGGTCACTTGATGTGCTGTTCTTTTTCTCTTTCTGAAACTCTCTGCAAACTCTGGACTTGAACTATACTGTCTAAGACAATCTGCTTGTCTTTCTACTCTTTGTTTTTGTTTAATGCTTGATCTTAGGGGAGACGTTGTCTTCCCTGCTAAAGGATATGTGTGGTTGCAGGGCTCGAACTTAGGGGGAGATTATTGGAAGAAGAAAGTCCTAGCCCTCAAAATAAGCCTTCCTTATAAGGAAGATCCTTTTCTCCCTGAACAAAAACATTTCTTTCCTATTCTGTATTTGTCTTCTTATTTGATTGCAGGTAATTAAAGGAAATCATAATCAAAGGAAATCAGCATTCAAAAAGAAGATCACTCCTCAAACGGCTAGTTTTTTCTTGCTATAAGAAAGACCAGATTGTTCACTCAACAAGTTGCAACTGTGGGAATTACAGTAGAGTGGTGGTTTGCTCTGTTTGCCGGTTAAGTGAAAAACAGAGGGTGAATTACTCAAGCTGTGTTCTTGAGGGTTGTGTGTAATTAACTTAATAAGAGTGACTCTCCCAAGCTTGCTTGGGCGTGGAGTAGGGTTTAACCCGAACCACGTAAAATCCTGTGTCTTGTCTTTCCTTTCCTTCATCGTCGTCTGTCTCATAATCTCCCCGCCAACGAAGTTTCGCTTTCCTTCTCTTCCGCCCCAGTCGATTGATTCAAACCCATAACAGGCTTCGTCTCAACGCTTCATGGGCTTGAGCAGCTGAGGCCCAATCGACAAAGCCCAAACTGAGACTGCCTTAAAGATCAAAACATTGATCTTCCTCTTCACAATCTCATTTCAGTATTCATTCAATTTCATCATGTTTATTTAGCAAGAAATTTCTAATCTGGTGTTTCAGCCGCCGCCTTCCCCCAAGGAAAAGGGAAGAAACGAGGGAACTGTCGCCCTCGGGAGAAAAAATCATCGCTTGTGACTAAACCGTCCAAGCGACGTAAGTCGTCCGCTGCTGGCCCTCTAGACCCCATCCTTGTTGAGGAAGACACTCCGGTTGAGCCAATAGTGTCACCTCCAAGGACCGTTATTACTGAACCTGTTGAGCCCCCAGCTGCTGATCCAACCGACGCTGAGCGTCGCAACAATAATTCTGAGCCCCCACCTCGCCGTCCAGGAAAGGAAACTCAGGCCACGGTGGAGCGAGAGTCCATCACTTTTATTCAAAACGACTCGCCCCTGTCGCCTCATAACGACAAAGAGTGTCGCCGTGCTTTGTCCAATCGAGTCCTGACGGATTTTCTTTCGCCTGACTATGAAAAACCGGTAGGCTATTTCCCTGTTGTGTACCCCCAGAGGTCTCAGCTATCCGCAGACGTGGCCCGCGATATTGTGAAAGAGCTGACTTCTGGGGTCTTAAAAGGTCTGGATGATGTGAAGGTCGGCGATTTCCATCCTGCGATGGGAAATGTCTACGTGAAGCATCACGAGGTTAGTTGCTGTCGCGTAACTCTGTCTTGTATATGTAGTATATTCAATCAACCATTGCCTTATAACTCGCTTGGTACTTTTCGCGTCTAGATGTTGATGGCGCTGAGTATTGTTGACAAGTCGTGTGACCTGTTAATGCGTAAGGCCCGCGAACTTCGAGATGATCACGCGATTCTTCAACGTCGTCTGGATACCGAAGAGGTTTGCAAAAATTGTTTGTGTTTTTTTTTTAGAAGCTGGTTTTTACAGTCTTTCGTTTAACCACGTGCAGTCCGACCACCAGTCCACCAGGAATGAGCTAGCCCGACTGACCGAGGCCTACTCCAACCTTCAGCATGACCTAGCCGAGGCCAACTCTACTGGAGCGCTTGACGCAGGAGCTGTCGACCAGAAAGTCCCTCATCGCCCAATTGGAGAAAAGTCTTGAGGAAGCTAAAGACGTTGCTTCCTCATCTCCCAAGAAGTTACAAGATCAAGAGGCTCTTCAAAGGCAGATTCAGGAATTGACTAAGGAGAGAGACGCTGCCGTCACCGCGCAGAACCGCGAGGCTGGGCATCTGAAGCGCATTCACCAATTATCTGAAGAGAGAGACAAGGCGAAGAAGCTAGCCGAGGCGATGACTGTGGATAAGGACCAGGTGTGTGAAGAGCATGAAGGAGACTGAGGCGCTCAGCGCTCGGCAATATTCGACTGTCGTGGCGTTGATCCGGAGATCCATACCAGTAATCGTGATTCCATTTCGCCTGAAGTTTGCAGCCGTCGTTGGACCTAACCCTCTGTTCCGCCGTCGTGAATTTCTCTCAGTTGCTTTCAAGGCCGTTAATCGCCTGCTGAATGGGGTGACCGATCCCAACACTGATGTCGATCCAGAGTACATCAGTGTGATGAAGGAGGTCCAAGCGGCGGACAAAGAGTATATAGCAGCCGAGAAGGCTAGACGGGATCGGGCAAAGGCTGAGGCGGCCGCGAAGGCTCGGGCAGAAGCCGGCAGAGGAGAGAAGGCGTCAGAGAAAAGCCTTGTGGCGCTTCAGAGCGACCGTGGTCAAAACTCGGGACATGGAAAGAACTGAAATGATGAACTGCCCCCCCCCCCTTTTATTATTATTTTTCTCTTTCCTTTTTTCTCTTTTTTTTTATATGCTTGTAGCCTCCTGTTAGAAACTTATGGATTCGGATAACATTTGCTAAATTTGTGGGTGATATTCTTATTGGCTCTACCTCTGATGTTTGTGTGCTTATGAGCGATGCTCTGTCGCTTTATGGCCTTAGCGTGATTTTCGTTATGCCCTTAGGCGATGCCTTATTATTTTTAGCCTTAGCGTTTGATAGCGTGCTGGTAAGCGACGATTTGTTATCTTTAGCCTTAGCGTGATTTCTGTTATGCCCATAGGCGATGTTTTTATTGCTTTTAGCCTTAGCGGTATTTGCGAGCGATGATTTGTTGTTTTTAACCTTAGTGGTTGACTTTTTGCTCCATGGGTGGAGTAAGTGCATTCCTTGCTCATGATAGGCGATGGAGTTTGTCCGTGATATTGTGCCGATGTGTAAATTCTGACGAATTCTGGCAGTAGATGATAATGATGAAATAGGAATGATAAAAGTGAGTCATTCAGCGATATAGCTATCGAATGCTCTTTTTCATTAATCAGGAAATTGAAAAGGCAACATATGCTCTTAGGCGACTACTCATGATATTTTCGAAGATGCATTGCATTCCAAGTCCGAGGGATCTTTGTTCCATTTAGCTTAGCCAGTTTGAAGGTGTTAGCCCCCATAAGTTTCCTGACCTGGAACGGTTCTTCCCATCCAAGGTCGAGTTTTGCAGCCCCTTCTGATGGTCGGAAAATCTTTCGTAGCACTAAATCATTGATCTTGATATGATGTGGCCTCAATTTTTTGTTGTATCGCCTAGCTAACATCTCCTTCTCCACTATGAGCTTCATATGGGCCATTTCCCGCTTATCTTCAATCATGTCAATGTTGTGAACAAGGTTTTGCTCATTTTCCTCAGGATCGTAGTTGTCCAACCTAACGGAAGGTATTGTTATCTCCACTGGCAATACCGCTTCTGATCCATAAGTGAGTGTGTAAGGCGATTCTCCAGTTGAAGTCTTGTACATCGTCCTGTGTGCCCATAACACGTGGTCGAGCTCTTCAACCCAAGTTCCCTTCTTGCCATCGATCCGTCACTTCAGGCCCCTGAGTATAAGCTTGTTTGCAGCTTCCGCCTGCCCATTGGCTTGTGGAAATGCCACTGAGGCAAAGCGTAGGAGAATTTTATATTCCTGACAGTATGTCTGGAAGCTTTGGCAGTCAAATTGAGTGCCGTGGTCGCATATAATACTGTGGGGTATGCTGAACATTGAGATGATGTGCTTAAACGTGAACTTCTCTACTTGTTTGGTCGTTATGCTGGCCGTCGCCTCGGCTTCAATCCATTTTGTGAAGTAGTCGATGGCCACGATCAAATACTTTCGCTTACCGGAGGCCTCAGGGAAAGGCCCTAGAATGTCCATTCCCCACTGGGCGAAGGGCCAAGGACTGATGATCGCCTGCAAAGCGGTAGATGGCAACCTATGGTAATCAGCATATTCTTGACACTTATGGCATTTTTTAACCAGGTCCGTCGCCTCCCTTCTCATTATTGGCCAATAATAGCCTTGATACAACAGATTCTTTTCCAAGCTTTTAGACCCTAAGTGCATGCCGCATACACCAAAATGTACCTCTCGGAGGCTGTAATCGGCATCTATTGGTCCAAGGCATCGTAAGTAAGGCCCTGAGGCGGACTTCCTGTAAAGATCACCGCCCATCAGTACGCATCTACTTGCCCGTCGCCTTGTTTTTGTAGCCATGGCCTGGTCGTCTGGGACGGTTCCATCTTTTAGAAACTGAATAATAGGAGTGCGCCAGTTGTCTTCCTTTTCTTCTTCCTCTTCGTGGGCACTATTAATCTGGAAGCATGTATTTAGCTTTACTTCTTTTCCACTGTAACCATTCTTGTTTCCTCGAAGTCGACTGCCGTGGCTAGTTTTGACAGTGCGTCAGCGTGGCAATTCTCCTCCCGGGCGATTTGAACAATGTCTACTTTACTGAAATCTGCCAGGGTCAGCTTTATTTCATCAAAATACGGCAGCAGTGACTCCTCTTTGATTTCAAACTCCCTGTTTAGTTGGTTGACCACTATCGCTGAGTCGGAAAAAATCTTAACATGTTTAACCCCCATACTTCTTGCAATTCTGAGCCCGACCTCCATCACCCCGTATTCAGCAGCATTATTGGTTCTAGGCGATGCAAAGCGTAAGGCGACTTCATGGATAGCTCCTTCTGGACTTCTCAGTACTATGCATGCTCCTGATCCATTTTTACTGGAGGCCCCATCTGTGAAGAGCGTCCAGGTTTGATGCTCACCCTTCTCGTCCTGTACTGCCCCCTCGACAATAAAGTCAGCCAGCACTTGAGCTTTAATTGCCGTTCTTGGATTGTATCTGATGTCATACTCGCTGAGTTCAGTGGCCCATTTAGCCAACCGCCCCGCTACACTCATGGCCCTCAAGGCATTCTGAATAGGGAGATTAGTTAGCACCATGACGTTGTGGGCCTGAAAGTATGGCCGGAGCTTCCTTGCAGCGCATACCACAATGTAGGCCATTTTCTCAATGGCAGGGTACCGAGTTTCAGCATCGACCAACGTTTTGCTAGTGTAAAAGATCGGTTGGTCGCTTCGCTCCTCCCTTCGTACCAACACTGCACTGACTATTGCTGGCGATATCGCGATATACATGAATAGTTCATCTCCTTCCTTAGGCGAGGCCAAAACGGGGGGAGTGACCAAAATTTGTTTAAGCTCTTCAAATGCATTATTACATTTGTCATTCCATGCGAATTTTGACGCATTTTTCAAAATAGAGAAGAATGGCGCACATCGCTCTGCTGCTTTTGGGATGAATCGGTTAATTGTCGTTATCCTTCCTGCTAGGACTTGTACTTCTTTGACTGTTTTAGGCGGCGCCATGGCTGAAATAGCCTCCAACTGTGCTGGATTTGCCTCGATCCCTCTTCGAGTCACCAAGTATCCCAAAAATTTGCCTGAGGTCGCGCCGAAGACACATTTCTGTGGGTTCAGTCGTAACGCGAAGTGCTGTAATGTTTCGAATGTCTCTTTTAAATCGCTCAGGTGATCGTCTCCCTTCTTACTTTTTACGAGGAGATCATCCACATATGCCTCCAAATTTCGCCCTCGTTGCTTAGCAAAAACCATATCTATCATTCTTTGATAAGTTGGTCCTGCGTTCTTGAGACCGAAGGGCATGACCTTATAACAATAATTTTCCATAGGGGTCATGAATGCTGTCTTCTCCTGATCCTCTATTTTGAGCGGAATCTGATGATATCCGGAGAACATATCAAGGAAAGATAGCATTTCATTGTTTGTCATGGCATCTACCAACTGCTCAATGTTGGGAAGTGGATAAGCATCTTTTGGACAGGCGTCGTTTAGATTCGTGAAGTCCACACACATTCTCCATGCGTCTGACGACTTTTTGACCAAAACCACGTTTGACAGCCATTCCGGGTATTGCACCTCTTTAATGAAGCCTGCTTCCAGTAACTTGTCTATTTCTTTTGTTAAAGCTAATTGTCACTCCCGACAGATGTTTCTCCATTTCTGTTGGACATGGCGACAACTTTTGTTAATTGACAAGCAATGTTTAACAATTGTTGGGTCAATTCCCGGCATGTCACTAGGATGCCACGCGAACAGATGTGAGTACTGCTTGATTAGTGTTATCATCGCTTGTCTGGCTTCCTGGCTTAGGTAGGAGGATATCCTCACTGTTTTCTCGTCATCGCCTTCCCATGGGGTTACCAGAACGTCAGATTCTGCTGACTGTAGTCTTTCTCTATTTTCTGTTCCTTCTTCCAAGTCAATCTTGTAACACGCTCCCTTTGTTGCTGCCCGATAACAATGCCTAGCCACCTCCGGATGCCCCCAAGCGACTCCGACTCCTTCCTTTGTTACAAATTTTAGCACCTGGTATACTGGTGAGGAGATAGCTTGAAAGGCTGCAAGTGCCGGTCGTCCCAAGATTATATTATATGAAGATCGGCAATCTAACACATGGAAATCTACTGACTGTACTGCCTTGATTTTTTCATCGCCTATCATGACCTGTAAAGTAATGATTCCCTTAATAGGTACTTGATGCCCAAAGAATCCTGTAATAGTTGTTTTTGTCGGGCGCAGGTTTGAGGTGGGGAGGTTCATTTGCTGAATAAGTTCATGGAATAGAATGTCAGCTGAACTTCCTTCATCCACCATTACTCTTTCCACTCTGCTTCTGAGCGTCACAATCTGGATCACCATTGCTTCCAAACTAGGGCCTCCATTTTTGCTCATGTCCTCCTCTGTGAATGTGACGGGGGACCGTCGAGCTTCATTGTTTATGATCAACACTGTAACACCCGTTCCGAATCAACCCGAGTAAACCCGTGGTTGAGCCGGTCCCAGGTACTACCGAGTAAAAACAAGGGTAAAACAGTGAAATTGGCGGTGATCAAAAGACAGTAAAAACATGGAAGGCCTCCATAGAAACGCGAAACTGAAATCCGAGTACAATCCAAACCATCATAAATCCTCCAATCCAACATAAATCAGAAAGTACATAAAAACCCCCAAAATCTCATAGTCAACTGAAATGAACAGAAAAGTCAACTCCGCGTAATCCCAGTCTTCACCTCATGGCTTCCGTCCAGAACTTCACGAAATCAACCTCGAGCTCAAACTCCTCAGCTACCTCTACTAGCCACGAGATCCTGAAAGGGGAAAAGGGATCAATTTCCTATTGAAATTGAGTGAACCCACTGGGCCTACCTACACGTTGTCCTACTCTATGGAGCGGTCCCAACTCCGCACAAGACATCCAACAATGGAACCAAACCCAACCCCCCTTTCCATATTTTAATTCCCTAAAAGCAGTCTAGGTGATCACGTTGGTCAGTTCTTGTTCTCAAGCACAATTCATAACAATAGAATCACACAGAACTAATACATCAATCCACGGCACACACAACATCATCACATCACGTCCATCAACCAAGTCACTACCACAACCACAAGCACACAAACATTCACGTTCATATTATCTAGGTGAGTTATTAGGCGCCAAGGAGTTATCCACACCACCACCGGCCGGCCGACGCACTTCCCTACCGCATGGGAAGTCCTCGCGCTCCCCTACCGCATGGGGAACGCGTTCTCATTAACCATCATCATCATCATCAATCTCATCATCAATCTCATCACTCCCTTGACACCCATGTCAAGGGGATCCACCCCAATAGATCAGACTCAACAACCAGTACCTCGGGTGGGGTAGTGTGGGCTCCTTCCGGTTCTATTTCCAACATACAATTCTCAACATCACATTCTCAACTCATACATCACATCTACTACCAACATACAACACAAATCAGCCACATCTCATTCATAGTCCGTAGTTCACAACACATCTCGTCCTCCATGCCCCTGTCATGTTCACAGCACACACATCACAATCAATAGGATAACCGGCTAGCTCACCGGCCTCCCCCACCTGCAAGTACAGGGGAAACCATGTCATGAGTCTAGGGGTCACCCACCTGTTCCTCTTATTCAGAGCGACCCCACATTGGCAGGGCAACTCTCCTGCATCCACAACCAGCAATTCATAATATCATAGCACCCGCACTCATTTCCCAACCATCCTAATTCTCATTTCTATGTCAATTCATTACTTAATTCACTTCAGTTCACACCCAACCCCAAATCATAGCAATCAACAACAACAATCAACCACGGCAATCATCAATAGCAATCAAGTACATTCACAGAACAGTTTATCCCCTTTTACGCTCATCATTTTCATGCATAACCTAGGTTTTGTTCTAAGTCCAATTGAAACTCCTCACGCTGTCCAAACTACTTACACAACGCTAAGCCCTCACCTGGAATAGAAGACGAGGCTCTAATCGTCTTCTAGTTCCCCAGAAACTCGATTCCCAACCACCAAACTCGTAGCTCTACCCTTCCTTACTGCTCACGACCTACACCCAGAAACCCAAAATGGAGGTTAGCGATCTCTTCTCCTCGTCGCTACGAATCCATAGCAACAAACGGAACTCAATTCCGACCTCTACAGCTCCCGGAATCACCCTTCGAAGATTGCTCGCACTAGGTTCGTCAATGGCCTTTTCGGGGAGAGAGAAAGGGGAAAGAAGTTATGAATTTCCGTGCAAATCCGTCCTTTTATGCACGAAAAGTGCGCCTGGTATGTCAAAATGTGCGCCGGCGCACATTGACCCCTAAAAGGCGCACATTTTGAATATTCCGCCGAAAGTTTGCTGAATTAATTGAAAAGTGCGCCTAGCACTTCTAAAAGTGCGCTTGCGCACTTCAGGGCCCAAAATCGGCACTTTTTGGTGCATCACCGTTCCCCTCTTTGCAACTTCGACCCAACTTAAACCCGAATGACCCAAAACTCAAGGGGAGCTTAAGAGCACTGATTCCAGTACCCTAGTCTACCGATCTTGAGTTCCAAACCGTTTGGTTGAGCGGGGATGTTACAAACACCTCCTTGCAGTCGCCTGGCTGCTTCCTTGTTGGACAACTTTCCCCTCCGAAAATGGTTTGATAGACTGATAAGGAATTTATCAAGGTCGTATTCCTCGAGGTCCTCTCATATGCTAATACTCACAAAATTCGTGAACGGTCCATACATTTTGAGTTGAGATTTGGTTTGAAAGAAAACAAGTTAAAAACATAAACAAGCAAAGTAAAATTGACAAGAGAAATTGAGATCAAACAAGAGAGCTAGCAAGGGGTTTCTTCAAGCTCAAGGTTCATGAAAGCTGGATTGAATCTCAAGCAACGATGTGTAATTAATGACCATGCATCTCACTCAAGTAGAATCAACGAACTCTCGCACAATTGACTCTCTATTCCTAGACCAAATGCACCATGCTCTCGCTATGTGAACAAAAAGAATGGAATGCTTTAAACTAGCTCAATGAAATGCTTGGAACTTGAATTATATGCTAACAATCATCTAGCACAAGGTAATGATGCAAGACACTCTCATGTCAATCATATAACACTAGTTTAGCAATCACAAGGGTCTTTCAACCTTCAAATGAAAGAAAACTCAATGCACACCAAGTGTTTGATAAAATGTCAACAAGGAAGAACAAGCTCAAAATGGTTGTAACTTGATAATCCAATCTCTCAAATCATCCAATTACAATCCTACAACCTTAGATCAACATCAATCAATCATTCTCATGTATGGAAAGACATAACAATACCAGAAGAACAAGTCAAGCTCTAATGGCTACAAAGCACAAGGTCTAGGATCATCATTTTACACAAATGGCTATGAGAAACTCAATCCATACAATCAATCACCTATCCTAGCTTGATCCATCCCCCACTTAACTAAACCTAAGTTTAGCCTAGCTTAACCATGGAAGAAACCTGAAATTTGAGGAGAGGAGACCATCCTTGCTTCCATGGAGGATCTTCTCACTTGGCTCTTCAAGCTCCAATCCAAGGGTGGAAGGCTTCACTTAGATCTTCAAGTTGATCAACAATTGAGGGAGGTTGGTGTGTGTTTGAGGGAGAGGATGGTGTTTGGCGATGATGATGATGAGTTGAGAGAGAGAGGAGTCGGCGATTGCAATTGTAGAATAATGAATTCATCCCTAAACTCTCGCCTCTTTCACCTTTATATAGCACGCCGGACTTGCCTGATATTTTCGGCAAAAATTCTGTAGGATTTTCGCCGAAAACGCCTTTGAAACACGCTGCTGCATTCCTTCTAAAGTTTTCGGCGAAAACTTTGAATGTTTTCGCCGAAAATGTTGTCAAAGAGCAAAGGCCTTCTGTCTGCTTCGAGTTTTTGGACCGAGGACTTGAAAATCTCGCCGAAAACTTCTTCTTCGGCGAAAACTTTATGATACTTTCGCCGAAAATGTCTTCAGCTGAAAGTCGTATTTTCTTCGATTTTGCAACGTCCATATCTCCTCCGTCCTAGCTCCGATTGACCTCCCGTTTGATCCTACGTGCTCCTTGTCACCAGTACTACACTGCCAAGGCCTGAAAATACAAATAAAACACCTCCAATAGACATGGAATTGGCCTCAAAGTGGCAACTGGGCAACAGAATAGCACTTAGCACAAAACTTCGATAAAAGCATATTAAGCATGGCATTTAAGGGTCAAACACGGGCGTTTCATAGGTCAATCATAAGCTAAAAATGCACTAAATAAAGTCACATCAAATTCCCCTACGACTAAGCTTTGCTTGTCCTCAAGCAAATGAATTAGAACACATCCAAATTCACAAATGACAAGATCGGCTCATTGAGATTCAAGCAATAACAATTCGATTTAAACTGTTCCACGAACAAACTAAACCTACACATGCAAGAACGTCAACCAAACAAGTCCATACCTCACTGTTTTCTGCACACTTCAAGTAGTGGTTGACTGGGACACAGTAAAACCCGACCACGACAACACCAACTCTAATCAAAAGGGCTTGAACTCGGGAAAATGGAACGGACAAGGCGGGGGTAGGAAAATTGTTGGGAGTGGTGAGTGATCATGATGTGGCTATCGACTCGACTTCATCCGCTTCTAGATCCGCATTTAACAAACTCGGGCTAGGATCAAGGGCTACATTTTTTTTTCTTTTTCTTTCTCTTTTCTTCTTCATTTTTTTCCCTTTTTTCTTTTTTTTCTTACTGCATACTAGTGCTCGATCCAACACTTCACTTAGGTGTTGAACCTGCCTAGCTCACAGCTTTTGCCTTTGCTAGTGCTCAACCCGACACTTCACTTAGGTGCCGAGCTTGCCTAGCTTAGCTTTTCTTTTCTTTTCTTTTGAACCTTTTCTTTTGAGCATTAGCCACTTGACCCTTAGCCCCTTACACTTCAACCTCAAGATTTCGAATTGGATTCCGTCTAATCTCAAGCCACAATCACGTTGAAGAAAAACATGGAAAAAGGGGTGAAAATACTGACTGCCTTCATCATCTTAGACCGGTGTTATCGAGTTGTACAACAACACGTATCAAACCAATCAACCAACATACAAGAGTGATAACATCTCTGTTCTGGCCTAGACTCATTTGATATTAGTGCTAACATGCTGGTTATAGGTTCTAAGTGGAACAGTCTAAACGTCATTATGAAAGCTTGAAGTCAATTAAACACCAAAAGTCAAGAACCGAATGATTCTACAGTAGAGGGAATCGACATTCAACTAAGATCAAGCAATTCAACCAACAACACATTAGACTTCTACCAACAAATAATCACACCAAGCCTCAAACTCCCCTACGACTAACACGAGCATTGTCCTCAATGATCGAGAGAGAGAGGGTAAGGTGGAACGAGGTTACCGCGTTGGTAGAGAAAGCTTAGGAACAAAGGAGTGGAAGAGTCCCATAGCGCTCATTGCGAAGAGTGATCCGCCTAAGTGCTTGCCAAAATCTTATTCGACGAACTAAAACAACACAAAAACATAAAAGCGAAAAGGTAAGGATAACATGGGGTGCCTCCCATGAAGCGCTTCTTTAACGTCTCTAGCTAGACGATAGCTCAAAGAGTAAGCTAAGTAAAACCATCCCAACTCAATACCTCCTTGAAGTCAATGTCATTACCTTCGCATGGCACTCGAAACTTGAATTGTACCTTACCGAATTCGGGTGGAATGAGCATGGATTTCCCAGATGGTGAGGTGGGAGCAATGGAGAAGGGACCAAACCACTTGGAGTTGAGCCTTTCATCGGGTGGCTTCGTAGTCTTGCTCGTCTCACCCATTGGTGCAGCTTCCTTGCCCTTCTCAGGTGACTTCTTTACACCTTTCTTCTTAGCCTTGGGTGGTGTCTTTGGGAGTATGAAAGGTGGAGTCTCCTTTACTTCATCCGTCTTTTCCTGCACATCACTAATGGCAAACAACTCCGCAAGACTATGACGGACAAGGTTAGTGCTATTAGTAGCCGAAGTAATCTCATGCGGATTCTTAGGATCATGGTGACTAGCATAAGACAAAGTAAATTCCATGCCATTTGAGCGGTCAAAAATCATGCATTCATTGTCGACCCTAAGGGTAAGTCTACCACCATAGACATCAATTAAAGCACGAGAAGTTGCCAAGAAAGGTCGTCCTAGAATCAAAGGCACATCGGCACCACCCATAGCATCTAGGATAACGAAATCCACAAGGAATTCAAAAGCACCGACCTTAACCAACACATCTTCGACAATACCACGAGGAGATGTCACAGATTTATCCGCTAATTGAACATTCATTTGAGTTGGTTTTAGTTTCCCTAGGCCTAACTTCTTAAACATGCAATACGGCATAACATTGATACTAGCACCCAAATCGGCTAAGCCTCTACTTATTGCATGCTCACCAATAGTGTAAGGAATAGTAAAGCTACCTGGATCCTTAAGCTTCTCCGGTGGTTGCTTAGAGAGAATGGCGGAGCATTGTTCGTTAAGCTTTGCCGAGGTGACATCTGTAAGCTTGCGTTTGTTGGTGAAGATCTCTTTCATGAACTTCGCATATTGAGGCATCTTAGTGATTGCTTCTCCAAAAGGCATTGTGAATTGTACCTTGTCGAGAATCTCAACAAACCTTTTGAAGTCCTTTTCCATGGAATCCGGCTTCAAGCGAGAAGGATAAGGAGGCTTAGGCTTGTACGGAGGTACAACCGGTGCGGGAGGAGAGACCGGAGTAGCACTCGTTGTAGCCTCTTGAGAACCAACCTTATTGGTCATCTTAGAAGCTTCTTTAGCCTTGGCTCCTTTATCTTTAACTTCAATCTTAACCGAGTCATCATCGGAGTCAACATCTTCAACCAACACATAGTCATCATCTCGAGTTCTTACCGCTTTAGGTGTTGGGTCATGGATTTGCTTACCACTCCTAAATGTTACCGTCATAAGTTCCTCGGGAGCCTTGGGGTTGATCTCGGTGTTGGAAGGTAGAGTACCTGAGGGTCGCCCCGAGAGTGTCTTAGCAATGTGACCCATTTGATTCTCCAAATTTGCAATTGAAGCTTGTTGATTCTTGATGAGTTGGATCATTGCCGCATTGGTGTCTTCTTGAGAGATCGAAGAACCACCCTCTTTGTTTTGAGGAGGCTTGTTGAAACCGAGTGGTCTTTCACCTCTATGGTTGTACATTCCTAGTGGGGTAGGACCTTGGGAACCTTGGTTTGGATGTCCACAATGATTCCATTGATTTTCCCCTTGGTTCCCTTGACCTTGGGGTCCTCCTTGAGTCCATTGGCTACCTTGGTTTAGGTTACTTCCTTGAGACCATTGGTTGCCTTGATACCCTCTATAACCTTGATATCCTCCTTGATTTCCTTGATTGTAACCCTTGTTATAGCCACTACCTTGACTCCCTTGGCCTTGGTAACCTTGGTTAGACTTGTTGTACCAAGGTCGGTTATAGCTACCTTGATAGTTACCTTGGGGGCTGAAATTACCATGAAATCCTTGTCCTTGTGCGAAGCTTACCTCCTCATTGTGATCGCCTTGACCAAGCTCAGGAGTGGCGGAAGGGCAAGCACTGACTTCGTGACCCTGACCCCCACAACATTCACAACAATATATAGAAGCCACCGGAGGATTACCCACATGTGATGATGGAACCTTGGAGGGTTGCTTAGGCATGCTTAGGTTACTTACTTGGGATGCCATAGCATCGATCTTAGACCTGAGGAGCGCAAACATAGGGTCATCTTCATCTCGATGTCCCGACAGCTTAGGCTTCTTCCCATAGGTAGACGAATCCTTTGGTGCATCAACACTTATAGCTCTAGAGTCGTAGTGAGTGTCGCTTCCATACTTGGACCTTGGAGGTTGTTGTCAAGACCAACTCCTTGTCTTGTTGGCCATCTCCGCAAAGAGTTCTAAAGCATCTTCGGGAGTGAGCATCCTTAGATCACCTCCGGCGGCTTGGTTGATCATCCTTGTATTCTCAAAATCAAGGGACCTAGCAAAGATATCCGCCAAGCTCCATTCGGCGAAGTTGTGATGAGGACAAGACGGAAGAAGGGCTTGGAACCTATTCCAAGTCTCATGGAAGAGCTCTCCCTTGTGTTGTGTGAAGTGGTTGATTCGATCCCGGATTGCATCCGTCATATAGGGGGGAAAGAACTCCTCGAGGAAAGCTTCGGCTAATACCTCCCATGTAGTGAATGTTCTACTAGGTTGGTTCTCCAACCAAGACTTGGCTCGACCTTTGAGTGAGAAGGGGAAGAGTCGGAGCCGCACACAATCCGGGTGAACTTGATCGTTCTTCACCGTATCGCATATCTCTAGGAAGTCTTTCAAGTGTCTAGATGGGCACTCTCCATCTATACCGTTGAACACCACTCCGTTCTGTACCATCTGAATCATGTTAGGCTTCAACTCGAAGTTTCTTGCATTTACCGGTCTTCGCACGATACTCGAGGCTGCCCTTCGAGGGTTGGGCGAGCATAATCGGCTAGTGTGCGCCTCGCACCTCTTTGCGATTGATCATCTTCATTAGTGTGATGCGAATGCACCGAGTGGTTATCTTCGTCTTCATGGTGAGACATGTTGTTGCGTGTGGTGCTATGAACTAGGTGAGGAGGAGAACGAGTTGGCGGTTCAAACACGACCTTGATGCCTTGGAGTCGTGCTTGGAGACGTGTGATCCGCCTCATGCACTAACACCAATTTCCTGCAAACAAGCACAACGAACACACCCGAGTAATACAACGATGCGGGATAACAAAGTAAACAAAGAGTAACAAGGGAGCTAAAAGGAAAATGGAAGGAAGTGTAAAGATCGGTTCACTAATATTTGCTTTCTTAGGAATGAGAGGTCCCTGGCAACGGCGCCAAAAACTTGATAAGGAATTTATCAAGGTCGTATTCCTCGAGGTCCTCTCATAGCCTAATACTCACAAAATTCGTGAACGGTCCATACATTTTGAGTTGAGATTTGGTTTGAAAGAAAACAAGTTAAAAACATAATCAAGCAAAGTAAAATTGACAAGAGAAATTGAGGATCAAACAAGAGAGAAAGGAGTTTAGTCTAGCAAGGGATTTCTTCAAGCTCAAGGTTCATGAAAGCTAGATTGAATCTCAAGCAACGATGTGTAATTAATGACCATGCATCTCACTCAAGTAGAATCAACGAACTCTCGCACAATTGACTCTCTATTCCTAGACCAAGTGCACCATGCTCTCGCTATGTGAACAAAAGGAATGGAATGCTTTAAACTAGCTCAATGAAATGCTTGGAACTTGAATTCTATGCTAACAATCATCTAGCACAATGTAATGATGCAAGACACTCTCATGTCAATCATATAACACTAGTCTAGCAATCACAAGGGTCTTTCAACCTTCAAATGAAAGAAAACTCAATGCACACCAAGTGTTTGATAAAATGTCAACAAGGAAGAACAAGCTCAAAATGGTTGTAACTTGATAATCCAATCTCTCAAATCATCCAATTACAATCCTACAACCTTAGATCAACATCAATCAATCATTCTCATGTATTGAAAGACATAACAATACCAGAAGAACAAGTCAAGCTCTAATGGCTACAAAGCACAAGGTCTAGGATCATCATTTTACACAAATGGCTATGAGAAACTCAATCCATACAATCAATCACCTATCCTAGCTTGATCCATCCCCCACTAAACTAAACCTAAGTTTAGCCTAGCTTAACCATGGAAGAAACCTGAAATTGAGGAGAGGAGACCATCCTTGCTTCCATGGAGGATCTTCTCACTTGGCTCTTCAAGCTCCAATCCAAGGGTGGAAGGCTTCACTTAGATCTTCAAGTTGATCAACAATTGAGGGAGGTTGGTGTGTGTTTGAGGGAGAGGATGGTGTTTGGCGATGATGATGATGAGTTGAGAGAGAGAGGAGTCGGCGATTGCAATTGTAGAATAATGAATTCATCCCTAAACTCTCGCCTCTTTCTCCTTTATATAGCACGCCGGACTTGCCTGATATTTTCGGCGAAAATTCTGTAGGATTTTCGCCGAAAACGCCTTTGAAAACACGCTGCTGCATTCCTTCTAAAGTTTTCGGCGAAAACTTTGAATGTTTTCGCCGAAAATGTTGTCAAAGAGCAAAGGCCTTCTGTCTGCTTCGAGTTTTCGGACCGAGGACTTGAAAATCTCGCCGAAAACTTCTTCTTCGGCGAAAACTTTATGATACTTCCGCCGAAAATGTCTTCAGCTGAAAGTCGTATTTTCTTCGATTTTGCAACGTCCATATCTCCTCCGTCCTAGCTCCGATTGACCTCCTGTTTGATCCTACGTGCTCCTTGTCACCAGTACTACACTGCCAAGGCCTGAAAATACAAAGAAAACACCTCCAATAGACATGGAATTGGCCTCAAGGTGGCAACCGAGCAACAGAATAGCACTTAGCACAAAACTTCGATAAAAGCATATTAAGCATGGCATTTAAGGGTCAAACACGGGCGTTTCATAGGTCAATCATAAGCTACAAATGCACTAAATAAAGTCACATCATAGACCTTTGTGACAACCTGCTCTGTTTCTTTTGCTTTTTTGGGAGCGTCGCCCTGCGGTTCTTGCAATCGGGCGAAGACCCCTTTTCTAGGTTGGTCGCCTGGTGCTGGGCTATCCTCTTTATCGTCTGAACTTCTTTCTTTCTGTTTGGTTTGGAGGATGAACTCTCGCAGACGCCCTTCTTTGATCCATCGCTCAATCTCGTTTTTGAGCTGCCTACATTCTTTTGTGGTGTGTTCGTGCGAATCATGAAAGTTGTAGAATTTTCGAGGATTTCGTTGCTCTGGATCGCCTCGGAGCGGCTCAGGCCACTGAATATGATGATCCTAATGTTGCATATATAAGAATGTTTCTTTTCGAGAACGGCTGAGTGGGGTATATTCTCGTCTATCCTCTTGGTATGTGCGTCTGTCATTATTCTTTCTTTCATCCCGGTATTCCTTCTTTCAGGGGATCGCTCTGCTCTCTGCCATCGTCCTCGCCTGTCATTGGTATCGCGCGACACTTCATTTTGTCCTTCCCTTCGGCCCTTCCAGCCCTCATCACCCCCTTTCTCAGCCAACTGCTCTTCAATGAGAATTATACTATTTATCCTGGCCTCCAAGTTAGATAGAGAGGTAGGCTTCTTCTTTACCAAAGCTTCATTCAAACGCCTGTTATGCGTCGCCTAGATCATGCTCGCGGTGGCTATGTCTAGAGTAACATCTCTGACGGATTGTACTGTGCTGATCCATCTCTCAAAAAGTCTTTCAGTGATTCCTCCGGCCATTGTCGTAGATTGACTAGGACCTGCACCGGGACCTTTCGGTGCCGCCTGCTTTCATACTTAATCAGGAAGACTCTGGCAAACTCATCCCAAGTATGTATAATTCCTTTCGGCAAATTCATGTACCATTCTCTCGCCGCATCTCCCAAAGTAGCTGGGTAGGCCCTACAGAATGCTGCATCGCTGGCGCCCTGCATCTGCATAGCAATCTGAAAAATTTGCAGATGTTCTTCTGGATCATCTATTCCTGAATACTTCTCCATGTTTGGTGGGACGAGGCCGATCGGTAGTGTTTCTGCAATGATAGCCCTTGCCAACGGCTGTCTAATGACCCGTTGTTCGGCACCGGTCTCGACTAGCGGTCAAAATGCCCGTAGCATTTCCGCGTGAGTGTTATTATCCGGTGCCGAAATGTTCTGAGTTCTAGGTGCCCGCGCCTGCTGGGCGATAACCGTTTTCAGTAGTTGGGTAAGCTCCAGATTCTACTTTTCTAGGACTTGAAAGCGCTGCTCAAGGACCTTGTAGGCTTCCAAACTTGATGTTTCTTCATGCGCTACTCCCTTCCCCCTAGTATCCCGGGGAACATATGAGGAGTTGGTGTCTGTGTCTCTGGCCACACCCTCTTCTTCCAGTTCATCCCTCAGGTTTCTCCCCTCTAGTGGTGGATCCTGTGTTTCAGGATTCACATACTTCAGTGGTGTTTCCTCCGCCTCTCCTTCAGGACGTACCACGGACGTTCCTCCTCTCATAATTCTTCCCACGTTTTCCTGCTCCATCGCCCAGCTTCTTGTGTTCTGAGTAAGTCCCCTATCTGGCACGCCAATTGTTCCAACCCCGTCGCCTGGAACAATAAGGGAGTAGATCCGATCGCCTGAGTGACTCCGAATCGCCAGGATGAATCTTTCCAAAGCATTGTTGTGAAGCAACGAAAGGAAATCGATTACACTACAAGTACGTAACAGAGATGCCGCAAATACAATGTCTTTCATTGATTTTTCAAACAGCTTGTTTCGAATTTTCGCCTCTAATAATGGATTTTGCTGTTTTTATAAGCTGCTGAAGCACTTCCTCTATCCTCCTAATAGGCATAAAACAAGTTAAAGCATTTTGGTCAATTTAGTTTTGTTCAAGTAACATATTGGTCACTAAATATTTTTAAAATCACAGAGACTATATTATTTGTCCCTAACCAAAATGTGAATTCAAGAATGGTTTCTAGAGATGATGTTTATGATCATCTACTTCTTAAGCTATTTACAAGTTGTTACACTTTTTGAAATCAACATGGAGAGCTTAACACTGGATCGTGTTTTCAGAATCGTATTAAATAAGTGGAGGTGCTTGTAATGTAGAATCTTGATCATACAAGTTCGGCTCATGCTCTAGTCAATGATGATTTTAGTGTTTTTGCTAAAGAGTTGAATTATGATGAATATATGAATATTGATCTTCAAGAGCCTATGTATGAAGATAATAACAACATTGACACGAATAATATATGTGAGCCAAGGGCCACATGTTGACAATGTAGAGTGGGTTAAATTACTTAAAGATAGAGATGAAGCTTTGCACAAAGGATGTACAAAGTTCTGAAACCTCTTTTTCATTTTGAGGCTATATCACATCAAGTACATGCATAATATTAGCGACAAAGCAATGTTGATGATTATTGAGTTTTTACATGAAACATTTAAATTTTATAAAATATTGTCATTAGGATATGCTGCAAAAAAGACCAAATCTATTGGATTAGATATACGAAAATTGACACATGTGAAAATGATTATATCTTTATTGTGGGAATGTTATCAATGAGAATTCTTGCAGGGTTTGTAAGTTGTCCAGATACAAAGAAGATGGTAATAAAGAGGTAGTTAATGAGAAGAAGAAGAAAATAAAGAGGAGTGTAAATATTTCGAGGAATGTAACACACTAACCTCTATAAATAATAAATGACCAAAATGCCTTGGGGTGTACAAAAGACTCGTTAAACCGGAAAATAACATAACAAAACCCAACATAAATATCATTCATAAGAAAATAGCTCTAATTATTGAAACTGATAGTCAGGTAGTCCAACTCGCGTTGCAGAATTCAACTCAGGACAGATCCGAGTTTGGGGACTTGATAAGGAAAGGTCGGCAGCTGTTGGAGAGTCAATCACGTTATGAAGTGAAGTTTGTTAGGAGAATTGGGAATACGGTCGCTCATGTACTAGCACGAAGATCGTTGTTCTCATCTGAAACAGTTATTGGTTCAAAATCTCCTGATTGGTTATGTAACACGTTGAGTAACTGTTGTTTGCTAAGGCATTAATAATAGTATCATCTTTCATTCAAAATAAAAAAATAGCTCTAATACGTAAGCAAGTCTAAAAAAAAAGAATAAGCCCAACATAAATCGTAAAAAATGATAATCTCAAGTTTGAACTCCATAATAGAATGCAAAAGTAGTCCACATCCTGGATCAACTACTCACTCTGAGTATTGTGACATGTCTTGCAGCAGCTGCAACCTGTAGTTGTTATCTCCTCTGTAACGTCTCCTGGATAATATGTTGTGTGGCTTGTGGTTAGTCTTTTGTGCTCAACACTCAAGAGAGAGATAGGAATATGGATTATATTGCTGGGCTACCGGTTCAGGCATGATGTTATGGTAACCACATTATCTTATATTTATCGTTGATTTTATCAATGATGTAGTGTCCACATATCTAACTGAATAAATATATGTATATAAGAACATGCTGCAAAGTACAAAGAGTGTAGGGCAAGGTATGATACACCACGTATGTGTGGCTCAAAGAAGTTGCTTGCTAGGACTGAAGAACTCACAATATTTTATTTATAATTATTTTAATTTTGTTTCATACTTTTTTTTAATGAATTGAGCAATTTTATTCACCAAAATCAAGGAATAGCAGTAAAGCTTAATTAAAAGAGAGAAACAACTAATCTCCTCACAAAAAGCTATACTAGCTTTATAACTTCTATCTCATAACGATGGCCTAAGGCAAAGCTAAGAAGCTCATCCCTAATTAATCTCCTCACAAAGCGTCTGAACATCCTTTCACTACAAAAATCCGTCTGTTTAGCGTCGGTCAGAAACGCTGGATAGCGTCGGTTACTGACCGACGCTAAGGAATTTAACGTCTGTAAAAAAGCGACGCCAATTCTTCCGACGCTAAAATTTAGCATCGGTAAAAAATCAAGCGACGCTAAATCTGATAAAAGATCGACGCTAAATCCTTGACCGAAAGGGGTCGCTGACCAACCCAATTTTTTCATTTTCGTTTTTTTTTTCATTTTTAATATTCATTTTTTATTTTCGTTTTCAGATTCAGTCACTCCATTTTCCAGTTATGCAACTTGGTCACTTAGATTTATTAGGTCACCCTTTTGGTCACTTAAATTTATTAGGTCAAACCCGCGGTGGCGGCGCCGACGGCGGCGGATGAAGAAGACACTACAAAAAAACGAGAGTTTAGCGTCGGTCGAAACCGCGCTTTAGCGTCGGTCATTGACCGACGCTAAACTATTTAGCGTCGCTTACAACAAGTGACGCTAAAAGTAGCGACGCTAAATTTTAGCGTCGGTTCTTCCACGACCGACGCTAATATTAAACCACGACCGACGCTAATATTGAGCTGACCGAAATGAATCGCTGTCCAACCCAATTTTTTTTGTTTTTAATATTCATTTTATATTTTCCTTTTCAGATTTGGTCACTCCATTTTCCAGTTATGCATCTTGGTCACTTAGATTTATTAGGTCATCCTTTTGGTCACTTAAATTTATTATGTCATCTTTTTTTGGTGCTTTTAGATTTATTAGGTCATTTTTTTTTGGTGCTGGCGGCGGCAACGGTGGCGACGACGATGGCAGCGACGGCGGTGGCGATGGCAGCGACGACGGAGAAGAGGAGAAGAAGAGGAAGAAGAGGAAGAGGAAGAAGAGGAAGAAGGTGGATCTGGAGATCTAGAAAAGGAAGTAAAGGAAGAGGAAGAAAAAAGAGGAAGAAAAGGAAGGCTGGTCAGAAAAAGGGAAGAGGAAGAAGAAGGCTGGAGGAGGAAAAAGGAAGAAAATGGAGGAGGAAGAAGGAAGAAAATGGAAGAGGAAGAAGAAGGTTAGAGGAGGAAGAAGAAGGCTGAGAGAGATGAGATTAGGGTTAGGGTGGCGGCTGAGAGGTTTAAATATATACATGATTTAGCGTCGGTCGGTAACTGACGCTAAAACATGTCGGTAACCGACGCTAAAACATGTCGGTAACCGACGCTAAAGTTGGTTGGCTTCGTTTCCGACCGAAAACCAAATTTAGCGTCGGTTACTGACATGTTTTAGCGTCAGTCGATAAGTGACCGACGCTAAACCCTTGGTCAAACGCGAGTCAAGGGTTTAGCGTCAGTTTTTGGTCGACCGACGCTAAGCCCTTCCCCTTCAAGTGACGCTAAACCCCCTTTTTTGTAGTGAGAGGAAGAGGGAAGAGGAAGAAGAGGAAGAAGAAGGATGGAGGAGGAAGAAGAAAGAGGAAGAAGAAGAAGGCTGGTTAGAGAAGAGTTTCAGAAAAAGAGAAGAGGAAGAAGAAAGAGGAAGAAAAGGAAGAAGAAAGATGAAGAAGAAGAAAGAGATGAGATTAGGGTTTAGGGTGGCGGCTGAGAGGTTTAAATATGTATGTGATTTAGCATCGGTCAGTAACCGATGCTAAATCACGTCGGTAACTGATGCTAAAGCTGGTTTTTGGGTACGCGCTTCGTTTCTGACCCAAAACCAAATTTAGCGTCGATTTTTTGTCTGTTTTAGCGTCGGTCGACAAGCAACCGACGCTAAACCCTTGGTCAAACGCGAGTCAAGGGTTTAGCGTTGGTTTCTAATTGACCGACGCTAAACTCTTCCCCTTCAAGCGACGCTAAAGCGCTTTTTGTAGTGTTTCCTTCATAATTCTGAAAGATATTTCGACATCTATCATTCCACACACTAATCATCTGCCTTAGCTTAAGCAATCGTTTCCAGTGCCAAGATCCACTGTCAGAAGTGACAGAACAAAAATAACCAACTTTAATTCGATAACATTTAATCCATGCCACCCACAAGGAACCTGCCTGAAGCAATAAACACCAAACAACATTCGCAATATTCCAAGACTTGAAGTCTCTCAACCAATTCCACCTTCAGTTTTTGGCATTGAGTTCATGTCACTTTGCTCTACCTCTTAGTCCCCCCCCCACGGTGCTAATGGACGGCTCGTACCCATACCCATTAGAACGTAGTGGGACCCTACTCGAACTCATCCCGTACCCAACCATTCGGATGGTACCATTAATGATAATGGGATGGGCCGGGACCACAACACTAAAACCCCTATAAAAAATAAATAAAAATTAGTTCTGAAAGATCGCAACGCGAGAAAGAAACAGAGAGAATTACAATCTTTCGCGAACTCATTCTGAAACAGGATTTATATCCTTGAATTTAATTGGCAATGGAGGATTTGTCACTCTTCATGATAACAACGCAGATTCTTTGTGGCAATGTAGAGGATGTGCTTAGTAAGTATGGTCTGAGAGTAGATGTCGAGAGACGACCTTAGGATCATCCTACGCAATCAATTCATTCAGACAAAATCAAATAATGTATTAGTTATAGTTAGTTATTTTTATAATAATAAATAAAGTCGACTATGGGTTTATGGTACCACGGTTTACCTTGGTAGTGTACCCATTATCCGAAACCACCCGTAGCCGAACTATCGAATAATGGTACATACCATAAGAAACGGCGGCTCGCGGGTACCCTACCGCGGGGAACTCCAGCCTACCCCATAAATTATTGCAATGTTCAATTCTTAAATAAGCCAGGGAAGCATAAAGATCAATACCATTACCCTATGACAATATGACTTCCTGCATACGAACTATGAAGCAAATGACTTGCTGAACCTGACATACACATCCTTTTCAATGGGCCCTCTAGATGTATATCTGGATTTTTTCAGGATTAAAACGCAAACCAGAGTAACTTATGAACTCCTCAAGGATATATGCGATCTCCTTAATTGCAACACAACTTGCCTTAGTGAAAACTGACAGATCGTCAACAAAGATCAAGTGTGTAAGAGAACTTCCTTTACATTGAGGATGCAAATAAAGTCTTTTTTCATCAATAGATTTCTTGAAGATATAACTAAGGACCTCCACTGACATCACAAAAAGGAAGGGGGAAATAGGACCCCCTTGACGAAACCCTCTCTTGGCTAGGAAATAACCACTCAAAGAACCATTAACATTAACAGAAAGCATAGTAGAGGAAAAGCATGCTTCAATCCAACCTACCATGACTCATGGAATCTTCATGGCTCTCAGAACAACTAGTATAAAAGGCCATTCGACATATTCGAAGGCTTTCAGATCAATCACTATAAGAAAACATGGGATTCGTCACAGTTTTTTTTGCCTTTAGTCACGGTTTTTTACCGTGACTAAATCGACCAATTTTTGTCACGGTTTCAATATGAACCGTGACTAAATTTTTTTTGTCACAGTTTCTAAAGGAACCGTGACTAATATTAGTCACGATTCATATTGAAACTGTGACTAAATTTAGTCACGGTTTCCAAGCAAACCGTGACTAAATTTAGTCATGGTTTCTAATGAAACCGTGACAAAAACAGTCCAATTTAGTCACGATTTCTATTGTGAACTGTGACTAATATTTGTCACGGTTTACAATGAAACCGTGACAAATATTAGTGATCAAAGTGTAATATTCAGACTTTCCAATGACCCAATTTTCAGTTTCTTAAATTATAGAACCAAACCCTCAACTTCTTCTATTATACAAATCAGTCACCCCAATTTTAATTGTCAATTTAGTAATAATTAATGACCAATCCAGCAAATATCCCTAATTAGTCCACGAATTTCAACAACAACCCCTCAACTTTTCCAGTTATGCAACTTGATCCATTAAATTCTCAAAATTTTGTTTTGGTCACTCAAGGTACTGTGGTTTGCAGATCAAGTCCCTCTTCTTCTCCGATCAACCACTGAGCTGCGGGAGAGCTTCGACCGTCGCCGTCGTCGCCAAAACTCCACCGCCGTCGGCATCCCCAAAACTCCATCCTCAGATCTCGCCAAAACGTACCCTCCACCACCAGAAACATCTCATCATATCCTAATCTTCTCCCCATCGAAACCATCTTCACTCTCCCTTCTCCCTTGCCTGAATGGCCCTCCGGTGAAAACGACTTCGCCATCAGAACCATCGAACTCGGCGACAGAGAGAGAAGGCTTGGATTTCGTTCAAAGGATTTCGACGATGGAATTAGTTGTTGGCGTCGGAGGAATAAAACTTGGTTGGTGGTCGATGCTGGTTGAAGAAGAGAAGAAGGAGTGAAGAAGAAATGAAGAAGAAAGAATAAAGATGGAAGGATGCAGAAGAAAGAGTGAAGAAGAAGAGAATAGTGAATATGCAGAAGAAAGAGTGAAGATGGTAGATGGTGGTTGGGCAATGAGATGAAGAAGAAAGAGTGAAGAAGAGAGAGAATAGTGATCCGCGTGGCTTGGTTTGGGAAAGAAGGAAGAATACTGCTGATTCGGATTGCCAGCATGGCTTGGTTTGGGAAACAGCTTTGTCACGGTTTATTAAAAACCGTGACAAATTAGTCACGATTTTTAATAAACCGTGACTAAATTAGTCACGGTTTTGAAAAATCGTGACTAAATTAGTCACGGTTTTTAATAAACCGTGATAAATTAGTCACGGTTTTTCAAAACCTGTGACAAATTAGTCACGGTTCCTTAAAAACCTTGACAACTTAGTCACGGTTTATAAAAACCGTGACTAATTAGTCACGGTTCACAAAATCGTGACTAGAAAACCGTGACAAATAAGACTTTTCTTGTAGTGAATCTTTATGGCACAACGAGGGGAAGCAACAGATTTTCTATAAGTGCTTAGAAGTTCATGAGCCAAGAGAATACCATCACTAATATTATGTCCTTTAATAAAAGTAGTCTGATTCAGGCTAATAAGAGAAGGCAAAACCAAACCTAGACGATTGGAAATAATCCTTGAAAGCACCTTGTAAACAACATTACATCATGAAATAGGCCTATACTATAATCCTTCATGTCTACTGCATTTCTTTGGAATCAAAGCCAAAGTAATTGAATTCACATATTCAGGCATAGAGCATTTATCAAAGAAGCTAAGGACAACGATAATATGATCATCACCAATCACTTTCCAGCTATCTTTAAAGAACAAAACAGTATATCCATTTGACTCTGGAGCTTTTTCATCAGGAATGCTGAATAAGGTCTTTTTAATCTCAGAAGCAGTAACTTACTGGCTAAGCTTGTCAGCTGCAGTCGTGTCTGACTTGTCAGTAATCAACTTATCCCGATCAAGGAGTATTACCTGAGTACTTTCTCCTAGCAGCTTCTGGTAAAAATCCTCTACCACTTTAGCTATTGATTCATGATCATCCACCATAATCCCATCCGCATTTTTTATCTAACGAATTGTGTTAGCAGCATGTCTACACTTCACATAGTTAAAGAAAAAAGAAGATTTATTATCTCCCAATTTTATCCAATTGACTTTTGACTTCTGGCGTAAGAAGGTCTCCTCATCATTCCTTAGTTGAATATATTCAACATTAATGACTTTAACTCTCTCCTGGTTTATAAAGGAAGGATTACAGAAAACCCTCTCCCTGGCTGCCAACAACTCACTTTTCTTGCTTTAGACCCAAATGTGAATGTCAAAGTAACAATCTCCATTCAAGCACTTCAAACTAGCTTTCAATAGGCGCATTTTCTCATAAAGACGAAAGAAAAGCTTACTTTTCACCTTCGATTTTCAAGCTTCCACCACCAACTTTTTATAACTCAAATGTCTTATCGAGTAAGAGAATAATTTAAACCCCTTAGGCTGAGTGTGCAGTTCATTGTCATTGTTCAAATAGATGGCACAGTGATTTGACTTAGTGGAGGGAATAATATTGATAGTGCTAATAGTGAAAGTTGACTGTCAAGCTACATTGACTAAAACATGATCCAGTCTAATTGCAATCATATTGTCCTCTCTATTATTTATCCAGATATATCTTGGGCCATTGGAATTATGATCAAACAACTCACAATCATTAACACAACCGCGGAACTCATCCATACTATCAAAAGAAGCATGAGTACTAGAAGCTTCAGATAAATGCAGAAAGGCATTGGAATCCCTAAAGAGTATGCACCTGATGAAGTCTTTTAAGAGAACAATAGAGCTTTTTCCTTTCCTACAAATCATTGGCTGCATAAATGAAAGTACCATAATAGGGTTGAACCATATCAATCTTCACATGAATCATCTAACTTTCAATCTCAAGCAAAAAGTCAAAGGGACATTTTGCTTCCAAACCAACCAAATCTTCCCCAACTCCTTCAAAAGTAAAATCCACAATCCAGCCAGGGAATCTCTCTTTAAACAAATTTATAGTATGATTCAGTCTAACTCTAGGTTCTAGAATAGAATCTAATATCTATACTATAATATCTAACAAACTCAATAACACCAGTAAACTTACATTTTTTATTGAACCCTCTTGCGTTCGAAATCCAAAATCTCATTTTGTCTATTTTTGTGTCTTGTTTTGATCCCTGATACAAACTTCAACTGCCTCTACTTAGCACTCTTACTATGCTGGAAAAAGCATCAAAAGTAGCTTCGTGACCATCATGGCTCCATTCAGTATATGTTGTATCATTCTCAACATTATTGTCACTAGCATTTGCACCTCTAGATTCACTTACTTCAGGCAAAGGGCTCAAGTGGATAACCAGTTTAATTGCTTAGGTGTCCCTTCCACTTTATGAAAAGTCTTAGGAACATTTCCTAATCCCTTTTCAGTCTTCTTAAATTATCCATCATCCACTGGTGATTTTGTCCCTTCATAGGAAGATGCATAATCATTGCCAGGTATGACAGGGCTCTTAAATATAGTATAAGATTAAATCATTTCATCTGTAAGCATCTCAGGGATATCATTTTGCACAACTTGTTGACTTGTAGTGCCCTCAGTCTTAGGTCTATTACCATCCTTTTGTTTCCCATTAGTGCCATCATTTGATTCAGAACCAGCTTTAGGGCTATTCTCTTGAGCTTTATTTCGTGAACTCTTCTTCTTCTGTTTAGTTTTCTTACCAGTTCCACTTGCATTAACTCTCTCATCGGACTTAGGAACTTCATCTTCACTACTATCTCCTCAATCTTTTCTGCACTTTTATTCTCCTTTCGCCCTCTAGAGCACTCTATGGAGCTTTTTTGGGGTCATATGTCTATTCCCTTGCACAAACATGCCTTTATATGGACTTTCGAACCAGGAACCCAAAGAGGCATAATGTCGACATCAAGTGATGTCTGTAAAATGTAGTTTGCTCAATGACTCGACTGTCCGGTTCATGGAGAAGGGCACATTTTGTAATGACGACCCGTGCCAATGCAATTGTAGCAAATATGATAGGTCGATTCGGATATGTCGGTGCTTGTTGCGGCTGCCTATAAGGCGGCTGGTATGGCTGGGTTAACCAGCGTCGTTGGTACTGAGTTAGCGGCTGGTACCCGCCACGGTTGTGAGAAGGGTAGGAGGCGCCTCGGGGCCTGGGTCGGTGGTCCCTGTTGAGGTTGGCAGATTGTGGTGTCGTGAAATTCGTCTGGGGAGTGAGGGAGGCGGCAGCTTCACCTATTTCCAAATCGAGTTCCTCGGACAACAGGAGTCCATGGAGATCGAGAAAGGAGACCTCCTCTGACCGGTTATTAATCAAACGGATCAATGGGCGGTAACTCGGGGGCAATTCGCGAATGATGTATTGAACAAGATCTGATTCCTTGACTGGTTGGCCAAGAGCTTGGAGTCGAGCTGCATAATTCTTTGACTTCTGTAGATAATCATCAATATTATCAGTATTCAAATGCAAATCCAAGAGTTGGGATTTGAAAGACCTGATTTGGGACGGGCTTCCGAAGCCGAATGCCGTCGCTAGTGAGATCCACGCATCATGCGTGGTTTGAACACCAACTAGGGTGTGTATGACCGACAAAGACAACAAATTGATCAGCCATCCAAGGACGAGTTAGTCATGGCGATACCACTTCGTGTATTCAGGTGAGAGTGCTCCCTCCAGGGTTTGTCGAGCAGGTGTGGTTGTTGATCCATCGACATGACCAATGAGGTCATTTCGCCAAGAATGGCTCAATTTGCAACTTTCATAACACATAGTTATTGGCATCTAGTTTGATTGCCAATTAAGAGGGGGTGCAAACAAATGTTGTGAGGCGACAGCCATGGTTGTGTCGGCTGGAGTTGTGAGGGGAAAAAATAGGGTTTTGTGTGGGTTGGTTTGGCGCAACAGAAAGAGAGGAGAGACATGGAAGGGCAAAAAAAGATTTAAGTGAAGGCTCTAATTACCATGTAAAATGGTTGGGATAATTACCAACACTCAGCCGTGTGCCTTAGTGTTGTATTATATAGAGAGGAGTTTGTTACATGTAATTAATGAGGATAAATACAAATAAATACAAATGGTAACAATAATATCATATCTTAAATTGTGATCCTTATCAATGTCAACATCACAAGTAGCCGTCTCACTAGATAAGATCAAAGGCAAGGAAAACAAATAAGACTTTAGTTCAAAGTTCGAACTGAGACCAACCTACCAATGCAACCCGCTCTGAAAAGGAACTAAGTACCTTCTCTCAACTGCTAAAAATTTATCGTAACCACTTGGAACTATCAGAGACATAATCGCCCATAATCATCAGTCCTCTAACTCACTTAAGTGAGCTCAATCGAGCCGATGCTAGCAACATATTGTCGAGATCATGATGTCAACATATGATATGGTTAATGTTGACTAGCCAACATTACCACGTCATCTACACCAACCGTCAAAACTAATGGTCAACCATCTAGGTTAATCCAAAAATCCTATTTTGAAATACTCCATTTTCAAAACGGCCAAAAACAAATTTGTAGCCAAACCTTTTCGGATAATGTCAAACGTATCCAAAATTCGAGTCACAAATTTGTTGTCATAATTTTTACGCGTCTGCCAATAATAGCTCGTTGACTGTTGATCGTTAAACTTTTAACACTATTAGTGACGGTGCAAACAAAACCAACACGGCATCCACTTGATCTATCAACTATATGCCACGTCATTATTTAAATTAAAAAATTAATTATTAAATAAAAAATTCCCTCCTTTGTCCATGGCTCAATCCAATGTCATTTCCCTCTTCCCTAAACCCACACCTCGACTACTTAGTCACAACCATCGAAATCATCGGCACCGTCATCGGAGTCGATTGCTTCAGTTTCCGATGGCTTTAGGTACAAGCAAGAGAGGAGGAAGATGGGAAATCGGAATTGAAACCACTGAATCAAGAAAGCCGAATCTAGATCTGGATAAGTTGTTCAAATCTATTCTCGATTTGGATAAGCCGTTCGAATAAGCTCTGTAGCGTCTCTAGGAGGCTCCTCGTCGTTGTTGTTGCAGGCGATGATTTTGTCGAAATTGGCTGTTGATTCAGCGGCGGTGGAGTTAGGAAAATCGCAAACGAGGTGTGGGAGACAAGGTGGCGGAGGAGAGACGAGGCGGCCGGTGAGAGGGAAGAAGTGGCGGAGGGCGGCAGAGAGGGAGAGGTTGAGTTCTGGGTTGATTTCAAGCGGTTGGGTATAAGCAAGGAAGGAGGAAGATGAGAAATCAGAAGGGAGGAATAGATCCATCTCCCCACCTCCGCTTCATCCTTAACCCTATTTGCTTTGATTCTATTTCTAGATTTCAATTCCCTTGCTCCAATCAACCTACTTGAATCAGTTGTGAACTTGTTGACTTGAGGCAAAAGTTGGCAAAGGACATTGTTCAAGGAGGAGATAAAAAGGAGGGAGGTGGTGATTTCCGGTGGTAGAAATTAGGTGGGGATTGAGGAAAGGGAAAGGGGTAGCGACGGCCGAGCTAGGGTTTGGTAGGAGAGCCGTCAGAAACGACTCCAATGAGGTACCAGCGCAAAGACTGAGATGGGGCCAGTAGTGGTGGGTTCGAAGGGAGGACGATGATGGTGTGCCAACTATTTTTTTTTAATTTTAATTTTGTAATTATTAATAATGTTAATAAATGCCTATGTGGCAAATAATAGCCACATCATCCGACAAGTCAGATTTAGAATTTGAATTTCAGTTAACTTGGATAAAAAGGTTGACGAAAAACTAGACATTACCATTTTTAGATTACAAATAATTTTGGCTATGTTTGACTCAAGTCGATTTGTTTTTGGCCTTTTGAAAACCGAACTTTTGATCGGGACAGAATAATGTGTAGTAAATTAGCCCTTTTGCAGCGTATTGGAGACAGTAAGGTAAAATTAACCCTAGAAATTCCGGTCGAATCTCAAAAACCCTTCTTCTCCCCCAAACCTCCAAACTGACTAGCCTTCTCTTTTCTGGTTCTGCACCCAACCTCTGTTGTACAAGTCTCTGACTCAACAACAGGTGATTTCCTCTTTAGATTCCACTCTTTAGCTTCCAAGCTTTCTTCGTTTGTTTTTGTTTTCACATGTGTAAATACAGCTGCTTCTATGTGGGGTTCGCGATCTCAACTGTCGCTATTGATTTCTTCTGTGTGCACTGCATTGCATCGGCGGCTCTTTCTATTACTACTATTTTGTTTTCCTTAATTTTTATTTTGTTTCAGTTTGCAATTTTGCTGCCAATTATCGTGCTGTTTGCTGTTTATAGTTTTTCCATTTCGGAATTCAGACATTGTTAGCCTGTATACACCTTGGTTGGCAAGAAGCCTGAAAGCTCTAAGCTGCTTGTATTGACCTGCCCTTAACTGCAGATACAAATGCTCCCTTGTTTTCTTCATTCTTCTGTTTTCTTTTTAGGGAGCATTGTGGTTTGAGCGTTTGACAGTTTCTGGGATGTTTTTATACATTTTTTGTGACTCTATTTGAATTATGATAACCCATTGTTTCCTTATCAGGCAGTTGGAGTTTGAGGTGTCTTGGTTGTTGACAGTCTCGATAGCTTACAAGGCATGTCTGTGAATCCTATTGTTCCAATGACATATGTGGATGAAGATGCTTCTTCGGGCTCCGCTGACGGTGCTAACATGGCAGATGGACACAACAGCAACAAGCGGCAATCTGGGACGCCTGCTGCCTCTGGTCGTAGCAAGAGAGGCCGGAAGGCTACCGGTGATGCCATTGTAGATGCTATGCTTGAAATTGCTGCAGCCTCCAAATTGCGGGCAGCCGCCATCATGAAGAGTGAGGATCAATTTTCTATAAGCAAATGTATCAAAGTATTGGATGAGATTCAGGATGTTGATCAACAGATTTACTTTTTTGCGCTGGAACTGTTTGAGAACCCTGATTCACGAGAGATTTTTATCTCTCTTAAGAATGAGAGACGGCTCCCATGGTTGCAGGGAAAGTATGGTGCCAGCTCTAAATGAGTAAGCTAGAGATATTGTCAAATTAGTTTTATCTTTTTAGCTCCAGATTGTAGTTACAAACAGTTTGCTGACCACTTTCTTGTAACTAATTCAGATTTAACGTGAAAGGCTCTTTAAGTTGTTGACTTCTGTTGATTTATTTGCTGCTTCGGCTTGCCGTTTTCTTGTGGTTTGAACATCTTAGCTTTTAAAGGTTGCTTTCTGGTAATTGACATGCATTGAAGAATAGTTCTCTGTTAACGATCTTTGTATCTCCAGTACTTGTATTCTGGTGTTGCACTGCATTTTAATTCAGCTTCTACAGATACTTCAGCAAACATGGATGACACTGACTTGCAACTCAACGAGATGGAATTGGCTGCTGCAGCTGCTGGATATTACTATTTTAACAGTTTAAGTAGGCTGCCTCCACTTGCTTCATCCCAGAGGAGACATAACTTTATGGCTGAGGTACTAGATGGTCCTGATGATATGTGCAGGGAGATGTTTCGAATGGATAAACATGTCTTTCACAAGCTATGCAGCATTTTTCGACAGAGAGGTTTGTTACGCGATACTTGTGGTGTTATGATAGAGGAACAAGTGGCAATTTTCTTGAACATCATAGGTCACAGTGAGCGCAATAGAGTGGTTCAAGAAAGGTTTCAGCATTCAGGTGAAACCATAAGTAGATATTTCAATAATGTACTGAAGTCAATCAGATCACTTTCACGTGAATTCTTACAGCCACCACCACAGACTACTCCCATGGAAATTCATTGCAGCAAGAGATTGTATCCATATTTCAAGGTTGTTTATGGTTAACAGCCTTATCCTCTCTACCTCTATATGCATGGCAATGTAAGACTTACTTTTTAACTGTTATCATTCAGGACTGTATCGGGGTCATAGACGGCATGCACATTCCTGCCAACGTACCAGCCAAAGACCAATCTAGATTTCGTAATAAGAAAGGATTCTTATCTCAGAATGTACTTGCAGCCTGTACATTTGACCTACAGTTCATCTTCATCTACCCAGGTTGGGAAGGCTCTGCTACAGACTCACGTGTGTTGAGAGCCGTCCTCGATGATCCTACTCAGAACTTCCCTTGTATTCCTGAAGGTTTGCCTCTTTTTATCCTTGTAACATGTTATGATTCTAGAACCAGATGTATGTGAATTGGCTTATCCATTAAGCTTTGTGTGACAGGAAAATACTATCTAGTTGACAATGGGTACATAAACATGGAAGGGTTTATTGCTCCATATCCAGGAGTCCGCAGTCACCTTCATCAATTCAGGGGTGCTAATCAGTTACCCAGAACTGCAATGGAACTGTTTAACCATCGACATTCATCACTGAGGAATGCCATCCATAAATCATTCAACGTTCTTAAAAAGAGATTTCCTATCCTCAAAGTTGCTACGCAGTACGGGATTCAGATCCAAAGGGATATAGTGATTGCTGCCTGTGTCTTACATAATTTTGTGAGACACGAGGAACGCAAGGATTGGTTATTTGCCAGTGTTGAAGGAGTGTCAGTAGAAGATCTGTCGGAGTTTGACGATGAAGCTGATATTCCAGAGCTGGGACCCTCAATGCAGGAGGAAATCGCCTTCTCGGTGAGGGAATCAATGGCAGGTGCAATGTGGAATGACTTCATAAACACATGGGATGAATGGTGATTGGTAGAGTTTGGTTTCCTTGGTCAAATACCTGGTAAGAAACTTGACAACATGTAACGTTTTGTATAGGAAGAGGAAGTTTGACTTGCTAAAATGATGGTAACTGTTGGAAGCTAACGACTTGTGAAGCATGAGAATTTGATGTTTTGTGTTTCCATGTGGCTGTGTAGACTCTTTTAGTCACTGTTTGTAGCTGTCTGTAGTCGTGGTTACTAGTTCCCCATGTTTGGTTGTCTTGACTAGGAGTAGAATAATATGTGTATTCTGTTTCCTTCATTTATGTCTAAGCTCTAACTATCTCAAAGGCAATCGACAAGTGATGCTGCTTGTTGAGCATGTTACTGGTAGCGTGGGGAGCTGGATAATGCAGCATATTGCAAGGCGGGTCTTTTCGATATAAAGCTTATATATAGATAGCAAGCAGGTAGATGCTTACAAAATTACAAAGCTTACCCTTCCATGGTTTTTAACTTTAATATTGTTAATTAATTAACTAATTATAAATATATGCTGCCCAAAATATTTTATGATGGTAGTAAAAAACCCAATACGGAGAAACTGAGACGATCGGGGCAGCTTTGTTCAAGCTTTTAGTGCTAATGTGCGGAATTGCTCGATTACGAGGGTCGAACTTTGAGGCATCATCGAAGGTATGAAGCTGACATGGTCCCTTGGAGTGAAGTTGTGGACTTGCGACACACCATGTTGCTCTTCTCCTTGAATTTCAAGAGCTTTGCTCAAGGCAGTGGAATATCAAGCTTACCCACATGTATCGGGAAGCTAACTACGCTGTGGATTATCTCGCAAACTTGGGCTACAATTTGCCTTTTGGCCTCCATTTGTTTTCTTTTCCGGACTCTTTGTTGTGTTCCTAGCTTAGGTACGACCTCGTTGGCGTGGCTGTGTCGTGAATGATTTCTTTTAATAATTAGGAGTTTGCCCCGTCCTTTCACCAAAAAAAATAATAAATCAAAGGCATATTACATGTACGGATGAATTGGCGTGGGTTTAAAAAATTACATACAAAGCCGAATGCGATACCCATAGAAAATGATATTGATTTGAATGCGATAGGTGATATGCATTTAAGTTTTTGAGTTTAATTTTTGAACTATTATTTTATTTATTTGTATATTTTTTTTCTCACCCAACATTCTCCCAAATTAATTAATGTAAATAATCTATTCTTGAAATAGACAAGAAATCTCAGGGGTCGTTTGTTGCTAAGAATTGGATCGGAGAAAATTGAAATAACTAGAGAATCAGAATAGCTAGAGAATTGGTGATTCTTGTCTATTTCGAAAATAGACCGTTTGGACGAGTGAATTAAGGAGATTCTTGGATTAAAAAAATAAAAAAGATTAAATCAAAAAAATTAATTAACTTGACAAAGACCAAATTGCCACAACTTATTACCCATATCCCCTTAATAAAGGTTATTTTTGCTAAATCACCATCAATTCACCCTAGAATCTGCACATTCCCACCTTGACAGTGGGAATTCGGAGATGGTCCGAATTCTCTAGAGGGCCCACCTTGAGAATTCAATTCTAGCCAATTCTCCCCTTTTTTTTTTGCAAAACAAACAATACATTTCACCTAAATCTCCAACTCATAGAATTGGGGTCCAATTCTAGGCAATTCACCCACCCCAATTCTAGGGAACAAACAACCCCTCAATTCCCTAACTATTTAAATTCTCTCACATTCAATTCTAGGTAATAAATGACCTCTAAGTCTATTTGTTTTAATAATTTTGTTATAATGATTGTATTTTTATGATTCAAAGTGCTTCTAACCAGAAATGACATGCAATCCAATTATATATTTATAATTATAAATTAAAGCCAGTTTTCAAATATAGTGACTTGTAACCTAGCCCAAAATAACCCACAACCTACAATGACCCATTGAAATTAATATAATCCGCCTGATTTACCAGACCTAGTAAATAAAATAGAGAGTTGAGTGGTTTGGTTGATGAAATTGGGTTTGAGAATTGGATTTTAATTCCCAGTCGATTGAGAATTGTAGTGCAATTATTTGAATCAATTCCCAGTGGACCGAGAATTGAGACCCAATTCTCGGACCCAATTTCATCAACCAAACGGCAAGTATTAGGACTCTCCCGACCCGAGAGCTCATCAGAGACAAATGATTCGGTCAATCACCAACAGGCAACAGAGGGTTTGAATTGAATTCTTTTCAGCTTTATATTTTATTATGGGTGCTGCTATATACAGTTCGTATTTTACTTCGCGCAGTCCGTATTTTTTTAAAAATGGATCATTATGCCCTTATTATATTTTACTTCGTGCAGTCCAGGTTTTACTTCGCGCAGTCCGTTTTTACTTCCGTACAGTCCATGTTTTACTTCGTGCAGTCCGTTCTTGCTTCGCGCAGTCCAAGTTTTGCTTTGTGCAGTCCGTTTTTACTTCGCGCAGTCCAAGTTTTACTTTGCTCAGTCTGTTCTTACTTCGCGCTGTCCAGATTTTACTAATACAGTCCATTTTTACTTTGGGCAATCTAAATTTACTAACGTAGTCCATATTTGAATAAATAAATTATTTTTATTATTTTGAAAGTAAAATAAAATACATATTCAACATTTCATATCTAAAATTAATATTCTAATAAAATAAAAATAATCATATTTTACAAAATAAATTGAATAACTATAAACCATTAAATATGTTCGAAAATATCCAACAAAAAATATTAAGGTTTATAGGTAATCTAGTTATTAAAATCTGAACTGCGTTAAAATCTGAACTGCGCGAAGTAAAACCTGGACTGCACGAAGTAAAAATTGACTGCACGAAGTAAAACCTGGACTGCGTGAAGTAAAACCTGGACTGCGCGAAGTAATAAGGGTATAATAGTAAGTTTTTGGAAAAATATGGACTGCGCGAAGTAAAACATGGACTGTACATAGTAAATCGCTTTATTATTTATTATTATTTGGGGTAAAAATTTTAAAAAACATTCTGCCTGCAATCTATGATTATTAGTAATATTAAAATGAATAAACGAAAGAAAGAAAACAGAGTACCCCGTGACTCGCAACGGCTGTCATTCCCTTCCCTTCCCTCTATATTGGAATGATATTCCATTTCCCTCTATATTGGAATGATATTCCATTTGTTGCTTCGGGTCGTTTGATATAGGGAATTGAGAATTAGGGGAAATATGAAAATAGGGAATGGTGAAAAAGTGTTTGTTAAAAGTTGGAGAATGTTAAATTACATTGTTTGGTATGTATATTTGGTAAAGAAAATAAGAGGGAAAGACAATGGGTCCCATTATTTTATTTGGGGAAGTCAGAATTTCTGATAAAAGTCTGGAGACAATAAGAAACTCTGGATATCTGAAATACAAAACTCCAGCTCCATTAGACAGTAAACAAACAAGTATATCTCAGAATACAGAGTTTCCAACAAACACAACTGAATTTCACCTATACCAAGCGAACCCTTCCCTAACTCTTTCCTTCTTCCTATTATTCTCAATTTCAATCTCCTTCATACGCTTATTCATTAATCATCATCTTCCCCAATCTCAAATCTTCGATTGCTTCCTCAATCCTCAGCGAATCCAGCAGCTCCCTTTACCCCAGGATCCGTCCTCACTTCTCGCCATCACCATCATTTGCTTAAAGATTGCTTTCATTTCTGTACCCTATTCTTAGCAACCCTAACACGTACGTCCTCCCCTCTTACAGGTTGATTTTCGATGTCCTCCTCCAACTTTAATCTTGTTCCTTTCTCTCTACTTTTATTTCCCTTTTGGACTTTTTTTTTGTCTAATCTCTTATACAACTGAACTACATGACAGATTAGATTAGCCTCCCTAATTTTTTCAATTTTTTGGTGTTTTTTCAAGGCCATTGATTCATAAGTGGTTCTCATTTCTCTTCCACCATGATGTGGAGCTCTTTTGGTCTGATCCTTTTTGCTTTAATGGCTTCTACTAGGTACATTGTCTACATGGCAGTAGCAGAAGAAAACACTACTACAGCTCTGGTTACCCTGGAGTCCATTAGACAGTTTTTGACCATCCAAGAAGACACCATTGTCTACAAATTGATAGACAGAGCCAATTTCCCTTTGAATTCCCCTATCTACAATCAAACCTTTGACTCAGGTTCTGGATCTTCTTCCACTTTGATCCAATTTGTTGTTAGACAAACCGAAATTGTTCAAGCCAAGGTAATTGGTTGGAAATGTAACTTGAGTTGGTGATGTTGAGTAATGGCTCAGATTGTTATCACTGTGTCACGGTAAGCATAGCAATGGAGTTCACGTTTGGGGTTTTGCTATGTTGCCAGGTTGGGAGGTACCTAAATCCTGAAGAAACCCCTTTCTTTCCTGATAATCTCCCATTGCCAGTGACACCATTTGTTCACAAATATCCTGAGGTAAGTGCCTCTCCTGTTTCCTCTATTGATACTTGGATTTTAACTGGTTTCCCAATTTGTCTGCCTGAAGAAAGATGGTGATTTTCGTTTTTCATGTGTTACCGACTGTAGTTCCTGCATCCTCCAGCTGCTTCTGTTAACGTGAACAAGATGATATGGGATTTCTATTTCGACCAGTTTCTTCCAACGTTAGTTACTCCGGGGGATGATGGTCAATATGCAGCTACTTCTGCTAGCGACATTGAGTGTTTACAGGTTTAAGTAGAGTCATATCTGTTTTGTGGAATAAGAACCTCCATTGTATGACTTGATTACTTGGTTATATGGCACATAGTTTGATTTCAGATGATGTTTGATCAAATAGTAATACAACTGTAACGTGGCAGGCACTCTCTAGGAGGATCCATTATGGGAAGTATGTAGCTGAAGTTAAATACCGCGAAGCACCCCAAGAATACCAGCCTCTAATTCGCGCAAAGGTATCAATTCGGAGGTTCATTTGTATCAGTCGGCTATGCATTGAAAAACTTTATCTAGACTCCTGAATGTGGTTAATGGGACAGGCTCTTAGTTTTGTTTAAGCTTCTCATGAATGTCTGGAATGCAATTTTCGCTTTTCCGGGCGTACGTACATCTCAAGCTGAAAACGGTTATATACTAATATCAGCAACATTACACGTTTAATGGTGGTTATCTTCATGTGCAGGACAGCGAAGGTCTCATGAACTTGTTGACATTCAAGAAGCAAGAGGAGATAGTGATGAAGAGGGTGGAGAAGAAAGGAAAGGTTTTCGGACAATTCGTGAGCCTGAACGACACAGAAAACAGTTGCAAGTACAAGATCGGTCCATCTCTGGTGTCTCAACTCTATGAGAAATGGGTTATGCCTCTAACCAAGCTCGTCGAAGTTGACTATCTGCTCAAGCGATTGGACTGATAACAAACAGACTAAACCAACTACCTTGATTGTACAACATCACCCATTCTGTCTTGTTGTAGAAGGTAGATCCATAAAACTATGATTGTATTTTTTATGTACAAAATACAGTAACCCTGTAATCAGGATCATAAATGAATTCCTGATAGAATTGGACTTGACTTGAATGTCTAATATAATACAAATGAACTGGTATATGGTACAGGTTCACTTGTTATTTAATGTAATCCGATGTTGAATTGGGAAGAATTAATCATAGATATGATCATCACTGGTCAGGTCTCCATTAACATTAGGTACAAGAATTAATCATAGATGTGATGTGATCATCACGTCACGTGACGGAATTTTTAAAATCCTTGTTCTCCAGAATCAAGGACGTAAGGAATCTCTCTTATTTTTTGCAGGGCTATACAAGAGCGGTGAATGCAGGTTTAAATGGCAGACTGACACGTGAGGTTACTGATGCGGAGATTAAGATGGCGGTGTTTCAACTTGGCCGGTCCTTCTAGTTTCATTGGGGTTTAATGGGGCAAGCCTTATGCAGAGAAATACGTAATTTTTGAACGATACATTCATCATGTTGATCCCTAAGGTGGCTCATCCAGAGGAGATTACTCAATTCAGACCAATTAGCGTCACAAATTTCAGATTGAAGGTAATTTAAAAAAATCCTTTCTAATCGTTTAAAGCCTAGCCTACTTGAGTTAGTTTCTGAGCTTCAAGCAACTTTTACGGGCAATCGGACGATTCTGAAAAACGTGATTGATGTACATGAGGTTCTGCATAAGCTCAAAACTAGAAGGGGGACGGGATATGATTTTCTGTTGAAGGTGGATATGCTAAAAACTTATGACAGGGTTTCATGAGATTTCTTGTTTGTTCATCTGTCTGCCATGGGGTTCAATGAACGGTGGATTGGTTGGATAAGGGCCCTGGTAACTACTGTGCATTTCTCTGTTATGGTGAATGGCAATCCAACACCTTGGTTTGTTCCGTCACGTGGGTTGAGACGGGAAGATCCTCTGTTCCCCATTATATTTATTTTGATCTCAAACATTTTATCCTACATGCCACAACATGCTAACAATAAGGGGAATATTAAAGGCATCATGTTGAACAACAATTGTCCCGGGTTGCATCACGTTTTGTTCGCAAATGACACAGTCATCTTCAGAGCAGTATCGAAGAATGAAGCAAGGAGCTTCAAACTGGTTTTGGATCGTTACTTTGTGGTGTCTGGGCAAGCAATTCACGTGACAAAATCAACCATCATGTTCTCCGCAAACACCCTGTCGAGAACAAAATCCAAGTGGTCAACAAAGTGGGAGTTAGTTCGAATGCGGAATTGAGGAATTACTTAGGGACCAACGGAATGTGGTTCTAGCAAAGTGGAGACCAATTTGTGTGGTTTAGCTGTTATGATGGACTAAGAGTTATATTATAAGCCGAGAGAGGCCAAATCGGCAAATCCTAATATTTTATAATTTTAATCATCTATCAAGGTTTGAGCTATTAATTAGGATTAACTTTTATTCCAAACTCATTACAGAAAAAGATTTTGTCCAACAATTTTTCTAACTAGATCTTGTTAAGTTATTTGGACCACATAAGGAAAAAAAGATATATTTAGTACTTTTAAAATATATTTTACAGTGATCTCACTCAGTAGAACCTACAAATTTTCTAACTTTGATTGATATTTGTCTCTCTCACTCTTAACCATCAAGATTGAGAATTTGAGATCTTGTTCAGGAGATGATTGTCGTCGCTCTCTCTAAATAAGTCATGTTGATTCACTAATGATATAAAAAGAAGTCATCACCAAAATCATTTTTTATATACACTACAGTCATTTATTTGCTATATTTAGGGTAAATATAGTGGATATCAATAACCTGTCCTGAGTGCTCGTACAAATAATCTTAATTGTCTTAGGTTACATTTGGTTTTGTCGCGTAGGATATTGTTGAAATTTGAAGCTGTCACATCATCGTTAACAAAAGATTAATTATTCTTTTTTTGTTCATTAATGTTGAATGCTCCTAAATTAGATACACTCTGATTGAAATAATAAACACTTTAATAAACATATATTATCTTAACATAAAGTAATATATCAACAAGATAATTTAAACTTTAATATATTTATAATTTATTCATAAATAATAATACATATGTTTCAGAATATATTAACTTTGTTTAGAGGTGTTATTAGTAATGCATGTTTACCCGATTTTGATTAACTAGCATTATTTATTTAATATAATTAGTAAATGAGGAATGATATTTTGTATGATGGTAGATTTAAGATTATGTTTAGAAAATTATAAACCAACTAAAATTTTGGATTGAATGATTAAACTTAATAGGTCAAATAATTAACAGTCGCTTAATTGATAACTTAAATATTTTAAAGTAAAAAAATATAAGCATAGCCAGATAATTGTTTATATAGTACCAAAATACACATAATATTTAAATTGAGTATTGTGATTAATCTTAGAATATTTTGAAAATTAATTAAGATCAAATTCATACTAAAATGAAATAGGTCAATTTATGATCATTGCAAATGAGAAAGAATATAAACAATTATACTTTTGTTCAAATAATTTTTTCAAATAAGCGATGTCTTCTAAATCAACATGACTTCAAAAAAATTGTAACAAAAAATGATCTATCAACAAAAGCAAGTTCAAGAAAATTAGAAAACAAAATTAAAACTCTATCGAAACATTTGCATACAAATAAAGTCGAGACTACAAAAATCAACACTAAAAATATCATTTTGAGGGATAAAACCTCAAATGGCCCGTCATAACTCAGAACCCGCTTTCCTTATATAGGTTTGACGAATATGCTCAATTCAATCTCAACCTGATCAATACTCAAAATTTCTCATTTGTAATGTTAGAAAGAATATAAACAATTATATTTTTATTCAAACAATTTTTTCAAATAAGCGATGTCTTCTAAATCAACATGACTTCAAAAAATTTGTAACAAAAAATGATCTATCAACAAAAGCAAGTTCAAGAAAATTAGAAAACAAAATTAAAACTCTATCGAAACATTTGCATAAAATAAAGTCGAGACTACAATAATCTACACTAAAAATATCATTTTGAGGGATAAAACCTCAAATGGCCCGTCATAACTTAGAACCCGCTTTCCTTATATAGGTTTGACGAATATGCTCAATTCAATCTCAACCTGATCAATACTCAGAATTTTTTAATAATAAATGACTTGCAATTACCCGCTTTACATACAGACCCGTTACTCATACTATTACACATTTGTGACCTCACTGGTCATTGCTCTTACTAAAGTACAATCTTATTTCTCCAATTTTCTCTAGCTTAATGGATATATTGTTTAGAAAATACTTCTTTTAAAGATTCATAATTTTTTTAATTTATGCAACACAATTTTGTTTTTATTTATACTTCTCTTAAACAATATTATCAAATGAGTGATGTCTTCTAAACTAATATGACTTCAAAAAATTTGTAACAAAATATTTGATTTACCAAAAAAAGTAAGTTCAAGACAAACAAAAAATGATTGCAACTCTCTCGAAATATTTGCAAACTAATAAAACCGAGACTAAAAAAACCAACACTGTAAAAGAAATTAGTTTGAGGAATGAAATCTTAATTTGCCTGTTAAAACTTAGAATAATATGGAAATAAGGTTCATGTTACATGAATATATTTAGGTTAGATGAATATACCCAATTCAATCTGACTCAACCCGATTAATCCTCTGAATTTGTTAATAGTAAATGACTTGTAATTACCCGCTTTACATACGGACCCGTGACTCATACTATTACACACTCATGACCTCACTAATCATTGCTCTTATTAAGGCACAACCTTATCTCTATAATTTTCTCTAACTCAATGGATATATTAACTAACAAATACTTCTTTTAAATATTCATAACTTAGTTAGCTTGAATGTCTTCAAAAGTATCATCATCTCACAATAAAATATATGAATAAATTGTTACCATATTTTCATTCACTCTACTCTCTATTTAATTTGGCACTTCCATTCTACGATAAATTGTTGGTTATAATAAAATAAATGAATATGAAAAATCATTAATGGTGAAATATGCTTCAATTTTTGCAATAAAATGTTGATGATCAATGTGCTTTAATGTTTTTATATAAATATAAATTAGTTTGTCTAGGTTAGCTAGTAAATCACAATAATTTTATCCTTGAGGTTTTGGGATCGAGTCTTGTAGTTACTGAAAATTTATAATTTTGATAGAAAAAGTATTTTATATAGGTCCATTTATGATCATTGCAAAGGAGAAAACATAATATTGTTTTTCAAACAAACGGAACACGAAATTGCAACTCTCTCAAAATATTTACAAACAAATAAAGTCGAGATTAAAATAAACAACACTGTCTAAAAAAATCATTATGAGGGATGAAACCTCAACTGGCCCGTTTAAACTTAGAAGAAATATGGAAATAAAGATCATGTTATATGAATATATTTAGGTTTAACGAATATATGCAAAATTCAGGCTGATAGAACTCTATCAATACTTTGAATTTGTTAATAGTAAATGACTTGCAAAATAGCTTAGATATTCTTAAATTATTTGTCTACATATCATCTGCCAAAAAAATCTAAATACCATGCATTTTTAATTATATATGATAACCAAATAAAAATTAGTCTTATGATTTTCAAGCACATGATCTTACTTAATTCTTAAAATCTTTCTACATGTATAAAGTTAGAGGTATGTTCAAAATATATTCCAACCCGTTTCATGAACAAAATCCACTATAGGTTATGGAGCAATACATATTATTTACTTCAAACGCCGATGTATCTTTAAAAATTTAACTTAAAAATCTACTACAAGTTATGGAGCAATACATATTATTTACTTCAAAAGCCCGATGTATCTTTAATGTATTCTAGATTTTAAGTTAATCAAAGTGTGGATGAGAGTTGAACAGTTTTAGCCTTTATGACCACTTATTGTGTCACTTGAACCATATATTAGATTTATTGAAGATGTCTTTATATATATTGTATAATGATTAAGGTTTTGAATAAACAAAATACTAGGTTTGTTTACATTGTAAGTGAATATGATTGAATATGCTTGAAAATTTTGTGGTACGTGTATCGTGTAATGTGTAGGTGCAAGTACTGCTTAATGTGTGGTTTGATTATCCTACACATAGTCTTTAATATTTGATTAATCGTTTACTAAAATATATTAAGATTGGTGTCATTGGATTCGAAAAATTAAAACGGACAACATTTGTGAAGGAAACAATATGTTTGGAGTAGCACATAAAATGTTATGAAAAGAAAACTAACTAAAAGGGAAAAGAAATAGGAAAGAGAGAGTTTGAAAATTTAAATAATTTATTTTTGTGAAATAATAGTTGTTTACGTGGAAAAGAGGATGTGAGGAGAGAGTAAAATCTAAACTTAAGGAGAAGAGGCCAAATGCTTATGTGGCAATAGGGTTTTATCCAAAATGCTTATATATGTTTATTGATTTCAGATTCATCAAATTCATATTCGTGGGATCAATGGTCTTTGTCTTGGTCTTGGTCATGGATCATGTTGCATATAAGTATAAATTATTTTTTACAAAAACTATATTTAAATTTTATGGATATGTTTTTTTTTGGTGAAAAAGCGGGGACGAAGCCCCTAGTTATTAAAAGGAATTGCTCTTGGCAAGGCGACCCCAATTAGGTCATACCGAAGCCAGTGAGCTAAAGAAGCGTCAGGATAATCGAACAAATACATGCCAACCCTGAAAGAGTGGCCAAAATTAGCTAAAAAATCGGCCGCACAGTTGGCCTCGCGATAAACATGGGATAAAGACAGCTCCCAATCTCTTGACTTTAACTCATAGAACTCTGCAACGAGAGCTGCATGCTGATGCCGCTGGCCAACCCCCTTTTGCAGGATGGAAATCGCTGCATTAGAATCTGTTTGGATGGCGACTCTCCTGATACCGAGGGACCAAGCAATCCTCAAGCCTTCCACAATAGCTTTCAATTCAGCTCTTGTTATAGAACAGTTCCCAATATTGGCACAAAAGGCACGAACAAAACCTCCTATTTCATCACGAATCAGGCCCCCAATGGATGTTGCGCCAGAGCTATTGTTTCGAGATCCATCCGTGTTGAGTGTTGTCCAACCCTCATCTCCCGGCCGCCACGCAATCAATTGGGTCTGCCGAGCTAAACCCGGCGCTTCTCGGCCCAACTGATTGGTCTTCCAGCTCGAGAGTACAAGGTTGGTCCAAAACTCAATTTTATGGATATGTTACTTTAAGGAAAGTGGTCTCACTATATCAGAAGTTAATATGATTATATGAGTTATACATGTTATGACTTTATTGATTTATCACTCCATTGGACATCCATTTGCAATTCAAGTGTAGTTAAATTTTGTGGTATTTCAGGTTGAATTATTGGATTTAGAAGTATACAAGCAAACCGAACTAGGTTAGACAATTGGTTTGTAGGTTAGACAATCAAATATCGTTAAATATTAATTAAATTTAACCAATTAACCAAATAATGTATTGATATTACAATTTCACAAGTTGTATGTTTAATAATGTTTTAGTAGAATATGATTAGGGGTGTGCCTTGGGTAGTGGGTATATGGGTAAACTCATACCCACCCACTATGCGGCAGGTATTGGTACCTATTTTATCCAAATTAGTCAGAATACAGGATTGAGTTTAGAATCTTGGGTTACTCATAATATTTTTTGAATAAAATTGGTATTATATCTATTTGGTAGAGCTTGATGCTTTGACCGATGACTTTAATAATAATGTAAGTGAATTGATAGTTGAGAGCGAGCGATGATATCTAACCGAGGAAGAAGAACAAAGATCAAGCAATGGTGGGAGTTTTGATATGGAATAAGTGTTGAACGGAAAGAAAAGCCTGAAACTTTCTCTTTTTCTTTCAGCCTTACAAGCTCCAGCGGAGCATAACTTTTTGTTTCTGTTCTTGCAGATTCTCTTTGATTCTCTACATTCTCATTGCAGATTCTCTTTGATTCTCTACAAGCAGACTTAGAAGCATCGGCTCTTCTAGTCTTTGTGAGAACAAAAAAAAAAAAAAAACAGTATCCACAATCATATAAGGAGTTTATTGAACTGATTCTAAAGTGTGAGATTAGTGGGAAGCTGATTGAAGAACTACGGGGACACTACACGAAAAATAGAGATTAGTCACAGTTTTTTTAGCCAATTAGTAACTGTTCTTTAAACCGTGACCTTATTGACCCTATATTGTCACGGTTTTCTAATAAACTGTGACTAAGAATTTGGTCACTGTTTATTAAAGAACCGTGACCAAAATTATTCACGGTTTGTTCACGAACCGTGACGAATATTAGTCACGATTTATTCACGAACCGGAGTAGTTCAGTTGTTCAAATCACTTTTGTAATCGGTGTTGTTTGAGTGTTCAATAAATTGACTATCTCGAAGAGAAACCTTCGAGCGTGGATGTACATCATAAAAGGCTTGGTGGAACCACGTAAAAAATCATGTATCGATTCTCTTGCTATCTTCGTTGCCTCTCAGAGAACTAAGCTCTCTGAGTTATGTTCTCGTTCTGGTGTACTGTTCGTGATTCCATTCGTGAAGAAGAATAAAAGAAACATGTTGGGCTTTTCACTGTTTTAAAAGCCGAACTGAGAGTCTTTTCCGGCTTACTCAATTCCACGCTGGTACTCTCGTAAGAAGATAGAGTACACTGCTCATTCCACTCCCGTGCAATTAGGGTTTGAGCTCGGATTGAATATCGGAGTTCCCACCTGTGTTGTAGAGGAATCTGATTCTATATTTGGTACGTATCAGAGCACCTAACGCTGATCGTGCTCATTTCCTACAAGCGAAGAAAGATCCGATAATAACTTTATGTCTCTCTTGTGTAACTATGAAACCCAAACAAAATAACATAAATGGTTGGTTGGTTGGTTATAAATGTGGTCCAGATCATACAACATAACCAACAATGATATTTCTACATATTTGTTGTGGGTATCCAATGAGAATTGGCCAATGCCCCAAATCAATCATTGGACCTAAAATAACGAATATAAATATGTAACAGTAACAATAATATCGGGATCACGGAGAAGCTGCCGCAGACATAAATATATATGTTCCAATCCAAGTTTGAAATGTAACATATTTATTTATGCTTTTTAGCAATTAATAAGGAACCACACCCATACCATACCCCACAGTGGGACCCACTCTACCAGTTCGTTGTATATTATATTTTAATTATTATTTCTAACTAACAAGGCCCACGTAGACCGACGACGTGGTTACTAGTTGAACCAGACAAAAGACGTACGTTGGTTTGGTTTGGTTTGGTTTGGACGTGCTGCCAACATCTTTCATTAATTAATAATTAATAATTAATACAATAAACTTGCGTACACCCCCGACAATATTCCAACCCAACCCAACTCCTCAATCAGGGCTCAGATCCGGATACAACCTTTCCAAGGGTTGGATTTGGGTCCAACCTTTTCTGGACCGTTAGATCAATTAAGATTTCATCTAACGGTTAATATGTTTTTTTGATCTTGTTCAAATAGTTGACCTGATCTGGAGCAGTTAGTTAACGGCGTTAACTAGTTAACTCCGTCAGTTAACGGCGTTAACTAGTTAACATTGTCAGTTAACGGCGTTAACTAGTTAACAAGTTAATTTCATTAGTTAACTAGTTAACTCCGTCAGTTAACGGCGTTAACAAGTTAATTTCATCAGTTAACTAGTTAACTCCGTAAGTTAACTTGTTAACTAGTTAACAAGTTAACTCCGTCAGTTAACGGCGTTAACTAGTTAACAAGTTAATTTCGAAAGTTAACGGGTTAACTCTGTAATTTTGTAAGGTTAACTAGTTATCTCACTTAACAAATTAATTCAAAACATTTATATTTTTACAAAATGGTACAAAGATTAAACTGTCCATAAAATAAAGTTGGGTGACTTAACATGTAATTAAAAAAATTTACACAAACACCATCTTCTTCCTCCCGCAGATGCAACTCATCGTCGTCCCTACCATCGACGGATGTACGCCGGACATCAACCGGCTCCCCCCCCCCCCCCACCAACGACCCCCCGCCTCCGAAAACCCCCGCCTCTGATAACCCCCACCTCCGACAACCCCTGCTTCATCCCCTGCCTCCGATTTGTCAAGTTTCAGATCCAAAAAGCGACCTCCGACGTCAAGGAATGCAACTGCCGGCGGTGGCGGAGGATGAGAAGGAGTAGAAACCAGATCTTCAGCGGATCTGTCAAATCCTTCTTAACCTAGATCTCCACGGGATCGGAAACGGCACCATCTGTTGCTGGGTGTGCTCCTGAAGACTCGAGCAGTGATGCCGGCGAGGGCTTTTATCGGGGAGGGGAGCGCCGTCGGCGAGGGCTTCATCGGAGGAAGGGAAGCAGAGGTGTTGATCGGAGGAAGGGAAGCAGAGGTGTTGATTGGAGGTGATGGTCGGAGAGAAAAGGGGTGCGATGCAGGGGATAATGAGCTTATGTGGTTTTGATTGGACCGGTCCAACCTTTAAAGGTTGGAGCCGGATCCGGAGCCCCTCAATCAGACCAATCAGTTTAATAATGATTTCATTAATATGATTAGCCCACTCAACCAACCGAACCGAAATCTTAAGTGGTTCCAAAAGAAGGTATTGGAAACAAACAAGATGATCAATGCATCATCTTCTCACCATCCACATAAAACTACAACCTCAATTCTTCCATAGTCCCAATCCTCCACTTGAGCTTGTTTTATCATTGCATTAATTATTACTTCTGATGGGCCCGAGTTGAATCCGCCCTCGAACATGGTCAGGGCGGTCCGTCACTCTAGGGCGGTCCTCTGTCCGCCTCAGCCAAAGGATCACCTGTCATATCTACAGGAGGCCACCGCCCATTACTGTTGATGGTGACTCGCTGCGGCCCACTCAGAGCAGGACACATGGACCCTGCCAGACCAATGGGACCTATAAATAACAGGGTCCCCCATTCAGAAGAGGACACACAGACCTGGGACCATACGCCTGATACTACAAGCTTTCACGCTGTACGCTAAAGGCTATCGGTTCCGCCCACACAAAAAGGGCTCTCGCCCGGTACTTCTCTGTAACCCATTCTCCCTACATTATCCACATACTTGCCACCTTACATATACTAACCCCTTGCACGTCCGCCCTGCAAGGTACCATCCGCCGAGACACTCCGAGGACGGATTCATTGCCTAAACCTCCAAAGAACCACAGTATTGATCCACCGGTCCAACTGGGCGGATCAATTGGCGCGCCAGGAAGGGAGCAGCTAAACGTTTTGTTCCCAAAAGACAAACAGCATGCAGAATTTGGAGGAAAATCCCACGAGTGGTGTCCCCACGGAAACGCTCGTCACCCCGGCCAAACAAGTCGTATCGGCGGGTGTCCCCCGAGACCCTCGTCCTGCCATGGACCCACCCTTGGGAACGGCTACACAAACACATCATCCAATCCGCCCTCTAGGCCTTGGATTGCTCCGAGGAGAGTCCCACATCCCCCCTCCGTTGGAAGATAGAACGGCGGCTGATCCCGCTGCGGGGGACCTAGCGGCACAGGTAGCCGATCTACAAAGACAGAACGCTGAAATGGCAGTGATGATGAAGTTCCTGGTGGCCAAGGCAACCCCCGGAAATCACACCGAGGGCTCATCCGGCGGACTGGCAACCGGCATGGCGGACTCGGACGAAATGTACCGACTGTTCCTCCCTCGCCACCAGTCAGGCCCAAGGCAACTCGCCATGCGGCAGCCTCTGGACAAGAGTCTCCTCAGCTTTCCTCCCCCACAAGGATTCGTGCCACCAGCAATCAAAGCGTACGACGGAACTGGGGATCCCGACCAGCATCTGTTAACATTCACCATTGCCATGCAGATGTTCACGGCCCCGGACGCTACCTACTGCCGTACGTTCCCTGGAACGTTAACTGGAGCTGCACTAACCTGGTACGGAGGTTTGGCAGAAGGAATCATAAAGAATTGGGAAGATTTCTGCCAACTCTTTCTCCACAAGTTCTCAAACCAAAAGGAGGCGGGACGCAACTTGTCCGCCTTCTGGAACTTGAGACAGAACCGGTCAGAGACTCTTCGGCAGTACTACGAGAAGTGGGCCAAGGCGGTCGCGGCGGTGCCCAACCTTGCACTGGACATTGTGCTCCACCACATCCAAACCACCACGCTTAGCACCGAGCTGGTGAAGGACTTGGTCCGGAGAAAGCCAAAAACCCACACCGAATTGGAGACATGTATCCTCCAGTGTGCTGAAGTGGAAGAGAATGTCGCCATGATACAGGACGGGTACAGGCGCTCAAGCGATCAGAACAGGGACAAAGGATACCAAGGGCGAAAAGAGAAACGCTCTGACGATAGAAGAGACAACCGCCCTCACGGAGAGGGAAGATCGGAAGAAGGGTACACCCCCCTGTCGGAATCAAGGCGAAGGCTCATGTACGTCCTCCAAGAAAAGAAAGGAGGATTGCGGTGGCCGGCCCCGTTACCCAAGGCGGCAGTAAAAAGGGGGAACCCAAATGAGTACTGCGAGTTTCATGGGCAGAAGGGGCACGACACGGAGGACTGCCGGGAGCTCCGTAGTGAGATTGAGCGAGCCATAAAGAATGGTGACCTCAAGGAATTCATCATAAGTAACCGAAGGAGAAAAGAGCGGGAACGCTCAGAATCGCCAAGGCGAAGAGAAAGAGAAAGGTTAGAGACACCCCTCCGAAGGCGGGTAGACACACGCCCCCCAGAAAGGTGAGCGTCTTCGACAGAATAACGGATGAGGAAAATCCGGATACCCAAAAGGAGGGCGGAAAGCCCAGATACAAGAAAACATGCAGCATGATTTGGGAGGAGAGGAGGATACGCCCCAGAACATAAGGGTCGTTGGTGAATGTTCCATGGTCAGACAGTCGGATAGAGAGCCGCCATTGACGTTCACATCGGCGGATTTGCGCGGGGGAAGTCCCAGCACCCAAGCGATGGTGATCCGTGTCATCGTTGAAGACACTCTGGTAGAGCGGGTGCTAGTGGACGAGGGCAGTTCGGCGGATATACTCTCAGCCGATGCTTTCAGCAGAATGGGATTAGACCCCGCCCTACTCAAGCGTTCTAAGATCATGCTGACTGGCTTCGCGGGAAATGACGTACCTGTGCTGGGCGTGATCATCTTACCCATCACATTGGGGGACGACGATCACCAGGAAACAAAGCACATAAAATTTTACGTCACCAATTGCAATTCGGCGTATAACATGATAATGGGGCGGCCCAGTTTGGCCGCTTTCGAGGCAGTTTCCTCCACAGTCCATCAAGTCATGAAGTTCCCTACTGCAAGAGGAATCGGAGTAGCATGGGGAAACACTCCATTGGCACGAAAATGCTACAGGGTGGCTCTCAAGAAAGAAGAGGCATGTTTTTCAGTAGATACTAGAGACGACGCGTATGTCCACCCAGAATCTGCAGAGGCGGATGCGGAAGTCCCACTGTATCCTGGCGATCCTGAGAGAGTGATACGGCTGTCCGCTCATATGCCGGTCCCAGACCGAGATCGCACAGTGGCACTGCTGAGAGAGTATGCTGACTTGTTCGCATGGAAACCCCAGGATATGCCTGGGCTGGACCCCGCGATCATGCAGCACCACCTAGCTGTGAGAGCAGACGCCCGCCCCGTGTCACAAAAGAAGCGGACGGTAAATTGGACAAGAAAACAAGCTGTCCAAGAGGAAATCACGAAACTGTTGGAAGCAGGTTTCATCAGAGAAGTCCAATACCCGACGTGGCTGTCGAATGTAGTAATGGTGGGCAAGGCGGATGGAAGCTGGCGGATGTGCATAGATTTTACCAACCTCAACGACGCCTGTCCCAAGGACCCATATTCGTTGCCCAATATCGACCAACTGGTGGACGCCACAGCAAACCATGAGACATTGTCTTTCTTAGACATGTTCTCGGGGTACCACCAGATCCCTCTGGCAAAGGCGGATCAAGAAAAAACGTCATTCTCGACGCCCTTCGGCAATTACTGCTACAATGTGATGCCGTTTGGCCTAAAAAATGCCGGAGCGACGTACCAGAGGATGATTGACAGAGTTTTTCAAGATCAGCTGGGTCACCACATGGAAGCATACGTAGATGATCTACTGGTTAAGACCAAGGCGGGTGATGACCACCTGGGAGACCTTCGTAAAACCTTCGACACCTTGAAGGCGTTCCAACTTCGCTTGAATCCAAAGAAGTGCGTCTTCGGCGCCTCCTCAGGGAAGTTTTTGGGATTCATGATCACCAGGCGGGGAATCGAGGCGAACCCCAAAAAGATAGAAGCTATCATGCAGACACCCCCCCCAAGACGGTCAGAGATGTCAAAACATTGACGGGGCGGTTAGCGGCAATGAACAGATTCATCCCGAAGTCCGCCGAGCGGCAGGCGCCATTCTTTGCCATTCTGAAGGCGGCGGCCAAGTTCTCATGGACGGAAGAGTGTTCTAAGGCTTTTGAGGAACTTAAAGCTTTCCTCACCACTCCGCCGACGCTAGCAGCCCCGATTCCCGGAGATGAGCTATACATGTACGTCGCCATCGCGGCTACAGCTGTCAGCTCAGTTCTCGTGAAGCGGATGGACAAGGAAGAACGCCCGGTCTTCTACACGAGCAAATCGTTAGTAGATGCCGAAACCAGGTATTCTCCACTGGAGAAGTCAGCCTACGCGGTGATTGTCGCCTCCAGGAAGCTGCGCCCGTACTTCCATGCTCACACAATTCACGTTGTGACGAACTTACCGCTCAAAGCAGCTCTCAGGTCCATGGGAGTGGCAGGGCGCATGTCCAAATGGGCGGTCGAGCTCAGCGAATATGACGTACACTTCCAACCACGGACAGCCATCAAAGCACAGGCACTGGCTGATTTTGTGGTCGAAGGATGTGTCCGAGCGGAAGGACGCCCGGATGATTACTGGGAGCTCTACGTGGATGGAGCATCGAGCAAGAACGGAGCGGGAGCGGGTATAGTATTAAAAAGCCCCCAGGGAGTCCTACACGAAACAGCCCTCCGTTTCAACAGGTCACGAACCAACAACGCGGCGGAGTACGGGGCGCTCATTGCGGGGCTCAGAATGGCCAAAACCATGGGAGTATCCCATCTCAAGGTTTTCTCCGACTCCGCCATTGTGGTCAACCAGCTCAGCGGGGTGTACGAGGTCCGGGAGGAAACTCTGGCCCCTACAACGATCAAGCCAAGATCGCCCTCAAGGGTTTTGAAACAACGGAGATCCATCAGGTGGCGAGGGAAGACAACGCCCACGCTGACGCTCTCTCCAAGCTCGCTACCGCTCTCAACTTCGAAGAGGACAAGATGATCACTGTGGAGAAAGAAAGAGAAGAGGGTGAGTGTATGGTCGTCGATGCCCAGACAAGCGTAACACCGCCCACAGCGCCACTCACGGATTGGCGTACGCCAGTACGGACTTTTATTGAAACGGACGCCCTCCCGGCGGACCGAGCACTAGCTACCAAGATTCGTAGACGAGCGGCAAGGTGTGTTTTGCTGGACGGCGAAATGTATCGTAAGTCCTCGGCAGGGCCATACTTGCGATGCTTAAGTGATGAGGAGGCTTCTTTCACTTTGAGAGAAATCCACCAAGGCGTATGCGGGATGCATATAGGCGCCAAAAGCCTGGAAAAGAATATACTATTGCAGGGGTACTATTGGCCAACAATCCGCCGAGACTCCGAAGAGCTGGTCAAACGATGCCACAAGTGTCAGCTATTCGCTAACACGCACCACCTGCCCTCCACCGCTCTCCAGCCGATAGTTTCACCATGGCGTTCGCCTTCTGGGGAATGGACTTGCTAGGACCATTCCCAGAAGCGGTGGGCAAGAGAAAGTATATCATCGTGGTGGTAGATTACTTCACTAAGTGTGTTGAAGCCGAAGCTCTCGCCTCCATCACGGCATATCAGGTGCAGAAGTTCGTGCTAAAAAACATCATCACTCGCTTCAGCCTTCCTCTGGGATTTGTCTGCGATCACGACACTCAGTTTGATTGCACGGCGTTCCTTGGCTTTTGTGAAGAATTCAAAATCATGGTTCGCTTGGCGTCCGTAGCATATCCCCAGGCGAACGGGCAGGCAGAAGCCATCAATAAGCTCATCTTGAAAGGATTGAAGAAGAGAGTGGATGCGGCGAAGGGAAAATGGGTCGATGAGTTGCCCAACATCCTATGGGCTCACAGGACTTCGTACAAAACAGCCACAGACGAAACCCCTTACACCCTGGTATATGGAACCGAAGCAGTCCTACCCGTTGAGGTTAATCTGCCTAGCCTTAGGATTCAGCATTTCAACCACGCCAGCAATGATGCAGGCTTGCATCATAATCTGGACATGTTAGAAGAACGAAGGGAGGATGCAGCTATCCGCCTGGTAGCTGAAAAGGAACAATTGGCTAGGCAATACAACGCTCATCTTCGCCCTCATCACCTGGAAGAAGGCGACTGGGTAGTTCGAAAGGTTTTTCGGTCGATCCCCCAACAGGGCAAGCTAAACGCCAATTGGGAAGGGCCATACAAGGTCCGTGAAGTGATCGGTCCAAGCACCTTTAAACTCGAACACCCTACCGGCGAACCCATACACAAGACATGGAACGCCATGCACTTGCGGAAGTACAGTGCCAATGAAAACGAGGTCTAGCTTACTCCGCAACTTTCCGTCCTTAACTTTTGGGTTTGGTTTATTTTGAAGGCGACCTACTAAGGGCGTATATGTAAGGAAAGGAAGGCAGTTTCATTCAAGGATATATATATACGATATTATGTATCAATAACGAGTACTACTAAAAGCATGGCCGGGTTCGAACTCCCCTAGGAGGAACTTCACCCCTGTGCCAAGCTCGGGTTCCCCAAGGCGGAACCCAGCATTTCCTCCAAGTTCGGATTCCCCAGGGCGGAATCTAGTTCACCAGCGTTCGGGTTCCCCAAGGCGGAATCCAACACTTCGTTAAGCATGGCCGGGTTCGAACTCCCCTAGGAGGAACTTCACCCCTGTGCCAAGCTCGGGTTCCCCAAGGCGGAACCCAGCATTTCCTCCAAGTTCGGATTCCCCAGGGCGGAATCTAATTCATCATCATTCGGGTTCCCCAAGGCGGAATCTAATTCATCATCATTTGGGTTCCCCAAGGCGGAACCCAAAACTTCGTTGTCCAGTTTTCCCCAAGGGGAAATCTACCTCAGTAAATCGTGCGAAGTTCACACAAACAAAAAAAAAAGAGAAGAAACAGGGGATGACAACTGGATAACAATGGCATTTCCTTTCTGATCCTGACATGGCGGATTGATACGTTGGATACAAAGGAAGCCGAAAGGAAAAGAGCAAAATTTACAAAGGACAGGAATTACTAGCGCCCGCCTGATGATCCCGATTTGTCCGCCCGGGACTTCTCAGCCCGAGCCTTCTTCTTCAGCTCCTTATGCCGGAGATTCACCTCGGAGTACGCCTCGGACAACAGCTCCTTGCGACGGTCCGAGGAGAGCACTTGAGAGTCAGCGGACTCCTCCTTAAACTCCTGCGCCATCAACCTCCGAGACGCAGAGCGAAACATCTGTTCCTGATTCCAGGAGTAGTCGGTGTTCCCCCGTCGGAGTTCATGGCAGACGGCAGTAAGGGTGTTGTCAAGAGCGCCCTGCACTCGGTCGCCTAACTCTGCCTCAGTCTTCTCGGTGACCGTCTTCTCAATGTCCGCCTTCAGCGCCTGAAGGGTCTCCTCCGTCTCTTTCAAAACAAGGTCGCGGCTTTCCAAGTCTTTTGTCTTGGCCCCCAGGTCCTCGGCCATGACCGCCTTGTCGGTCTCTAAGAGGACCACTTGCTCCTTCAGGGCGTCCTTATCCGCCTCCGCCTGGGACAGGGCCGCCTCCACCTTGTAGCGTTTCTGCTGCTCCGCCTGTAAGTCCAACATGTGTTCAGTGGCTTGGTTAGCGTGCGCAACACGGACCAAATCCAATTCATAAGAGGTAGTTACCAGAAGCCGGGCCGCCTCCTCGTCCATTTCCTTCTTCGCTTTGGAATACTTAGCCTTCCATTGCTGAGTGGCGGCCTGAGCTTCCCGCAGCTGATTCTCCAGCTCCTCAGCACCTTGGGGCTGCTCGGCCCTAAGCGCCTTATCCGCTGAAAGCAGCGCGCCGGCGGTTCCCAAAAGCTGCAAACACGGGCAATCCAAAGATTACTTACAAAAAGAGTGGGGGCAGGACAAAACTAGTGTATGACATCGCAAAGAGATCTTACCCTGGCTCCAATCGCCATTTGCTCCATCGCCATACGGCGAACCCCATCCTCTGACCGGGGGTGGTCGATATCCCAGTCGGCTGCCAGTTGGAGGGTGGCCCGCGTGAGAATCTCGTTGCCACTTAGGGTTGGCTGCATCGCCGGAAGGCGGGCGGTGCTGTACTCCCCAGAAGAAGCATGGGTCTTCGAAGAGTTTTCCGACCGTTTCCTCTTCCCGGAATCTTTCCTCATGGGGAGCTTGCGGCGCTTTGCCTTTTCCACGTTCTGCGATGGCGGACTCCCGGCCGGCTCGGTTCGTTTCTTCTCCAGGCGATCATCGTCCGCCTGCTCTTTTTCCGGGTGGGCGGTTCGTGCGCTTTTCGTTCTCTGCTGCTGATCCGCCACCGGAGTTTCAGGTTGAGGCTGAGTATCAGCGGACGCTCCCCGCGTCTTGGCGTTCAGCAACGCCGCGAAGATGGAGCTCTCTGCACCAAGTCAATATCAAAACAAGCAAACATATTAGGCGGTTGGGAAAGAATAAGAATGGATATATACTAAGGGCGCCCAACTACAGAAGCATCGCTCTCAAAAATTGTCCGCTCACCACCGCCGCCTAGCCAGGCCTTCAGGACGCTCCGGCCCCTCTTCTTCAGGTTGTAATTCCAGGTGTTCACCCAGTTCACAATGGCAGCATCATTCTCCTGAAGGCGGCCGGGTTTATTGAACTCCTCGATGGCCCCATACGACCATGTAGGTCGAAGGCGCTCCGCCCAGAACGCATCCTCCGGCGAATCAGCTTTAATAAAGAAAAAGTTGTGCCACCATACGGAGTCCGCCTTGATGGCACCATAAACTCCGCTCCCTGAGTACGCTATCCTCTTTGAGAAAGTAATGCCATTTTGGTTGATCTTGGCTCTGTAGAGATGGCGGAATACTCGGGCGCTGGAAGCGACATGCCTCTTCACACATGACACCTGAAACGCTGCCATGATTGCCCAGGCGTGGGGTTGGAGAGCTCCCAAGGACGCTCCTAACAGATCCAGGACATCCAGCTCCCAGGGATCCAGAGGGAAACGGAGACCGTACATAAGCGCCTCCACCCAAACGCCCACCCATCCGGGCGGACAGTTTCTGATTGAGCAAAGTCGGGCAGGGGCAGCGTACGAGAAGCGTTGAGGCATGTCACAATCATTCAAAACCTTCACCAGGGCGTTCGTCTTGACATAAGGAAAGTATCCCGGCCCAAACACTACCCGGCAGTCTACGGGTGACCCCTCCCACATCTGCTCCCAGGTTCTGATCTTGTACCCGTACTTCTCCACAGCCCCGGTGTCAAGATCAAAACCCAAGACTCCTTGGTGAATCCGGTTTGCCACGACGCGAACCGGCGAACGCTGTTCGAATTGGAATTCTTGAACCTGGCTTCTGCCTGACGGCGGAGTTGCTCCGCCGAAGGAGAAGGCAGCGGATCAGCATCCTCAGTGAAGGTGTACTCCATGTCAAAATCGGCGTACGGGTTGAAGACTAAATCGGAATCCTCCGGATAAGGCATCTGTCCTTTGAGTTTGGGATCCGCTGCATCCGACCCTTCCTCATCAAACTTTTCTTCCCTAAAGGGCTCGGGGGACAGAGGTGGACTCGATTGCCGAGACGGAGATGAGATGACGAAGCCTCAGACGACGCATCCGCCCTCGATCCTCTCCTCCCTTCATCATAACCTCCTACAACAGAAGGACAAGGGGCACAAATCAGAAGAGGAGGAGGAACGAACACCAGGGGGCGAACGGATACCGGAGCCGTGCTTGTCCCGTCCTCTTGGGACGGGCGGGCACGAGAGCGTCGACGTTCCCGCATGTCTCTCAACACTCTCTCTAAAAGGTCATAATCCACGGAGGATGATGACCCACTAGACGACATCTCACACACCAAAGAAGGAAATAGAAAGGGCGAGGCACGCAACGCAAGCAAAAATGCGAAAGGAAAAAACAAATGGGCGGATAAAATTGAATGCAAGAATTTTCAAAGAAACCTACTTGCTTCGGCGGAGGAAGACGACTCAGAATCAGAAGGCATCTTCGGTAAATGTTTTTGGAAGACGGCGGACAAGGGCAAAGAGTTGTAAGGATAAGGCGGACAAGCTCAAGGAAATTGGTAAGGAAGGGCGGAAGCTCTCAAGAATTTAGTTGACAAGCTGAGGTGCCGAAAGGAAGGGGGGAGAACCTCTATTTATACTGGTGACGTGGGTAAGCGAAACGTCGCCAAATAAAATCGAGCCACGTGTCCCCTAGGCAGTGGGCGAATAGGCTAGTAGCCTGCAACGGAAAGAAAGCGTGCAAAAAGGGTGAGGCGCGTGCAGGTTCACCTCAAAAGAAGAGCTCCACCCGTTTCGGTCACCGGTAACAGCATCGGCAACAAGTTAGAACTCGTCCCCCCCATGGCCAGGGCGGTCCTTCACTCCAAGGCGTTCGAAGCAGTTCCATAATATACCCTCGAGCCTCTTACGGCCTCAAGACCATACTGGGGGCAATTGATGGGCCCGAGTTGAATCCGCCCTCGAACATGGTCAGGGCGGTCCGTCACTCTAGGGCGGTCCTCTGTCCGCCTCAGCCAAAGGATCACCTGTCATATCTACAGGAGGCCACCGCCCATTACTGTTGATGGTGACTCGCTGCGGCCCACTCAGAGCAGGACACGTGGACCCTGCCAGACCAATGGGACCTATAAATAACAGGGTCCCCCATTCAGAAGAGGACACACAGACCTGGGACCATACGCCTGATACTACAAGCTTTCACGCTGTACGCTAAAGGCTATCGGTTCCGCCCACACAAAAAGGGCTCTCGCCCGGTACTTCTCTGTAACCCATTCTCCCTACATTATCCACATACTTGCCACCTTACATATACTAACCCCTTGCACGTCCGCCCTGCAAGGTACCATCCGCCGAGACACTCCGAGGACGGATTCATTGCCTAAACCTCCAAAGAACCACAGTATTGATCCACCGGTCCAACTGGGCGGATCAACTTCAAACATATGTAATATGATTCACACATCCTATCCTACCCAACATATTCACTACCCAAATTAACCGAAATTAAATATTTATGAAATCAAGTCGCATGCGATGCGAGTGCTATTCAACGGGCCAAAGGATGGTGACATAATTTAAATTATGTCACCTCAACAATATTCATTTACAGCCATAGGATGGGATTCCATAATCAAACCAACTGATTAATTATGGAATGAGTGAATTAATTGCATTGATTATATTTGAGTCAATTTGGGGAAGCATTTATATTATGATATTATTCTTATTCTTTGCAATCAATCATTTATATCAGTTACCATATTATTACTAATATTATTCTTTCTCAAATCCGAAAATATATTACTTCCTTTTTTTTCAATCGAAGTAAATCATTCAGAGACGACTGAGAATACTGCACCATCTCTGCCAATCTTGAATTTTTGCAAGGCCACAGTATGGAGAGAATACTATTATCCAGCTAATACTATTATTTCTAAACCTTCATTTTTTACTTACTCGTTATGAACTCGATTTTCAATAAGATAATAAATGATTTATTTTTTATGTTTTTTTTTATAATCGTCTTCAGTCGGATCTTTAGTGTATATTTCGTTCATTTTTCATTTTTTTTAGTTTCCAAATAACCGACACTATTATCTAGCTAGTAATAGTATTATATGAATTCTGATGTTTCGTTATTCGCATAGTACTGATATTTATCTATTTTAGTGTGTGTTTATACGTGTATTACATATAATACTATTATTTACCATTAGTTTCTGTTCAATTTCTTAGATGTGCATGAGGTAGCTTTTGATTGGGAGGTGTTGGAGTTCAAAACTGTCAAGGATGCTGAATCATTTTACAAAGACTATGCTCATAGGAGTTTTAGTACCGAGCTTTGCTTTGCTGTGTATTCATTTGAGATTCACTAACAGTAGGTTGATCCGGCCTATTCACCGGTTCATTCCTGTCTACCGGACGTTTTGGTACAACAGGTTTCCTCGGCTTCGGCTTTTTGGATACAACCAACTTAATCCTTTTCTCACTTTTCTGAATAGGAGTTTTAGTCATCCTGATCCAAGATTAATTGTATCTGCATGAGGCAAAGGCATCCTGATCAAAGAATAATAGTATTCCTAATATACAATTATTGGAACAACCAAACTACACCCCAAACAACACAGTATAACTCAATCAATAATAGTAAAACTACAATACTATTATATGCATACTATTGTGTTCGGAGACAAGTAAATGTTCAAAATCAATCATAATAGCGGCAATTATCTGGAACAAATAGTAATCATAACATACTATTATTAGCAGGAACAAATCACACACACAAATCACAGTTGCAGTCACCATTTACAATACAGATTCAAAACAGGTCCGCACGAGATTCAAAACTCTTAAACCACAAATCAGACTCTTCGAACACTAATCTTGTTTGATAATAGTATTAACCTAATAATAGTATTTGCCATTCCAAAATCAGAGCAGAAAACATATATCTGGGATGAATGCTAGTTCACAAACCTAACCCAACACAATCGACAAATAAAACTAGGTCTGATTGAACATGCAGAGTAAGAAATCAAAACCTGATTATAGGTCGAACGAGATTCAAGGAAACGACGGTGGCTACACCACGCACCAGAAACCGAATCGAAAACACAAAACGAGCACTGAGGAATCGGTAGTGGAATGACGTCTGGTAGTGGTTCGCTGAATGTAGAGATTGAATCGGCGGGTTCGGCGACTGAATGCAGAGAAGATTTGGGAGAGAATGAGGTGCGGTTTTTTTTTGTGGCAACAGTTAAAAGAGGAATGAAAATGGAAAAGGTAAGTAATATAATGCAATTTGGGGTAATAAAAATATTTAATATGACATAATAAATAGTGGGATCCCATTATTTTATTAATATAATCCCTCCACCATTGGATCTAATATATGGAGATCTAAAGGCTCTTATGGATTATGTCTTATAGACATAATCCAACTTTTGTCACCACTCCTAATCCGCCTATTCAACATGCGACTAACAAAAAGCTTATTCAAAGGTTGTTTACATATTAATTAATAAATTTGCTCGGAATCTAATTACTTAATTGCTAATCAAGTTGAGCTCCAATTAGGAGTGGCTTGACTTGACAAGCTCACAAGTTGGCTTGTTGAGTAAGCCTCACAACCTTACTCATGTATACCTACCAAGACTGATCACCGATTGCATAGTGAGTAAGCATATAGCTTATAGATGCATATTTGAAACCAATATAGTTTAAACTATTTTAATCTATCTATCTATTATTATTATTATGCAAATATAAAAGACACCCCTTTTTATTCCTTCTCTCCTTAAGTGTAGGCTTCTAACCAATTAAAAAATTTATTTTATTTATTTTCTCTTTCCCACTAACAAATCTAATCCCTAAAAAAAGTTACCATATTCAAGTTTAAGGTTAAGCCACGGTAAAAAAAATCAGTGGCTATGGTAGCAAAGTACACATAAGCATTTTTCAAAAATTATAAATTTTTTTCTTTTCAATTTTAAATTATTATTTTTATTCTTTTCAACGATTTTAACTACATATGATAAATATATTTACCATCTTTATCGTCCACTAATTATTAAATCAATAATATAACATAACTAATGATTTGATCACACTTTATTAGTTGTTTGGTTCTAAAGAGTATTATTTTTTTCATTGAAATTTTCGCTCTATGGATTGAACACATAAGGAACAACATATTATCATTTACCTAATGAGATTCATTAGATTCATATATAAGTTATTGGAGTTTGCACTTGGTTTTTTTTCTCTCTCTCTGTTCAATGTCTAAAAATTATCTTCCATGATGATTGATTTCAAGCATCGTAGTGCTTTTGACTAGAGAGAAAAAAATCTTACAAACCAAACCGGAGCAAGCACTAAAATTAGATCTTTTGTACTCCTAAATATTCACATCTCTGGATAAAAAAATTCAATGAATGCGTGAAAGATAAAGCAATTGTCTGTATTGGAAAAACTTAGCTACCTAATGAATTATGATGTATTTTTTGTTTTTGACATATTGTTATAAAAAAAGAAGCAATCCAAGGTGACCGTTTGAAGAACAATTTATTCAAATCTATTATCTATATTTATATCTATACTATATAAGCAAATATAACAAATACATTTAGTATTCTTTCTCTCTAGAAGTTTTCAAAACAAACGAACAAAATGAATCATTGTCTATTGATCATTTATTATCTATTTATATTATATATAAACAAATATAATTAACTACACTCTTTAATCCTTCTATATTTAAATGTAGACATTGCACCAATCAACAATATATAATTAAACAATCAAACAAGTACTTTTATTTGCTACAAAAAAAAATCTTTTTTCATAAAAAAGATATGTTAACCGAAAAATATCCACCCTTAAAACGGTAACAACAAAAAAAAAATGACCATTCACCCAATGTTCATTGAATTTTGCACCACTATGTCCACATTAATGTCCTTATACGATATAAATCACTTTCTCATGTTAAACCATCACAATCTTCAACTATATTTACTTCTATCACACCCTCGATGCATTTTTCAACATTTTATTGTCAATTTTACTCATCATCTTCTTCAACCTTCATCTCATTAACTACCACATTTGGATCAGGGGAACGATCGCAATTTCAAGAACTCGAAATTGTCGGTTTGAATCATTCCTAGGAAAAGTGTACAAGGAGTTAAACAATGAGTTCATGCAATAAGTACAATCTTTGATGTTAGGGATAATAAGCCAAGAGCCCCTCTACTATGGAAAGATAATATGTAAGCCCTTCTACAATCTTTGATGTCATGTGCAACGAGTGACTTTGCATGGTTTAGATTTCGCCATATTGAATATGACCTATTGTCTACTTAGTGTAGGCAGTGTATCCTTCTAAGTGCCAATGAAGGGTTGTTATGCTTTAGGCTTCTATTTTGAGTGTTTATCTTTTTTATTGGTTTGAGCTTTGAAGATTGCTTTTGTTCTCAATTATTTAAACTAAAATTTTTTCGGTGTTCAGTTAATAGAGTTTTGTTTGAATTCATTTATGGCACATAGACGTCGAAGCCCAAACTCTTCAATTTCAGTCGAATTCCAAACATTGATATATTTAGTCTCTCTCAATTTTTTTAGTTTCAGTATTATTATTCTTTCCGTCTGATTGTTCGATTTTTGTTATACAACGTGTTGTCACATTAATTTTTTTGTAAAGTAAATCACAAGGTAAATGTTTTGACGAAGCGTGGTCCGCTTTAGAGTTTATCAATTTTTCCTCCACAGAGAGTTCCTCTAGCTTTCATTTTTAAATATATTACATATATTAAGTATTTTTGACATTAATAAAAAAAATTATTTTTATTTCATTTATATGACTTTAATGTTTTCTCCTATTTAATTTCATCATCTCCATTATAGTTATCTCAATTAAGAATTTAAACATATTTAGACTTCAAAGGATTTAGAGTTTTAGTCTTCGGGGTCTTCATTGTGTATAAAATTTACTTACTTAAAAGGTAAATTTTGAGGTTAATTTTTTGAGAGTGTAATTATAAATTATAATTAATAAGTCTTTTAAAAACTAAATGAAATTTTGATACTAAAATCAAATAGATAACTATTTGTAGTCCTTGAAGCAACATGCTTAATTTGAATGGTTAGGAATGTATATATCAATAATTACATAGAGTACAACTATAATTATTTAAATACTATGTGAATTTTACTAATTCAAGAAAAATGCGATCAAAGTATTATAGATTAGACTATAAAGTCTTTTCTCACAAAAAAAAAAGTATTATAAATTATGAATGGGAGAGAATTTTTTCCCTAATAAGAATATAATTTTTGTCTCTCAAATTCGTAATTTTTGTCTCCAAATAAAGTTTAAAATTATATATTGGATAGGTTGCACCCGCCAACGGGCGGGCAAAAAGCTAGTATAGTTTAAACCAATATAGTTCAAACCTTACTCATCTTCTAAATAAAATAACAAATCCAACTAAAACATGATACTTTTAACTTAATTTTCAAGTCAGTTACCTGTTTTCCAAATATGTAAGAATCATGTCTAGGTAAAGTTGTCCTTTAATGAATAATAATCGATATGAAAATAATGTATTTTCTAGGATATAAATTAAACTTGATCATCAAGCAATTGATTAAGGATGCACTATAAGTTTACTAATCCTTATTCGAGAAGAATAAGAAACAACGACATACTTGACATTAATATATTAAGGCCTAATACCCTCAGTTGTCACGAACTATTGCGAAATTACTCGCGTATATACCACGTATACCCTATCTGGAGGGCGTCACCAACTATTGGATTCCGAGTTCCAAATAACACGCCGTCTGTTTTCGAACGATTTTCGTCCATATCCATCCACGTGAGCTGACAAATATGCTAATGTGGCTTGGTTGTCGCACATGTGGCACGCCACGTCATTAAAATTAAATTGGAGGACTGAACTGTGACCTAGGAAGTCGGGTGACCAAATTGTAATTTTGTCATCTTCTTCTCCAATTTACAGGGAACGACTTCAGTTCGGCCGTCACCGTTTCGCACCCTCTTTCTTCTCCGACGAGCCTTCTTCCTTCCGGTGAGGCTCGCCAATACTTTGCAATCCCGCCGATCAAGTACATCTTCTTCTCGCCGTCGCTCACCAGCCTCATAAACACCATTCGACCCCCACCTGGCATTTCTCCGTTCAGGACATCCCATTTCCTTGCCTCCAGATCGTACCCAACGATCGAATAGGGGTGGCGATTACCCATCCGCGGATTTTTTTATCCATATCCGACTCGATCCGTATTCAAATGGATCGGATATGGATCAACACTATATGGGTCGGATTTTATTTAGATCGGATCGGATCAGATATGAATTTTTTAATTTATTCAAGTCGGATTTGGGTAATCCATTTACACTATATTAATAAAATCCAACTAATTATCCTAGGTAACAAAATCCAATGCAGTAGATCTTCACCATTGTTAATGACCTAATAAAATAACCATTTCAGAACACAGTAAGACACACACATATCTAATCAATCCTACAACATTTATCAACTAATCAACAGATCACACTATTCTCAGAGCAACCAATCTGAATTTCACTACTGAAGCATACTGGATATTGGGAAATCATGAAACCCAGTTCCGGATCCTGAAAATTGACCGCAGATAACAGATCTATGACAAAACAAACACAGTCCGACTGAGGAAGCTCAATTGCTCAAAGTTGCTGGGCTGCTAGCTGCTGTAGTTTTGGGGCTTAGGGCAGAATTGAAAATTGGGCTATTTAGTTTGGGTATTTGGATAAAGCCCATCCATATTAAATTCAGTCCATATTAAATCCAATCTATATGATTTGAATATTATCCATCCATTTGAATCGGATATCCATTTAAATGGTATCCGATCGGATGGATATCCGCGGACTCGGATAAAATTGCCACCCTTACGATCGAATATGGCTCCCCTGCATAGAAATACAGCGATCCATCGTAAACCACGCCTTCCCGGTGGTAATTAGCCTTTATATTAGGAGTTTGACTGTCAGATGTGTGCCATTGTTGGATCGCAGAATCGTAGACAAAGACGGATTTGGATGTTCCGGGGCAGAGGGTGAAGATCTTATAACCGGATGGGGTGGGGACGAGAGTAATTGACTCATTAGCGAAGGGGTAATAACCCTAGTGGATCTCGTTAATAATTTGCAGATCAGGAAAGAAGAGGATGCGGCTGTGGAAGGGCGAGAGAAGCAGAGGAGTCCCTTGGCGGAGGCAACACTACAAAAAAAGAGCGTTTTGGCGTCGGTTGAAACGAAAGTATTTAGCGTCGGTCGACAGGTCGACCGACGCTAAGTAGAATCTCGCGTTTTGGCGTCGGTCGTTTGGTCGACCGACGCTAAATACTAACCCTAAATACGCTGAAACCCTATGCAGCCGCCTCCATTCTCTCTTTTTTCCCCCATCTTCTTCTTCCAGCCGCCTCCTCTCCAATCTCCCAAACCTCTCTTCTTCTTCTTCCTCTCCAATCTCCCAAACCTCTCTTCTTCTTCTTCTTCTTCATCTTCCACTCCCAAACCTCTCTTCTTCTTCTTCTTCATCTTCCTCTCCAATCTCTCAAACCTCTCTTCTTCTTCTTCTTCTTCTTCTTCTTCTTCTTTCTTCTTCTTCTTCTTCTTCTTCTTCCACTCCCAAACCTCTCTGCTTCCTTCCAAACCCTACCCTATGCAGGCACTGAAGAAAGAAGAAGAAGAAGAACAGAGGAGAATGAAGAAAGAAGAAGAAGGACGAACAAGAACAGAGGAGAAGAAGAAGAAGGAGAATAAGGAAGAGGAAGAAGAAAGAGAATAAGGAAGAGGAAGAAGAAATAAGAAGAAGAACAGAGGAGAAGAAGAAGAAGAAAGAGAATAAGGAAGAGGAAGAAGAAAGAAGAAGAAGGAGAATAAGGAAGATCGGAAGAAGATCCGAAAAAGTAGCTGCTGCTGCAGCTACTTTTTTTTTGTGATTTTCAAGAAACTTTAGCGTCGGTCGGTCCGTGTCTTAGCGTCGGTCGATCATAAACCGACGCCAAAGATTAATGTCACCACTTCTGGCGTCAGTTTTGTCGACCGACGCCATTAAAATTAGCATCGGTCAGTGACCGACGCCACGACGCCAAAAAGTGAAAATGACCGATGCAAAACGCGTTTTTTTTTGTAGTGCAAGGAGAGTGAAGGAGGAGCTGCGGCGGGGTGCGGCGGAGAAACTGGGTAAGAAGGCGGAGGCAGGCAAGGGGAATTGGGCCAGTGCGGCGGAGGGAGTCGTAGACAGCGAAACGGTGACGGCCGAAGTGAGGGTGGGAGAGGAGGAGAAAAGAGGAGGAAGACAAGGAAGTCGGTAACGGCCGAACTAAAGTCGTTCCCTGTAAATTGGAGAAGAAGATGACAAAACTGTAATTTAGTCACCCGACTTTCTAGGTCACAGTTCAGTCCTCCAATTTAATTTTAATGACGTGGCGTGCCACGTATGCGACAACCAAGCCACATTAGCATATTTTCCAGCTCACATGGATGGATATGGACGGAAATCATTCGAAAACAGACGGCGTGTTATTTGGAATTCAGAATCCAATAGTTGGTGACGCCCTCCAGATAGGGTATACGTGGTATATACGCGAGTAATTTCGCAATAGTTCGTGACAACTGAGGGTATTAGGCCATATATTAACTTGAACCTGACTCAACTCTCCGTTTGAAAAACATAACAAAAAATATGCGGAAAAAAGCACTTTGGCCCCCTCTATTCATATAACCTTCTACACTATAAATTGCTCTTTTTGCCCCCTCCTATTGTGACCACTTTGCCATTTAGGTCCTTCCGTTCGAACTTTCATCTTCGTGACGTTACTTAATGCACATTCAATACACCACATTAGCTCCAAATGTCATGTATTAGTTTGCCAAGCGTATTTCACTATACAAATTTACCTTCCTGCCCAACTCTTAGTCTCCTACCTCCGATATATCTCTCCATTGGTGTGCGGATGTGTCCAGATTTATTGTTAAGAATATGATATTGGAACGAAAGAACTCAAAAGACAAAGTGTATAATGGGCTATCTGTTAAGTTTGCAAAGTAGAGGGGGGAAAGTGCTATTTTACCAAAAATATGATTAGCCCAACCAGAAAAAATCTGTTAAGTTTGCAAAGTAGGGGGGGAAGTGCTATTTTGCCAAAAATATGATTAGCCCAACCAGAAAGATTTTTTCTGGTTGGGCTAATCTTATTTTTGGTAAAATAGCACTTTCCCCCTCTACTTTGCAAACTTAACAGATAGCCCATTATACACTTTGTCTTTTGAGTTCTTTCGTTCCAATATCGTATTCTTAACAATAAATCTGGACACATCCGCACACCAATGGAGAGATATATCGGAGGTAGGAGACTAAGAGTTGGGCAGGAAGGTAAATTTGTATAGGGTGTGTTTGGATAGTGATAATTGTATTTTGTATTTGTATTTGGTAATTGAAATACAAAATATTAGTGTTTGGATTAAATATGAATTTTGTATTTGGATTTCAATATAATACCATATGGGATTTGGGCCCATTCTCTTTGTAATTTCAAATCCACAATATTTGGTGAGGATTTGAAATCCAGCCCAAAAGTGATACATGTGTCTGAACCCTACTCAGATCAGCTGTATGGCCACCCTCTTCACAGTCTCTCTTTCGCCGTCGAACACTCGAACTCCACCTCCCTGACCGATATCGGAGCTACGCCAATCTCCATCTCCGGCGGACCTCCTAAATTCGGTATGTTGCTCTAACTTCGGCGACCCTCATCTTGTCAGTAGCAGATCGCCTCTCTCCCGAACATAGCTCGAGCTCCGGCAACCCTCGTCACGATCAGTAGCAGGTCGCCTCTCTCTTTCTCGAACCCAGCTCAAACTCCGGCGACCCTTCTCAACTTCGGTTTGTAGCTCCACCTCTGACGGCCCTCGTCAATTCAGTACGTAGCTCGAACTCTGTCATTTTGTCAAAGTTAGTAGCTGGAGCTTTCTCCTTCGATTCTGAGTTAATTTCATCACATTCGTCTTTCGTTCAATTACTGTTTCATTCATGTTAATGTTTGTGCTTCCCTTTCTGCATTTCATACATGGGTACTGGTTGGTTGGATACCTTATATACGTATATACAGGCTTTATAAGAACATGGGTGGTCAAATTTTGATATTGATTTAGTCTATACCAAGCCCTGTGCTCCAAAACAAACCATGGAGCTGTATGTTATGTATTATTAATATGTTTAGTGGGTAAGTCAGATGTGTAGAGTACTAAACCACTAATTAAGCTATATGCCTTGTGGCTGGCAGATACATGTATATGGAACCGAAAGCAAACTAGAAGCTAGTTTGATTCTGTGTGGCTTTTTTCAAAATCCAATTTGATCTGTTTGTTGAACAGCTGAGAAGTTTTAGTAGCTTCTTAAGACTGGAAGTTTCTTGTGAATTAAAGCACGAATACATGAAATCTCTGATGTCTAAACATGTCGTCTCCTTGTTGTTGGAAGCATTCTTTCTGAAAGCAAAATCATTGCAACTTCTTGAGACTTTTCGAGGTGCTTTTAGCTTGCTGACTATCTACCTTGTGGCTACTTAGTTTAGGTGGGAGCTTAGTTGATGTTTACATCTCATAAATTTTTTGTAACATGTCTACATATTTACCTTGTAGCATATGATTGAGCTTGTAACATATAACAATGAACAGCTTTAATACAACATCACCTTCATGTTCTTTTCTCCATACCTCAGATTCCTGCATCACTTCTGTCAGGGAAGCTCAACCCTTGAATCTTCCAAATTTATAATCGGAAGGAAATAAATGTCTACAACATCGGTCCGAATCAATGAACAACTTCAGGGATTAGGCATCATCAGCTTCAGATATTCTTAAGCATTTAAATCAAACAGGTAAAGTTCAGTTCCACTTGTCTTCGTTGATAAGCTCTTCATCAATTTTTTTATTGCTGGTTGCTACTCCTTTTTTAGTTATGATCAAAAGAAGTTTGAAATTCAAGCAATTTGCTCATTTTGATAGTTCATTGCTTGAATGTTGTAGAATTTTGTTTTGTTGATCTCCATAGGTACACACATCCAAGAGAGCTTGTGGATCAGTATATCCAAGTACTGTCCAGAACGGTATTTTGTGGGTTTGGCCAAACAGGGATCTCAAATATAGTGATATTCTTTCTGCAGAAACCTCCATACATTTAAGAGCTAGATGATCCTTCGTTCACTAAACCAATGGCGAACCGAGACTCCCCTTTCGGGTATGGACTGCTAATTTTGGAACTTAAGGTCCATTGTAGTTGCTGCTTACTTCAGAGTTCTCTATTGTTGATTACTGATAGTTCACACTTGATGTGACTGAAATGTGTGTAGGTACGAAATCTTGACTGAAAGCAGATTTTCTATAGCAGCTTGATCATTTTCTATCGCAGCAGATGTGATCCTTGATTTGAGTGTAGTTTTGTTTTTATTTACAGCAGCTATTTAGATTTTTATATACAACTACTTTCATGTTTATCTACAACAGCTTGGAGATGGTTTGAATGCGGAAGTTCAGCTTGGAGATGGTTTGATGTTCATCTCTAGTCAGTATTATAGAATAGCTGAATTTTCAAATCCTTAATAACAAACAAATATCCAAACAAGTAATTTCAAATTCTAGAGTATTTCAAATACATGAATTTTAAATGCATGTATTTCAATTTTAGGAATTTGAAATACCAATTCAATTTAGGAATTTAATGCATGTACTATCCAAACACAGCCATAGTGAAATACGAAGGGTTTTAAAATCATATGTTTTATTAAAAACGCTTGGCAAACTAATACATGACATTTGGAGCTAATGTGGTGTATTGAATGTGCATTAAGTAACGTCACGAAGATGAAAGTTCGAACGGAAGGACCTAAATGACAAAGTGGTCAGAATAGGAGGGGGCAAAAAGAGCAATTTATAGTGTAGAAGGTTATATGAATAGAGGGGGCCAAAGTGTTTTTTTTCCGCATATTTTTTGTTATGTTTTTCAAACGGAGAGTTGAGTCAGGTTCAAGTTAATATAAAAGGTATTTCAAATTCATGATTTAACAAGCTCAAATTCAATGGTGTATTTGACCCAAATACAAATACATTTTTCATTTGTATCCAAACACTAAATTTGGTATTTGAAATACCAAATCCCAAATCTCAAATGTAAATACACCTATTCAAACGGATACATGAATTTCAATTACCAAATACAAATACACATATCCACACGGACCCTAATGTAAATTTGTATTTAACCCACAGCCTCAATCTAAAAACCGAGATTAATTCACAACTCGAATCGGTCAAACTCTAACTCGACCAAACCCAATACATAACAATGGATGTGCTTAATGCTTATTATAGCAAATCCCATTTTTTATTAATTAATAAAGACGTGTTGCAGCTTATGAATACTATATTTGTACCGACTTTATATATAATATATTAATCTTAATGAACCTAACTTTATATATAATCTTTAGGATCAAATACTTAAAACGTCCTAAAACTATGGGGTGTGTTACAAACTTGTCCTACAACTTTAATTCGTTACAGAGTGGTCATATTACTTTGAAATGGGTTACAAAGTAGTCCTAATGACGTCATCAGTGTACTTTTCCAGCCATTTTGCCACGTCAACATTGATATAATTTAAAATTTATCTTTAACTGATTAAAATTTAAAATCAAATCAATCTGACTCACTAGATTTAGTTTGAATCAGATTTTATAAGTTAGATGAGTTTAAATTTAGATTTGAATTAGATTGTTGAATTTTAAATTATGTTTTTGATGACATGTCAACGGTGATGTGATGAAATGACTGAAAAAGTACATTGATGACGTCATTAAGACTAATCTGTAACACATTTCATAGTAATAGAACCACTATGTAACGAACTAAAGTTTTAGGACGAGTTTGTAACCCACCCTATAGTTTCGGGACCTTTTGAATATTTGACTCATAATCTTTAATCAATGATTGGTACCCTTGCATTTTCTTATTAAAATTTGGACACCAACAAGAATGTTTACTATCACTGAATCACCATACATCAATCAACTACTAACATACTCTAAATCAATAAATCTCACCCATCAATCATATACAAATGTCGCCATTTTTTCCGCGTTCATACGACATGCGTCATTGTTTGCGCCAACTCTGCTGGGAAGGCGCAAGCAACAGTTCAGTCTCTGGAGCTTGGCCACCTCTTGTTACTACTTTCTGTGTAGTACTGAGCATCCCTCCATTTCTAGCTGCAGCTGCTTTCCACCATGAAACCTCCATCTCCTTCACTTCAAGCTTCTGCTTCATACATTCTAAAGCACCTTCCAGCTCTCTTATTTGTTCTTCCTGTCTCGATTCAAGCACTTCGTGCAGCTTCCTCTCCAGTTCATATGGGGAAAAGCTACTATGATCTGCCTCCGTCTGTTCTGGAAAGTTAATCACTTCTTCTGATGATGATGATGAAATCATGCTGTAGCTTCTTGAAGATGTAGTACTGTCCTCCTCATTCCTCACCTGTGTCATTCATGGTGAAATTGGTCATTGGGAATTATTAGGATTATCCAAAACCTGGATCAGGGCTTCAACCACACAATCCTAAACAATCATCATAACATTCAACCAATGGTGATGAATTCCAATAAGAAAAGAGCTATGGCCAATACAAACTGTACTACAATTTCAAGTTCTTAACCGGATCATCCACAATTTAGCAATTGCAGCCGAGCTACAACTTAATGGTTTCGTGCTTAATTTGCTAATTCAACTAATTCTATGCTTACCCTTTGAAGCTGGGAGCGTTCCATCAGCTTGTCTCGATCCAATCGAAGCTGCAAAAGCTGTAGCTCAGCTTCAAGTTCCACCTCTAGATGTTCCATGTCTTCCAAACACTCTTCCCTCTTGACGATTTCGCAATTCACAGACTCTTGACTGCCTGAGGAAGCTGGCAAAGCATAAGAATTCAAATGAATCTCCGTAGAAACCTGGGGCTCCAACTCTTGTTCCTTGGATTTTCCGTTTGAAAAATCAATAAGAATATCATCATCTCTGTCCACGCTCCGCCGCTGCCATTTGGTATTCTGAAGAAGCGTCTCCATTTCCACCCGCGCCGCGTTAATCCTGTCCAGCTCATTTCTCGTCGCCGCTACCAAGTACAAAAGATAACATCCGATCCCAGCGTTGAAAGAAACTTCGATCCTACTGGAATCCCCTGAAGAAGGAACACAACAACAAACAAGGGAATTCCCACATCCCAAATTCAAATTCGAGCCTAAAAGAGCAAAAATGAACGAATTTGATCAACACAACTGAAAGAATTACCGTTCTCGTCGGAAAACCCTTCGTTGAGACCTTTCGTCGAACACCTAGGCTGCATCACAACCGCGGAATCATTGCGTTCTTCCACCCCAGCCTCACTTGCGTTTTTAATTGTGGAACACTTGGCCGATATTCTCTTGGTCTTGGCCCGTCTCATCCATGACAGCCACCGGGAGAGAACTCGACAAGGAGACGAACAGTGGTAGGAAGTAGTAGTGCGATGGCGGCCATGGAGGAAATTACCTTCAGCAGTACCCATAGTAGCGGGGCGGTGGATTAGGAAAGGGTCGTCTTCGTCGAGAGGAGAGGCTAGGACGTCGGAGATGCGTAACCGACGATTGGAGGAGGCGGCAGAAGAGGAAGAGGAAGAGTAAGAGGAATTATTGGGAAGTGAAGGGTCTAGTAGTGGAGGTGGTGCCATGGTAAATCAAAGGTTGGAGTTCCTGAGGGCTGAGATGTCACAATAATAATTAATGGGAGAAAATGGTTAGGGGAAGTGAAGGAAGAAAGGAATTAATTGCGAGATAGGAACTTTGGAAAGCAGCATCAACTTCTTATTAATATTTATGGTATCCTTTTTATTTTATTTTGGGATAATGGGAAAAGACTTTGGAGGGAAAGTTTTGAACAAATTTCAGTTTCAAGTTAAGGTGGGGAAGGAATTATTGATTATTCTTCCTTTTTTTTTATAGATGATGGCTACTTGCAGGCAGGGACATAGGATAGCAAACACATTTTCAAATCAGAAAGTCATGTCTACTTTCATGACCTCTAAGAGATTAGACAGGGTCATACGAGCCACGTAATGTGCAATCATGTTACCTGAATGGAAAACTATTTGGAAGTGCCACGAAGGAGTAGGAATCCTCATACGAATAATCTCTCTTGGAAAGCAACAACTCAACATCTCCTTCCATGTCAACCTATGAAACACCAAACAAAGGACACCAGCAGAATGAATCTAAAAAAACAAGAAACTTTATCACAAAAGGGTTGAGTATACCTGAGTATGTAGTTCCGACTACTTATCCTACCAACTCCTGATTGGTCAACACCACTCCAACCCATATAAATAAAAGGATAGACGCACTTAAATAATCATCCAACCGTTGATAAGAAACAACGATAAACAAAAGAGTTATTTGTTCAACACCATACTATTAAACCTCTTGAACTTCGAATAAACCATATATTCTATTGATTATTGTTCCTTTTGTTAAGGATTAATATTGATCGTCTGCCTGATTTTTGTTTTAGTGGATGTTTGGTTGTGTTTCATCACTATGAATGAAGACAAGGACTATTTATTAGTGATAATTATTTATATGATCTTTAGTTTAATAGTTGATTTCATTTGATCTTAGGTAATGATTTCTCACTAATAAGATATCTTTAGGGAAATTTGATTCTATTTTCTTTCAACTTAAATGGCTTGGCATCAAATGCCCCTTGCAAATTTTAAAACCTTAATTTTATTTCAGGATTTAGTTAAGGGAAAATAGCATTTTGGCTGCCTTTATTTTTTTTAACTTGACAAATAACCCCGATACTATAAATCGCATTTTACACCCTCTCCTACTTCGATAACTTTGCCGTTTTGATCATTTTGTTCCAACTTTCGTCTTCATGACGTTAATTGATACGCATTCAGTACACCACATTAGCTCCAATACCATGTATTAGCTTACTAAGTATTTTTAAATTGAGAATGTAAATATATATAATTAGATAAGATGAAATCGGCAAATAAATCGTCTAATTTTAAAACCCTTCGTATTTTACCATACTCTTCGTGATACCTCCCCAATTTATCTCCCATATCAACTCTTCGTCTCTTACATCCAATATCTCTCTCTGTTGGTGTGTTTTACATTAAATATGGACACGCCCACACACCAACAGAGATAGATATTAGATGTAAGAGACGAAGAGTTGATCCATATTTAATATCTCTCTGCATTGTAACACCTCTCATACTAACAGAATGACTCAGTAACAAAATAAGTTTTGGGAATGATTTGTAAGCCGAGTCAAAGTTTTAGGACTATGAAGTATTTGACCCACTTCTTTTATATACACTTTCATGGATCATGGTCATACATTTTGACTCCCTCACAATTATGGCCAACTTTATACCAAAATAAAAAATAGCCAAATTTAGTTACTTCCATTTACTAATAGGAATTTATTATGATGAGTTGTTTAACAATAATAAAAAATCAAATATAAAGTGTCACATAAGGAAAAAAAAAATATAAAAATAAATAATTACGAGGGAATTGTGAATTAAAAAAAGCTATGATGGTAGTGTTACTAACTCCACTGTCTATGCAACTCTCAACAATGACAACCACCACTACTTTGTTCTCTTCACCATACTCTTACTTCTCGGTCAAACACTGGTATGTTTAACTCCGCCGCCGTCAATATCATTGAAGACGGCTCCCATTTTGAATCACCTTCATCGATATAGAATAAAGAAAAGTAAAGTATGAAACAAGGGGTGATATGGTTGATATAATTAAGTATGAGGATTGAATTTCAATTGCTGTTTACGGGAATTTGTAGAGTAATTATTTGGGCCAATTTCTTGTTTGCCGGGAAATGAAACCCAATTTTCGGACTCAATTTCATCAACCAACGACCTCAAATATTTTCCCAAACATTGCGCCTCGGTCACTTTGGAGCTACTGGCATTTTCTTCTGGCAAGCATTCATTTTTTCAGTCACCATGTTTGCCTTAGATTGAAGATTTCATTCGGAGACCTGAGCTTAGCCTATTGTTTGGGGTCACTTGTTGGTTTCTATGGTGCTACCGCAATGACCGAGTGTTAACCGACAAGCTCAACACTACATATACCCTGACACGAAACATCTAAGCTTGAGTGGCGTTAGTGGGAGTCGCCCTATATAGGGATTGGTCCATTACATATACTATCTCACCCACCAGAACGGAGGTGTGCATCTCGTGGGAGCTGACACCTCTAGAGTGAGTTACCCTTATCTTTGACTGCTCTGTTTTTTCCTCAGTCCGGACAAGCAGCTGTAGGAGGCTTGCTCTGGGATTACCAAGAACGCTGCTTGACGACGTTCTTTAAGAACCTTGCTAGTTGCTCGATTACCAGGGCTGAGTTGAGAGCGGTGTGTCGGGTTCACAGTTGGCGTAAGACCTGGGCTTTCGTAAAGTCCAGGTCCAGCTTGATTCATAGTGTGCGGTTCTTCTACTCCAGTCAGTTGATCGAGAGGATCTCCTCCATGCTACTATACTATCCATCGTGCTCATAAGCTCCATAGTCGTGATTAGGAGGTGCATATTATGCATGTTTATCGTGAGAGTAATCATGTTGCTAACCATCTAGCAAATAGAGGCCATTCTTGTCTTATAGGTTTCCATTGTATCGAGTTTCCCGATCGTGTTCTCTCTTATTGGTTGTTACATGACCAACTTGGTGTTTCTGAGACTCGCTTGATTATGAATAAAGGTTAAAGTGCATTAGGACCTAGGCTTCACAATAAAAAACTTTTCCCAAACAAAAAAGAAAAAACCCAAAAATTCACACTCGTACCGTAAAGGGAAAATAACACTTTGGCCTCTTCTACTTTGTTAACTTAACATAGGGATAGAAGACCCGACCCGATCAAGCTTTTTTTACCCAAATCGGTCAAAAAAGGCATCAAATTGTCTGAAACCCATTCAAAATTATTACCAGTTGAGCTCCGGTTATGCAAATGATCTTCGACCGGGCTTCGGGTTTTTAGATAAATCTGTGACTAAGCCCGACCCGACCCAGTCTTACAATATTCATCAGTTTTGTCATTAGTGAGTTTAGTGAGTAGTGACCATTGGCTTCTCAATTAATGTATGATGATGGACCATTTATTTCCTTACTAGGGACCCGCGATCCAGATGAGGCGAATAACTGCTACCCTCTTACTCGACAATAACCTCACATCTTCACCAAACAATCGCTCCATCCTATTTGATTACTCTAGAAATAGAGTTGTCATCAAGGGATGCCCCATTACGAAGACTAGCGAAATTACCGTCCACCCTCCTTCCTCCTCTTGCTGCGATGGTTGGGATCGTCCTCTCCCGTGGCGGAGGTGATGATCTACAGTAGAGAGTTTTCGTAAAGTTTCAAGAACATGTAGTGGATGAAACTGACCTAATTTTTAAGTGAGGCAGTCATATTGTCCACAAAACATGAAAATGGGCTTGGCCCACACACATCTTGCAACTTGCCAAAAGTCAGGTCGGGTAAATTCTCGGGTACCCGAACCTAGTCCAAACCAGCGTTGACCAGGATTTGTTTACCCGATTATTACTCTGGGACGGGTCTGGGTTCTTCGAAATACACTATGGGTGGCTCTAAACTGGGTTAACGCGGGTCGGGTTGGATAGCTCGTAATTTCCGCCCCTAACTTAACAAATAACCTACCTATACTATAAATCGCTCTTTTCACACCCTCCTACTTCTACTTTACCATTTGGGTCTTTCCTTTCTATTTTGGATGTGATAGACTCTTAAAATTAGGGTGAAAACTTTTAATCAATTCAGATTATGAATTTAAATGCTGCAATTTATCAATTAGATTCAGATTTTGATATTCTTTCAATCCCCTCTTCCCTCTCTAGACAACCACCACCAACTCGCCACATCATTTGTTTCATGTTACATTTTCTCGTCTTAAAATAAACGTTGATAACGCAGTTGCAGCCCTCGGTGGGAGCCAGTTGGTTTAAATGTACAAGACTCAAATGAGGCTCTCCTGTTCGCTACATGTACTCTCTACCCATGTATAAATATAACTAACCCTTTATTTTGAAGCTGTTGGTTTTCATGGATGCTTACGTGCGATGTCGTGAGACTAACTGGACAACAATGGATATTGAATGATGTGTTGTCTAAGCTGTATAACAAATAGTTTTATAACCTTGATGGAGTCGCAATCATTTCTGACATGTTTTGCATCTTTCTCTTCAATTGGACTCAAACTGGTTCCATATTTGGCTAATAGTGCGGCTCCTTATAAAATTCGTCACGTTTTTAGATGTCTCTCAAACGAGTTTAGTAAACCTCTCCGTTTAGATAAATGTTCAAATATAAATATATGACTATTTCAAGAAAAGCATGTGAAAGAAGTTCTTAATTCATTGAAATTATGGATTTAATCTGGTTGATTTAGGTAAGAGGTGAATCGTATGATCACCTTCTGACAACTCTACCTAAAATAAAAGGCCAAAAACAAATTTGTAGCCAAACTTTTCACGGAAATGTCAGACATAGCCAAAACTATTTGTGCAACATTTTTTAGACCAAATATTTATTTTTAGGACAAATTTAGCCGACATCCGTTACAATTTTAACACCGTTAGTGACTGTACAAATGGAGCTGACGTGGCATCCATTTGACCGGTCAAGTAGATACCACGTTAGATTCTATATCGTTATTTAAATTCAAAATAATAAGAAAATATGCTAAAATAAAAATAAATTATAATATTTAAAATAAAGAAATAAAGTGGAGTTGGCAGCAACCACAACCGCCGTTGCCGCGTCCCCATCTCCTCACGACGAACAACAAATGAACAAACCCAACACCAATCTCCCTCAACCGCCGGAGCTTCCTTTGCCTTCGGCCCGCCGGCGTAGAACTACTCCATTGACGCGTCCCCAATTCCCAGCAACCTCCGCCACCAGTTCCGATCTTCCTCTCTCTCTCTCTCATCTCTCATCCCAAGGGGACCTCTCCCTCTCCGATTACTCGGGCCGCCGATCTGAGACCTTCTCTGGCCGTCTCTCAAGTAGCGTTGCCGTCCCCCAAAATTCCGCCGCCGCTTGCCGTTCAATTCGTTCGCCTCTTGGGAGTCAAGCCCGGCACCAAGAACGTCCACAACCTCTAGCTCGAGATCTCCAAAGGCGAAACCTCCTCGCTGATTCAACGCCTCCGATTCGCACGCTCCTCTCCTCGATCTAGATCTCTCCCTCACTGATGTCTTCTTTCCTTCCGATTTCTCGTCTTCCTCCTCCCAGTAGCTCGAAATCGACCTTGCTCCGACCTCCGACCTCCTCCCGATTCCCCTTCTGTCACCGCTCCTTCCATCCAACCCAACTCACCATCTCCCCACCCCTTTCACGATTCCCGATTTCAGGCGGAGGAGGGAACAAGGTGATGTCGGAGGTAGGAGGTTCGAGGAGGCCGGAGTTGGTCAGGGGAACAGGGGTTGTCGGAAGAACAGGTGTCGAGGGGTTGGTTTCCCCGGTGTGAGGGGTTTGGTTTGGCGGCGGAGCCAGCGGCTGAGATGAAGTAGAGTTAGGGAAATTAGGGTTATTATTTTTAATTTGATGTTATGTTATTTCTTTTGGTGAATTATTTTTAATTAAAAATATTTATGTGGTAAAAAGTTTGACACATCAGCTGACACATCATTTTGGGGGTTAAATTTCCGTTAAGTTGGACGGAAAAGTTAATGGAAAAGTTAACATTGTCATTTTTGTGTTTCAAATAGTTTTGACTATTTTTGACATTTCCCAGAAAGTTTGACTACAAATTTGTTTTTGCCAAAATAAAATAGCCGGGTGATAGTTACAATTCATTTTGAAATGTCTCTCCTATGGTGGGGAAGACAACAAAGGCTATGACTGTTGCATGAGGAACCAATAATTGAATATACAATGTCCGGATTTTTAACTGTAATGTCGTCTCTCTATCCTCCTGGGAAACAGTTGTTGTTGTACTACTCTACAGTGAATGAGATTTCTGATAGCAACAAAAGCTACGACACTTGATGATGATCATGAGCCTAATTGGAACGACACTTTCTGATTTGATTACTCTCTAACTCTGCATTCCATTATCCAAATTAAATTATAGCTAGCGTCTTCATATTGCACTCCTCACAGGGCATTTCATTAGTAGCTATCTTCTTCCCCATGTTCCATTGGAAATAATAAGTAACATATACACTTTACAAATTCACTTCTAGAGTTGAGACAAAAATCGCTATCTTCCATGTATTAACTGGACATTCATAGAGATATATCTGCAGCGTCCTCGTCATGACAAACCCTCCTAGCTACCGAGATAATTAACCTTTTTTCCTTACCAACTAGATAGGGCTGAAATTTGGGAGGGAATGATATCTCGTTTTCTAACTTTCAAAATCCTGAATCCCAAATTCCGAATTGAATATTATTCTCATTGCCGAATTTATTGGGAATTTCAATTCAGTTCGAGAATTTAATTTGGAACAGGATCCGGAATTATAGTGTTTTTCCAAAATTTTGCTGAGAAGTTGAAATTCTAACATGTAAAAATTTGAACTCTAGAAGTTTTTTTTATAGAATTGAGCAACTTTTTGTAACTAATTTAGTATTTGGGGTTCTGGTGGCCACACAGGATGGATACCTTGAGTAGGTGTTGATTAAAGTAATAAAAATAGTTATAAACACGTATGAATTTTAATAGCTCATCATAATATTGTTTCAACAATATCTAAATTTATTTAACTAGAATAAATTGTAAGTGTGAATTCAAACCGTGCATCCTAACTGTCTCATCGTTCTAGTTTTTGTATTCCATTATCAGGCCCCCCACTATTAAGATGGAAAAGACATTGACGTTAATTTAGATTGAGTAATATAAGATGAGATGAGATGAGATGAAATGTGTAGAGAATTCGGGAAGGAGTTAGCAGTAGCACTTGGCAGCCCCCTACCCAGTTCTGGATAACTGTTTGTCCTCATTTCTTTACTTTTATCCCCTTCTTTGGCCTTTACTCTGTTTATCCCATTTCATTTGTTTTGAAATAATAAAGGTCATTACTTTATCTAAACAGTACACAAGTAAACAACAAAATGAATTACATGAGAGATTATTTTGCTAGTAGATAGAAATCCATTAATTAACGAGTTATGTTATGTGTGCCTGAAGAAGCATGGTTGTGTGGCAGATAACGCAGGTAGGACTTGGATGTTAGGTTGCATGCAATGATAATGGCGTTGAGGCCTGGAAGGGTGAAGGAGGGTGTTCCCTTGTTACAATATATTGGATTGGATCGATTTTCAGTATTCCTCATCGGAACTCAAACCCTCGACCTCCCACTGGCTACTTTCTATACTTCTTAATAACCAACCATCATGGCCCATGTTAAATAGTCTTCTAATAGTAATAGTTTATAGGCAAAAAAAACTCCACAATGACACGGAGTTTATGATATGTGTGGCATGTCCTCAACTTGTGGCCGATTCCATTCGTGTGATGTGGCATGCAAATTGAATATGTGTCATCTGAGTGGCCAAATCAATGATGACGACTAGTTTGCTTATCTGAAAGCACGAAAGAAAAAGTAATGGCTTCATAAATATGCAAAATAAGTTGTATCTTATCTTCATAAAGCTATTGTGCCTCACCAGATTCATTCTGAGTTTACAGTCGGAGGAAGCGTGTGGAGGTTGTGGGAGGAGAGGGCGAGGCGACATGTAGTATCATAGGAGGAAGACCAATGAAAGGAATGATTAGATGAGATATCACTTCCTAATTAATTAATATTTGATATTTTATTAAAAAGTTGACATGGTATATAACATGTCACTTTTAACCGATCAAGTATATGCCACATCAGCTCCATTTGCAGCAGAATCACTAACACCGTCATGCCACATATACAAACTAACCAAGAAAGCTAACAGCATGTTACACTACAAACTTCACATCATAAGTTATGCTGCCTCAAATATAGCAAAAAGTTGGTATACAAATATGTAACAAGTTCATAATTTGTGTGTCATCAGGGTTTTTTTGCCTAGTTTATACCAAGGATAACTACAGAAAGCTAATAGGAAAGAACAAACCTTCAATCACATCAATATCAAGATCTGGACTTTCACAATTTCATCACTTTGACAGGAACAGATGGCTCTGGCGATAATCACTCCTTCGAGGGCACATTTGCATCACTCAACTTCTGTTCAAGATTTGCAACTCGATTCTGCAAATGAAGAGTTTTATATACTCGGATGAGAGAAAGATACGTTACATCTTTGCTATAATGATTTCATCTTCTAGTCGAACATATATTGAGCCTAACAAGATCAGTTCATTCAAGACCTCCAACATTCAACGACTAAAACAAACCGACTAAGGACAATTCCTAAACAACAAATCAGATCATACCTTGAACGATTTAGAACGTCGGATTAAAGGATCTATCTGCAAGCAAATCGAGTAGGATTTCTCAGCTGCATCATATTGTTCCATTGCCATGAAAGCATCGCCTTCGCATAAATAAGCCTGCAACCATCATAGTGCTAAGCATATTAGGATTGTTTCAATGCGTTAAGTTCATAAACAGAGAAGGAATCTGCTTGCATGAATCTCTAAAGCCAATTCCTTCCTTCTCCACAACAAAAATCTCACCTCAGTATATTCAGGAGCTAGTTCTAAGGCAGCTCGAGCATCTTCAAGGGCTCCAGAGTAGTCACCCATCGCCAATCTTGCAGAAGACCTACCCTTACGAGAATTCCAACAGGGTACTAAATTAAGCCTGATGGCCACTAAGGGAAACGATTTTGCCTAGGGTTCTCCCACATGAAAATGGTGCGATGATAACGATCTACTCATCAGCACATTAGCAAACCTGATTTTATGCATAATGTGAAGACCACCAAATGGTTTCAAATCGATAGCCTGCACAAGTGAACATGAAAGCCATTGTCATTGACCTACACTTCGGCTACATAAGAAAACTCATTCCATCAGTTAGGTGTCAGGATTAGCAATAGCCAACTCGAAGGAATTTTCCCAATTTTACCTGGGAGAGTAAGAGCTGGGCATCTGAAAAATGGGATTTCTCGATTTCCAATTCAGCTCTCTTTCTAAGAGCAAGGGCCTCCAGAGAGCTTGCGACGGCGGAGGAGTCCACACCGACAGCTTCGGACATCAAGAGAGCAGCACGGGAAGCAGTGCCGCAATGATACCGGATGACGCCTTGGGGCAAGATGACGACATTGGGGCCGGAGCCGCAGCTCCCCAAGCAGCCGCAGCGGTTGACGAGGACTGTGGGAGGGGCGATTCCGGTGAGGAGGTCTAGGGTTTGGAAGGAACCTTGCTTGCGGCAGGTATGGTTAGTGCAGACGCGGATTTCGTTGGTTTGGGCACGAACAGAAGCGCGTGTGCGAGAGAGAGCGGAGAAGGAGGAGGATGGTTGGAGAGGAAGTGGTAAGGGAGAAGGGTGAGAAGAACCGAAGAGGAACTGTGCTGCTCTGGACATCTGGGCTGAACGACTAGTGGACGACGTAGCGAGAATGGGTGTGTTCACTGTTCACTGTGTTGTGTGGGTTGAAGAAGACACTTCAATCGTCCGCCGCGGCAGATACCATCAACGACTGTTTGTCCGCCACGGCCGCCAATTATTTGTGTGTTATTTTTTTAATTATTAGTGGTGTTTTTTTTTTTGTCAAATACTTAAAAGGTCCGAAATTATAGGGTGAGTTACAAACTCGTCCTAAAACTTTAATTTGTTACAGAGTGGTCCTATTACTATGAACCGGGTTACAGAGTTGTCCTAATGACGTTATAAGTGTGCTTTTTCAGCCATTTTGCCACCTCACCATTGACATGTCATCGAAAATATACTTTGAAATTCATCTTAAATTGATTCAGATCTAAAATTATATCAATATAACTCACTAGATTTAGTTTTTGAACCAAAGTTTATAAGGTAGATGAGTTAAGATTTAGATTTGAATCATATTGTTGAATTTTGAATTATCTTTTAGATGACATGTCAACAGTGACATGACGAAATGACTGAAAAAGTACACTTATGATGTCACTATGACTACTCTGTAACATGTTTCATAGTAATAGGACCACTCTATAACGGATTAAAGTTTTAGGACGAGTTTGTAACTCGCCCTATAGTTTCAGGACCTTTTAAGTATTTGACCCATTTTTTTTTCTTAGATAACTCCAGTATGAGCGCGGGAGATAACCATGCATTCTAAAAAAATAAGTGCACACCCAAGTCGTGAGGTTTACCACACCCCGGCTTGAGAGGCAACAAAGCGAATGACGAGCCACATAATGGGTTGTCATGATAGCTTGACAGGGAACCGCAAGAAGCCTGATAAGAGGGCGAGAGTCCAAAAGAAGGAAAACTTTCACAATCAGGGGTCCTCCTTCTCGCGCAAGGCATAAGCGCTACCCTTATGATTTCTGTAGCGTCACCTTCAATGTCCACCACTGACCACCCCATCTCTCGGCATAGGAGACAAGCATCTCTGACTGTTAAAAGTTCCAAAATAAATGAATTAGAAATACCCGGATACGAAATTCCTGTAGCGAAGAGTAGACCTCTCTAGGAGTCCCGGACCTATAGGCCGCATGCGCCACCTAACCCTAGAAATTAAACTCCTTTTGACGCCATCTATTGGTTTGACGCGGAGCCGCTGCCATGCACAACTGTGTCACCACTTCCTTCACGGGAGAACAACCGAAGGTTCGAACCCAAATCTCACCAGGGAGCACAAACTTCCATGATAACCAAAAGTTCTAAAAAGAAAAGTTAGATAATTAGAGATAAGGAATACCACCTTTTACAAACATTGTCAAAGCTCTAGACACCATAACCCAAAGCCGTTTAAAAGCAAACGGTCAACGGACAAAAAGGTCCGGAACACCAGCAATCTTTGACAATTCGTCCGAGGGACCGCCAGAGTGGGAGTTTGAAGCGACGAACAAGCGGAACGGGGGAGTAACCGCTTCAACGCCTCAATGATGATTATCATCTCTAGCCAAGAACCAATCCCCAAGCCATGTTGGAACAGGGAACCCGCCGAAGAAACTCTTAATCATCAAGAAAATCGTAACCACCACAAAGCGTTTGACCCCAAGCCGTATTGGAACCGGGGATTTGCGACTGTTATTCGTTTGAACGGAGATGATGATGATAGAGTCTCAAAGTACGGTCACTTCCGACTGTCAAAAGAAGCAGATACGGTCGGGATCGAGGGAGTAGAATGAAAGACAAAACAAAGACAGACTGGTTGGGAATAGGGAGTTGACCGCCGATCAAATTGGTGATTCCGCCACCATGGACTTGTGCGCTCACCGCCATATCGGATTGGGTAAATATTTTTTTTCTTACTGTCCTATCACCGTGAGCAGTTTCCACCCGCTGGTAACACCAACAAGCATAGGATAAGATCAAGAAAGGAAGAGAGAATTGAGAACGTGCACGGTGATCGGAACTTGGCGAGGAAGATGGAGGGACCGCTTAATCTACAATAAGGTTTAACTTGCCTAATAATCAAATTACCTCGTATTATTATTATTATTATTATTATTATTTTCCGGGACATCTCCAACAGAGATATCGTAGACCGTGAATCATCCTAGGAGCTAAAAAAAAAAAGGAAAGGAGGGGAGGGAGGGATGGGGTGGAGATTTATCCACCAACTAAATTAATATCGGAATGATCTTAAATTAATTAGGCCTAGAGAATTCGGTATAAAAGCTAATACTTCTTTGGCCAGGTTGTGCGCCAAGGTATTTTGAGCTCGGAATAGTTTTATATTCTTCAAAATCTAAGTATTTGGGGTAGTCTGACATTAAGAATATGGCTGCATAAAATAGGTCCTGACATGCTTATTTCCTTTCCTAAATTTTTTTATAATTAAAGCCAAATTCCATTGATTATTAACCAATCAAACATAATGAAATCAGCAAGATATCGCCTATTTATATGGACTATCCAACCACGTAATAACTTCTGTTCATAAAAGCGGTAAAAAAAAAAAATCATTAAATCAAGATTGGCCAGACAACAGAATTTTTGTCAGCCCCTAATCCAGCTTTCAATTAAATGGGAGTTAACATTGATTGGTGGCCCAATCAGGAAACAGAGAAGGAAAGGGAGTTGATCCCGCAACAGCTTATTCGAATAAAGAGGAGAAATGAATATTATTGCAGGACGCAGATCCCGTAATTAGCATTACTGGAATTGAAAATCGAAAAACCGCAAATAGCTTTGAATGCGGCAACACCGGGGTTCACGATACGCCGCCGGAGGTGCAACACCGACGAACTTTCAAACCAATACCCTTAACCTTGCGGGTATGACTAGATCCACAATTGTAAAACTGAAAATGAAGGTTCTTTACTAATCCTTCTCAGTTCACAAGCCTAGAAAAGAAAAAACACCTTGGATGTCTCTACTGTCATACCAGCACAAGCTCATGGCAACAACGTATGAAGAAACTTGATAGACTTAACCTTCTGTCTAGTTCCGAAGAATGATTTAGATAATTAGAAAAGTGAAAAACAGATTACCTTCTCCTGTTTTTAACAGTATCAGTCGTCTATGATGAAAATAAATTCGGGGTCAATGTAATCAGGAAGATCAATCACGACTCTTCTTCCAATTTCTTACGCTTATTCAACTCAAGAGTACCCAATCCGATTTTCCCGATTAATAATTGGTAGGGATGGAGATCCTAAGATAACTCCAAAAACAAGGAGACAAGTTTCCACATTTCTAGTATCACAATCACACTTATAAACCTCAGGAAGAGACTTCCTCTATTGTTAATCAGGGATTAAGATCCCTAGTAAGCGTCGTCTAGCAGACGTGCTTGTCAATCTCAGGTTGGAAAAGATCCCAACCTCTAGAATAACGGACCCGAAGGGCTAGAGTGTACTAATATAATCTGTTGTTCATTTTTCTGCGTCAGCTGGTCCTGGTAGTAGCAGGGAGCAACAGTCCTTGTTCATGGGGAGTAGATTACAACACCTGCAAATCAACGGTGAAAGAATTAATTAGTTTTGTTTGTGTTACCTGGTTGCTGAAGCCGATGCCAATGCCGATGATGACCATGGGGATGTTGACGGCGGCGGCTCGACCTGCTCGATCAGAGTCGGCTATTCTCTATTAGAGTGTCATACCTCGTATTATTATTATTAATTCGTGGTGTTAGTCATTAATATTTATTTAGGGTCAAATACATTAGTAGTCACCTAAGTATGGGTTTTGTATCATTGCAGTCACTTGAGTTTAAACTAGGTCAACTCAGTAACTTAAGTTTGAAGATTGGGTCAGCTCATTCACTTTAATCAATTTTTTTATAATTTCTGTTTAAAATGACATTTCAAGGGCAGGGCCTACACCATAAAAAATATTAATTAGCATTCTAATTTCAACTGAACCACTTAATCGAGTTCTTATTAACCATTAATTAAACTAAGTTAACCCAAAATCAATTCACCTCTAACTCTTTTATCTTCTTCTAGGTGTTTGTTCACCGACATTTCAAACTTGATTTGGTCGAAATTAGAATATAAATAATATTTTATGATGATATGACACCTTAACGTGTCATTTTTATCATAAATTATCAAGAAATTGGCCAAAGTGACCAAGTTGACCCAATCTATGAATTAAGTTACTGAGTTGATCCAGTTTAAACTTAAGTGACTGCAATGACACAGGGTCATACTTAAGTGACTACTAATGTATTTGACCCTATTTATTTATGTGTTATTCCTAAGTTATTTTAAAAATCCTCTTATATGAGAGAATTAGCCGTCTTTGGTGGTTTCAAAGATCATTGAGTCTTTAGTGGATAGGAAGAAAGTTTACGATATGGTGGACTGGAATGGTCTTGATGCAATCCTAAAAGCTATATATGGGGTTTGATCAAGTTCGGTATGCCTGGGTGAGAAAATGTTATGCTTGGTGAGAGAATGTATCTTAACAGTCAGATCCTCAGTTTTGGTGAATGGTAGCCCGATAGAGTTCTTTCGACCCTCACGGGGAATTAAACAGGGTGATCCTCTTTTGCTTTTCCTATTCATCCTTCTAACAAATAGGTTAGAGACGAAGACCTGAAAGGAATCCAACTTAACAGAAGGTGCCTAATGCTCACCCATGTGTTGTTCGCAGATGATACTATTTTATTTGGGGAGGCACCCATTAAGGAGGCGATAAACATTGTGAAGACAATGAATACTTATGCAAATATTACGGGACAATGAGAATTATCTATGAGTTCCAACAGAGTGGGGTAATCATGGAAGAGTATTTGCTTGTCCTATGGTGGGAAAAAACACTTCTTAAGATAGTTAACCATAGTATTTGCACTTATATGATGTCATGCTTCCTCCTTCCTAAGGACATTACAGGAAAAATGGACTTAAGGCTAACAACCTTTTTCTGGGGAGGGTCGATGACGAAGAAATCTATTCATTGGACCATGATCCTAAGAAAGCCCAAGAGTGAAGGAGGACTAGGCTTTAAGAGCTTTAGGATGTTCAACATAGCCCTTCTGGCGATGCAAGGCTGAAGACTGGTTAATGAGTCGAACCAGTTGTTGGCAAAACTTCATTTATTTCTTTTCCACATATAATCTCTGGCATCATATACTCAAACACTTTACTTATCATTCTATGAATGTATATACAAGACTAATATATTTTACACACGTTATTATAATGGTGGGAATGAAACATATAAACTAGATATTGATTGAATCATGATATTTTATAGAATAATTAAATTATTATATTAGATAATTTATTTGCTCAAATGAATTCTTGAAAGATATTCAAGCTTACTATGATTATAGATTATTTAAAAAATTAAAGCACATTATTTATATGTGTTGAAGCCATTCAAGTTAACTAAGTTATAAATATCTAAAAGAAGTATTTTTTAGTTAATATATCCATTGAGCTAGAGAAAATTAGAGAGATAAGGTTGTGCCTTAATAAGAGCAATGACCAGTGAGGTCCTAAGTGTGTAATAGACTAATAATATGAGTCATGAGATCGTGAGTAAATTAGGTTTCAAGTCATTTATTATTTACAAATCCGTTCGCCTCCAACCTTGCGGTGTAGTTATTGACAGCTTTCTGGTTCCAGTTAATGACCGTCGGTCTGATCCTGGGGACTGAGTCACCATTCAACCCACCATATCGAGAAAGAACAACTACGTATGACCAACAATAACATATACCAAGATCAATGCTACGTAATACGAATTCTTATAATCCAAATACAACCTAATACTAAATAGATTTATACATAATACTTGTTTCATAATACGTAATAATTAGTTATACTAACCATCAGGAGACACACATCGGGCTCGATGTACCCTTTGTCGGTCCGGCCTACTTCACGAAAGGTCTCCAGCAAGAACGCGCACCAGCTGTACTCGTCGAACCTGGATGCTCTACGACCATAGATAACACCCAGGTATTCATGCGGGACTTTCTGACTGGATTCTGGGTCTCGTCACCGGTTGCGATCGATAGCTGATAGGCAAGATCACCCAATTGAACGGAGGACGCCTTGCCTCTCTGAATTCCTAGATGTCGGGTCCAGACTCTAACCTCTGCTAGAGAGTATTTCAACTGGTCGAAAACAGATGCATGGCCCCTGGGTAAGCCATAGATTCTTTGAATATGATCCTCAGTCAGAGTGATCTGAGCACCTGGCCTCAGGGTGAGGGTGAGGTTTGTAAAATCGAAGGCATTAATCAGCCATTTCAATTGGTGTGCCTTGAAATTTGTCACATTTAGGTGTTCTACAAACCCTAAACCCCTTTCCACCAACATTCTTTTGCGGGCGGGGGTACCAGCATCCCACCATTGGCGCATTCGGTGAGGACTGCACCGACATTGTGTCCGCCTAGTTGACTCTGCTACAGGAACGATTTGTAGTTGGTGCTCACTTTGCTCTCCGTGCTCTTCCATTATGTATATTACGAATAATTAGCTCTAGTTTTACGATTGTCTCCGGTAACTATCACAAGTGTTACGAATAGCGTTGTCTATTACGAATGCAGTTTCTTGCTATTACGATGAGATAGAGATAAGACTTTAAAGAGACTAAAAGCTGCGTGCAGAGAATGAATTTGGAAAATTGTAATCTCTCTCCTATTAATTCGTATAGATTATATATAATCCGAAAAGTAAACATGAATCGACGCGACGGCTGCACGCTTGCCTATGCCTGCAACGCTACAGTTACACGCCATATTTCCCGCCCATTAATTTCATTCCGTGCGAAAACCCTATAATACCCCCAAAAGTGTTCGACCAGCTAATATCACATCTTGTCTGTTTATATGTGAGCCATGACCAATCAACGGCCCAAATGCCATTAAGCACCAATCCGGTTCGGTACCTGACTAATTTCCACACTAGTACAAGGGTCCAGGAAGGAGTAGGACCAAAGAATGTTCTCTCTGCATCTTCCACTCGCAACACCTGCAACGACTCACGTGGCTCTCAAAAAAAAAAAAGAAAGTATAATTCAATAGGTAAAGTAATGAAATGGCAAAAAGATATTCTTAAAAAGAAAGCATTACATACAAACAGGTAGTGAACCAGAGAGTTTTGTTCCAAATCCAGGAACTGATGAAAACATTATTAAATGAGAAATGGAGTCAAACTCGTAAATCTAGAGAGAAGAAACAAACGACGTTGAAAGATGACAAAACCTAAGATCCTCGGATTCCATTCTACTTAAAATCTTTGTCCTCTCCATCTCAGCTGTCCTTCTCTAAACCCATTACACCAACATAACATCTCCAGGCCAACTGTCTGTCTGTATTCTCGTTGAAATTGAAAGCAAAGTCTCTCCCTTTCTCCCACCCACATACACACATTGCCACTAAGTGTGAATCTCAAGCAAAACAGTTGCGCAGAACAACTACCATAGAGAGAATAAGGCTGATGGGGTGAGCATATGGTTTCTTAGCAACCCAGCAAATAACATGTAAACCTAATGTGGATGTCAATCATTACCTTTTCCCCATGTTACACGATCCAGAGAGAGCACTTTTCCTTTCCTCCCCCACAATGTGGGTTCCGACAACTGCATCTGCTGCTTCATTCCTTGCACTCTTCTACTTAAATTTTAGCCACTGACCCACATAGAAGCTCATCTCCATTCCAATGGCTCTCTTGAAGAAGTTCTTCTATGGGGAAACCCCCACTTTCACCCTCTTGGAGATCTTTCAAAGGGTTTATGGTATTGGAAGATTCTTCTCTTTTCAGTTCATTTCCCTCCCAGTAATTGCTCTTCTATGCCGTTTTGAGATTTTACTTAATTCTGTGTTTCAGTTTCTCTACTCACAGTAATTGCTCTTTTTTACATTACAGTTTTCGACAGCTGCTTTGGAACGGATCAGATTCATGGAACTGCTGAAGATAATAAGCTTTACATTAACACAAGCATTGCGAATCAGCAGCAGAACTTCCCTGAATCTTCTTCATTCATGGTGTTTAGCTTCCGGGAAGGAGAAGGAGGTGGCAAGGCACAGATGTCAAGCCTATTGTCTGAATCCAACATGACTGTGGTGGAATATTATCCATCTCATTACGCAGGTTGTCCCTTACCCCCAATGCATATGATTCATCATTTCCTTAGTTCCACCGAGAAATGGTTGTCTGCTGGACAGCACAATCTCCTCCTGATTCACTGTGAACCTGGTGGTTGGCCGGCTATGGCTTTCATGCTAGCCGCTCTCCTCGTACATAGGAAGCAGCAATGCACCTCCCGGACTTTACAATCGATATACGAGCAAGCGTCTCGAGAGCTGTTGTTGGCTAGTGGATCCCTTGATCCATTACCTTCGCAGCTCCGGTATCTCGAGTATGCGTCGAGGAATGTCGGGTCTCAATTGCCTCCGTTGAATAGAACACTTAGACTGGATTGCATCATTCTTAAACTTGTCCCAAACAGCAGGCCAGTGTTCAGGGTTATGGGTCGAGAGCCTTTTACCGATGATGATCAGGCTCCGAAACTTCTGTTTGCAACACCAGGAAGGAACCATCATTGTAAGAAGGTAGTCAACGAGTTGTTAATTATACTCCTTTTTGCTCAAGCTAAATCCATTCTTTCTGAACTTTCATTTCCTTTGGTGTCATTGGTGAATGTTCGTCTGTAGGCAGATTGCCAACTGGTAAAGGTAGACATTGGTTGCAGTGTGCAAGGTGATGTTGTGATGGAGTGTGTTAGCTTGGACAATGTTGAGGAAAGAGAGGACATGATGTTCAGGGTTATGTTTCATACAGCTTTTGTAAGATCAAAAGTGTTGGTTCTTACTCGGGAACAGATCGATACATTATGGAACTCTAATAAGGAAAAGTTCCCCAAGGACTTCAGAGTAGAGGTATGCAGTTGTTTTGATATCTTGCTCAATTTGCTTTGCTTTCCATGAATCTAGAGACAAATGATGGTTTTTTGTTTGTTTGTTTAACTGTTTCCATATCTGTATTAAGGTTGTGTTCTCAGAAATGGATACTTCTACTCTTGCTACTTCAACCAATTTTCTTGTTGAAGAGAAGAAAGAATGCCATCATCCTAAGGCAGCATCTGGCGATGGTGGATCCATCGATCCAGCGAAGCAATCTATGAGTCCAGAACCACTTCATGATGCACCTCTAAAGTCAGAAGAAGCATCTTTGTTGGAAGCTAGTTTAGAAGGGAAGAGTAATGAACAACAAGGGCTGTGTGTTTCAATCAAAGTGCCTACTCCATCAAAGATCATATCCCCTAGGATTCCTCAATCTCCAGCTCCTAATGCCTTACAAAGATCGTCGATTAGTGTGTCGAGATATCCTAATGCAGCATTTTCAGGCCTTGGTATTACAGCATTGTTACACGATCATGCTTCGCCTACTACTGATGAATGCACACGTTCAGTTACTATAAGTCCAACTGCCCCAGTAGCTGTTTCCTCTCAAGTCACAAATGTGAGTAAGCTTGTTCACCTCAGTCGCTCGTTCGATGTGAAGCAGTCTCCACCGTCCTCCCAATCTTCTGTTGAAGCTCCCAAATCTACAGACAAAGCTTCTACTCTATCAACTCCAAAAGAAACAAATGAATCATCATCCACTGAACAATCTGAACCATCAATTAGCAAACCTAAGAAATTTCGAGTCCCCTCTCCTCCACCTTTACCTCGTTTCCTTTCAAAGGTATTTAGATCACCTTTGCTGAAGTTTTCATCACCTCCTCCTCCTCCTCCGCCACCACTTTCTATTTGGAAAGCATCCAGTCAAAAGACAGCCACTTTGCTTAAGTCTTCAATGCCACAGCCACCACCTGCTCCTTCTGCAAAGGGATTAACAAAAGCTAGTTTTGGAGTCAAGAATGCGCCTCCTCCAGCTCCAGGGACACCTCCTCTTTTGTCTTCTGGAGGAAAGGATCGAGGCCTGTCGCGCTCAAGAAACCAGGTGCAACCTAGAAAGGCCAGCATGAAGCCATATCATTGGTTGAAATTGACAAGAGTCACACAAGGAAGTATATGGGCTGAGGCTCAGAAGTCCAATGACACTTCCATGTATTATAGCGCTTCACCATTTAACTTGTGGTTCAAATTAGCAGTTCTAGTGCAACCAGTCCATTTCATTCTTGTTCCCTTTTTTTTCACAGGACTCCTGAATTTGATATACTGGAACTTGAGAGCCTCTTTTCATCAGCTAATCCAATTTCTGATATGAAAAGCATTGGACTCAAATCAAAGCGCCGCACCTCTGTACTTAAAACTGACAAAGTTCAACTGGTAATTCGCGCTGTTTCTGCTTCATATTCCTCCCTTTTTGTGTATAATGCTTACTAAAGAATACTTCTGTTTTGCAGATTGAGCTCAGACGTGCATATAACTGCGAGATCATGCTTACAAAAGTTAAAATTCCTCTGCATGAGCTGACAGTAAGTCGAGCCATTTCTTGAAGTCTTGTAAATTTATGCTGCTTATGGCTAGGTTGCATGAAGGCTCTTGCTCTGGGACTAGATGAAGTAGAAATAAGATTGCTCAGAATTATGATGTGGTGATAATTAATCAACATTACTAGGAAAGCATGCATTTAAACACTAATGAGACGTTTGAAAGTTAGGATTCTCAAAATTTTGTTTCTTAAGAATCTAGGATTTAGAATGTTGCGATTCAGTATTATCTTAAGACTGTAAATACTATGCTTGATATTTGGAATGTATAGTGTTCCACGAAATATCAACTTCAGTGTAGAGATTCTTCTCCTTCACAAATTTTGTGATTTGAAATCTAATTTCCTTGGATTCTGCTCTCGAAGTATAAAAAAAAAGAAGGAATTCTTCAGAATCCATGATTCAAAATCAATTTCCAACTTCCAAATATCCCCTAAATATATAAAAATCTCTTATACTATTACTTGCTTTTCAAACATCTTCAGAGTTCAGTCCTGGCTATGGATGACTCAGCATTGGATATTGATCAAGTTGATAGCCTTGTTAAGTTTTGTCCCACGAAAGAAGAAATGGAATTGCTCAAGGTACTATCAGTGTCTCATCATTTATTCCCCCTTCAAGTGTAAAGCATCTTTCTTTATCAGCACGATGATGATAGATTAAAACTCGAATCTTTCGATTGTTCAGGGATATGAAGGAGACAAGGAGAGCTTGGGAAAATGCGAACAGGTGCCATGTTGTGAAAAGCTTTTCGATTACATGATAACTTGGGGAATACGTTTAGTTTCAATAACTATATCTGTATATATGTCCACGATAGTTCTTCTTGGAGTTAATGAAAGTGCCGCGTGTAGAGTCAAAGTTAAGGGTGTTCTCATTCAAGATGCAGTTCTCTCAGCAGGTCAGAGGAAAACGAGACTGGTTTTATTTGATTTTCGCTATTCTTTCGTCCATGTTTCAGTCAACAATTATATTGGTACAATTTCAGGTTTCAGACCTGAGGAGAAACTTGAATGTTGTGAATTCAGCAGCTGAAGAGGCATGCATATCTTTTTATTTTTTTGTTACTTTCTGATTTATCTTGTGGCGTATTCTTGGACCATTATCGACTTACAACACTGCAAATGATTGGATTCGCAGATCAGAAGTTCAACAAAGTTCAAAAGGATCATGCAGTCTGTTCTATCCCTTGGGAATACTTTGAACCAAGGAACTGCAAGGGGTGAGTTTGCCAAGTTTCTTAGATTATACCCCATCAGTCTTAAGGCTTCAGTAAGTGATCAACTAGAACTTTTTCCTCTGATTCTACATTTGCGATTCTCTAGGTTCTGCCGTTGGATTTCGACTCGATAGTCTACTCAAACTCACAGATACAAGATCTAGGAACAATAAGATAACTCTCATGCATTATCTTTGTAAGGTGGGGGTGTAACTTTAATTTTATTTTCTTAATAATTTTGTAGACCATGCGAGATTTCATATTTCCTTGACTTGTGTGGCTCTAGGTACTTGCTGAAAAGCTTCCAGAACTACTGGACTTCTCCAAGGACCTTGTGAGTTTGGAGGCTGCAACCAAAGTACTCTCTCTTTCTGCTCTTCTGTGTTCAAATTGTTTATAGCTAGGCTTTCTGGGATACCCCTGAGTTCAATTTCCATGATTCCTTTGCAGATACAACTGAAGTATTTAGCTGAGGAGATGCAAGCCATTAGCAAAGGACTGGAAAAAGTTATACAGGAGCTGGCTGCCTCTGAGAATGACGGTGCAGTGTCAGAATACTTCTGTAAGGTAATGCTTTGCTTTTAACATTGATGCAGACAACTAATCCATATATGTGCTGAATGACCTAATCTCTCCTCTTCTTCTAAAGATATTATCAGGTAACCTTGTCATACTGATCTCGTTATGCTTTTTACATTTCCAGATCCTTAGGGCATTCTTGAGTTATGCAGAAACTGAAGTAAAGTCCCTTGCATTGCTCTATTCAAATGTCGTAAGTGTTGAATTTTTATAGTGATCATTAAGGAGAATTGAAGGTGTATGATATTCTCAAGGAATAGCTGTATTTCTGTCGACAAAGTTCTGAAAACGTGTGTGCATGCATGCGTGTGTGTGTTCCCAGGGTAGAAATGCGGATGCATTAGCTCTATATTTCGGCGAGGATCCAACACGCTGCCCGTTTGAGCAAGGTATAGAATGTTAACCAACTTCCTTCATTTCTTAATGCTCACTCTTTCTTTATGTTTATGGGGAGCAAGTCAAGGTTGTGTTTTTGATACTGCATGTAGTTGTCTCTACTCTGCTCAACTTCTCGAGAATGCTTGCACGGGCACACGAGGAAAACTGCAAACGAGTTGAATATGAAAAGAGGAAGGCAGAGAAAGAAGCTGAAAAGCAAAGAAAGGTGGACACTAATGGTGGTGGTGATTCCAGAAGAGAGCCTGAAATGTTGCATGCTATCAGGTGTAGGTATATTAGATGAGAATGATGTATATATGAAAACAATGTCTGACATTTTGACTAAAAAAGATGAGTCCTGGTGCAACCGTTGATCGAGCTATAGCCTAAGGGGGTTTTGATCTAGCTTCAATGAAGGTCACCGTGAGACTTGCATCGCGTAACAATATTTCGTCAGTTGGAGCAGAGATGGCGAATTCGACTTAACATAGTCCATGGAGCCACTTGCTGGAGAAGTACTTCAAATGCATTTGTTGCAAGTTGTATATAGTGGGGTCTTTGTCAGTTCTTCTTCAGTTAACTTAGCTTCAATGCTCTGTTGTAGGCTGTATAGTTTTCCTTTGTATGGATGTTTGTTCAATGCGTGAGAGTAGATATGAAATATAGGATTCTTAATATGAAAAATAGAGTAAACATTGCAGTTTCAGGTATTCAATAATAATAATGATGTAGCATTGTTGTTTATCAAATATTATACAGAGAAGCTGCCAAAGTTAGTTTTGAAGCTAATTGTAGCTGCCAGCGGGTGGTATCACTGGTATGCGTACTAGTAATTTCTTCCATCAACAAACATATATAAACGTATTGGATAAAAAGCTATTGCCACATCAGCATTTGACCTCCTCTCCTTTAGTTTAGCTTTCTCTCTCCTTACACTCTCTTTCTCCTACGCAAACTACAATCTTAACAAATTTAATTTTTATTCAATTTTTCAAACTCTATCTCCCCTATTTCTTTTCCCTTCTAATTAGTTTTCTTTTCATAACATTTTATGTGCTACTCTAAACATATTCTTTCCTTCACAAATGTTGTTCGTTTTAATTTTGCGAATCCAACGACACCAATCTTAATATATTTTAGTAAACGATTAATCTAACGATACTATTTTAGGGGTTTCGAGTTTATTTTTGACGTTTATGATTTTTTAAATTGGACTTATCGTCAAAATTTTAGAGTTTGGGTTACGATTGAGAGTTTGAGTCTATGATGTAGTGTTTGCGGGATAAGATTTAGTGTTTGGGGATAAGACATTCAAGCAAACTAAGTTATAAATATTTAAAAGAAGTATTTGTTAGTTAATATATCCATTAAGCTAGAGAAAATTAGAGATATAATGTTGTGCCTTAATAAGAGCAATGATCGATGAGGTCATGAGTGTGTAATAGTATGAGTCATGAGATCGTAAGTCATTTACTTACAATCTCACGACTCATACTATTACACACTCAAGTTTCAAGTCATTTACTATTAACGAATCCATAGTATTAACCGGGTTGAGTCTTATTGAATTGGGCATATTCATCAAAGCTAAATATATTCACATAACATGATCCTTATTTTCATATTCTTCCAAGTTTTAACGGGCCAATTAAGATTTCATTCGTCAAAATAATTTTTTTAGTCACAATTTTATTTGTTTGCAAATGTTTCAAGAGTTGCAATCGTTTTTTGTTTGTCTTGAATTTACTTTTGTTGGTAAATCAAAAATTTTGTAACAAATTTTTGGAAGTCATATTAGTTTAGAATACACAACCCATTTGATAAGATTGTTTAAGAGAAGTATAAATTAAACACAAATTTGAGTTGCATAAATTATAAAAAATATAAAAGTTATAAATATTTAAGAGAAGTATTTGTCATTTGATATATTATATCCATTGAGCTAGGGAAAATTGGAGAAATAAAATTGTATCTTAGTAAGAGCAATGACCAGTGAGGTCACAAGTGTGTAATAATATGAGTCATGGGACCGTATATAAAGCGGGTTACAAGTTATTTACTATTAATAAATTCAAAGTATTGATCGGGTTGAGATTGAATTGAGCATATCCATCAAAGCTATATAAGTAAGGCGAGTTCTAAGTTATGACGGGCCATTTGAGGCTTTATTCCTCTAAATAATTATCTTAGTGTTAATTTTTTAAGTCTCGACTTTATTTGCTTGCAAATGTTTCGATGAAACATTTTTTCCTGATTGTCTTGAACTTACTTTTGTTGATAAATCAATTTTTTTGAAGTCATATTGATTTATAGAAGATATCACTTATTTGAAAAAAAAAATTATACAAAAAGTATAATTGTTTATTTTCTTTCTTCTTTGCAATGATCATAAATGGACCTATGTCATTTTAGTATGTAATTTGAACTTAATTATTTCCAAAATATTCGAAGTTTTAACCGGCCAATTAAGATTTCATTCCTCAAAATATTTTTTTATAGTGTTTGTTTTTTTAGTCACAATTTTATTTGTTTGCAAATGTTTTGAGAGTTGCAATCGTTTTCTGTTTGTCTTGAATTTACTTTTGTTGGTAAATAAAAAATTTTGTTACAATTTTTTTGAAGTCATATTAGTTTAGAAGACACCGTCCATTTGATAAAATTGTGTAAGAGAAGTATAAATTAAAAATAAATTTGAGTTGCATAAATTATAGAAATTATAAATATTTAAGAGAAGTATTTGTCAATTAATATATGATATCCATTGATCTAGAGAAAATTGGAGAAATAAGATTGTACCTTAGTAAGAGCAATGACCAGTATGGTCACAAGTGTGTAATTGTATGAGTCATGAGACCGTATGTAAAACGGGTTACAAGTTATTTACTATTAACAAATTCAAAGTATTGATCGGGTTGATATTGAATTCACCAGGAAATCTTGTATGAGAACATTCATTTTGTTCTCACCATGAGAACACTAATCTCTACCATCCATTCTCCTAATCTGATCTAATGACTATTAATTCATGGGCATCTATGTAAATTCCCTATTAACATTAATTTCTTTATTTAAATCATTTAATAAAATAATATGTTAAAAGATTAATCCTAACTAAAAAGTAGGAATTAGTTATGGGAAAGAATACAACTTCCGACGGTTATTGATCATCTTCACGTCTGTTACCATTTTCCGGCGACTCCTTTCTTTTTCAGGCGGCTCCTTTCTTTTTCCGGCGGCTATTCTTCTTCTTCGGCAGTTTGTGCGGCTCATTCATTATTTAATCGACGCTGGTTTTTTTCGTTGGTTTGCTTCAAGCTTTAATTGACAGCGGTAATTGGCAGCGGAAATCGACGGCAGACACATCAAACAAGCATCAAATCGAACCTGCATCATTGCTTAATCCCGCAACCTTCATTTGTTCGTCAGGTTTTTTCAGAATTCGAACTTTGATAGCCATCTATTTCGTTTCGATTATGGTGATCAGTCATTTAATCTTCCCATAATGCTACAGTAATGGAAACGATCACAGATGATAAGATATCATCGGAGTCCAGCCTGTTACCGACCACCGTTCCATCATCATCTGACACTGTTGTTACAGGTTCGTTAGGTACAATTATTTCACTTTAGGTACATTATGTACCGTTTTTTCTTATTCCGTACTTACACAGTGGCTTGTGTTCCTTTTTCCCATGTTTGGTACCAAATTCATTTACATAGTCGGTCCCTAACCCCAATATCGGTGAAACTCCTACAGGTGTTCATGCTTCAGGTTTGAAGATAACATCGGAGTCCGGCCCGTTGCCGACCACCATTCCATCGTCATCGGACATTCTCGCTTCAGATTCGTTAGGTACCTTTTGTCTCCAATCAGGTACCACTACAAAAAAAAGGTAGTTTAGCGTCGATCAGACGCGCGTTACCGACCGACGCTAAATTTAATAGCGTCGGTCGACAAAACCGACGCCAGATGTGGTGATGTTAATATTTAGCGTCGGTTTTAGGTCGACCGACGCTACGGCACAGACCGACCGACGCTAAATATGCGTTCACATCACAAAAAAAAAGCTGTAGATGCAGCTGCAGCTTTTTTCTTCTTCTTCCCTCCGTCTTGCATCTGCTTCTTCTTCTAGCCTCCTTCTTCTTCTTCTTCTAGCCTCCTTCTTCTTCTTCTTTTTCTTCTTCTTCTTCCCTCCTTCTTCTTCTTAGGAAAAGGTGGAGCGGCGGCGGCGGCAGTCTTGGAAAAGGTGGAGCGGTGGCAGCGGCGGCTTTGGAAGAGGTGGAGCGGCGGGGGGCGGCGATGGCGGCTTTGGAAGAGGTGGAGCGGCGGGGGCGGCGGCGGCTTCTTTGGAAGAGGTGGAGCGGCGGGGGCGGCGGCGGCGGCTTTGGAAGAGGTGGAGCGGCGGGGGCGGCGGCAGAATAGGTGGAGCGGCGGGGGCGGCGGCGGCTTTGGAAGAGGTGGAGCGGCGGCGGCTGAAGAAGAAGAAGAAGAAGAAGAAGAAGAGAGGTTTGGGTTTAGGAGATGAAGATGAAGAAGAAGAAGAGAGGTTTGGGAGTGGAAGATGAAGAAGGGAAAAGAGAAAGATAAGAGAGAAGAGAGGAGGCGGCTGGCGTTCAGCTCATTAGGGTTAGTATTTAGCGTCGGTCGACCAAACGACCGACGCTAAAACGCGAGATTCTATTTAGCGTCGGTCGACCGACGCTATCCTCTTTCGTTTCAACCGACGCCAAAACGCTCTTTTTTTGTAGTGTACATTATGTAACGTTTCTTCATATTCGAGTACTTACGCAGTGGCCTATGTTCCTTTCTTTTACGTGTTTGGTACCAGGTTCATCGACAGAGTCAGTCCATACCCACAATATCGGTGAAACTCATACCGGTGTTCATGCTTCAGGTTCGTTAAGTAATTTCTTTAAAATCACCATAAAGTGTGAGCCCTCTAATTATTATTGGTACTTAATCTTACATTCTTCCCCATTATTCCACAGATGCCGCCATTCACTCAACCGCAAATGAAGTTTTGATAGCAAGTAGTAGTTTCAAGCAGCATAATGATCCCAACAAGGCTACTAGACGTATCAAGTCTTCTCAGGAGATCATTCGTCGTAAAATGAAGAAGACAAAGAAGAAGAAGACACTGATTGCTGAAGTCGTTGCTGAATATGTCGAACAAATGAAGAAATAGTTTGGATTTTCCTCTTCTTTCATTTATTTCTAGAAACCATAGTTGGCATGAACCAAATTAAATAAGGTTGACTATAGGTACTTTTTTCATTGTTCATACATATTCCAAGGTACTTATGAACCAAATTATTTTACTACATTGCACAACAAACAATCACATGATTTTAATTACAACCTTTATCATCCTCATACATATGCAATTACACACCAATATTAAACCGACAAATCACACCATTCGCAATCTCTGCAATCTCAGGATCAAACATATGTACACAATTGTGATAGAAGGAACAACAGTATATACCTAATATTAGGTTTAGGGTCCAGCATATGATCCTAGAATCGGATACAGGTACCAACTTATGTACTTAAAATAAGATTCAGGTACTAGCTTATGTACCTAAAAACGGAATCAGGTACCAGCTTATGTACCTAAAATCGGATCCAGGTACCAGCTTATGAACGCGGTGCCGATGAACGCGGTCTACGCCGACCACAGGTAACCTCGCCGGCCGTATGAATAGCTCTGCCTCCAACTTGAAAAGTGATTTAGAAGACATCACTTATTTGAAAAGTTTTAACAGAGCAATTAAGATTTCATTCCTCAAAATAACTTTTTTTATAGTGTTGGTTTTTTTAGTCACCATTTTATTTGTTTGCAAATGTTTCAAGAGTTGGAATTGTTTTCTGTTTGTCTTGAATTTACTTTTGTTGGTAAATCAAAAATTTTGTAACAAATTTTTTGAAGTCATCTTAGTCACCACCCATTTGATAAAATTGTTTAAGAGAAGTATAAATTAAACACAAATTTGAGTTGCATAAATTATAAAAAATATAAAAGTTATAAATATTTAAGAGAAGTATTTGTCAATTAATATATTATATCCATTGAGCTAGGAAAAATTGGAGAAATAAGATTGTATCTTAGTAAGAGCAATGACCTGTGAGGTCACAAGTGTTTAATAATATGAGTCATGGGACCGTATATAAAGCGGGTTACAAGTTATTTACTATAAACAAATTCAAAGTATTGATCGGGTTGAGACTGAATTGAGCATATCCATCAAACGTAAATAAGTAAGGCGAGTTCTAAGTTATGACATGCCAATTGAGGCTTTATTCCTCTAAATCAATTTTTTAGTGTTAATTTTTTAAATCTCGACTTTATTTGCTTGCAAATGTTTCGATGAAACTTTTTTTCCTGATTGTCTTGAACTTACTTTTGTTGATAAATCAATTTTTTTGTTACAATTTTTTTGAAGTCATATTGATTTACAGAAGATATAACTTATTTGAAAAGTTTGCTTAAACAAAAAGTATAATTGTTTATTTTTTCTTCTTCTTTGCAATGATCATAAACGGGCCTATTTCATTTTAGTATGTAATTTGAACTTAATTAATTTTCAAAATATTATAAAATTAATTACAATACTCAATTTAAATATTATGTGTATTTGGGTACTATATACACAATTATTTCGTTGTGCTTATATTTTCTACTTTAAAATATTTAAGTTCTCAATTAAGTTACATGTTAGTTATTTTGACCTATTAAGTTTAATCCTTCAATTCAAAATTTTTAGTTGATTTATAATTTTCTGAACATAATTTTGAATCTATCATTATACAACAAGATCATTACTCATTTACTAATTATACTAAATAAATAATGAAAATATCACAGATCGGCCAACGGGCCGAAAAATACTAGTTAACAATTAAATACTTTGGATTTATGCTTATTAGATTTTTATGCATTAATTTTTTTTATATTATCATTATTATTTACGTTGGATTTTATGACTATTATCATACGTGTAATCCTTAAATAAATTATGAAATTAAATCCATGAAACCCCAAAATCATAAAGCACCATCTCACAATCCACTACTCTAATTTGGTCTAAAAAAATACCAGCGATCCATTGAAAGTCCATATAATCCTGCGACATTTAGTGTGTGGTTCGAGGTCAATCCATTATCAGATTTATCCCTAAATAAAAGAATATGAAATAGGACAATCAGAAATGAAACTATTATTCACGATTGTTAGTTCGATAAGCTTTTAACTTCTTTTCATATGTGTTGCCTCTTCTCGGCTAACTATTTTTTTCATAGGCAAGCGCAACGTAGTGAGATAGAGGAACATCTTTTGTTGTCAACGCTTGAAGTCGACACGAGCAAACTTGTAAGGTTTTCCCGCTAGCGCAGGGGCATGTGAAACTTGACTCGTTCCACCCTAGTTTGAGGCTAGTGCAGGTATCACTTGGTCAAGAATCACTGGAGTAGCACCCACAAACAAAGCATCCACATGATTAGTAACCAAAGGATTCGAAACCACATCTCCAATAGGAGTAGTTATTTTAATCAGTGAAAAATAAGCCACTAAAACTATTAGTAAACCAAGATTACCAATATGCTCGGATAGACAAGTACGAAAGTTGTAATCCCAATGGAGTAGAAAATCAAGAGATTTTAGTCTCATGTGAGTAGAAAGTCACGAAGACTTTAATCTCAGGTGAGTAGAAAGTTACAAAGACTTTTTAATCTCGGTTAGGAGTAGAATTCCAAAGATATAGTCTCCAACAAAAGTGTATCACAAACCAAGTAACACGTAGAAACAATGTAAAATTCATCAAGATTGTTATCCATGCAATACTTCAATAATCAACAAGCATAAAGAACAATGAAATTGAAAGAACAAAAGTATGCAATATTCGACTCAATCGAATTCATGATTTGTCCTTAAGAAATTTTATTCCCTTCTTGGTACCCAAGGTTAGTGGAATAACTTCTCCCGATAAAACACATTACCTTCAATGTGCAGTGGTACCGTAAACACGATGAAAAATGAATAAAAACGAATGGTGGAATCACACGACTCGATTTCTTAAAAGAGAGAATGCATAAATCCTTTTGTGCATATTTTTGCTATGCAGAGAGGAAAGACTACTATGCATAATGATGTGACTATATTTCATGTGTTTTAAGCCCTCGATTAGCCTAAGGATCGCCCATGTTTGATCTCATTTTGCCATGATTTTTATGATTATTTGGTTATTGTGTGCAAAGTGCTCTTTTGTTGTCCAAGTGCCACTTTGAGGGAAAATTCAGTGCCTATTAGAGTTTTATATGTGCATTTTCAGGCCTTGGTGTCGTAGTACTGGTGGCAAGGAGCACGTAGGATCAAACGGGAGGTCAATCGGAGCTAGGACGGAGGAGTTATGGCTTTGGCAAGATTGGAAAAAATGCAGATTTGCTGAAGGAGTTTTCGGCGAGAACTATAAGTTCTCGCCGAGAAGTTTTCGTCAAGGACTTCCAGGAGGCTGAGGCTTGATTTTTGAAGAGGTTTTCGGTGAAAACATTCAGAGTTTTTGCCGAAAACATTAGAAGGAACTGAAGACGGCTTAGTGGTTTTCAAAGGAATTTTCGGCGAAAACTTTCAGAGTTTTCGCCGAAAGCTATGTAGAAAGTCAAGGCTGGCTCGGTGATTTGCAAAGGAATTTTCGGCGAAAACTGAAGGAGTTTTCGCCAAAAACTTGAAGAGAAATCAGCAGACTATTTAAAGAGGAGTCGCGTTCAAAAAAAGGGGAGGATCATTCATTATTCACACCTTCGACTTTTTCCTCCCAATTGCCATTTTCTCCTCTTCTATCATCAACCTTCATCCTCCTCCATCTCAACCTAAGAGCTAAGTGAAGATCATCTAGAAAGAAGAAGCCATACCTTGGATTGAAGCTTGAAGAGCCAAGTTGCAAGATCCTCCATGGAAACAAGGATGATCTCCTCTCCTCAATTTCAGGTTTCTTCCATGGTTATGCTAGGCTAAACCTAGGGTTTAGTTTAGTGGGGGATGGATCAAGCTAGGATAGGTGATTGATTGTATAGATTGAGTTTCTCATAGTGTAAGATGATGATCCTAGACCTTGTGTTTGTTGTCCATGGGAACTTAACTTGTTCTTTTGGTACTTTGTTTATGTCTTTCAATACATGAGAATGATTGATTGATGTTGATCTAAGGTTTTAGGATTGTGATTGAATGATTTGAGAGATTGGATTATGCAATTGCAACCATTTTGAGCTTGTTTTCCTTGTTGTCATTTTGTCGAACACTTGGTGTGCATTTAGTTTTCAGTCATTTGAAGGTTGAAAGACCATTTTGATTGTTAGACTAGTGTTATATGATTGACATGAGAGTGTCTTGCATTATTTGCCTTGTGTTGGATGAATGTTAGCATAGAGATCAAGTGTTGAGCATTTCATTGAGCTAGCTAAAGCACTCCATTTCCTTTGTTCACATAGCGAAAGCATGGTGCATTTGGTCTAGGAGTAGAGAGTCAATAGTGCGAGAGTTCGTTGATCCTACTTGAGTGAATTGCATGGTCATCCATTTATACATCGTTGCTTGAGATTCAATCCAGCTTTCATGATCCTTGAGCTTGAAGAAACCCCTTGCTAAGCTAGCCTACTTCTCTCTTGTTTGATCCTCAATTTGTTTCGTTTAGTTTTGCCTTGTTCATTTATGCTTTTGACTTGTCCTTGTTGTTTAAACCAAATCTCAATTTAAATGTTTAGACCGTTCATGAACCTTGTGAGTATTAGTCTATGAGAGGACCTCGTGAAATACGACCTTGAATGTTGTGAGTTAAATCTTGCACATCAAGTTTTTTGGCGCCGTTGCCGGGGACTCTCTCATTCCTAAGAAAGCAATTATTAGTGAACCGATCTTTACACTTCATTCTGTTTTACTTTTGCTTCCTTGTTGCGTGTTGTTTGACTTGTTATCACACATTGTCGTATTACGTTGGTATTTGTTTTTTGATTTGTGTGTAGGAACCTTGCACTAGTGCATGAGGCGAATCACCCGCCTTCAAGCACGACTCCAAGGCATCAATGTCGTGATTGAACCACCAACTCGTTCTCTTCCTCACTTAATTCATAGCACCACACGCAACAACATGTCTCACCATGAGGACGAAGATAACCACTCGGAACATTCACATCACACTAATGAAGACAATCAATCCCAAAGGGGTGCGAGGCGCACACTAGCTGATTATGCTCGCCCAACCCTTGAAGGGGCAACCTCGAGCATCGTGCGAAGACCAGTGAATGCAAGAAATTTCGAGCTTAAGCCTAATATGATTCAGATGGTGCAAAACGGAGTGGTGTTCAATGGTATAGATGGAGAGTGCCCGTCTAGACACTTGACGGACTTTCTAGAGATATGCGATACGGTTAAGAACGATCAGGTTCATCCGGATTGTGTGCAACTCCGGCTCTTTCTGTGACATCCTAGGCAAATCCCACATCGACAAAGCATGGGGGAGATCCATGGGCTATGTGGAATAATTCAACCATAACTGACATGACGCGTTTTGTGGTGTAGTGGTAGGGAATTGACCTTGAGAGGAGGAGGTCATGGGTTCGAATCCTACCAACACCAAAAAACAAATCCGTGAGGGCTGGGCCCAAAGCGGACAATATCTTGTCAGGAAATGTTGGGATGTTACAAGTGGTATCAGAGCCTCTCCCCGTCCCTCTTGAACGATGGTGGGGCAAACCTCAACGAGGACGTTGAGTCCCTGAGGGGGGGTGTATGTGACATCCTAGGCAAATCCCACATCGACAAAGCATGGGGGGAGATCCATGGGCTATGTGGAATAATTCAACCATAACTGACATGACGCGTTTTGTGGTGTAGTGGTAGGGAATTGACCTTGAGAGGAGGAGGTCATGGGTTCGAATCCTACCAACACCAAAAAACAAATCCGTGAGGGCTGGGCCCAAAGTGGACAATATCTTGTCAGGAAATGTTGGGATGTTACACTTTCCTTTCTCCCTCAAAGGTAGAGCCAAGTCTTGGTTGGAGAACCAACCTAGTAGAGCATTCACTACATGGGAGGGACTATTCGAAGCTTTCCTAGAAGAGTTCTTTCCCCATTATATGACGGATGCAATCCGAGATCGTATCAACCACTTCACACAACACAAGGGAGAGCTCTTCCATGAGACTTGGAATAGGTTCCAAGCCCTTCTTTGGTCTTGTCCTCATCACAACCTCGCCGAATGGAGCTTAGCGGACATCTTTGCTAGGTCCTGTATTTTGAGAATACAAGGATGATCAACCAAGCCGCCAGAGTTGATTTAAGGATGCTCACTCTCGAAGATGCTCTAGAACTCTTTGCGGAGATGGCCAACAAGACAAGGAGTTGGTCTCGACAACAACCTCCTAAGTCTAAGTATGGAAGCGACACTCACTATGATTCCCGGGCTATAAGTATTGATGCACCAAAAAGGAGCCATCTAGTTATGGGAAGAAGCCTAAGATTCCGGGACACCGTGATGAAGATGATCTCATTATCGCTCTCCTTATGTCCAAGATTGATGCCATGGCCTCTCAAGTAAGTAAACTTAGTATGCCTAAGTATCCCTCTAAGGCTTCATCATCTCATTTGGGTAATCCACCTGTTGCTCCGGTGTATTGTTCTGAATGTTGTGGAGGCCAAGGTCATGATGTCAACGCTTGCCCTTCCGCTACTTCCGAGCCTAACCAAGGTGAAAATATTGAGGAAGTAAAATTTGTGCAAGGCCAAGGATTCTATGGAAACTTCAACCCTCAAGGGAATTACCAAGGTGGTAACTACAACCGTCCTTGGAACCAAGGAGGTAATTACAACAAGCCTAATCAAGGTGGATTCCAAAGCTATAAAGGATACAATCAAGGTAACCAAGGGGGTGAGCAAGGTTCTAATCCACCGGGGATGTATAATCATAAGGGTAATGGACCCCCCGGCTTCAACAAGTCTTCTCAACACAAATAAGGTGGATCTTCAATCTCCCAAGAAGACACCAATGCGGCAATGATTCAACTTATCATGAATCAACAAGCGTCAATTACCAATTTGAATACTCAATTGGGTCAAATATCTAAGGCACTCTCGGAGAGACCAAAAGGTAGCCTACCCTCCAACACCGAGGTCAACCCCAAGGTTCCCGAGGAGCTTATGATGGTAACATTGAGGAACGGTAAGCAAGTCCAAGACCCCATACCTAAAGCGGTAAGAACTCAAGATGATGACTATGTTTTGGTTGAAGACGTTGTTTCCAATGATGACACGGACAAGATTGAAGTACTAGATAATGGAGCCAAGGCTAATGAGGCTTCTAAGACTACCAATAAGATTGGTTCCCAAGAGGCTACGACGAGTGCTACTCCGGTCTCTCCTCCCGCACCGGTGGTGCCTCCGTACAAGCCTAAACCACCTTATCCTTCTCGCTTAAAGCCGGATTCCATGGAGAAAGATTTCAAGAGGTTTGTTGAGATTCTTGACAAGGTGCAATTCACAATGCCTTTTGGCGAAGTAATCACTAAGATGCCTCAATATGCGAAGTTCATGAAAGAGATCTTCACCAACAAACGCAAGCTTAAGGATGTAACTTCGGCAAAGCTCAACGAACAATGCTCTGCCATTCTCTCTAAGCAACCACCGGAGAAGCTTAAGGATCTAGGTAGCTTTACTATTCCTTGCACTATTGGTGAGCATGCAATAAGTAGAGGCTTAGCCGATTTGGGTGCTAGTATCAATGTTATGTCGTATTGCATGTTTAAGAAGCTAGGCCTAGGGGAACTAAAACCGACCCTCATGAATGTTGAATTAGCGGATAAGTCCATGAAATCTCCTCGTGGTATTGTTGAAGATGTGTTGGTTAAGGTCGGTGCTTTTGAATTCCTTGTGGATTTTGTTATTCTAGATGCTTTGGGTGATACCGATGTGCCTTTGATTTTAGGACGAACTTTCTTAGCAACCTCTCGTGCTTTGATTGATGTCTATGGTGGTAGACTTACACTTAGGGTCGACAATGAATGCATGATCTTTGACCGCTCAAATGACATGGAGTTTACTTTGTCTTATGCTACTCACCATGATCCTAAGAATCTGCATGAGCTTACTTCGGCTACTAATAACACTAACCTTGTCCGTCATAGTCTTGCGGAGTTGTTTGCACTTAATGATGTGCAGGAGACAAAGGATGAAGTAAAGGAGGCCCCACATTTCGTGCTCCCAAAGACACCATTCAAGGCTAAGAAGAAAGCTGTGAAGAAGCCAACTGAGAAAGGCAAGGAAGCCGCACCAATGGGTGAGACGAGCAAGACTAAGAAGCCACCCGATGAAAGGCTCAACTCCAAGTGGTTTGGCCCCTTCTCCATTGCTCCCACTTCACCATCCGGGAAATCCGTGCTCATTCCACCCGAAGTTGGTAAGGTACAATTCAAGTTTCGTGTGCCATACGAAGGTAATGACATCGACTTCAAGGAGGTAATGAGTTGGGATGGTTTTACTTAGCCTACTCCTTGCGCTTTCGTCTAGCTAGAGACGTTAAAGAAGCGCTTCATGAGAGGCACCCCATGTTATCCTTACCTTTTCGCTTTTATGTTTGTGTTGTTTTAGCTCTTTGAATAAGATGTTGGCAAGCACTTAGGAGGATCACTCTTCACCAATGATCGTCATGGAACTCTTTCACCACTATTGCCTCCTAAGCTCTTCTCTACCAACGCGGTAATTTCGTTCCACCTTACCCTCTCTCTCTTGATCATTGAGGACAATGCTCATGTTAGTCGTAGGGGGAGTTTGAGGTTTGGTGTGATTATTTGTCGGTAGAAGTTTAATGCTATGCTTTGATGATTTGCATGATCTTGATTGAATGTCAAATTCCTCTATCGTAGAATCATTCGGTTCTTGACCTTTGGTGTTTAACTGACTTCAATCTTTCATAATGACGTTTAGACTATTCCACTTAGAACCTATAACCAGCATGTCGGCACTAATATCAAATGAGTCTAGGCTAGAGCAGAGATTTTATCACTCTTGTATGTTGGTTGATTGGTTTGATACGTGTTTATGTACCGCTCGATAACACCGGTCTAATATGATAAAGGCAATTAGAATTTCACCACATTCAGCCAAAAAGCCTACCCAAATCATTATCCTTTAGGATAACCCCATTGAGCCTTGGCCTGTTTGTTGGATCATACACATTTTCACCATATTCCATGTTTTTCATCACCTTTTTGATCCCTCGTGATTGTGGCTTGAGATTAGACGGAAATCCAATTCAAGATCTTGTGTGGAAGTTGTAAAGGGCTAAGGATCAAGTGGCTAATTTGTGAAAAGAATGTTCAAAAGAATATGCTCAAAAGAAAAGAAAAGCTAGGCAAGCTCGGCACCTAAGTGAAGTGTCGGGTTGAGCACTAGCAAAGGCAAAGGCTGTGAGCTAGGCAGGTTCAACACCTAAGTGAAGTGTTGGATCGAGCACTAGTATGCAGTAGGAAAAAAAAGAAGAAGAAAAGAAAAGAAAAAAAAAGAGTTCTTAAAAGTGGCCCTTGTTGTGGTGATCCTAGCTAGAGCTTGTAAAAGTGCAGATCTAGAGGCGGATGAAGTCGAGTTGATAGCCACATCACGTTTACTCACCATTTCCCAAACACTTCATACCTTCACCTAAACCGCATCATTTCCCGAGTTTAAGTCCTTTTGATTAGAGTTGGTGTTGTTGTGGTCGGTTTTTCTGTGTCCCAATTAACCACTACTTGGAGTGTGCAGAAAATAGTGAGGTCTAGACTTGTTTGGTTGACGTTCTTGCATGTGTAGGTTAAGTTTTTTCGTGGAACAGTTTAAGCCAAATTGTTATTGCTTGAATCTCAATGGGGCCGATCTTGTCATTTGTGAACTTGGATGTTTTCTAATTCATTTGCTTGAGGACAAGCAAAGCTTAGTCGTAGGGGAGTTTGATGTGACTATATTTCGTGTGTTTTAAGCCCTCGATTAGCCTAAGGATCGCCCATGTTTGATCTCATTTTGCCATTATTTATATGCTTATTTGGTTATTGTGTGCAAAGTGCTCTTTTGTTATCCAAGTGCCACTTTGAGGGCAAATTCAGTGCCTATTGGAGTTTTATTGTGCATTTTCAGGCCTTGGTGTCTTAGTACTGGCGTCAAGGAGCACGTAGGATCAAACGGGAGGTCAATCGGAGCTAGGACGGAGGAGTTATGGCTGTGGCAAGATTGGAAAAAATGCAGATTTGCTGAAAGAGTTTTCGGCGAGAACTTTAAGTTCTCGCCGAGAAGTTTTCGTCAAAGACTTCCAGGAGGCTTCTTGATTTTCGAAGAAGTTTTCGGCGAAAACATTCAGAGTTTTTGCCGAAAACATTAGAAGGAACTGAAGACGGCTTAGTGGTTTTCAAAGGAATTTTCGGCGAAAACTTTCAGAGTTTTCGCCGAAAAGCTATGTAGAAAGTCAAGGCTGGCTCGGTGATTTGCAAAGGAATTTTCGGCGAAAACTGAAGGAGTTTTCGCCAAAAACTTGAAGAGAAATCAGCAGACTATTTAAAGAGGAGTCGCGTTCAAAAAAAGGGGAGGATCATTCATTATTCACACCTTCGACTTTTTCCTCCCAATTGCCATTTTCTCCTCTTCTATCATCAACCTTCATCCTCCTCCATCTCAACCTAAGAGCTAAGTAAAGATCATCTAGAAAGAAGAAGCCATACCTTGGATTGAAGCTTGAAGGGCCAAGTTGCAAGATCCTCCATGGAAACAAGGATGATCTCCTCTCCTCAATTTCAGGTTTCTTCCATGGTTATGCTAGGCTAAGCCTAGGGTTTAGTTTAGTGGGGTATGGATCAAGATAGGATAGGTGATTGATTGTATGGATTGAGTTTCTCATAGCCATTTGTGTAAGATGATGATCCTAGACCTTGTGCTTGTTGTCCATGGGAACTTAACTTGTTCTTTTGGTACTTTGTTTATGTCTTTTAATACATGAGAATGATTGATTGATGTTGATCTAAGGTTTTAGGATTGTGATTGAATGATTTGAGAGATTGGATTATGCAATTGCAACCATTTTGAGCTTGTTTTCCTTGTTGTCATTTTGTCGAACACTTGGTGTGCATTTAGTTTTCAGTCATTTGAATGTTAAAAACCCTTTTTGTTGTTAGACTAGTGTTATATGATTGGCATGAGAGTGTCTTGCATCATTTGCCTTGTGTTGGATGAATGTTAGCATAGAGATCAAGTGTTGAGCATTTCATTGAGCTAGCTAAAGCACTCCATTTCCTTTGTTCACATAGCGAAAGCATGGTGCATTTGGTCTAGGAGTAGAGAGTCAATTGTGCGAGAGTTCGTTGATTCTACTTGAGTGAATTGCTTGGTCATCCGTTTATACATCGTTGCTTGAGATTCAATCCAGCTTTCATGATCTTTGAGCTTGAAGAAACCCCTTGCTAAGCTAGCCTACTTCTCTCTTGTTTGATCCTCAATTTGTTTCGTTTAGTTTTGCCTTGTTCATTTATGCTTTTGACTTGTCCTTGTTGTTTAAACCAAATCTTAATTTAAATGTTTAGACCGTTCATGAACCTTGTGAGTATTAGTCTATGAGAGGACCTCGTAGAATACGACCTTGAATGTTGTGAGTTAAATCTTGCACATCACATAGTAAATTAAGAGGTGCAATTTGTACAAACATAACTACTTGATTAGCAGTTGGGTAGTTAGATTGAACCAGGTTTTGTAGTTTTGGGGGCAGTTTCGGAGGAATATGTAGCCCCAATGACACATTTCCGAACTATGTCCAGATGGGGGCAAATGCGCGGCGCAGCCAGCGCCTCGCTCACTAGTGAGTGCCGCGCTGGGTGAGTTGCCAAGTCTAGATGCTATATAAACCTCCCTTTGGACCCTTCATTCTTCACACCTCAATCCTCATTCTCACAATCTTCTCTCCCAATTTGGTTGGTTTTTTACGACAGCATCTTGAAGCAATTTCGGAATATGGCCTCTTCGAGTCGTTGTAAGTGAAATGGAGTTTTCGTTTGCATTTCAGTTCTTCCTCATTTGTTTTGCTGCACTAATTACTGCTGTCGTTCAGTTTTAGATTTCGAAAGGATAATGTACAAGATGAAGAAGCATGAAGAGGAGGATCTGTTCATTTATGAAGGAGGCCTCGTCGAATGCAAGTGTGGGTTACGGGCAACCAGATCTATTGCCTACAATTTGGAGCGCTATTTCGGGTGCACTCTCGAGAAGGAGGGTAATAGTTGTGGCTTTTATGAGAAACTAGAGGTGCGTGAGGCTGTGGACGCGGTGACTAAGGAGAAGGACGAGGTTATCGAGAGGCAGAGAACCTTGATTCGGCGTCTCAGAGAACGGGTGAAGGGTCTCGAGTCCCACAACTCAGTGTTGCAGGGTTATATCAATGCCCTGGTTAAGGGCAGTGGGTTTTCTAAACGTGACTAGAATAGAAAGAGTATTGAAGGGGATGAAGTGGTCGTTGTTATGTTTTAATTGTTAGGTTGATGTTGTTTTGTTGTAATCTTTCAGTGTTGGAGGGTTGGGGTCTCCCTTGTCACTTATTGTATCCCTTTGTTACATTCGGAGAAATCGAAGAACTTATGTTGGGTTGTTTGTTTTCAAGTTCATTCAAGCATATTTAAAATAAACAAGCCGATGAAAAGCAAAGATAAAGTTGATTAAAATTCACAATGACATAGAACACAATATAAGGGTAATACAACACAACGACATAGAGGACAATGAAAACAGATTAACCATTCCTTGATGGGTTGGGATTTCTGTTGCTTTGCTTTGCCCGTGTGCAAGTCCTTCTGTTGTGGCCAGCCTCATTGCAGTAGCTGCAATGCGGCTCAATCTCTTCGACCCAGTCCATCTCGTTATGTATGCGTGAATGACGTGGCCTACCGAATTTCCTAATTCTTCCATGGTCGGGAATGAAATGCAACCCTCCATGTGGAATCCAGTCTTTTCTGCCCCCAATTGGGTGGAAACTCCTACCGTATATACGACTCACAGTCTCCAGCTTGTAATGGTCGTTAACGTAGTAGAACGGATCTTGATGAGCATGTCGAATGGTTGCCATAGCGTGTGAACATGGCATTTTTTTCTGTTGGAACTTTCCGCAGGTGCATGACCCGTCGTGGTCGTCGTAATTTCCTCATGGAGGATTTTTTACTTGCAAGGGTCACACAATGGAGGAGGTTTAGTTAGCAATGATAGGTTGGAAATAAAATAGTGAAATGTTTAATGAGACCTACATAGTGTTGTCAAGCGATGCTTCATGGGTGGACACTTCGCCTTGGCGTTGTAGTTGCTGGCGTAATGACATATGCACCAGCGCCAATGCCATCCATTACGGATCTTACCCATCGAATGCCTGATTCCGTCATGTTTGTCTGATATATGACACAAACTCCGTGTTTGTCGGTTACGAACTCTTGAATGCAATTGAAGAACCACTCCCAGTTTTCTTGATTTTCCACGCTGACAATGGCGAATGCAACAGTGAAGATGTTCTTGTTTCCATCAAACGAACTAGCAATGAGCAACGTATGCTTGTATTTTCCAGTAATGAAAGTGCCAACCATGATAAGCACTGGCTGACAGTGCATGAATCCTTCTATGCTAGGACCGAAACTCCAAAAAACTCGTTCGAACTGAAGAGCAGTACCTCTTGTTTGTGAAGCAACGAGAACTGTGACGAAATCCACTTGTGTACCGGGGTTCCAGTCCTGGATCGCCTTCAATAGTGTTGGCAATTCGTTGTATGATCCTTCCCAGTCGCCGTATATTTGCTCCATGGCTCGTTGCTTTCCGGTCTATGTTTTCTTGTACGATATGTTCCATCTGAACCGATTCAAAACCTCAGCCTGGAGCTGTTTGATCCTAGTGTGTGGCGTCACTTTCACGAGATGGAAAACGGCATCAGCGGACATCGAGCTGTTTCGGGCTAATGGTGTCCATATTCCCTTCGCATGTATGAAATGGGTTTAGTTGACGGACGGTCCACATTCCGCTTTCATCAGTAATGAGTCTGATTCTCCAATGACATCCGTTGTACTTGTAGCCAGCACATTTGAGCTCCAGATCTGCCTTCTTAGACCGTGTCGTTGTCAGCATTTGGTTGTTCTTCAAGGCGTAATGTTTGAACGCAAGTTGTGCGTCTGCCTTCGACTCAAACTGTTGTCCAAGCGCGAATCCAGGACCGTCTAGGTGAAAATTAGGAATTCTGTTCACGCCGTACTCGTGGTTTCTAGTTACCATTTGTTCCCCGATGTCTGGCGCCAAATGCGTGAAACAATCAGGGGGTGTATGCACCGGGTGGAGGTCGTGGATTGATGGGAATCTCTGGGGCACCGTCTACTATCTCATCAGGCTCGGAGTGGATTTCAGCATCCATATCTGTATTGATTTCACTCTCAGATGACTCTAGATCGTCACCACTCTCGGAACCCAGGGGCGTATCATTGCCCTCCTCCCGGTTTGGAGCAAGTGGCTGCACAATGAGTTCCCGTGACCTCCTGCTCGCAGTAGTGTGGCGCGAGTGACTACTTTCTTCGCACTCGCTTGTCTGCCTGTATGACATGCTCGCACTTGCACCCTGCGCGCCTTGTTGTAGAGGATGTCCGTTCTCGAACTCAAAATATAGCTCAGCGTGCAGTAGGAGGGATTTGTGTTCATCATGTTGTACACGACCTCGAATCCTGTGGCGCCCATGATGGGGACTGCAAAGTGAGCCGTTAGTTCGCCGCTAATGTAAAAGGGACACCGCCATGTTAGAGTTTTAATAACCGTCGCGCTTGGCAAACCCATCTTCTTTAGGAACTTCGGGTATGCTTGCCATAGAGGTAGTCTCGCAACGAGATGCCTATCGTCCATGCTTAGCCGGATAAGGTTGCCTCCAACGTAAGATAAACCTGAAGCCGTGTTGTCCACTTGTTCCCCACCCCATCGAAGCCAGAATGCAAACCCCATTTGTAAGCAATACAAAGATGAAATGATTTTTTTGAGATGACAATGGTCTTGACGCATGTTCACAATAAATATTAAATCTGGGAGTGGGAGGCAGCTGGCAAGAATCTCCCCTATGAAATTATGTGATCACCTGACTTTGCGTTAGTGGCAAGTGGGAGGCAGCTGGCAAGATTCTTTTCAAAAAAGGGTAGTGGACTACAGTTGTGTAGTCCAGTTGGGATACAAGTATGAAAATAAAATATGCAACTAGGAAGTGTGTAATATGGAGTACAAGTTGCAGATACGAACTAGCATTCTTCAAATATAATACTACAAGTACGAAAATGAAATAGTACAAGTCCGAAAATAAAATGCTACAAGTCTGAAAATGAAACGACAAGTCTGAAAATGAAATACAAAGTAGTATAAGTCTTTATCCACGTCTACGTCCACCACCTCTACGCCCACCCCTAGCATGATCTCTGGCCAAATGCCCACCTGTGCCGCACATAGACGGTCTAGGATCCTGTCGCAATCCATAGCGTGGTGGTGGCTGGGCGAAGTCATCGTCATCATCATATGTGGCATCCATCTGTATCGTCGGTGCGGGGGTGCGCTGCTGCTGTGCCCTACTACTCTCTACACGATGCTGTTGAGATGGTGCTTGCCACTGCTACTGGGTGGGCGGAACAAAGGACTGACTCTGCTGCTGGCTGGACGGATCAAATGACTGACTCTGCTGCTGGGTGGGTGTAACGAAGGCCTGACCCTGTGTCTGATCCCAATCCCAATACTGCGTGTACTGTGTCTCCTGGAAGTCATCGGGGGGTACGAGTCTCTGTACCGTGACCTCTATGGCTCGCAGTCTCAAACTGTGCAAGGTCGGGCTCCCACAAGCCTTGAGCAACTGGTACGTTACGCCTCTGTCTGACAGTGCGTGTAGGCGGGATCCTCGCCTGTGACATCACTGGCGCCGGGTAGTCATCATGCGGTGCATATGTGGGCTGGGCAGGTGCCCTCCGTGGTATCCTCCGCTCTGGTGTCCTCTGTATAGCACCGGATGCATGCATGAGTTAGCGGAGGGTAGCATGCATCTCCCGCTGGTCCTATGGTGTAATGTGCGGTTGTCCAGTCGTGACGTACAAACGCTCAATGCCATCGATCTAAAAGAAAAAAACAACATAAGACGTCAGCAATCAACCTTCAAACGATAAGCCGGATAGCTAGTATGCATCCCTAAACCCCCACATACCAAAGTCTCCATGACGGTGCCTCGTCGTGACACAGTACGTCGTGTGTGTGCGTGGTACCACTGCGAGTACTCACCATGGAAGCTCCAATCCTCGGCGTCAATCACCCATGGACCTGCCGCCTCATGATCAAATCACTGCTCCCAGAACTGGAGATATCGATGGTACCTCGCAACCCAGTCAGCCTGTCGTGTACCCCTCTGTGTGGTCTCCAAGTTGATCATGACCTCCGAACGTGGCATGTCAAACGTCGGTAGTGGCTGGTCCATCCCAAACTGACGTAATACACGATCAGGTCTATGCCACATGACACTGAAGTAGCATATAAGCGGTGTGACGACGCGGTATGCGACGAATGACTGAGGACTATGGCCCTCAAACCCAACCCATGGTTCCCACTACAAATGATTAACAAAGAAAAAGAAAGATTAGCTTAATAATCCAACGGTGAAGTGTTCTACATATTGAACTCCAGTAAAACCTACTATGAATGGTGTCCCCTCGTCCATAATCTGGCGGTATCCAGCAAGTATGATGAATCGTAGCTTGTCTTTAAACCAAGGCGCCCACCTACGTTAAAATAATCTCGATAGTTAGAGCTACATTGCAATGAATCTTGTGTTCGACTTTAAACTATATGTGTTCAACTTACTCTGGCAGGCGAGGAATCGTCCTCCCCTTTGGTCTCTTCTTTCTCTTTTCCTGAACCCGTCGAGCTATAGAGGGAAATCTCTCCAAAGCCCACACATGGAGCAACGCCAACCAGCCGCCAATGTCACCAATGTGCTCGGTGGTGGTGCCGCTCTCAATCTGAAATGCGGTACGCCCAAGCTCTCGGTACAACCAAGACAGTGCGGCCGCCCCCCATGCATACTCTCCGACGCGCTCAATATCCTCAAGTAAAGGAAGCATGAATAGGTGAGCATACGCCCCCGAGCGATTGGCAAAGATACAACTGCCGAAGAAGTCCACAATGTAGGCGCGACAATACTGATGTATGGTATGAATATCGTCGTCGCTAATGGCACCCTCACGGTATGCGAAGTGGGAGCGCAACCAGGTCATCTTAATCCTCCCTAAAAGTACATCAGACGTAGCCGGCTTCCTCCCTAGCTGGCTCTCAACGTAATCACAAAGCTCATCCAAATCAATAGGAATGAGCTTAGGTGAAGTGACGGGGAGACCATCTACGCTCAAACCAGTGATGAAGTGCACGTCCTCCAGTGTGATCGTCGCCTCACCGCCGTACAGATGGAAGGTGTTGGTCTCTGGACACCACCTCTCAACTAGAGTAGTGATGATCTCTGGATCAGGAGTTAGTTTTAGGGCATCCCTAAGTTTATCTAACCCAATATCGAATAGGATCGACTCGAACCTAGGATCGTAGTCTACGATCTTCTTAGAATTACGACACGTATGTGTCATGTGCGGCTCCTAATATTTAGGAACATATAAGAGAAGTAATTAGTCAACTTAGTAATTCTAATAACGTAATTCGAATAGTAACATAATTATAATAATAATCTAATTCTAATAAGATTACTCTATTAACCTAATTCTAATAATAACCTAATTCTAATAACGTAATTCTTATAACCTACGTAATTCTACAATTTCATAACATACTTCTAATAACACAATTGCATACTTATTAGTCAATAATTGCATAAATATATAAATGCTTACATAATTATTGATCAATAATTGCATACATGATGGTCTTGTTAAATAAATTAATGTATTTCCTAAATAAATAAATTATTAACATGGTCATTATTAACTAAATAGTAACTGATTATTGCATTCAAATCATGGTCATTACTAACTAATTACATGCATATCATACATTTCCTAATATTCATCACATTCAATATTTATCGTACATTTTTAGATATATACTCACAGAGTACTAACCTCAGCATCGAATACTAGAGCCGCGCGATGTCAATCACTGTCCCCCCCCCCCCCCCCCCCCCCCCCCCAAAATGCTCGGGTCACTCGGGCCAACGGACACGCCCTCGGGAACATCTCCAAACATGTAGTCCATTTACGTTCAAACATGCATTCGTCACAAACCATAAACAACAATCAACTCATAGCACTTAAGATTATAAGGGTTACCTCCTAAGCACGAATGAGGAATGACGAACGAAGGCTTTCTTTGGATTGATCGCTTTGATCACAATAGCTACAAATGCAATAATCAAATTAGTAATCAAACTAATCAAACTAATCAAAATACTAAAAAAACATACTAAATTCGGATTCACACCTTGACAATTGAGAGAGAATGAGTGAGAGCTGTGAAGGATGAATGAAAGAGGGTGGTTTTTATAGGAACTGGAGGGGGGATCTGCCCAGCGCGGCGCTCACCAGCCAGTGCCGCGCTCACTGGGTGGCCTGGGGTAACGGTCGATAACGGCTATAATGCAACGACATTATCGCCACGTGGCGCTGCGCTCAACGGGCAAAATTTTGGGCAAGCCAGCCAGCGCCGCGCTCTCTGGCTGGCGTGGCGCTTTCTGGGTTTCGCTTTTACCCCTATCCGGACATAGTTGGGGAATGTGTCATCGGGGCTACATATTCCTCCGAAACTGCCCCCAAAACTACAAAACCCAATTGAACCTAAGGTCAAGACGAGGTGAGCAACGGCGCAAGGCCTATCTTCACCTCAACCTTTTTATCAACCTTAGTTGGCTTGAAGTATTGTTAGGGTGTAATGGAGGAGTTCTTGTAAGAATTCCAAAGTTAAACGTACTCAGGGTGGAGCAGTGCAAAGATGGATGACCTCCAGGGAAGTCACCATTATGCACACAAAAAGCAAATTCGTAAGGGTCTAGGCCCAAAGCGGACAATATCTTGGAAAAGGTTGTAATGTTACCAATGGTATCAGAGCCTCTTTGCGTCCCTCTTGAACGATGGTTGGACAAACCTCAACGAGGACGTTGAGTCCTTGATGGGGTGTGTATGTGACATCCTAGGAAAATCCCACATCGACAAAGCACGAGAGAGATCCATGAGCTATATGAAATAGTTGAATCTTAAGACGCGTTTTGGGGTGTGAGCTATTGATGATGTGAAAAATTGTGAGAAGAATTCTAGTTCATATGGCAAACTCAATCTTAGTATATATTTTAAAATGTAATATTTAATAGCTCAGCTAGTTTCTTCATTCATCCCTTATATCCCAACACACCAATGAATGTCGTTTTGGTCCTCGAAAGCCATACATAGGAATCCTAATGATTGATTAGGCAGTTAGATATAACTTGCAGACAGGCAACAAACCTTTGGAGGAAGTTGTAACTCTTATTAGTTATTATATTCTTCCATATAAGTAGGTTGGCCAACCTGCAGGCTGCAGCTGGTATAAAGGAATATATATTATATATTACGAAAGAACCAATAGGTAGGGACCGGAACCGGATCTGCGTCCAAGAAAATGATAGGTTTGGAAAGTTCCAAACCCATCCTCAACCATTAGATCTAATTTGACTCATTGACCAATCTAATGGTCCATATTGTTAGGGGTATTTAAGACTTTACACAAATAATTTAATTATTATAAATAATTTAAATATTTAATTATCATTTTTTATTTAAATATTTCATTTTTTATTACAGTAGTCAACGTACTGTCGTCTGTCACTGTTAGGCTTGGCAATGGGTAGGGTAGGGTCAGGGTATGGGGTCAACCGTACCCTTACCCTCAGGGTATAACTTTGGAAAATACCCGACCATTTACCCTACGGGTTCTCAACTATCCTAACCTTACCCTACCCTACAAATACCCATAGGGTTCATGGGCACCCTAGATATTTTAATATATTCTTATAACACGATTTTATCAATAATGATTATACCAAAACACATCATTCTCAACCACATAAATAAAATGAAAAATATTATATAAGCACTAGATATATATAAATTAGTCAATAAAGTAATGTTATACAAATATTACGATCAATTTCTATTATCATCATCATTATACATTCTAAATCAAAACTTGAATCATGTGTAAGTGAATAATTAATGGTTATATTGTGCTTTTATATTAGTTAATTGTGAATCATCCACGAATCAACTGGCGACAATAGTTTGTTTGGTAATTTTACATAAAAAATACCTAGATTTATAGTGAGGTTAAGGGTAGGGTATTTTGCGGGTAGGATTTTGGTCATATCCTTACCCTACCCTTACCCTACTTTTTCAACTAAGTGAATACCCTTACCCTCCCCTTACCCAGTCAACATAGGGTATTATCCTCGTTGACCAGGTAGGGTAGGGTAGGATACCCTAGGGTAGGGTATCAATTGCCATCCCTAGTCACTGTTGTTGGCTGTCGGCCACCGTCGCCGGTCGACAGCCACCGTCGCCAGTCGCCGGCTATCGTCGCCGGCCGATGACCGGTGAATTTTTCGGCGAGATTTCCCGGTGATTTTTCCGACAATTTTTTTCGGCAATTTTTCCGGTGAGGACAAGTTAACTAGTTAACTTGATTTTTATTAATAACTTTTTAACCTGTTTTTTTATTGATAATTAGTTAACTAGTTAACCTAAGTTTTTACAGTTAACTAGTTATTAGCTTGTTATCATCAAATAACTAGTTAACATGTTTTTGTAGTTAACTAGTTAACGAATTATCATGATTAGTTAATTCACAATTAATTAAATTTGTTGTTAACTAGTTACCTAACAAGATGTTTGTAATTAGTTAACTAGTTAACCAATCGAGTTAACTAGTTAACTTGGGTTTTTACAGTTAACTAGTTAGTTAACATGTTATCAATCGAGTTAACTAGTTACCAAGTTGTTAACTAGTTAACCAATTGAGTTAACTATTTATCAAGTTGATAACTAGTTATCAAAATTAGTTAACTTATCGAGTTAACTAGTTAACATCGTGATTTAGATAACGAGTTAACTAGTTACCAAGTTGTTAACTAGTTATCTAATCGAGTTAACTAGTTACCAAGTTGTTAACTAGTTATCTAATCGAGTTAACTAGTTACCAAGTTGTTAACTAGTTAACTTATCGAGTTAACTAGATAACTTACCGAGTTAACTAGATAACTTATCGAGTTACAGTTATTCAAATAATATTCTCTTAAAAAATAAAAAACTGTACAAATGACAGACATTTGCAATTGTTAATAATTACTAAACAATCACCTGAGTTTGGGTAGCTGGAAATGACCCAAAAATTACTAAGTTGTCAATAACATAAAATAAGTGACCAAACTAAAATTAAGTGACTAAATTGTAAAATGTTATCTTCTTCTTCAACCTATTTTCCTATTCTCCAGAAGAACACCTCTTCGCCGCAGATCCGATACCAATCTAGGTTGTTGTTTTGGGATTTGGGGGATCGGAGGAGTGCGTCGAAGAAGCTGGAGAAGGAGGAATCGGAGGAGTGCGTCGAAGAAGCTCGAGAAGGAAGAATCGGAGGAGTCATCGGAGCTCTCCTCGTCGTCAAACTTGAAGATGACGTTGGATAAGCTGGAGGATGAATCAGGAGGAGTTCCAGTGGTATAGAGAGTAGTTCCGCTGGCCGACAGCCTCCGAGTTCCGACTCGATATCCTGGCCTCGGCATTCCGCCGATCTACCCCTACTAACTAGCCGCCAGCCTCCAAATCTGCTCTTCCTCGAACTGGTCCAAGTAGCGGAGGAACTCCAGGACGTGGCCCCGTTGCACCGGGATAAGAAGAGCGACGGACGGTGGCCTGAATCGGTGAGTAAAGTGTATCGGGAAGGGAAGAGAAAGCTTGGATTAATTTATTATTATTATTATTTTCTGAATGGACTATTTTGCCCTCCGTTTTGGGTTTGGAATCTGTTCAAATTTTTAAATCCTGGACGCAGATCCGATGCCGGTAGGGACCCTATGCGTTTGTCAATTGAAGATCATTAATTAGTATATTCAATTATTCACTCTCTTATTAAGAATCTATCATTTAACTTTGGCACTTCTTCTGCTGGTCCACATACGTCTTCCTTCCACATTTAATTAATATTCGGTTGTCACTGTCATAGGCTTAAGATCCGGACCCAACCATTTTTGGTTGGATCACTTCCAACCATTTGACAGGAGAGGCATTTCTGGTATTTTTATAAAACTCATTAAACCGGCTCAAGATCCGGACCCAACCTTTAAAGGTTGGACCGGTCCAACCCAACAACACGGAGGGGCAGTTTCGGCATTTTAAAAAAATTATATACCTAACCCTAAAACACAACCGCCTTCTCCTCTCTCTTTCCTTCTCTTTCCTTCTCTTCTTTCTCCGCACACCAGCCGCAAAACTTCTAACTCCCCAGAAATCTTCAATCGGAAGCCAGACTTCCATTATCTCATCGGAGCGACGTGGGCCGGAGCGGCAAGGAGGACTGCGGAAGTATCAGCGGTTGGTGAGACGCATCAACGAAGTTGTTGAGCAGCGGTCGGAGGCGATAGGCGACGGCGGTGACGAGGTAGAGCAGCTGCGGACGATGATGAGGAAATCGAGATCGACTGCGATGCATATTACTATCGCCGATGACGAGAGATCCGAACAAGGGGTGGTGGTGTTGATTGAGGTGGAGCAGCGGCCGGATCGGAGTAGCAGTGGCCGGTGGGGTCGGAGCAGCGATGGCCGGATTGGAGCAGTGGGTGGCCGGATCGGAGCAGCGGGTGGCCGGATCGGAGCAGCGGTGGCCGGATCGGAGCAGCGGTGGCCAACCTTCTCCGACGACAATCCAGACCACAAAGGGCTCCGATTTAGTTTAAGTTTCTGTACTGGAGCTCTTCTTCTTCCTCCCACAATAAGGATCCCAGCTCAAAGCTCCCTCCTTTCATCCTCAGCTCCTGAATCAACCTTGTCACATATCTGCCCTCCACTCTCTATTTCTGCAACTGCATCTCCACATTCCAGTACCTATACAACTTCACCTGTACCAACCACACCAACACCACTGATGTCCACAACGACACTGCCCCTGGGACCCACCACCATTTCTCACTAGAAGATGATAATGATGTGAAGAGGATGGTGAGGAAGAATCCTTGGAAGAGTAGGAAGCAGCAGCAGATCTCAAAGATTTCACCCTTTATCTAATTCATCCTTGATTCCTACTGTACACATGTATTGGGGCTGGTGGGAGGTTTTCTTTTCTGTACACGTGTGTTGGGATTAATGGAGTTATGAGACATGTGGCGTTTGGATGATAGTATTAGTGCAAAGATGGTGATGCAAAAGTTTTGGTAAATCTTAATGTTGATGTATAAATATTAATATGTTTAATGTAACAGTAAAGTTTGGGTAGTTAACAAGTTTCGTTAACTAGTTAATTCGATTAGTCAACTAGTTAACTAACTTTGATAACTAGTTATCATCTTAAAAAAGGTTAACTAGTTAACTAGGTAAAAATAGCATAACTAGTTAGATAACCTGTTAACAAAAAATTAGTTAACTAGTTTGATAACTAGTTATCGGCTAAATAAATCGTTAACTAGTTATCTGATCATGATGTTAACTAGTTAACTTGATTAGATAACTAGTTAACAACTTGATAACTAGTTAACTCGGTTGGTTAATTAGTTAACAACTTGATAAGTTAACTAATTAACTCGGTTGGTTAACTAGTTAACAACTTGATAACTAGTTAACTCGATTAGTTAACTAGTTAAGAACTTGATATGTTAACTAGTTAACTCGGTTGGTTAACTAGTTAACAACTTGATAACTAGTTAACTCGGTTGGTTAACCTGTTAACAAAAAATCTCGTTACAATTTTGATTATATGATTATTCGTTAACTAGTTATCAGGTTAAAATCTGTTAACAAGTTATCAACAAAAAAACGATGTTAACTAGTTATCAGTTAAAAAATACTGTTACCTAGTTAACAGAAAAAAGGTGTTAACTAGTTAACTAATTTTGATAACTACTTATCAACTAAACTTTTTGTTAACTAGTTATCTAAAAAAAAGGTGTTATCTATAAAAAATATTGTTACTAAATAAAAAATATTGTTAACTAGTTATCAGTTTAAAAACCATGTTAACTAGTTATCAATAAAAAAACATTGTTACCTAGTTATCAATAAAAAAATATTGTTAACTAGTTATCAAGTTAAACTCTGGTAACAAGTTATCAAACAAAAAACAATGTTAACTAGTTATCAGTTAAAAATCATGTTAACTAGTTATCAGTTAAAAACCATGTTAACTAGTTATCAGTTAAAAAAACATTGTTAACTAGTTAACAGAAAAAGGTGGTAACTAGTTTTTTTTGAAAGCAAAAAAAAAAAAAAAACCTCGTCGGAGTCTCGCCGCCAAAAACTTGGTGCGCAAATTAATGCACACAAAGTTTTACTCGCTAGATCGCTCTAGCGAGATCGTTAATCCCAAGGGTCTTTCCGTTTCTATTACTCAACGATTGTGAGGTAAGCTATTCGGGGTTTTTGTCGATGGTTTGAATTGGGTTTGTGAACTAATTAATCTAAGAAAGCGATTTAAATCAAGCAAACAAGCAAAGCAGATTGGAGTTTCTAAGAAAGACTAAGGCGGTTGTTCAGACTCGAATCCACGCTAGTTCGGTTTAGATGGATGAAACTATGCAATCGACGAAATTCAACAGACTAGACGACTCGGCAAATCCGGAAAAGTCGCCGGCGCCGGCGGCCGGTCGCCGGAGATGAGCTGCTGGTCGCTGGAAAAATTAATTAATTTATTTATATATAATGATTAAATTATATGTGTAAAGTCTAAAATACCCCTAACAATCTAGACCATTTGATTGGTCAAAGAATCAAAGGTGATCTAATGGTTAAGATGAAAGTTGAAATTTCCAACCCTTGGAAAGGGTTGGATGGGTATCCACCTCCGGTATGTACGTGTATTATTATTATTAATCACACCCTAAATGACAATTGAACAATATCATTTGACCAATATAATTAAGTTTCGTGTCTTTAAAATTTTCTTGTTAATTATTTAATTAGCTTGTGGTCGTCATGGCCAACAATGTTAAACGTAATCAGGAGACCTCTATATCTATACCATTACTTCAACTATTGTAATAACAACTTTTCAAGAACCTATACTTACAGCTTTCTCATTTCACATCATGTCAATTGTCATCATCTCATTGTCTCTATTACTTTAAATATCTCTTGTTTGGATAAAGATTTTTTCATAAATATTGAAATTGGATATTCATTTCATTTCCATAAAATTATTCCTTCATCCAAACCTCATTAATTTTACATCAACGGTTTATCTAAAAGGGAGTTACTATTGAATTAATAGTGTTTGTTTCCCTCCATTAAAGTATTTAAGGCTTGGATCATAGGCTTTGAAAGGTGACCTTTTGTGAGGGTAAGTTTTTGGGCTTGTAGCATTCTCATCTCCACAATTGACAATGCAATAACAAACTCGCCCCTCTTGTAATTGTTCCACATATTATTTTCTTTTTTTCAAAATTGACAGCTCTTCCTCAATGACTCTTCCTCCGATTGTGGCTCTCCTCTGCAACTTGTCACTTCTCTCTCTTGTGTGCTACCCATTATGTCAATTAATCAATCAACACTATTTTATTTCTTTTGGTTGTCTTTTCGGCTGCCCATTTCACTATCATATCGCTATTTGATAAAACACTAAAACAGTTGTTTGGACCCAACTACGACACTTTTAGTCCAGAAACTCTCTTGTATACTAAATAGGTGATGTGCGTCTAGAAAATTTTCAACCCATGTTCTTTTCCAAACTAAGGGGTAACAAAACTGGAAGACCCTTATATGTTGTATTTTATACTGTATAGGCTTTATCATTACACAAGCGCATATTTTCATATTTCATACAGTGCTTTCAACTTTATGGTATAAGTAAAGTTCTGCTTGGAATAAAAGTAGAGATCATCAACTCCAAACGATCATATGAGATATGGTCAACTGTTACATTAGATGTTTTTCTTGAGCTTTTATTTATGTTTAACTTTGTTTCCTTTCATAATTTTGCTACGATGGTTGCCTAGAATCTGTAGAAAAATGGTGTTTTGGATTTTTTTTAGGATCATTAGAAGCATGTATTTCACGTTATTACTGGTGGACTCAATTATGATTCATGAAGTCATGAGTGTGTGGTTTCTGATGAATTCATAGGTCAATGCATCTATTGAATGAGTAGGATATCTTAATCAATGATGAACAATTATTTTAGGCCCGTCAATCTAATACAAATCTGACCTTTGCATTGGACATTATATGGATTTTTCTATTTAAGGTATAAATGTGCATAATTTAATCATGATCAAAATACATTGTGCCATGAAGAGTGATTATGTTATGGAAACTAATTAACATCATAATAGGCAATGTCATGTGATGGGACTTTGATATAAACAAGGAGGAGATAGAGAGAATAGCGGTGATACACTATAATAAAAATAAGTCGTGACGGGAGAGAGAGGATACCTAATTTGTCATCTCTTGTTATGAACCATTGCATCCCGAGTTATTGGGAGAGGGTTCTGAATGGATCTTATATTATTTACTAACTAACTCATTTCATTCATCAAAAAAAAAACTCATTAATTATTTTCACCTTCACCTATGTACATGGACAATATTTAATTATCCTATTTTATGTTCATTTTATTTTGTTTGAACATCCTTTTGCCAACATTTTTCATTCATTTTAATTATGATTTGTCTATATATATTTTCATTTCCATTTTGTCAATTATTTCACCCCTAGCATAGTGTTTCCTATCAACAAAATAATTCATATCCACTTTTATAGCAGAAATAAAATACTCAAAACTACCATTACGCCTCTAAAACTTTCCGTTGCATCACACGGATAATTCTAGTTATGGTTAACAGCACTACCATCCATTTTTTTTTTTATACACAATGATATTTGTATATCAGATCAGTTACACCCTCCCAAGTACCAAGTGCCAACTCTTGTCTTCCTTGCTAACATTGGTAATCATTCTATATTTGAAAATATTTTTCATTTTGTTGAGGGGTAACTTGTCAGTAAAATGTTGGCACGACGAGACGACTTAATATAAAAGTATGGAAAAGGAAAGGTGATAGAAAGAAAGATAAGGCAATGGAAGATATGGTGTCCATTTGGTGCATATATATAATTTGAACAACGACGTCCATAATAAACAACAATTCATAATTGAGAGAGCATGCCATTGTTTTATTCGCCAACAAATAGATAAGCCCCACAGCATGCGCCTGACATTGACCCTCCCTCCTCCAGCACCACCACATCAACCAAACTTCATTTTTTTTTATCTTATCTGTATCTGTAAACCAACCAAACCAATTCCTTGAAATCAAATCAGTTAATATTCCACCTGATCAAGATATACGTGTCGTTAATTCTCTGCTACTTATCCAACTTAGTAAATGAGCAAATCATTCAGTGTTTAATTATAACATTCTCATTGTCCAATTCTTGGTGAACCATTCTGTCAAGTGTTTGACAAAGAGAACTATAATTCTAACTAGTAGGAATTGAACAATGGATATATATGTAAATCTCTTATTATTTACCAATCCAACTACATAGGATACACAAATGCTGGTTTGCCCGAGTGGTTAAGGGGGAAGACTTAAGATCTTCTGCACATAAGTGCGCGTGGGTTCGAACCCCACAGCCAGCAACATGTTTGCATGCCTGTTGTTCTAAGATATTATCCTAATTTGCCTGAATTTTTTGCTTGATTAGTAGTTCACATTGAAATTTGCAATTTGTGGTTAATTACTCATCTTAAGTGTGGTTAGTAAGACAATTTGTCCTCTGAAGTTGTCAGTAAGATTGTCGGAATGTCACCACCGGTTGAGGGCCATGGGGGTGGGTGACAAAGTGTAAACTTTGTCCCCTATACAAAATTCACTCCTAGCTCTTAGATCTATTTCAATCTAATCTAACGGTGTATATTACTAGTATTTAAGGGGGTTTATTATTGTTTTTTTTTATAATTACCTAGCCGCCCCACTAACATAGGTAACTTTCAACCGCTCCCCTCCATCTCCATCGTGCTCCAATCACTCCTCTATTCCCCCATCACTGATCATCTGTTCAATCACCGCCGCTCCTCTATTCCCTTGCCGTCATTCATTCCCTCGCCGCCGCTCCTTTGTTCACTTGTCGTTGTTCATTCCCTCGCCGTCGTTGATCCTTTCCCTCGTCGTCGCTCCTCTGTTCCCTTGTCGCCTTTCATTCTCTCGCCGCTGTTCATCCTTTCTCTCGTCGCTGCAGTGGTCCCTCTGCCGTCAATCAGCGAGGGTTGGCATCCAAGCTCCTCTGCCGACGAAGACACACGGTAAGCAGCAAAGTCGTTCCTCCCCTCTTTTTTTGTGCTTGCATGTCTCTCTATCAGGCGGATTCCTCTTTCTTCTCCGATTTCGATCTCTGTTGCAGGCACAGACTTTTGAACTTGCTCATGCTATTGATTTGCAATCGAGATCAGTTTTCAAACTATTGAGAAGTGTTAAGACTACGATTTTGATTATAACGATTGCAATTGTTTGATTACTAGGGTTTGTGAATAGGTTTGAGATTGAGATTATTGTGTATTATGGTGGATTTAGTACTTGTATATGTACAATGCTTGTATTTCCGTAATACTAGTATGCTTTTTTACACAAATGCATGTCTTATTTCTCAAAGATATTTTTATTAGGTTTCTGTTTGAATTTCATGAAATGCACAGCTGAAGAAGTGTTTGCCTTCCAGGTAATACACATCTGAATCATTTGGTTTGTGTTACTGTGTCATTGATAGTTCTATTTGAACCATGAAATTGGCTAATTGAGCTTGGTTCGTCTATTGGTTTGTGTGATTTATAGATAGGTAGTTCTACAAACATCTGCTAGTATACTAGTATATTCACAGTACTAGTATGTTTGAATATGCCGATTATAGTGAATTGTGATAGATTCAATACTAGTATATTATTGTGAATATACTAGCATTGATTCCCTTTCCTCATCAAGTTGACTCAACATCGGGGGAATGATCACTCGATGAATTTTTTAGATCAAAAGAAAATGCGGAAGAAGGTTGGTTGACTTGGGAACTCGAACCAGGTACATCCATTAAAAAAATGATCAACAATGGTGGTTCATAAACCCAAACAATGATACTATTCATCTACGTAATTATAAAAGGAAGAAGAAGGATATATGAGTATTGAAAATATTTTGTTTCATATTTTAAGGATGAGAGATAAAAAATATAGCATTAAACATTAAATTGTGGAAATCAAAAGAAATCCGGCGGTTATGGAAAGTGGGGGGTGTGGGGTCAATTATTTAATTAGATAAATAACTAATTAGGTAGTTAGGATGAGATTAAGGGTGGGGATTAAACTTTGTACCGGTGACAAAGTAAGGACTTTGTCACCGAAAAAAATTTCCCATGGGGGGACCTAGATGTGGAACAGTGAGAGAAATGGTCGGTTCTCGGTAAAGTCAGTTTATAATCTCATTGTAGGATTGAATGCTTTGGCTCCGTCACGTGATTGGGACCCAATTTGGAAGTGTAAGGGCCCCAATTGGATTAAGCTCTTCCTCTGGTTAGCCTTCCACGAACGATTATTAACAAATTTGGAGCATTCCATAAGACATTTTTCTGACTCTAGCGGTTGCAGTCGGTGCGGAGACTGTAATGAGACGATTGCTCTCTCGCTTCGTGACTGTCCTTTCACTGAAGAAGTGTGGTCGCAGCTGGGATTCCGGACGAGTGCATCGATATGGGCATCAGACTGGGGAACCTGGATTACGCGACAGCTAGTTGGAGACAAAGCTTTATTATTTGGTATTGTAGCCTGGCAGTTATGGAAGTCGAGAAACGAATTCATTTTCGATAATATCACTACAAGAAAAATGAGGATTAGTCACGGTTTTTGAAACCGTAACTAATTTGTCACGGTTTATCGAAAACCGTGACAAATTTGTCACGGTTTATTAAAAACCGTGACTAAGTTGTCACGGTTTTAGTAAACCGTGACTAATTTGTCACGGTTCAAATAGAAAACCGTGACAAAGCAATCCTCTTTACAGGCTGGCAATCCCACCTTTCTCTCCACTTCTTCTCTTTCTTCTGCCTCCCACCCTTCTTCTTCCTTCCTTCACCATCCGCACCTGCAACCCTTTTTCTTTCCTCTCTTCATTCTTCATATGCCCCCACTCTTCCTTCCTCCTTCATTGATACCAAACTCCATCCCTCCGACTTCTTCTTCCATAAACCCACCCCTCCAACTTCCTTCCTTCAACTGCCCTCCACCCAATCTGTCGCCGCCATCGACGACTGCCCTCCACCCAATCTGTCGCCGCCATAGACGCACGCCATAGACGGCAAGAGCTCTGCCCTCCTTCCAATCTGAGCTCCGCCATGGATTTCCTAATCCGAAGAGGGATTTCCAGATCCGAAGAGGGATTGATGGCGACATCGACGGGAATCGGCTGCGGCGGCGGGAATCGGAGGAGCGGGAGCTTACTCGCCGGCGACGACAGAGCTTAGGACGGCGGAGCCGAGGACGACAACGGCGATGCCGGCGCTGAAGAGCCATTTTTTAATTTTTTTATTAATTAAAATATGTATTTTATATTTTTTAATTAATTAAAATTGTAATTTCTGTTATTTCATTATTTGAAACCAATGAATAAATTAATGACTTATTAGAAACTTTGTAAAATGGAGTGACTAGTTTGCATAACGGAAAGAGTTTAATTGGGACATTTTGTGAACTTTTTAAGTTTATGGATCACTTTGTATAACGGAAGAAGTTGAGGGTCTAGTTCTGTACTTTGAGGAAATGATAACTTGGGTCACTGAACTTTGTTATTTTACGATTTGATCACTACTCTTTGTCACGGTTTCTTTAAAAACCGTGACAAAGTTTAGTCACGGTTTTCCACAAAACCGTGACTAACATCTTTGTCACGGTTTCTTTACAAACCGTGACAAAAATGGTGCATTATAGTCACGGTTTAGGAAACCGTGACAAAATTTTTTAGTCACGGTTAAAACCGTGACTAAAGGGCCAAAAAAACCGTGACTAAATTTGTGTTTTCTTGTAGTGTATCCAGATTGAGCCTCCTGGATTGCAGAGTAAGGTGATGACCTGGTTTGTTTCGGTTGAGTCAGGGTATGGCGGGGAACCTAAATCTGAGGCAAGTGTCAGATATTTCTTGGGAGTCGGGTCCTTCCGATTGGGTCACGGTTAAATACCGATGGCTCGGTATCCTCCTCGGGGATGGCTGCTGCTGGAGGCATAATTCGAAACGCAGAAGGCAGAGGTTGGGGGCCTTTACGATGAACTCGGGAAAATGTTCTTTTTATGAGGGCCGAGTTACGCGGGGCTCAAGGGTCTGGAAATGGCTTGGGAGGCGGGGTACAAATCGATGGAGCTTCAACTGCCGTTGCATCATCACGTGATGGAAGTCCTCAAGTTTCGCGATCTGCGAATTCGGAACTGGACGATGTTGATGCGACACGTCTATAGGGAAGAGAACAAAGCTGCAGATTACCTCGTGAGCCGGTGTCATGAGATTCTGTTTGGTTGTCATGTTTTTCCTTTTTTGGATTGTAATTTGGTTCATATTCGCATGTATGATTGCATGGGGATCTCTGAACCTCGATCTATTTTGATTAATCCTTAAGGCGCTTGTGCCACCTTCTTACAAAAAAAAGTAAGACAATTTGTAGTAGTATGTTTTTGGGAAAATAAAACTTTAATTCGACCTCCTATATTTTATCAACTTAACAGATAGTCCCCTATATTATAAATCATTTTTTTACTGCCTTCTACTTTAATCACTTTGTCGTTTGAGTCCTTCTGTTCCAACTTTCGTCTTCATGACATTAATTAATGTGCATTCAGTATACCATGTTAGCTCCAATAGGCATGTATTAGCTTACTAAGCACTTTTTAATTGGAAATATAAGTAAATAAACTTAAATAGGATAAAATCTACAAATAAAACATGATGTGGTTTTGAAAACCCTTCGTATTTCACCATATTTTTGCTATACTTCCCCAATTTACTTCTCTAACCAACTCTTCTTCTTCCACCTCCGATTTCTCTCTCCTTCAGTGTGCGGGGTGTGTCCAGATTTAATGTTAAGAAGATGGTAGTTGGAACAAAAAGACCCAAAAGACACAGTGGTAAAAGTAGGAAGGGTAAAAAAGCGATTTATAGTATAGATGGCTATCTGTCAATAGGGATGGCAATTTATAACCTACCCTACTCTACCCGGTCAACAAGGATAATACCCTGTGTTGACGGGGTATGGGTAGGATAAGGGTATTACCTTAGATGAAAAATTAGGGTAAGGGTAGGGTAAGGGTATGACCAAAACCCTACCCGCAAAATATCCTACCCTTAATCTCACTATAAATCTAAGTAATTTTATATAAAATTACCAAACAAACTATTGTCCACGGTTGATTCATGAGATGACTCACAATTAACTAAAATAAAAGCACATTATAATCATTAATATTTAATTATTTACTTGATCATGATTCAAGTCTTGATTTAGAATGATATAATTATGGTTGATAGTAGAAATTAATAGTCATATATTTGTATAATATTACTTTATATATATTTTGTGCTTATATAATGTATTTTATTTTATTTATGTGGTTGAGAATGATTTTTTTCGGTATAAACATTATTCAAAAAATTGTGTAATAAGAGTCGATCAAAATATCCAGGGTACCCACGTACCCTTTGGGTATTTGTAGGGTAGGGTAAGGTTAGTACATTTGAAAACCCGTAGGGTAAATGGTCGGGTATTTTCCAATGTTATACCCTGGGGGTAAGGGTACGGTTGACCCCATACCCCGACCCTACCCTACCCATTGCCAAGCCTATCTGTTAAGATGGCAAAGTAGGGGGAGGGAAGTGTTATTTTTTCTATGTTTTTAAAAAATAGTGTTTTGTAGCTAGTTAACCATAAAACAAACGAGTTAACAACAACCAACCACAAAATCACAAAACTCAATTCACCTAAAATAATAGGCAAAAAACTCTCATACAACAACAACTATAGCGAAATTACACGTTTATACACAAACTTTTTCGAAATACTCATTTAGCACCAACTATCGGGACCCAAGTTTCATTTAGCATGCCTTTAATTTTTTTTTCGTTAGTTTGTACATGTGGCATAACACTGTTAGTGACCGTGCAAAGAAACTGACGTGACTTCTACTTAGTTGATAAAAAATGTCATGTCAGTAATTTAATAAAAAATGTATAATAAAAAACTGAAATTAAATTTTTCTTTCCCTTCCTCCAATCCACCCTACTGCGACAACCATCTCTCCGACAACAACTTCATTTTTATTTTTCCTTTCTCCAAGCTCACCTACGGCTATGCCACCACCGCCAACAACTTCATCATCTTCTCCACTTTCTTCCTCTTCTCGTTCCCTTGTTTCCCTCAACCCTCCTTCTCCAACCCAATCTTTTAATCCCATTTCCATTTACAATTGCATCGAATCTACAGTTTCTCTGTAATCAGAATAAAAGGAAACAGAGCTCCATCGCCAGCTCACCCATGGCGCCACCAGCAACAGCTTTAGCATCTTCTCCATTTTCTTCCTCTTCTCATTTCCCTTGTTACCCTAACCCTTCTTCTCTATCCCAATCTCTTAATCCCATTTTCAATTACAATTGCATCAGATCTACATTACCCTTTCTCGAAACTGTCGAATTTCACCAAAACCCTAAAATCTAACAATCGCGACATCATGTTCGCCCTAGCGGACATTGCCGATCCCTAGCGTATCCCATTCCGAGAAGGCCCGACCCATCACCACCAGGCACCAGCGACTGATCCGAGAGGCGGAACGAGTAGAGGAATTTTGGACGAAGAGTGGAGGGGGCGAGTGCGGCACCAGAATCTTGGCTGGAGGGTGGAGGCGGCGGGTGGGATGCTGGAATCTTGGCTGGAGGATGGAGGGGGCGGGTGCGGCGTCAGAATATTGGCTGGAGGGTGGAGGCGGCTGGATCTAATTTTTTCGAGTTAGATCTAATTGGATCTTATTGAATATGCAATTAGCGACAACAGTGGAGCAGGAGGAGGAAAGTGAACAATGAATCTATATGTAAAGCTCTTACCATTGAACAATCAAACTACATAAGATATATCAGATGCTGGTTTGCCCGAGTGGTTAAGGGGGAAGACTTAAGATCTTCTGCACATAAGTGCACATGGGTTCGAACCCCATAGCCAGCAAAATATTTACATGCGAGTTATTCGAAGATATTATCCTAATTTACTAGAATTTTTGCTTGCACAACTCAGTTTTAGGCTTGGCAATGGTACTTGGAAATTGGGTACCCACCCAAAATCCGGCCAAAATGGGTGGGGATTACCCGTTGACTGGGTAAAGTTGACGGGTATGGGCAAACCCAATACCCAGTTAGAGCGGGTAACGGGTGGGGACGGGTTTCAAGGTATTTGCCCCATACCTAACCCAGTGGGCACCCAGTATGAACAACGTTGTATTAGCCCTAATATATCATCTATGTTTATGGGCAAACCCAGTACCCAGTTAGAGTGGGCAACGGGTGGGGACGGGTTTCAAGGTATTTGCCCCATACCCAACCCAATGGGCACCCAGTATGATACAACATTGTATTAGTCATAATATATCATCTATGTTTAACGGACTAAACCCAATTTCTCCTTCAGTCATTAAGTTCTTCACATCAACTTATTGATTGAGCAGTCTGTCGTGCCCTCTCGAAACCATAATGCTCTAAAAAACGTAGCTCCATCTCGAAAAAACTCTTTGCAATCCAGATGAGAGAATTTTGGGGTTCACCCAATGGGTAGCGGGTTTACCCGATACCCATGCGGGGGCGGGGATGGTTTGAATTTTGTACCCATTTAGTATCAACGGGCGGGTACGGGTAATACCCATTTAATAAACGGGTGGGTAGTGGATATGTGGTATCCGGACCCGTGGGTACCATTGCCAAACCTACTCAGTTTAGGTATTTTTACAAAAAATGATAATCAGTTTCTTAATAAGATTTTTCAATTTGATAAAAAGAATCTAAATTCTAATAATAGTAGCACGTGATATTGTTCCATTGATTGTTGTTCACCATGGCTGATAAAAGTGCAATAACTTCTTCCTCCTCTTCATCCGGAAATTTCTACCGTCATGACAGCCATTAGTGTCCTCATATGAGGACACCAATCCTTACCATTCAATTTTCTCTTGGAGATGTAAAGGTCAATATTAAATGAATATAAATGTAATTTAATTTTCTTAAGAATACATATTTTTTTCCTTAATGATAGTTATTATTGATTATCAATTATTTTAGAGAATCCTTAATTGCAATTACATTCTATCATTTTTAAATTCAATATCATCGAGGGTTTTAATTTCCGCCGACTGTCCTAACAGATTCCTATTGGCGGTGGTGACATTCTTTTTGGCGGCTACGTTGTTCTTAGAGGCTGTTAATTTAATCGGCAACATGGAATATTACTCGACCATCCTTCTTCGGTAATTTAATCTATCTGTTATTTGCAAATGAATGCGCTTAAGAACCTTGGACTGAATGTTGTTGAAGCTAATGTCTTTCTTGATGCTTCTGGGAAACACAACACATTCTCCATCACTAAAGTAGTACTAAAGTAGTAAAGCGTATGTTTGTTTATTGCAATTCTTTTAATGTTTGAAGTTTTCGAATCAAATTGTATGTCTTTGCTCCTCAATGAATGACATTCGATTTTGGTCTAGGAATCAAGTTCTCAACTGCCAATGGGGGCTGCATTTGGTGTAGTAGAGCCACCTAAGAAAAGGTTGTTGCTCAACTTTTTTATGTTTGTTGCAAACCTTCTTAAGTTTATGGATTCATCTAATGCCAAAGCAAGGGCTCTATGAATATTCAAGCTTCTGGTTAGGTTTGGTAAGGCTGAGTATATTGATTTCTCAACTTGACGTGGATATATCAACCCACATAACCATCTCTGTGAGCTACAAGGGTAAAACTATTGATGACACTCGATTTGACGTGATTATCAGCCTCATTTAAGTGACATTTCCTTGTTTGAAACACGGTTTTAGGGGTAGATTAGTGTGTATTCACTCAATTGCTATATTTCCTACCGATTTGGTTACTTTGGCCCTTTTTGGGTCTATTTGATGTGTTTTCTAGTGTCTGCATGAGTAAACAGGTTTTTGCCATCGATTATGTAGCCTCAGACATGTTCGGGAAGCAAGGAAGCCTCAATGAATGAACCAAAATCAAACCAAATGAAGAACCGATGAACCACTGCCCCAGCACAAAGTTCTCACCGAAAATGTTAATATTTTCGGCGAGAAGATATTCAGAAATCAGTCCAGCCATTTGTGAAGATGTTCTCGGTGAGAACTTATGAAGAAGAGAAGGCAGCAGTTTGTGAAGAAGTTCTCGGCGAGAACTTCCAAAGTTCTCGCCGAGAACTGTTGAAGAAATACATACATGAGGGATATTAACTGAAGTTCTCGGCGAGAACTTTCATTGTTCTCGCCGAGAAGTCTCTTCTTTTCCACGACAGAGAAGGCAAACCTAACCTATCCTATATAAGCAGCGCAGCGGCGACCTAAGGACAATTATTCATCCATTAGTCGCCAGACGAAACAACACATACAATTAGACTTTTAGAGTCGATAGATAGAGTTTAGAGAGCATCATCAGAGTTCCCGGAGATATCGTGACGCCATCTATCCACCTCGGAGTGCTCGGTGCTAGGAGTTGAAAATCGCTGGAGATCGAAGCTTCACGGGAGTCGCAGACGTCAGTCGCCATAATTAGGTTTTTCAGTTCCTATCTGTTAATCCTTTGCATGATGATTTTCTATGTTGTCTTTGATTCTCTTGTATCGAATATGAGTAGCTAAACTCGTAGAGCTTAGATTAGATGAACCCTAAGTGACCCAAGGCTTTAAAGCGGTCACGGATCGGCGGTAATTAGATCTTAATTCAGACAGTTTCTCTTGCGTGATTGTTTGATCTTCGTTTCCCGCGTTTCTTGTCTACTTGACGCCTAGATTAGATTCGTGTTAAGTTAAGGTTAATCGCTAGACGTTAGTCGCCAGATGTCCGCCTTACTTTGGAACTTCAAATAAATCAATTAATCTAATCAATGGAGTGTGCCTTTCGTAGGAACCATTTAGGGTTGATCCGCTGCTAGAGTAACTCACTGTTCTTAATCTTGTGCCGGTTAGTTTTTTGTTGCAGAAGTGAACGCACGGACGGTTAATTAATCTTGGTAATTAGATCGGATAGAGCGAACGTTCACCGAACTTAGACCTAAGGGTAAGGAGTTATGGTGGTGTCTGAGAACTGAATGAATTAGGATTCAAATCGCTGGTCTTGTGATTGCCAATGCTCTGGTGAACTTAGGGGGATTCGAGTCTAGCTTTTCTATCATCTCGTTAGTCGGCCCTTTAATCTTTATGTCTTTTATTTTCCTTGCTTTCTAATTTAGAAGTCGTGGAACTCACACCACACACAACTTGTTTAAACCTGAGTAATTTGCCAGCTTCTTTGAGTAGTCAATTAGAAGAAACCTCGAGAGATTCGATCTAGTCTACTTTTGTTGATTAGTTTTCTTTTTTCTTTCTACATTTATTTAAAACTTTCGTTCTTCCATATGTAGGGAGAAGAACGTTTTGAATCTAACTTCTACTTTAACTTGGACTTTATTTGAATTTTTTTTTTGTAATTTTTCTGTTTTTCTATTTTTTTTTTCTTTTAGGGCTGATTTTTTAAGTTGCTAGAGGGGTTTACACGTCTGGACACAGGGGCGGAACCAGGATTAGAAGATGCCCTGAGCCGAAATTGAACAATTTTTTTCATAAATTTTAATGATAGTATAAACAATTACTACTAAAATATATAATACATTATCTATATTATTTACTTTCGGTATGTAATGCTATTCACCATTAGATCATTGCGCCCGATGTATTTGTTCTGAAGATTAGTAGTATTACTCTTGACCAAATGAAAATTGAAGAGTGCCACTGGCGATTTTTTATTAATTTGTATTCTTACTCATTCATAAGTTGAGATAAAATGGTATTTGGACTTACTCAACTCTCACGAAATATAAGTATTAAAGAAGGGTATAGTTAATATATGATTGAGTATGTTAACAATATTAGCTTAAAAAGACAAATGTTTTAGAATATATTTAGATTTAAATTTGAATAACAATGATCTGTGTCGAATGAATATAATACTGAGCCCGATTTAAAATTTGCACTGAGCCGGATTCGGAAAAAATCACATAATTACACTCGGATTTAACGCTCGGGACCGAAAATGGGGTGAGCCGGGGCTCGGCTCCGCTCCCCCTATCTCCGCCCCTGTCTGGACATAATAGCTAAGACCAGCGGTTTACTGGCTATAAGCAAGTCACCACATACCGACTTCCGGTCAGCTAATCTCAAGCTACTACCACATGGGATCAACTGGGTGAACAAGAACATGGGAATTGGTTGTAATGTAATATCAAACCGAAAGAACAGGACAAGCATAAAAGGGTTTACACCTAGAGGAATTAATATCGGGATGGCTTCTGGTTTGAGTAGCGATTCTAGGTGCCTATATCCTCCTAGTACTCGTGTTATCGTGTGGTCTCGAATAGGTCTCATGCAAATTTTAACTCATTCGAAGTACGAGAAAGCCACTCAAAAAGAAATAAAGTTGCTAGTTATGTGCAACGGGTCAAAAACTCACAATTTGCTGCTAGCCGGATTCGATCATTCTCATGTAATTCAAGATGACACTACAAGTGATCCGCCCAGTTGGACCGGTGGATCAATACAATGGTTCTTTGGAGGGTTAAGCAATGGATCCGTCCTCGGTGTGTCTCGGCGGATGGTACCTTGCAGGGCGGACGTGCAATGGGTTAGTATATGTAAGATGGCAAGTATGTTGATAATGCAGGGAGTGGGTTACAGAGAAGTACCGGGCGAGAGCCCTTTTTGTGTGGGCGGAACCGATAGCCTTTAGCGTACAGCGTGAAAGCTTATAGTATCAGGCGTATGGTCCCCAGTCTGTCGTCTCTCTTCTGAATGGGGGATCCTGTTATTTATAGGTCCCATTGGTCTGACAGGGTCCACGTGTCCTGCTCTGAGTGGGCCGCAGCGAGTCACCGTCAACAGTAATGGGCGGTGGTCTACTGTTGATGTGACAGGTAGTCCTTTGGCTCAGGCGGACGGAGGACCGCCCTCGAGTGACGGACCGCCCTGACCATGTTGGAGGGCGGATTCAACTCGGGCCCATCAATTGCCCCCAGTATGGCCTCGAGGCCGTAAGAGGCTCGAGGCGATACTATGGGACTGTTTCGAACGCCCTGGAGTGACGGACCGCCCTGACCATGTTCGAGGGCGGATTCAACTCGGGCCCATCAATTGCCCCCAGTATGGCCTCGAGGCCGTAAGGGGCTCGAGGCGATACTATGGAACTGTTTCGAACGCCCTGGAGTGACGGACCGCCCTGTGATGGACCGCCTTCATCATGTACGAGGGCGGATACGTCCCAAGGACATAGCTTGTCACCGATGCTGTTACCGGTGGCCGAAACGGGGGGGGCTCTTCTTTTGAGGTGAACTTGCATGCGTTCCACCCTTTGCGCAGGCTATTAGCCTATTCGCCCACTGCCTGGGGGACACGTGGCACGATTCTATTTGGCGACGTTTCGCTAGCCCACGTCACTTGTATAAATAGAGGTTCTCCCCCCTTCATTTCGGCACTTCAGCTTGTCAACTAAATCCTTGAGAGCTTCCGCCCTAACCAATTTTCTTGAGCTTGTCCGCCTTGTCCTTACAACTCTTTGAGCTTGTCCGCCTTCTTCCAAAACTTTCATCAAAGATGCCTTCTGATTCTGAGTCGTCTTCCTCCGCCGAAGCAAGTAGGTTTCTTTGAAAACTCTTTCATTCAATCAATTTCTTTTTTTTTTCTTTCGCATTTCCGCTTGTGTTCGCAGCTTTTGGGAACCGCCGGCGCACTGCTTTCGGCGGATAATGCGCTTAGGGCCGAGCGGCCCCAAGGTGCTGAGGAGCTGGAAAGCCAACTGCGGGAAGCTCGGGCCGCCACTCAGCAGTGGAAGGCCAAGTATTCCAGGGCGAAGAGGGAAATGGACGAGGAGGCGGCCCGGCTTCTGGTAACTACCTCGTATGAATTGGATTTGATCCGTGTTGCGCACGCTAACCAAGCCACTGAACATATGTTGGACTTACAGGCGGAGCAGCAGAGGCGCTACGAGGTGGAGGCGGCCCTGTCTCAGGCGGAGGCGGATAAGGACGCCCTGAAGGAGCAGGTGGTCCTCTTAGAGACTGACAGGGCGGTCATGGCCGAGGATCTGGGGGCCAAGACAAGAGACCTGGAGAGCCGCGGCCTTGTTTTGAAAGAGACGGAGGAGACCCTTCAGGCGCTGAGGGCGGACGTTGAGAAGGCGGTCGCTGAGAAGGCTGAAGCGGAGTTAGGCGACCGGGTGCAGGGCGCTCTTGACAGCACCCTCACTGCCGTCCGCCATGAACTCCGACGGGGGAACATCGATTGTTCCTGGAACCAGGAGCAGATGTTTCGCTCTGCGTCTCGGAGGTTGATGGCGGAGGAGCTCAAGGAGGAGTCCGCTGATTCTCAAGTGCTCTCCCCGGACCGTCGCAAGGAGCTGTTGCTCGAGGCGCACTCCGAGGTGACCCTCCGGCACAAGGAGTTGAAGAAGAAGGCCCGTGCTGAGAGGTCGCGGGCGGACAAGGCGGGGTCGTCGGGGGGGCGCTCGTAGTGGCCGCTTCCTTGAACTGACAACCGCAGCAAACAGAGAATCAGTCATTTCCACTTTTGGAGACTGAGTCCTGACTGAAGCCCTATATTTAGAAATCAACGGCCACTTCCTTGAACTGACAACCGCAGTAAACAGAGAATCAACGGGCGCTCGTAGTGGTCGCTTCCTTGTATATTTGCTCTTCCTTTTGACTTCTTGTCCTTTGTATCAAAACGTATTCGTCCGCTACGTCAGGATAAGAAATGAAATGCCATTGTTTTTCAGTTGTCATCCCCTTTTTCTTCTCTTTTCTTTGTTTGTGTGAAATTCGCCTGATTTGCTGAGGTAGAATTTCTCCATAGGGAAAACTGGACAACGAAATGCTGGGTTCCGCCCTGGGGAAAAACTGAATTTAACGAAGAGTTGGGTTCCGCCTTGGGGAACCCGAACGCTGATGAGCTAGATTCCACCCTGGGGAATCTGAACTTGGAGGAAATGTTGGGTTCCGCCTTGGGAAACCCGAAATGATGATGAATTAGTTTCCGCCCTGGGGAAAAACTGAATTCAATGAAGGGTTGGGTTCCGCCTTGGGGAACCCGAATGATGATGAATTAGTTTCCGCCCTGGGGAAAAACTGAATTCAACGAAGGGTTGGGTTCCGCCTTGGGGAACCCGAACGCTGATGAGCTAGATTCCACCCTGGGGAATCTGAACTTGGAGGAAATGTTGGATTCCGCCTTGGGGAAACCGAATGATGACGAATTAGTTTCCGCCCTGGGGAAAACTGAATTCAACGAAGAGTTGGGTTCCGCCTTGGCGAACCCGAACGCTGATGAGCTAGGCTCTGCCCTGGTAAACCCGGACTTGGCACAGGGGGCGAACGGATACCGCAATCCCCCTTTCTTTTCTTGGAGGACGTACATGAGTCTTCGCCTTGATTCCGTCAAAGGGGTGTACCCTTGTTCCGATCTTCCCTCTCCGTGAGGGCGGTTGTCTCTTCTGTCGTCAGGGCGTTTCTCTTTCCGCCCTTGGTACCCTTTATCCCTGTTCTGATCGCTGGAGCGCCTGTACCCGTCCTGTATCATGGCGACATTCTCTTCCACTTCAGCACACTGGAGGATACATGTCTCCAATTCGGTGTGGGTTTTTGGCTTTCTCCGGACCAAGTCCTTCACCAGTTCGGTGCTGAGTGTGGTAGTTTGGATGTGGTGAAGCACAATGTCCAGTGCAAGGTTGGGCACCGCCGCGACCGCCTTGGCCCACTTCTCGTAGTACTGCCTAAGAGTCTCGGACCGGGTCTGTCTCAAGTTCCAGAAGGCGGACAAATTGCGTCCCGCCTCTTTTTGGTTTGAGAACTTGTGGAGAAAGAGTTGGCAGAAGTCTTCCCAATTCTTTATGATTCCTTCCGCCAAACCTCCATACCAGGTTAGGGCAGCTCCAGTTAACGTTCCAGGGAACGTACGGCAGTAGGTAGCGTCCGGGGCCGTGAACATCTGCATGGCAATGGTGAATGTTAACAGATGTTGGTCGGGATCCCCAGTTCCGTCGTATGCCTTGATTGCTGGTGGCACGAATCCTTGTGGGGGAGGAAAGCTAAGGAGATTCTTGTCCAAAGGCTGCCGCATGGCGAGTTGCTTTGGGCCTGACTGGTGGCGAGGGAGGAACAGTCGGTACATTTCGTCCGAGTCCGCCATGCCGGTTGCCAGTCCGCCGGATGAGCCTTCGGTGTGATTTTCGGGGGTTGCCTTGGCCACCAGGAACTTCATCATCACTGCCATTTCAGCGTTCTGTCTTTGTAGATCGGCTACCTGTGCCGCTAGGTCCCCCGCGGCGGGATCAGCCGCCGCTCTATCTTCCCTCGGAGGGGGGATGCGGGACTCTCGGAGCAATCCAAGGCCTAGAGGGCGGATGGGATGGGGTGTTTGTGTAGCCGTTCCCGGGGGTGGGTCTATGGAAGGACGAGGGTCCCGGGGGACACCCGCCGATACGACTTGCTTGGCCGGGGTGACGAGCGTATCCGTGGGGATACCACTCATGGGATTTTCCTCCAAATTTTGCATGCTGTTTGTCTTTTGGGAACAAAACGTTTAGCTGTGCCCCTACCTGGCGCGCCAATTGATCCGCCCAGTTGGACCGGTGGATCAATACAATGGTTCTTTGGAGGGTTAAGCAATGGATCCGTCCTCGGAGTGTCTCGGCGGATGGTACCTTGCAGGGCGGACGTGCAATGGGTTAGTATATGTAAGATGGCAAGTATGTTGATAATGCAGGGAGTGGGTTACAGAGAAGTACCGGGCGAGAGCCCTTTTTGTGTGGGCGGAACCGATAGCCTTTAGCGTACAGCGTGAAAGCTTATAGTATCAGGCGTATGGTCCCCAGTCTGTCGTCTCTCTTCTGAATGGGGGATCCTGTTATTTATAGGTCCCATTGGTCTGACAGGGTCCACGTGTCCTGCTCTGAGTGGGCCGCAGCGAGTCACCGTCAACAGTAATGGGCGGTGGTCTACTGTTGATGTGACAGGTAGTCCTTTGGCTCAGGCGGACGGAGGACCGCCCTCGAGTGACGGACCGCCCTGACCATGTTGGAGGGCGGATTCAACTCGGGCCCATCAACAAGCGTGATAACAATTTTTGTTCTGACCAGGTTCATTTAACATCAATGCAAACATGTTGGTTACAGGTTCTAAGTTAAGAAATCTAAGCATCAATGTGAAAAAATGAAGTCAACTTTACATCAAAAGTCAAGAACTGAGTAATTCTAACTAGAGGAATTGAAATGCACCACAAAATCTCAGATAAGCAAACAAGATCATGCATAATTCATCTAGAATCCTACCCCACACTTAGAATGTATTGTGTCCTCACAGGACTAAAAGAGAGTAGTGTTATCCGGAAAACCTGGAAGGTGAAGGTCGATGTCGAGGATGAGATGGGGAACCCAGAGCGGAATGAAGCAGCTACAAAAGTCCTACAAAATAATAACAACAAAAATATCAAAAGAAAATCGGGACAAGTGTCCCGGATCCACACAGAATAAAAGTCGAGACGAAGAAGGATAGGGGTAAATTTGAATATATTTTCACTCTTTTTTTTCGAAATTTATTCTCACAGAGCCTAAAGTTCTTGCCGAGAATATTGAAGTTCTCGGCGAGAACTTCTTCAAAAATAAAACAGAAAACTCGACGAGAAAATTTGACTAAAAAAGACCAAACTTCTCGCCTAGAATATTGAAGTTCTCGGCGAGAACTTCTTCGAAAATAAAACAGAAAACCCGACGAGAAAATTTAACTCAAAAAGACCAAACTTCTCACCGAGAACTTTGAAGTTCACGGCGAGAACTTTTTTGAAAAGTTTTTCCAAACTGGGATGAGAGAAAAATACAACTATTGAAAGCCACTTTCTCGCCGAGAACTCTCCACCTGGCAGAAAATTAAAACGGGTGAAATAAACACAACTGACACTTTGGCTCCCCCGAACCCGACTCGAACGACGAAAAACTGACTCAATAAACTCAAAAATGACTCTAGCCGTGGGTTGCCTCCCATGAAACGCTCTCGTTTAACGTCCTTGAGTTGGACGATACTTGGATGACGATCAAGAAGCATCCCAACTCATGATTTCTTTTACGCTCGCATCGGAATCCATGAAGTACAGCTTCGGTGTACCTCCGGTCAAGAGGAATCGTCTCCCATCGGCGTGGGTTAATTGAGTTCGTCCATCGGGGAGGTGTCCAGTAACTTCGAATGGTCCGAACAGAATCTTCGAATGCATGCTTTCATCTGGTGGCTTAGCGGATGATGGCGGGGTAATTGGCTTCCAAGCCACTTTCTTTGTCGCCTTGCACTCCTTCTTTACTTTGCCAAAATTTCAGCTCGTGGCGATCCAACAATGGGTGCCTTCGGTTCCTCTTTTTTCCTTGGCTTCTGTGCCGGAGGCTCATTCTTCGGATGGATAACCAGCTTAAGTCTTGTCATACACATCGTTGGAAGAGTGCTAGATATGTTATTAGTACTAGAGTTGACTGAGGCCAACTCCACAGTATCAATTGATAAACAATGTGCATCTTCCTTAGGAACATATTTCATACCGTCCTTGAGGCGGAACGTCACACTATCCTTTCTGACCCTTAAAGTCAACGAACCATGCTGGACATCGATGGTCACGCCGGCTGTTGCCATAAACGGTCGGCCTAGGAGGAGGGTAACATCTACCTCTCGAGTATCCATCACAACAAAATTGGCAAGAATAGTAAAAGGACCACAACGGACAGCCACATTTCTAATATCCCCCCTAGGTGCTTTAACAGATCTGTCAGCGAACACCAACTGCATACTAATCGGTTTCAATTCACCTAGATTCAATTTTTCATAAAGGCATGTAGGCATGACATTAATGGAAGCACCTCGATCAGCTAAGCTACGATCAATTTTAATACCATTAATAGTGCATGGTAAAGTAAAAGAATCGGGATCGCGACACTTAAATGGCGTATAGCAGAGGACGGCAGAGCACTCTTCATTAAGGGAGACGGAATACGCCTCTCCCTTCTTCTTGTTATTTGTGATGTCCTTCATGACTTTCCCAACTTGTGGTATCATCTCCACGACATCAGTTAACGGCATCTTAACTTCTATGTTCTTCAAGACCGAATACCACTTCTAGAATTGAGAGTCGTATGTCTTCTTCTTCATGTCCTGAGGAAACGGGATCCTAGGCTGATATGGGGCAAGAGGTTGCGCAGGAGCTGGTGTTGGAGGAGGCGGGGCAGTCATCTCCTCTCCTTCTTTGCCTTCTTCCTCGATATCCAGCATATCAATGGCTATGGCATCTGGAATCATGACCGGACCAGGAGCTGTAGGACCAGCTAGTTGCTTGCCATTTCTTATAGAGATAGCATTGACATGCTCATTCCTTGGGTTTGGCTCTTTCTGGCTTGGTAGCTGACCCATCGGACGACCAGAAGAGAGGAGGCTGACGATGTTGTTGATTTGATCTTATATCCTCTGACTTTGAGCTATTTGGCCTTGATTCAAGGCGACTTGAGCTTTGAACTGTGCATCAAGGTTGTCAAGCCTGGCTATAATCTGATTAAGCTTCTTATCCATTTCACTCTCCTTCGTATCCTGTGGCGCAGATCTCTGAGGCTGTTGTCCGCTAGTGAAGCTAGGCGGACCTTGATATTTGTTATTGGAGTACTGATTCTATCGATTGACAGGTGCTGTATCATAACTGCCTTGGCTCCGATGTGGTGGCTGATAGACCCCTTCGGACTGGTTGGATGGTATATTGTCTTGGTATGACCCAGATGGTCGGTTGTTCTGATTGTGGTTAACCCCAGAGTTATAAGAAGGATGCTCTTGGAAACTTCCTTGTTGCTGATGTTGTCGATATTGACGGTAGCCGATATAGTCTTGCGAAGCCCCCATTAATAAAGGCTACTTCTTCTACGGACCAGACACCTGCTTGACCGAAGTTCGAATAACTTCCTCCATTGTGTGCACATGCTCCACACCATTCACAATCAGCCACAACGACAGAAGTTGAAGGCGGGTTGGTAGAAGCGCCAGCTTTCTTCATGTGTTTTTGAACTTTTGCTTTTATCTGCTCTTTTATACCCAAGTGGCTCTTGGATGCTTTGGATTGTCTCTCCCAATTTCTGGACTTCGAGGCGCAGCTTGCAAAGTGAAGAAGAGCAGCTTCTGGTGAGAGCGCGGTACAATCTCCCTCAGTCAAGCAGTTGACCCATTTGGCGGACTCATCATACCCTGAGCAAAAATCTCAGCTAGTTGTCTTTGCTCGAACCCATGATGAGGGCAATTGTAGAGAAGTTCTTCGAATTCATTCCAAGCATCACATAAGCTGACTCCATCCTTATGGGCGAACCTGGCAATGCTATCTTTGTAGGTTTTGGTTCTGGATGGAGGGAATACTCCTCCACGAAGTCTTGAGCGAGGTCATCCCAGTTGGTGTAGTGACCGGGTGGCTTGCTGTTAAGCCAGCTCTTGGCAGCGCCTCTGAGAGAGAATGGGAAAGCTCTCAAGCATAAAGTGTTCTTATCGATATTCCAACTCTTGAAGGTCTCGCACATGGAAAGGAAGTTCGTCAGATGAGTGCATGGGTTGTCATGCGGTTTCCCTTCGAATTGGACATCCCTGGAGATCATTCCCGGGAATGGGATTTTGATCTCATAGTCGGGATCTGCTTCATTAACCGTGATGAAAATGTTTGACCGGACGCTAGTCGCGCTCAGCTTATTGTAATCCGCCATGGTCCATTGAGCAGGGTGCAGTGGTGGTGGTGGTGGTTGATCCTCCATTTTGGGTGAAGGTGGCGGCGAGTCCGAATGAATGGACGGTGTAGGTGAAGAAGAGGAGTTCTCCTTCAACTCCTCAATTTTGATGGGGGTGGATCGATGGTCACTTGCTTCTTCGCTTGTTGTTGCTTGGTCGGTGCGGAACTGCTCGGCTTGTCTGAGCTCTTAGTCTTGATAGGCTTGAGCTGAGAATGAGTGAGAGGGCGGTTCATATACCTGCATTCAACCTACAAGTCAACAAAAACAAGAACAACTGGTGTAAAGTCAAAGTGTGATGGAAAATGATAAGATGGAGGGTAGAAGAATAAATACCAACTCTTGTTTCAAACAAGTTAGAAGACTCCCCATCAATGGCGCCAATTTGATAGCTGTAAAATAGTGGTCAACGTCAAATTACTACCCTACTAAAAGTTGGATAGATCAAATTCCAGAGGTTCCAAATTGAAAATGAATTAAAAGTGAGTTTGATTAATTAAGGTTGACTAATGATTTGACAGACAAAGTTTAGACTTGAATCCCCCTAAGATTACCAGGACATTGGCGATCATAACCGGTGACTTTCGATTCTAATTCATTCAGTTCTCAGACACAATCATAACTCCTTACCCTTAGGTCTAAGTCCGTGAACGTTCGCTCTATCGGATTGATGTGCAATATTTTACTCACAACAATCAAGGTCGTATTCCACGAGGGCTCTCTCAAAAGCTAATACTCACACGGTTCATGGACGGTCTATTCATTTAAAACGAGTTCTAATTTGAAAAGGAAACAAAAACATAAAGGAAACTAAACAAGAAAGCGAAACAAAATGGTGCAAAACAAAGATAAAGGAGTTCTCTTGGTGGGTAGTTTCATCATGCTCAAGAGGACTAATTGAACAAACAAGCCAATTAAGATCGAGTTTGCATTCGGATGACCATGCATTTCACTTCTATAACACCTAATCCCTATCCAAATACCACTTAACTTAGGCTCTCGCTCTCAAGCTAAGTGAAAAAGGATGCATTCTAAGTGTTTGATGAAATGCCAAGACACAAGACCCTCTCTTAAGACTCTATGACCACAAGGCTAGGCACAACACTCTCATATCAATACCCTAACACTAAGAGATTCACCAAAAAGCCTTTTCAAACTCAATTGAATGAAAATCCACATGCACACCAAGTGTTCGATAAAATGCCCAAGAGAGAAATCAAGTGAAAATGGTTGAAACAAGATGATCTAATCTCTTAGAACACACTCACTTCAATTCCTAGACCTACAATCTATGCAATCCAAGCACTCTCATGCATCAAATCACATTGAATAGACCAAATCAAGCAAACATGGCATAAAATGGCATTAAGAACAAGTCTAGGAATCATCCTCATACAACCAAGATCAATCATGGCAAGTTCTATACAATCATCCCTCTATCATAGCACAACTAATCTACCCATCCAAGATGAACCCTAGAAACTCAGCCACACATGGCCAAGGGAGTAAAGAGAAAAGAAGGAAGAATGGTCACCAAGAACACCATGGATGAATCCTTGAGATGATCTTCACTTCTCCACTTGTAAGCACTTCTCCAAAGGTTTGTTGGCTTCAATCCTAGCTCCAATGGCTTCAAATTGCTCCAAAAATGTGTTCTAGGGTTTGAGGGTTCGTGGGTATGTGTTTGGGGTTCAAGGGAGATGAAAGAATGCCCCAAAATGGCCAAAAACGCGGGTATTTATAGTGCATGGGGCAGTGCACGGCGTGCACCACTGCACGGTGTGCACCCCTGCACTCTGCATAAAACTCGATCTTGTAATGCTCATATCTCCCTCGTCCGGACTCCAAATGACCTCCCGTTTGCTCCTATGTGCTCCTTGTCATCCGTAATTCGATGCCATAACCTGAAAATGCACAGAGGCAACTCCAATAGACCATGAATTTGGCTCCAAAGTGGCAACCGGACAACAAATGGACACTTTGCACAAAACTTCAATAAAAGCATATAAGTCATGGCATTTCACGAACAAACACGGGCATTTCATAGGTCAATCATAAGCTCAAAATGCACTAAATAAAGTCACATCACGGATCTAACTACCAAGATTGATTAACCGTCTGTGCGTTCACTTTTGCAACGGATAACTAATTGGTGCACCTGATTGATTTTAGTGAGTTACTCTAGAAGCGAATTAACCATAAACGGTTCCCACGAAAGGCACACTCCATTGAATAGGTTAATTGATTGATTTGATGTTCTAAAATAAGGCGGGCGTTTATTTGAACAAGAATCTAATCTAGGTGATCAAGCTAGAAAAGAAACACAACACGAAGAACAAATCAATTATGCAAGAGAAACTGTCTGAATTAAAATTTAATTACCGTCGATCCGTGGCCACTTTAAAGCCCCCGGTCACTTAGGGTTCATCTAATATAAGCTTAACAAATTTAGATACTCATGTATAAATCAAGAGAATCGAAAACAACAAAGGAGTTCATTTTAACAAGGAAGAACATAGAAGAACTATAAAACCTAATTTTGACGACTCCGACGAAGCTTCAAACTCGAGAAATCTTCACTCCTAGCTCCAAGCACTCCGGGACGGAAATACGGTGTCAAGATCTCTCCGGTAACTCTGAGATACGCTCTAAAATCTCTCTATCAGCGCTCTAAGTCTAAAATTGTGTATTGTATGATCTCCCCCAACTAGAGTTGCGTCGCTGCTTAAATAAGAGATTTTCCAAACCACACCCAGAAAAGGGGTAACATTTTGGCGAGACCAATGGAAGTTCTCGCCGAAAACATGTGTGTAATGTAATTTCAGCTGGCGACGAGATTTGGCATTTATTTCTTCATATGTTCTCGGCGAGAACTAGTTTTCACCGAAAACTTCTTTGCAATCAACTGAGAAAACTCGATGAGACTTTTGGCTTTAGATCTGTTATCTTTTCGACGAGAATATAATGAATCTCCTCGCCGAGAATTCATGTGTTGGGCAACAAATCATCAGTCTTTAATTGGTTTGATTTCTGGATAGACTTTGGGTCATTTCTTGAGGATCCATCGCATCCCGAACACGTCTGATGGCTACATATTTGACGGCAAAAACCTGTGTACTCAAAGGGACACTAGAAAACACATCAATTAGACCCAAAACGGACCAAAGTAACCAATTCGGTAGGAAATAACGTTAATGAATGAAAACTCACTAAACTACCCTAAAATTCGTGTTACAAGCAATGAAATATCGATTAAACGGGCTGATAATCACGATAAATCTAGTGTCATCAATCAGTCTTTGCATGGCAAGGGAGTCAAACATGGCGAACATGATGAAGCTAGCTTTTCTTTACTTAAAATTGCCCAACAAGCTTTAGGTGCAGGCGTTGCAACATATATATTTCAATGATGGCCCCAGATGGGCTTCAATCCAAGAACAACACTCTGTTATGACATGCAAAAAGTGACACTTACCATGATGCTTGGCATGCATACAGGTTCACGTGATGGAGTGAGATGAGTTTCTGGAGATATAGATGGCAGAGAAAGGCTCATGGACTTGATCTGTGGTGACGTATTGTCCATCAACCTTGACCAACCTGTCGCAGATTTTATCACGGCCTCAAATGACTGGAACTGACCTTCATTTTCATATTTTCTTACTCCTATGGCTAGGTTGTGGGAATGTCATTGGCGGTTCCAGGGTCGGGTGAAGATGTTATCATGTGGGGGCTTGAGATGAATGGAAGGCTTAACATGAAGACCACTTGCTCGCTCGCCAAGGAGGAGGGAGGAACGTCGAGGCTATCTAGATGTTGATATGAAGATGGAAAGTTTTGTAGAGCATCAAATAGTTTCTTTTGTTGGTGGCACACAGTCGTCTTCTTAAAAACTCGAAGAGGCGCCGTCGGCACTTGACGGAGATTGGCGCCTGCTATTTTCCTGAAGCAAGAAACCAATCTTGCATGTGTTGTGAGATTGCCCTATAGCTTCTACCACCTAGGAGCTATTGACCTTTCCTTGTGGAGATCACATGTTCATTCAAACACTTTTTGCCTTGGAAACATGAGCTTTATCTGTTGTTTGGAGTCATGTGTTGCTCTCTCTGGCGTGCCCATAATGACCGAGTGTTCAACGACAAAGCTCTCCACTACAGTTGGCTTGACATAACACATCCAAACTTAGGTGGCGCTAGTGGGAAACACCACGGATAGGGATTAGTTTGTTATACATGTCGACCATCCTTCCAGAATGGAGGTGTGTATCTTGTGGGAGTTGACACCTCCTGAGTGGATCACCTGCAACTCTAAAGGCTCTTTCATTCTAGATATCGGGCAGGCATCTGCAAGAGGCTTCATTTGTGATAGTCAGGGTATTTCTTGGCAACATTCTCTACTAACCTTGATATCTGCTATTATCAGGGTTGAGTTGAGGTGATGTGTTAGGTTCGTAGTTGGCTTGGGACATAAGCTACTACAAAGTACAACTCTAACTTGATTCGAGATATGCAGTCATCATACTCCAGTTGATTGACACATATGATCATGCACATGTCATGACTATCCACCTTGCTCGTGAGCTCCTCTGATGTATCTAGGAGGTGTGAATACCGCGAGAACAATCATGCAATTGACCATCTAACTAATAAAGGTCATACTTTGTCTATTGGTTTTCATTGTATGGAGAATAGCGATCCTTCTTTATCTTAATAGTTACTTTATGATCAACTCGTTGTATCTGAAAAACGTTTGACTATAAATGAAATTTATGGTGCAATACCCGAATTCCACCAAAAAACAAAGTCACTAAGTAATGGATTTTGCACTTAAATGACCATAATAACATAAAGCCCAAACTATGGTAACCACTAAAGTATTTGACATTTTTTTCGTACAAGTTATTTTTTGATGACCAAATAATTTTTTTGTGATACAATGCTTTGTTCTAGACTTCTAGGGTTGTTTTGTCATTTGGCCAAATTTACTATTAACACTGGTGTACACCTTATTCACGAGATTATAATATGAATATGAACACATAATACAAACTCATAAACAAATATTTTAGTCAACCGGACACAGTTTGTCCTTAAGAAATTTATTCTTCACTCGACACCCAAAGTTACAAAATGATTTCTCCCATAATATAACAAATTTATCACATTGGCGTAGCGGTACTTAAACCCCGGTTCGTCGAACGCAAACAACACTGTGTAGATTTATTAACAAAAATTGGAGCATAATTCCTCCAACTAATTTATTCGTCCAAACCAGAAAACCAGTAGTATAATTATAGGCCTAATACCCTCAGATACATGAACTATTGCGAAATCCCCAAAACATACACAACGTTTTACGAAATACTCATTTAGCACCATCTACTGGGACCCAAGTTCTAAATAGCACGCCGTCCATTCTTTCATATTCCATTAGTCTGAGTCGGCAAACCAGTCCACATGGCATATAAATTAAGTATGTGTCAGCTGATGTGGACAAATTTTGCCACGTAAGTTTTCATAGAATGACATATCAATTTTTTTATTAAATAATAAAATATAATAATTAATAAATAAATTGTAAAAATATTTTCTCTCTCTTATCTCCTTCGTTTTATCCTTTCCGTTCACCACCACCACCGTAGTCGGCCAACAGCCAACAACGCCCTCGTCAGCTCCATCCCGGCCAACCATGCTTATCGTACCCCCAACAACTCTGCCTTCTTCACAACTTCCATATTGGGAGTCAACATACCTTAGCTCGCTCCCCATGGCCGAACGGATTCCTCGTCCCCTGCCCTTCCGATTCTGATTTCGATTCTCGATTTCTGCTTCGCCTCCAGTCACGTGGAGGGCGTCATTTCCCCAGGGCTCTATATGAGTGCGTCCCTCATCTATCTCCACCTCTAGAACGGCACCTGTTGTGACGATTTCTCTGCCGAAGAAGGCCTCATCGCCACCGAAGAAGAAGCCCAACTCTGCCAGCTTCTGCTCTCGAACGTTGTTTATGTCGACAATCAGCAACAAACGAGGAAGGAAGAGACGTTAATCTTCAGCATCCTGGCCAGATCTCCTTGTAGCAACAAGTTCGAGAGGAGGTTGAGGAGATTCGAATGGGATTGAGATTGGATCTTGGAGCAGGAAGCGAGTCGTCATCTGAGTCGAAGGAAGAGAATCTGGCGCGACTGGGGCTGAGTATAGTGCAAGGTCGAAGCAAGGGGAGCTGGCCGAAAGCGGTGGCGACGAAAGCAAGGTAAAGAGGAGAAAACTAAAAAAATATCATTTTAAAATATTGTAAGGTCATTAAATATGATGTGTCCCGCATCGGCACAAGAACACAATCAGCTAACACTGTCATCCTACGTGGCAAGTTTTTGGACGGATCTTCACGGCGTGCTAGGAGAAAACTTCGTGCACGATAAGTTGAGCTAATTGAGTATTTCGAAAAACATTGTGTATGTTTTGGGAATTTCGCAATAGTTGGTGCTATCTGAGGGTATTAGGTCATACCATAATTAATATATATCTTTCTTTAATCCCGTATGACTCATTTTTTACTCGATATAACCATGCATTGATTTTGCATTGTGAGACCAATCACCAACTAAAGTTTCCTTTGTTACAAACTACAAGACCAACCAACCTCTACTTTTTTTCAAGCACTTTCACGGAAGAGAATACCAAAATCACCTAGGCTAAAGGAGAAAGAGGTCCAACCAACCTCTACTTAATTATAAGTTATATAATTTACAGATGGGACAACTCAAAAGGGATAACAAAGTAAACCTACCTGTCGCCGTAACTCCCCTAACCACAACCAAAATAGAAATATATAATTATATATATACTTTTTTTTTTTTTAAGATTACCAAAATTCTACATCAAGGATGGCTTTGGATTGGATGGTCCTCCACGTAACCGTTAACAGTACCGTTACCGTTACAAACGGTGTCTCCCTGCCAAGTCCACACAATATCCTTCAGCGCCGGCCTTGCGTCTTCTTCACAGAACTTTGCATACTCCAAAGTGTCACCGGACGACTTGGTGAACTCAACGATTGCCACTTCCGGCGCAACCTCGAACACCTCTGCCGTCACTGACAGCCTTCCTTTCCTCCCTTCACACGGCCCTACTAAACTCATCTTGAAATCCTTTACCTTCCCCACCCTAAAATTGATTCCCTTCGCGAATCCTTCAATCCTCGCCATAATCGCGCTCGCGAGCTCCTCGACGTGAAAATAGATCCCCGCCGCCTCTTCGTCTCAAACAGGCTTGACAAATCGAATCCGGACGACATCGACGAGATGAACTCGAACGCGTTGAAGAATTTCGGTGACGAGATTTTGGTACTCCCCGGAATCGAATTCGACGGGAGTTTTCGCTGCTGTTATTATTACCTCCCTCGCCTCCGCTCTCTTCTTCTTCTCTCGATTATTCTCAATCGGTTGAGAAAGCAGCCCCTTCCTGAACCAAGGAACTCGCATAATCGCCGGAATCGTGATTCTCCTTGCCGGATCCGCCACCAGAAGCTTAGAAATCAACCGCCTCCCCTCCGCGGAAACCCACGGCGGACAGTTGAACTCCGCTTTGAAAATCTTCCTGTACATCTTCATCAGGTTCTCATCCTGAAACGGAAGGAATCCAGCGAGAAGGACAAACAGAATGACGCCGCAGGACCAGAGATCCGCTCTGGCTCCGTCGTATCCTTTCTTCCTGAAAACCTCGGGAGCCACGTAGGCAGGAGTCCCGCACTGTGTATGCAAAAGTCCGTCGTTCCATAACTGTTCAGGGAGAGCGGAGAGGCCGAAGTCAGAGACCTTGAGATCCTCGTTCTCGTCCAACAGAAGGTTCTCGGGCTTTAAATCGCGGTGGGAGACACCTCTGCTGTGGCAGAAATCAACTGCGCTAATGAGCTGCTGGAAGTACTTCCTGGCTGAGTCTTCTTTGAGTCTCCCTCTAGCGACCTTGGCGAAGAGCTCGCCGCCGCGGACATACTCCATGACGAAGAAGATCTTGGACTTGGTAGCCATGACTTCCTTGAGCTGGACGACGTTGGGATGGCGGACGAGGTGCATGACGGAGATTTCGCGCTGGATCTGGTCCATGAGTCCCTGCTTCTTGACCTGGTCCTTGTTCATGACTTTGATAGCAACACTCTCGCCGGTGACAAGGTGTTTGGCGTAATAGACCTTGGCGAAAGTTCCTTTGCCAAGCATTCTTCCGGTCTCGTACTTGCCAAACAGGACCTGCCTCGTTTCCTCATCCATATTGGCTGGAGTCTGGAGCTGCTTATCTGTGGATTATTGGAAGGTGTGTGGTTGATTGGCTAGAAGAAGAAGAAGAAGAAGAGGGATTGAGAAGGAGGAGGAATCCAGGAGAGGATTGAGGACAGCATAACAGTTTTGATGGAGTCCTGCATCTGTGTAAGTCTGTGGGGGGAAGATGGGATCTAATTAGTTAAATTTAATTGACAAAGCAGCCATTAGTTTTGGGGAGTTCTACTTTCAAACTTTGGAAGACTAGGAAGCTTCTTCTTTTGTATGTGATTTCGGCCAAGTTGTTTTTTTATTTCATTTCTCTTTTTTTTTTTAATAATTTCAGTTAGTGCAAAATGAATTATTATGCTCTATACTTACAAGTTACAACCTTATTTGATTAATGCAATGAACCCAACAAAATTAGATATTATAAAATTTCATGATTTATAAATGTAATCAGCCTTGATTCGGGAATGACTTATACTTATTGATATATACTAGGCCTAATATTCTCAGATAGCACCAACTACTGCGAAATCCCCAAAACATACATAACATTTTACGGAATACTCGCTTAGCACCATCTACCAGGACCCAAGTTTTAAATAGCACGCCGTCGATTTTTTTTAATATTCCATTAGTCTAAGTTGGAAAACCAGTCCACATGGCATATAATACCTAGGGGATGTATGCATTTGATATTTGGTTCTAGATTAAGGATTTTGCAAAATTTCAAGTTTTTTTTTTTTTTTTGCATATTTTGAAAGCAGAATCCATGATTTTAGAATCCCAATTTTTTGTGAAGAAGTTGAGATTTGTAAAATTTGATGCAAATTATACAATCTTAAATTCCAAAAATAGCATTTATTATTATTTTTTTGGTGGGAAGGCGGCGCTTACCGCCTAGTCATTTATTTAAATCGACCTGAGTTCGGTAATACCCAAACAATCATATCGGAGAAAATAAACAAGGTGACTATCAGTAGTCGAACTCGTGTGACTCCCAAAAGGGTAGTCATAACCCAGGCTAGCAAGAAGATCAACTGCGTGATTTCCTTCCCTGTATGTGTGCTTGGTCCGAACCATCCAATCCCTATCGCACAGCTCCCGGAATTGAAGAACCTCCATACCATGTTGGTGGGAAGTATCTCTGGCTTCGATAAGAAGTGAAATAGCAGCTCTAGAGTCAAGTTGAAGCACCACTTTCATGTAACCCGCTGCCTAAGCTCGATGTAAGCCCTCAATTGCGCCTCTCAATTCGGCCCTTGTGATTGAGTAGTTACCCAAATTCATTGTGAAAGCCAAAAGGCATCGACCAAACTCATCTCTGAGCAGCCCACCGGTCGTAGCACCTTGGCGGTTCATGTCAGAGGAACCGTTAGTATTTAGAGTGACCCAAACTGCAGGTCCCGGATCCCATGCTATTTCGGCTGTCCTCCTCTTCACCTGATTTCCCAACAGAAGGCCATCTTTGCTAGCAGCGTCTTCCACAGTACGGGCCCAATAGCTTGCTCGGTAAACCACTTCAGTCGGGTCGGAATGAGCTCCACCAAAGATTCGCTCCTTTCTTGCTTTCCAAATTAGCCAGCAAATGATTCCAAACAGCACCCCTCTGTCCGATTTAAGGAAGAAGCAGATCCATTCTCTTAATCCCAATTTCCACTTATCGCCTGAGATGTCGAAAACGCAAAATTGTTTACAGACCTCCCTCGCCAAATGACACTCCCTAAGCACGTGTAAAGTCGTTTCCGGTTGGGTCGGGCAATTAGCACAACTTTCATCATATTGTTAGGTTCCGACGCTTCCTTCCAACATTTGTGAGAATCCTGATGAACCCCCGGTGCCTTGGACCCGACCAGATCTGCCCTTGACCCGAAGCCAAGTCCAAGCCTTCAAGACACGGGTCACAGCATTCATCGGCGATTGGAGTCAAGCCAAGCATGAGGAGCTGGACCAGAGGTTCATCAGAGAATGATGCACGGTGCTGACCCTTGATGCCCGACAGAAATCCAACCTGGAGGACAAATGCCCGAAGGACACTGCCACAGCCAGGAGGATGCGGACAGCCAACTCCAGTACCGGACAATCATGCTCAGCACTCAGAATCTGTCGGACAAGATGATTCCAGGAGACTCAGGAGGTCTAAAGACTCGAGGAAAACCTCTCTTGCCCGAGGAAATGTCAACCAGAAGGCCAGGATGCCCCAACATCACTGAAACCCTAGTACCGGGCCCGTGGCCACTGATGCCGACGACTGGCCACCCGGTCACCTGGAGCCAGCGGAATTTACGAAACTGCCACTGCGCGCGTTCGGGCCACGTATCCGAGCCGCGGAAGGATTCCTGACCGCTTCCGGGTTTTCGCCGACGCGTCCGGGGTTTTCCCAATCCCATTCGGACAAGGATTGCCGATCAGCCCTAATCTTTCCGGATTAGGGTTTTCCTGAATATTTGCCGGTTTAGGAATTTCACCTTCAGATTAATTTAGTATTTTTAATAGTTTTCTCGGTCTAATTTTTTAGTATAGATTTATTATTCCTAATTAGAGTTGGAAAAGGCCTTGGCCACTCATTGTACTATAAATATTGGCATTGGCCACGGTTGAAAGACAGATTACACATTAAAGAAAATTTCAGACTTTGTTCTTTTTCCTTCAAGTCTTTGCTCGTTGTTGCTTAGCTTAAGGTCTTGGTTTATCATCAAAGGCATTCATCCTTTGTTTGTGGCACCAAATTCGACTGAATACTTGGGGTTCCTAGGTCGTTACCTAGTGGATTTCAAGGTTCTCCGCCGGTTTCATAAGTCAGGTTCTCGTGGGGCTGATAAAAAATTTTGGGTGTTGAGTCGATCCCTTCCAGGAGAAGGCGGTTCGCATCAGCTGGTATCAGAGCACGGTTCAACTCTTGGACCACCAAACCAGTTTCCAGGTTCTTTGTTTGGATCCATATCGTTAATTTTTGTTGCTTTCAAAATTCAGAAAACCCTAAATAGTAATATAGTATCATTGTGTTTGTTCTAATCTTCTACCTTTCTTTTAGTTTTCGTTGTGAGAAAAAGCTGTGGCCATCAAAAAGAAAATACAAAAAAAAGGAATCAAAGAAAAGAAAAGAAAAATCAAGGTCTACAAAAAACAGAAAATTGACCTAGCCAAAAAGCAAGGCCACGTTCACACTAAAGGTAGTAGGTTAAGTTCAAGAAGAGGGGTTTTCATAAGATTAGCTAGTAGCTTTCTTAGTTAGAACACCTAAACTTGTTGTCTTGTCATCCCACGACCTAGCATCAAGAGTATTTTCCCTAGAAATCCAAAACCCTAGGTATAAGGTCTTGTTTTGTGTCATTGGTAGACTTAGACTTCATAGCTTCGAAGAAACTTGCAACTACTTGAACTGAAATTGCCTTTGTCTTGGAATTTTTCTATAAAAAAAATAAAATAAAAATAAAATAAACCCTAATTTGAGTGAACTTAAAATTTTATACACGAGTGGTAAGAAAAAGAGTGTGTGAGGTTTCATTAGAGTGATTTTGGGAGTCCATTGTTCTTGTACTAATCATGGCAGATGAGAGGCTCAATGCTTTGGAGGCACACATGGCTGTCATGGCTCAAAACATCACTCGACTCACTGAGCAACTTGGAGCTCATAATGGAGATGGTCACCTACGGCCAAGGAGGAATGTGCAAGAGATCGATGATGATGTGAGCAGTTTGAAGCTCAATGTACCCAAATTTGCTGGCAAAGCAAATCCTGATGAGTACATTGATTGGGAGAGGAGCATGGAGGACTTCCTTGATTGCCATCATTATTCCGAAAGGAAAAAGGTAACCCTAGCCACAATCAAATTTACTGACTATGCTGCTTTGTGGTGGGCACAAATCAGGAGAGAAGAAGAGGATCCCATCCTTAGTTGGAGAGATCTTAATAGAAAGATGAGGAGACGGTTTGTACCAGCAGCCTACACTAGAGACTTGCATACCAAGCTTCAACATTTGAAGCAAGGAAGCATGTCGGTTGAGGAGTACAATAAGGAGCTGGAGATCCTGGTCACAAGACTTGACCTAAGGGAGGATGAAGATGCCAGAATAGCAAGGTTCACTGGAGGATTACACAAAGAAATCCTACACCAAGTCAACATCATCAACTTTGTCGATTATGAGGACTTGGTAGCCTTGGCTATTAGGGTTGAGAGGGAGCTGAAGAATGGTATTGGAAGGAAGACTACTACCCCTCCACCAACCAACACCCCTTGGAGAGGAGATAGGAGTGCAGGGAACACCCCTTGGAGGCAAAACCCTAACAGGACTCCTGGACCGAGACCAAACCCTAATCAAGGGTCGACATCAAGGGTAACACCTAGTCCCGACTCAAAATTCCCTACTACTAATGCACGGCCTAGTGACATTGTGTGTTTCAAATGTCAAGGCAGGGTCACATGGCAAGGATTGCCCTAACACCCGAACCATGGTGCTTAGAGAAGGAGAGATCGTCATTGATGATGAGGAGGAACCAATCGTTGAGGATTTAGAGGAGGAGTCCAGTGATGGTGAAGAAATCAACATGGAGGGCCTAGAGAAATTTTCAGCCTTAAACATCCGAGTGAGCACCCCGGATGCACAGGCTGATGCCGAGCCGGTCACACTGGCCGACCCGGCACGGGAGTCTGCCTCAGACATCCTGTCTGAAACAGTCACCCCTAGGAACTGTGTTTCGGACATCCTGTTCGTTGCTCAATTTCCTTCGGCCATATTTGGATGAACTGAAGGACTGGAGATGCCTAGCACCTTGGAGGAGTTCGACGGCCACGAAGACGGACGAGCCAAGACCGACGCGGTCACTCTGACCGACGCAGTCTGGACACCCGACGCGGACACCCTGTCCTAGCCGGATGCCCCCGTCCTGGATGTCGATCGGAACATTCCGTTCCTTTCGAACATTCCCTCGGCCATTTTTTTGGCCTGGAGACAGAAGAAGGCCTCGTCGACGTCCTGAAGCAGAACGACGGCCCCGACGGTCATCTGGCCACCCCGACGACCACTGTCCCAACGGCCACCCCGACGGCCACTACCCGGACGGACACCAACCCGACGGCCACCAGTCCTAGGGTTCAATTTTCAGCAGTTTCTCGACGAATCCTTAGTGCACAACCTAAAGAAGATGGATGGGAGCAAAGGGACAATCTGTTCCATACAAGGTGTGTGATTTTAAATAAGGTTTGCACTTTGGTTATTGATGGTGGGAGTTGTACAAATGCAGTGAGCTTGGATCTTGTTAAAGGCTTGGGAATTGCTACTCACCCACACCCTAAGCCCTACCGACTGCATTGGTTGAGCAATAGTGGAGATTTGAAGGTCAACAAACAAGCACACATCCCTATAAGCATTGGAAGATACAAGGATGTGGTGCTTTGTGATGTAGTTCCCATGGAGGCTGCCCATGTTCTAGTTGGAAGGCCTTGGCAGTTTGATCGATACTCAAAACATGATGGGAGGGCAAACAAGTATCAACTCACACATGGAGACACTACAGTCAAGTTGAAGCCACTATCACCTACTGAAATACTCAAAGATCAAATAGAGAGAAAGGTGAGCCGAGAGAAAAAGGAGATAGAGCTCAAGAAACGAGAGATGAGAGAAGAAAAGAGTGAGCCCTCAAAAGAAAAAGGTACAAAAACAGAATTAAGATCAAAAACAGAATTTCATGATCCTAAGGATCAAAGAGCTCAAAAGAGTGAGGTTGAGAGGAGAGAAAACCTGTTAGCTAAACCTAGTGAGATCAAACAAACCCTAGTATCTAGGAAATCCCTAGTGGTCATTCTATACAAAGAATGTTTGATCTCTAACCCTAACACCTCTCTTCCTAGTGTGTGTCTTCACTTTTGCAGGATTTTGGAGATGTATTCCCCGAAGACATCCCTAGTGGATTGCCCCCGATCTGAGGCATCGATCATCAAATTGATCTTGTACCGGGAGCATCACTACCTAACAAGGCTGCCTATCGGACGAATCCGGATGAAACCAAGGAAATCCAGCAACAAGTCGAAGATTTGATGGACAAGGGTTATGTGAGGGAGAGCATGAGTCCATGTGCTGTTCCAGTCATCCTTGTGCCAAAAAAGGAAGGAACTTGGAGGATGTGTGTCGACTGCCGAGCAATCAATAACATCACAGTTAAGTAACGACACCCCATCCCTAGGTTAGATGATATGCTTGATGAATTGCATGGTTCAACAATATTTTCTAAGATAGATTTAAGATCAGGCTATCACCAAATCCGAATGAAGGAAGGTGATGAATGGAAAACTGCCTTTAAAACTAAACTAGGTTTGCATGAATGGATGATCATGCCTTTCGTTTGACTAACGTACCTAGTACCTTCATGAGGTTAATGAATCAAGTCCTTAGGCCTTTCATAGGGAAATTTGTAGTAGTTTATTTCGATGACATCCTAATCTACTCAAAAACCCTAGAGGATCACCTAGGTCACTTGAAATCTGTCTTAGAAACCCTAAGGCAAGAACAATTGTATGCAAACATGGAAAAGTGCACCTTTTGCACCGATCATCTTGTTTTTCTTGGCTTTGTTGTTAGCTCTACAGAATAGGGTGATGAGGACAAGATCGAAGCAATCAAGTCATGGCCAACCCCAAGCATCACTGATGGTCTGAAGCTTCCATGACTGCAAGCTTCTATAGGAGATTTGTGAGAGACTTTTGCACTGTAGCTGCCCCTCTCACGCTGTCATTAAAAAATGATCCTTCCCATTGGGAGCACCTCAAGAAGAAGCCTTTGAAGCACTCAAGAAGAAACTCACCGAAGCCCATTGCTCAAACTGCCTGATTTCCAAAACCTTTTGAAATCGAGTGTGATGCTTCGGGAGTGGGAATTGGGCTGTGTTGATGCAAGAAGGAAGACCTATTGCCTATTTCAGTGAGAAATTGAGTGGTGCAACCCTCAATTATCCCACCTACGACAAGGAGTAGTATGCCCTAGTTCGAGCCTTGAAGACTTGGCAACATTACTTTGCCCAAGGCTTCTATATCCACACCGATCAAGTCCCTCAAGTATTTGAAGGCTCAACATAAATTGAACAAGAGGCATGCAAGGTGGGTGGAGTCATTGAGTCTTCCCTTACATCATCCACTTCAAACAAGGGAAGGAGAATGTGGTAGCCGATGCCCTTTCTCGAAGGTATGCCTAATCACTGCCTTGATTCTAAATTCATGGTTTGAGCATATCAAGGATTTATATGTGACTGACCCACTTAAAGACATCTTTGAGTCATGCACACATGTAGGGTTTGAGGATTACATAGGCAGAATGGATACTGTCAAAGGATCCAAGCTATGCTACCTAGCCATTCAAGCCGAACCTAGTCATAAAGAACTCATGGAGGAGGTCTCATGGGTCACTTTGGAGTTTCCAAAACAGTAACTGTGCCTTAAGGAAACACTTCTATTGGCCTAGATGAGGAATAAGTTGAGAAGATCATCAACAATGTTCCAAATGCCAACGAGCTAAGTCCACCCTCAACCCTTGGTTATATACCCTTTGCCTATTCCTGAACACCCTTGGGTAGATTTGTCTATGGATTTTGTTCTAGGATTACCTAAGTCCAGAAGAGGCAAAGATCAATTTTCGTGTTGTATATAGGTTTTCGAAATGGCTCATTTCATTGCATGTCATAAGGTTGATGATGCATCACACATACTGACTTATTCTTTGGTGAAATAGTTAACTTCATGGCATCCCTAAGACTATAGTTCTGACCGAGACTCAAAGTTCCTAAGCTACTTTTGGAAGACCTGTGGCAAACTAGAACCAAGCTATGTTCTCCACAACCTGCCACCCTCAAACAGATGGCCAAACAGAGTTGTCAATCGGTCACTATCCCAAATGCTTAAGCTATCATTAGTCCAACCTAGGACTTGGAGGACTGTCTACCCCATATAGAGTTTGCTTACAACCGATCTGTCCACTCAGCCACTCAATCACTCACCTTTTGAATTGGTTTATGGTTTTAACCCCCTAACCCCATTGATTTATCACCATTGCCTATACATGAGTTTTTAGATGCAGATGGACACACCAAGACTGAGTATGTTCGAAAGCTTCATGAGAAGGCAAAGCCAACATCGAAAGAATGACAGCTCAATACCTAAGGAATGCAAACTCGTGGGAGAAAGGAAAAATTTCCAACCTGGTGACCAAGTGTGGATCACTTCAAGAAGGATAGGTTTCCTGAACAAAGGAAATCTAAGTTGCTGCCAAGAGAGATGGGCCTTACACCGTTCTTCAAAGGAAAACAATAATGCTTATGTTTTAGATTTACCTAATACCTATGGTGTGAGTGCTACTTTCAATGTTGCTGACTTAACTCCTTTCTGTGATGATGACTTTGCAGAGACAAATTCGAGGACGAATCCTCCACAAGAAGAGGGGAACGATGAACCCCCGGTGCCTTGGACCGACCAGATCTTCCCTTGACCCGAAGCCAAGTCCAAGCCTTCAAGACACGGGTCACAGCATTCATCGGCGATTGGAGTCGAGCCAAGCATGAGGAGCTGGACTAGAGGTTCATCAAGAAGGATGCACGGTTGATGACACTCGATTTGACGTGATTATCAGCCTCATTTAAGCAACATTTCCTTGCTTAAGACATGGTTTTTAGGGTAGAATAACGAATATTCAATCGATTGCCCTATCTCGTGCCATTTGTGTTACCTTGGCCCTTTTCGGGTCTATTTGATGGTTTTCTAGTGTTTTTATGTTAGCAAGGTTTTTTCGTCAAATAAAGTAGCCAAGGACGTGTCTAAAGTGTTGGAACCTCGAGGGATTGCACCGGAATCAATCAAAGGAGTCAATCAAGTTCAGAAAATTCCTGCCCGGTTTACAAAGGAATTTTCGCCGAAAATCCCCAAGCATTTTCGGCGAAAATATGTTCACAAACCGGCTGATGTCAAGTGAAGAAAGTTTTCGGCGAAACCCTAAAGTTTTTGAACCGAGAATAAAGAACAGGAGAAAGCAGCCGGCGGAACGTCCATTTACACTAGGATTTTCGGCGAAAATACCAAGGTATTTTCGGCGAAAATATCAGGCCAAACCCTGACGACTTAGGGTTTAAGTATAAATACTTAACCCGGCGGCCCAAAAAGGGAGGAATCAAGAATCAATTCATTATTCATCTTTTCACAAATCAGACTTTTGAGAGTCAGCCGACTCTAGGGTCGATAGATAGAGTTTAGAGAGTTCGAAGAATCGTGGAGAGATCGTGACGCCATCCTTCCACCTCGGAGAACTCGGAGCTTAAAGTTGAAGATCCAGGAGATTGAAGCTTCGTGGGAGTCGTCAGAATTAGGTTTTTCAGTTCTTATATGTTCTTCCTCTGTATGATGATCTTCATTGTTGCCTTTGATTCTCTTGTTTCTGATATGAGTAACTGAACTTGTAGAGCTTAGATTAGATGAACCCTAAGTGACCCAGGGCTTTAAAGCGGTCACGGATCGCGGTGATTAGATTCGAAATTCAATTAGTTTCTCTTTCATGTTTGATTTGTTCTTCATTGTTCATGTTTCTTGTCTGGATTGATCACCTAGATTAGATTCTGGTTAAGCTAAGGATAGAAGCGAACGCTCGCCTTACTTTAGAACATCGAATTGAACAATTAACCTTATAATTGGAGCGTGCCTTTCGTAGGAACCGGTTAGGTTAATTCACTGCAAGAGTAACTCATTAATCATTAGTAATTGCACCAGTTAATTAAGTCTTGCGAGAGGCGACCGTACCCGGGCGGCTAGTTAATCTTGGTAGTTAGAACGGATAGAGCGAATGTTCGCCGGTCTTAAACCTAAGGGTAAGGAGTTATGGTGGTGTCTTAGTAATTGATTGAATGAGAATTGAAATCCGCTGATCTGTTGATTGCCAATGCTCTGGTGATCTAAGGGGGATTCGAAATCTAAGTTCGTCTATCTTCCTGTTAGTCAACCGTTTTAATCTTTCTGTCTTTTATTTTCCTTTGCTTATTAGTTTAGAAGTCGTGGAACTCACACCACGCGCTAAGTGTTCAAACCTGAGTAATTTGCCAGCTTCTTTGAGTAGTCGATTAGTAGAAGCCCGTGGAATACGATCTAGTCTACTTCGGTAGATTAGTTATTTGATACCGCTAAAACTGCAGCATCAACGGTGCTGACCCTTGATGCCCGACAGAAATCCAACCTGGAGGACAAATGCCCGAAGGACATTGCCACAGCCCAGGAGGATGCGGACAGCCAACTCCAGTACCGGACAATCATGCTCAGCACTCATAATCTGTCGGACAAGATGATTCCAGGAGACTCAGGAGGTCTAAAGACTCGAGGAAAACCTCTCTTGCCCGAGGAAATGTCAACCAGAAGGCCAGGATGCCCCAACATCACTGAAACCCTAGTACCGGGCCCGTGGCCACTGATGCCGACGACTGGCCACCCGGTCACCTGGAGCCAGCGGAATTTACGAAACTGCCACCGCGCGCGTTCGGGCCACGTATCCGAGCCGCGGAAGGATTTCTGACCGCTTCCGGGGTTTTCGCCGACGCGTCCGGGGTTTTCCCAATCCCATTCGGACAAGGATTGCCGATCAGCCCTAATCTTTCCGGATTAGGGTTTTCCTGAATATTTGCCGGTTTAGGAATTTCACCTTCAGATTAATTTAGTATTTTTAATAGTTTTCTCGGTCTAATTTTTTAGTATAGATTTATTATTCCTAATTAGAGTTGGAAAAGGCCTTGGCCACTCATTGTACTATAAATATTGGCATTGGCCACGGTTGAAAGACAGATTACACATTAAAGAAAATTTCAGACTTTGTTCTTTTTCCTTCAAGTCTTTGCTCGTTGTTGCTTAGCTTAAGGTCTTGGTTTATCATCAAAGGCATTCATCCTTTGTTTGTGGCACCAAATTCGACTGAATACTTGGGGTTCCTAGGTCGTTATCTAGTGGATTTCAAGGTTCTCCGCCGGTTTCATAAGTTAGGTTCTCGTGGGGCTGATAAAAAATTTTGGGTGTTGAGTCGATCCCTTCCAGGAGAAGGCGGTTCGCATCAAATCCTCTCATGGACGGCAAGCCAGAAGAACAGCTTAGCTCGGTTGGGGCCCTTCCATTTCCACACCGAGAGCCATGGGTCAACAAGCTTCGCGTTTCTCAGATTACACACAATTCGATAGGAAGATTTAATAGAGAACTTTCCATATTTTTCTTCGCCCCAAACCCATTCGTCTTCGCCCCGATCTGCTTGTGGCGGAGTCATCCTCATGACCAGATTGACAGTGGGTGCTGGCAAGAGTTGAGTGACTTTATCAAAGTCCCAGGTGCCATCAAGAGTAGTAAAATTGGTCACACAATCGTTGATTTCGAGATCAAGATCAGACTCCTCCACTAAATCAAGCAATCTCTCACCGGAGTCCACCCATCTAGTATTTATAATTACAAGATAATATGGAATAATAACATTTTAAATCTGTAAGAATCAAAATTCGAAGAATTCTAATTTTCAAACGGATCCTTAATTTATCTATGCTTGAACGACATAAAAAACAAAATTATGAGAAAGTTGAAGATTAGAAACTAGTTTAATACATGAAGATCCTAAGCACGATATGAGGCAATTAAATAATTAAATTGATTTGGTAACGTTCATTTGCATAAAACTTTAGTTAGTTGAATAGGGAGATGGGCCTCGTGAGTGGGAATGGAGCGCCGGATGCCCGGACCTCATTGGCACACAGAATTGGGGGGAAATATCGGGAAGAAAGAGGTCAATTTATTATATTATATTGGAAGAATGCTTGTTGAAGACTTGAAGTGTGATGAATCTGTCATACTCTCAATAAAATTTATAAAAAATAAAGTGATGAATCATGGAGTATACTACCGACGAGCTTCAGTTGTTACAATAAAACAAATCCCTTTTGTTATTCATCATTTGGATTTCTTACTTTCTGTCAGGGGCGGAGATAGGGGGAGCGGGGCCGAGCCCCGGCTCACCCCATTTTCGGTCCCGAGCGTTAAATTCGAGTGTAATTATATGATTTTTCCGAATCCGGCTCAGTGCAAATTTTAAATCGGGCTCAGTATTATATTCATTCGACACAGATCATTGTTATTGATCCGCCCAGTTGGACCGGTGGATCAATACTGTGGTTCTTTGGAGGTTTAGGCAATGAATCCGTCCTCGGAGTGTCTCAGCGGATGGTACCTTGCAGGGCGGACGTGCAAAGATTTAGTATATGTAAGGTGGCAAGTATGTGGATAATGTAGGGAGAATGGGTTACAGAGAAGTACCGGGTGAGAGCCCTTTTTTTGTGGGCGGAACCGATAGCCTTTAGCGTACAGCGCGAAAGCTTGTAGTATCAGGCGTATGGTCCCAGGTCTGTTTTCCTTCTTCTGAATGGGGGACCCTGTTATTTATAGGTCCCATTGGTCTGGCAGGGTCCACGTGTCCTGCTCTGAGTGGGCCGCCGCGAGTCACCATCAACAGTAATGGGCGGTGGCCTCCTGTAGATAAGACAGGTGTCCTTTGGCTGAGGCGGACAGAGGACCGCCCTAGAGTGACGGACCGCCCTGACCATGTTCGAGGGCGGATTCAACTCGGGCCCATCAATTGCCCCCAGTATGGTCTTGAGGCCGTAAGAGGCTCGAGGGTATACTATGGAACTGCTTCGAACGCCTTGGAGTGATGGACCGTCCTCATCATGTGCGAGGGCGGATACAACTCAAGGGCCCATCAATTGCCCCCAGTATGGTCTCGAGGCCGTAAGAGGCTCGAGGCGATATTATGGAACTGCTTCGAATGCCTTGGAGTGAAGGACCGCCCTGGCCATGGGGGGGGCGAGTTCTAACTTGTTGCCGATGCTGTTACCGGTGACCGAAACGGGTGGAGCTCTTCTTTTGAGGTGAACCTGCACGATTTACTGAGGTAGATTTCCCCTTGGGGAAAACTGGACAACGAAGTTTTGGGTTCCGCCCTGGGGAACCCGAATGATGATGAATTAGATTCCGCCCTGGGGAAAACTGAACTCAACGAGTGTTGGGTTCCGCCTTGGGGAACCCGAACGCTGATGAACTAGATTCCGCCCTAGGGAATCCGAACTTGGAGGAAATGCTGGGTTCCGCCTTGGGGAACCCGAATGATGATGAATTAGATTCCGCCTTGGGGAAAATTGAACTCAACGAAGTGTTGGGTTCCGCCTTGGGGAACCCGAACGCTGGTGAACTAGATTCCGCCCTAGGGAATCCGAACTTGGAGGAAATGCTGGGTTCCGCCTTGGGGAACCCGAATGATGATGAATTAGATTCCGCCTTGGGGAAAATTGAACTCAACGAAGTGTTGGGTTCCGCCTTGGGGAACCCGAACGCTGGTGAACTAGATTCCGCCCTGGGGAATCCGAACTTGGGGGAAATGCTGGGTTCCGCCTTGGGGAACCCGAGCTTGGCACAGGGGTGAAGTTCCTCCTAGGGGAGTTCGAACCCGGCCATGCTTTTAGTAGTACTTGTTATTGATACATAATATCGTATACATATATCCTTGAATGAAACTGCCTTCCTTTCCTTACATATACGCCCTTAGTAGGTTGCCTTCAAAATAAACCAAACCCAAAAGTTAAGTAAGGATGGAAAGTTGCGGAGTAAGCTAGACCTCGTTTTCATTGGCACTGTACTTCCGCAAGTGCATGGCGTTCCATGTCTTGTGTATGGGTTCGCCGGTAGGGTGTTCGAGTTTAAAGGTGCTTGGACCGATCACTTCACGGACCTTGTATGGCCCTTCCCAATTGGCGTTTAGCTTGCCCTGTTGGGGGATCGACCAAAAAACCTTTCGAACTACCCAGTCGCCTTCTTCCAGGTGATGAGGGCGAAGATGAGCGTTGTATCGCCTAGCCAGTTGTTCCTTTTCAGCTACCAGGCGGATAGCTGCATCCTCCCTTCGTTCTTCTAATATGTCCAGATTATGATGCAAGCCTGCATCATTGCTGGCGTGGTTGAAATGCTGAATCCTAAGGCTAGGCAGATTAACCTCAACGGGTAGGACTGCTTCGGTTCCATATACCAGGGTGTAAGGGGTTTCGTCTGTGGCTGTTTTGTACGAAGTCCTGTGCGCCCATAGGATGTTGGGCAACTCATCGACCCATTTTCCCTTCGCCGCATCCACTCTCTTCTTCAATCCTTGCAAGATGAGCTTATTGATGGCTTCCGCCTGCCCGTTCGCCTGGGGATATGCTACGGACGCCAAGCGAACCATGATTTTGAATTCTTCACAAAAGTCAAGGAACGCCGTGCAATCAAACTGAGTGCCGTGATCGCAGACAAATCCCAGAGGAAGGCTGAAGTGAGTGATGATGTTTTTTAGCACGAACTTCTGCACCTGATATGCCGTGATGGAGGCGAGAGCTTCGGCTTCAACCCACTTAGTGAAGTAATCTACCGCCACGATGATATACTTTCTCTTGCCCACCGCTTCTGGGAACGGTCCTAGCAAGTCCATTCCCCAGAAGGCGAACGGCCATGGTGAAACTATCGGCTGGAGAGCGGTGGAGGGCAGGTGGTGCGTGTTAGCGAATAGCTGACACTTGTGGCATCGTTTGACCAGCTCTTCCGAGTCTCGGCGGATTGTTGGCCAATAGTACCCCTGCAATAATATATTCTTTTCCAGGCTTTTGGCGCCTATATGCATCCCGCATACGCCTTGGTGGATTTCTCTCAACGTGAAAGAAGCCTCCTCATCACTTAAGCATCGCAAGTATGGCCCTGCCGAGGACTTACGATACATTTCGCCGTCCAGCAAAACACACCTTGCCGCTCGTCTACGAATCTTGGTAGCCAGTGCTCGGTCCGCGGGGAGGGCGTCCGTTTCAATAAAAGTCCGTACTGGCGTACGCCAATCCGTGAGTGGCGCTGTGGGCGGTGTTACGCTTGTCTGGGCATCGACGACCATACACTCACCCTCTTCTCTTTCTTTCTCCACGGTGATCATCCTGTCCTCTTCGAAGTTGAGAGCGGTAGCGAGCTTGGAGAGAGCGTCAGCGTGGGCGTTGTCTTCCCTCGCCACCTGATGGATCTCCGTTGTTTCAAAACCCTTGAGGGCGATCTTGGCTTGATCGTTGTACGGGGCCAGAGTTTCCTCCCGGACCTCGTACACCCTGCTGAGCTGGTTGACCACAATGGCGGAGTCGGAGAAAACCTTGAGATGGGATACTCCCATGGTTTTGGCCATTCTGAGCCCCGTAATGAGCGCCCCGTACTCCGCCGCTGTTTCGTGTAGGACTCCCTGGGGGCTTTTTAACACTATACCCGCTCCCGCTCCGTTCTTGCTCGATGCTCCATCCACGTAGAGCTCCCAGTAATCATCCGGGCGTCCTTCCGCTCGGACACATCCTTCGACCACAAAATCAGCCAGAGCCTGTGCTTTGATGGCTGTCCGTGGTTGGAAGTGTACGTCATATTCGCTGAGCTCGACCGCCCATTTGGACATGCGCCCTGCCACTCCCATGGACCTGAGAGCTGCTTTGAGTGGTAAGTTCGTCACAACGTGAATTGTGTGAGCATGGAAGTACGGGCGCAGCTTCCTGGAGGCGACAATCACCGCGTAGGCTGACTTCTCCAATGGAGAATACCTGGTTTCGGCATCTACTAACGATTTGCTCGTGTAGAAGACCGGGCGTTCTTCCTTGTCCATCCGCTTCACGAGAACTGAGCTGACAGCTGTAGCCGCGATGGCGACGTACAGGTATAGCTCATCTCCGGGAATCGGGGCTGCTAGCGTCGGCGGAGTGGTGAGGAAGGCTTTGAGTTCCTCAAAAGCCTTAGAACACTCTTCCGTCCATGAGAACTTGGCCGCCACCTTCAGAATGGCAAAGAATGGCGCCTGCCGCTCGGCGGACTTCGGGATGAATCTGTTCATTGCCGCTAACCGCCCAGTTAATGTTTTGACATCTCTGACCGTCTTGGGGGGGTGTCTGCATGATAGCTTCTATCTTTTTGGGGTTCGCCTCGATTCCCCGCCTGGTGATCATGAATCCCAAAAACTTCCCTGAGGAGGCGCCGAAGACGCACTTCTTTGGATTCAAGCGAAGTTGGAACGCCTTCAAGGTGTCGAAGGTTTTCCGAAGGTCTCCCAGGTGGTCATCACCCGCCTTGGTCTTAACCAGTAGGTCATCTACGTATGCTTCCATGTGGTGACCCAGCTGATCTTGAAAAACTCTGTCAATCATCCTCTGGTACGTCGCTCCGGCATTTTTTAGGCCAAACGGCATCACATTGTAGCAGTAATTGCCGAAGGGCGTCGAGAATGATGTTTTTTCTTGATCCGCCTTTGCCAGAGGGATCTGGTGGTACCCCGAGAACATGTCTAAGAAAGACAACGTCTCATGGTTTGCTGTGGCGTCCACCAGTTGGTCGATATTGGGCAACGGATATGGGTTCCTTGGGACAGGCGTCGTTGAGGTTGGTAAAATCTATGCACATCCGCCAGCTTCCATCCGCCTTGCCCACCATTACTACATTCGACAGCCACGTCGGGTACTGGACTTCCCTGATGAAACCTGCTTCCAACAGTTTCGTGATTTCCTCTTGGACAGCTTGTTTTCTTGTCCAATTTACCGTCCGCTTCTTTTGTGACACGGGGCGGGCGTCTGCTCTCACAGCTAGGTGGTGCTGCATGATCGCGGGGTCCAGCCCAGGCATATCCTGGGGTTTCCACGCGAACAAGTCAGCATACTCTCTCAGCAGTGCCACTGTGCGATCTCGGTCTGGGACCGGCATATGAGCGGACAGCCGTATCACTCTCTCAGGATCGCCAGGATACAGTGGGACTTCCGTATCCGCCTCTGCAGATTCTGGGCGGACATACGCGTCGTCTCTAGTATCTACTGAAAAACATGCCTCTTCTTTCTTGAGAGCCACCCTGTAGCATTTTCGTGCCAATGGAGTGTTTCCCCATGCTACTCCGATTCCGTTTGCAGTAGGGAACTTCATGACTTGATGGACTGTGGAGGAAACTGCCTCGAAAGCGGCCAAACTGGGCCGCCCCATTATCATGTTATACGCCGAATTGCAATTGGTGACGTAAAATTTTATGTGCTTTGTTTCCTGGTGATCGTCGTCCCCCAATGTGATGGGTAAGATGATCACGCCCAGCACAGGTACGTCATTTCCCGCGAAGCCAGCCAGCATGATCTTAGAACGCTTGAGTAGGGCGGGGTCTAATCCCATTCTGCTGAAAGCATCGGCTGAGAGTATATCCGCCGAACTGCCCTCGTCCACTAGCACCCGCTCTACCAGAGTGTCTTCAATGATGACACGGATCACCATCGCTTGGGTGCTGGGCCTTCCCCCGCGCAAATCTGTCGATGTGAACGTCAATGGCGGCTCTCTATCCGACTGTCTGACCATGGAACATTCACCAACGACCCTTATGTTCTGGGGCGTATCCTCCTCTCCTCCCAAAATCATGCTGCATGTTTTCTTGTATCTGGGCTTTCCGCCCTCCTTTTGGGTATCCGGACTTTCCTCATCCGTTATTCTGTCGAAGACGCTCGCCTTTCTGGGGGGCGTGTGTCTACCCGCCTTCGGAGGGGGTGTCTCTAACCTTTCCCTTTCTCTTCGCCTTGGCGATTCTGAGCGTTCCCGCTCTTTTCTCCGGTTACTTATGATGAATTCCTTGAGGTCACCATTCTTTATGGCTCGCTCAATCTCACTGCGGAGCTCCCGGCAGTCCTCCGTGTCGTGCCCCTTCTGCCCATGAAACTCGCAGTACTCATTTGGGTTCCCCCTTTTTACTGCCGCCTTGGGTAACGGGGCCGGCCACCGCAATCCTCCTTTCTTTTCTTGGAGGACGTACATGAGCCTTCGCCTTGATTCCGACAGGGGGGTGTACCCTTCTTCCGATCTTCCCTCTCCGTGAGGGCGGTTGTCTCTTCTGTCGTCAGGGCGTTTCTCTTTTCGCCCTTGGTATCCTTTGTCCCTGTTCTGATCGCTTGAGCGCCTGTACCCGTCCTGTATCATGGCGACATTCTCTTCCACTTCAGCACACTGGAGGATACATGTCTCCAATTCGGTGTGGGTTTTTGGCTTTCTCCGGACCAAGTCCTTCACCAGCTCGGTGCTAAGCGTGGTGGTTTGGATGTGGTGGAGCACAATGTCCAGTGCGAGGTTGGGCACCGCCGCGACCGCCTTGGCCCACTTCTCGTAGTACTACCGAAGAGTCTCTGACCGGTTCTGTCTCAAGTTCCAGAAGGCGGACAAGTTGCGTCCCGCCTCCTTTTGGTTTGAGAACTTGTGGAGAAAGAGTTGGCAGAAATCTTCCCAATTCTTTATGATCCCTTCTGCCAAACCTCCGTACCAGGTTAGTGCAGCTCCAGTTAACGTTCCATGGAACGTACGGCAGTAGGTAGCGTCCGGGCCGTGAACATCTGCATGGCAATGGTGAATGTTAACAGATGCTGGTCGGGATCCCCAGTTCCGTCGTACGCTTTGATTGCTGGTGGCACGAATCCTTGTGGGGGAGGAAAGCTGAGGAGACTCTTGTCCAGAGGCTGCCGCATGGCGAGTTGCCTTGGGCCTGACTGGTGGCGAGGGAGGAACAGTCGGTACATTTCGTCCGAGTCCGCCATGCCGGTTGCCAGTCCGCCGGATGAGCCCTCGGTGTGATTTCCGGGGGTTGCCTTGGCCACCAGGAACTTCATCATTACTGCCATTTCAGCGTTCTGTCTTTGTAGATCGGCTACCTGTGCCGCTAGGTCCCCCGCAGCGGGATCAGCCGCCGTTCTATCTTCCAACGGAGGGGGGATGTGGGACTCTCCTCGGAGCAATCCAAGGCCTAGTGGGCGGATTGGATTATGTGTTTGTGTAGCCGTTCCCAAGGGTGGGTCTATGGAAGGACGAGGGTCTCGGGGGACACCCGCCGATACGACTTGTTTGGCCGGGGTGACGAGCGTTTCCGTGGGGACACCACTCGTGGGATTTTCCTCCAAATTCTGCATGCTGTTTGTCTTTTGGGAACAAAACGTTTAGCTGCCCCCTTCCTGGCGCGCCAATTGATCCGCCCAGTTGGACCGGTGGATCAATACTGTGGTTCTTTGGAGGTTTAGGCAATGAATCCGTCCTCGGAGTGTCTCAGCGGATGGTACCTTGCAGGGCGGACGTGCAAAGATTTAGTATATGTAAGGTGGCAAGTATGTGGATAATGTAGGGAGAATGGGTTACAGAGAAGTACCGGGTGAGAGCCCTTTTTTTGTGGGCGGAACCGATAGCCTTTAGCGTACAGCGCGAAAGCTTGTAGTATCAGGCGTATGGTCCCAGGTCTGTTTTCCTTCTTCTGAATGGGGGACCCTGTTATTTAATAGGTCCCATTGGTCTGGCAGGGTCCACGTGTCCTGCTCTGAGTGGGCCGCCGCGAGTCACCATCAACAGTAATGGGCGGTGGCCTCCTGTAGATATGACAGGTGTCCTTTGGCTGAGGCGGACAGAGGACCGCCCTAGAGTGACGGACCGCCCTGACCATGTTCGAGGGCGGATTCAACTCGGGCCCATCAATTGCCCCCAGTATGGTCTTGAGGCCGTAAGAGGCTCGAGGGTATACTATGGAACTGCTTCGAACGCCTTGGAGTGATGGACCGTCCTCATCATGTGCGAGGGCGGATACAACTCAAGGGCCCATCAGTTATTCAAATTTAAATCTAAATATATTCTAAAACATTTGTCTTTTTAAGCTAATATTGTTAACATACTCAATCATATATTAACTATACCCTTCTTTAATACTTATATTTCGTCAACATTGTAGAGAGTTGAGTAAGTCCAAATACCATTTTATCTCAACTTATGAATGAGTAAGAATACAAATTAATAAAAAATCGCCAGTGGCACTCTTCAATTTTCATTTGGTCAAGAGTAATACTACTAATCTTCAGAACAAATACATCGGACGCAATGATCTAATGGTGAATAGCATTACATACCGAAAGTAAATAATATAGATAATGTATTATATATTTTAGTAGTAATTGTTTATACTATCATTAAAATTTATGAAAAAAATTGTTCAATTTCGGCTCAGGGCATCTTTTAATCCTGGTTCCGCCCCTGCTTTATGTCCCTCCAAGGATATTTTAAATTTCATATATATTAATTATTTAATATTAAAGAACCAATAATAATTCATAATTGTCTCGCACGTTAACAAATTACTCCATATATTAAAAGTATTTGATTTATTCTTATATTATAGTCAATTTTTTTTGTCGAGCAGAAGGAAGGGCCAAGAACGCCTAGAATAAGAGCAGAAGGGAGGGTGTTGGTTGGTTGGGTTGATGAGTGAAGGGGAATGCGCCCTACAGGCGCAAAGTCAAACACAAAGCGGGCCTAAACACAGAACAAGCCAGATCCGTAGAGCCCCAGCATCCGGAGCCGACGAAGCCCAGCATCAGCACCCGGAGCCGACGTAATTTCCACGCCCGACACAAAGGCGGCGCCGGCTTTCCTAATCCGGACCGCGCTTATTTAAGCCTTATTTGCCAGATTTGTCGGATCCGTCGGATTAGGGTTTTTCACACGTTTTATTTATGTTTTTCCCTTTTAAGTGTTGGAGTCGGATATCTCCTTTAGTCAAACGCTTATTTAGGAGTTTTTAAATCCTTTTAATAGTCTAAATAGGACTCTAGTTTATTTGTTTAATATTTTCCGAATTCTAGTCTAAGTAGGAAACCGTGAGCCTGTTCACGGTTCCTTTAGTATAAATAAGAGTCGTCGGCTCTCTTGTAAGGCAGACAACCCTTTTGATTAATAAGAATTCAGAACTTTATGTTCATTGCCTCAAGTCTTTGCTCGTTGTCGCATCGCTTAAGTTAGGCTTATCACAGAAGTTCCACCCTTCTGTCGTGGCGCCATCGACTGGAAACTAAGGTTCCTAGACTACATGTGCTAGTGGGTCTTAGTACGTTCTCCGCCAAGGTTTCGAAGGTTCAACTTGAAGACTGACGTCCAACAGAAAGTGTTCGGGTCTCGGAGCGACTTTAGTCGTGGTTCCCACCAACTAGGGTGACGGGTCTTGGACAGCCGACTCAGGGGTTCACATCAGCTTGGTATCAGAGCTTCGGCTCGACACGAGGGCCACAATCTATCCCAGTTTCCAGGTTCTACTTGGATCCATATCCTTTACGTTTTTGTTCTTAGAAAATTGTTAAAAAACTCCATCTTTTATCATTCTGATCGAGTTATTATAAGGCAAGAAAAAGTTGGTGGCCGTTCAAGCTATCAAAGAAATTATATACAAAAGAAGAGTAGAAAAAGAAAACAAAAAGCAAGGCCACCTTGCCATAATCTATCTTTCGTTGTAAGTTGGATTTTAAGAAGAGGGGATAGAAGAAAACTTGTAGCTTTCGTTGCACACCCGTCACTAATCATGGCAGACTAAAGAATACATAATGTGGAGACCAACGTCAACACAATCGCTCAAACGTTGGCTGGACTTCAAGAAGCCATAGCCTGAATGGAGAGGAGAGCTGCCGATCGAGAGGCAGAAAGAGACGGGCCCCACGACGACCTCAACCGGAGGGCCAGAAGGTTGGTACAAGAAATCGACGACGACGTGAGTAGCCTTAAACTCACGGTGCCAAAGTTTGTCGGCAAGGCTGATGCCAACGAGTACATAGACTGGGAGAGAAGCATGGAAGACTTCTTGGAATGCAATAATTACTCCGACCGAAAATAGGTAACCATCCCCACGGTTGAATTTATCGGATATGCTGCTTTGTGGTGGAGCCAGTTTGAAGGACAGGTTCGGAGAGATGAGGAAGCCCCCATTGAGTCATGGAGAGAGCTCAAGAGGAAGATGAGGAAGAGGTTCGTGCCAGCCGCCTACACCCGAGACTTGCACACCAAGCTTCAAACTTTGAAGCAAGGAAACATGTCGGTGGAGGCCTATAACAAAGAAATCGAGATATTGGTGATCAGGCTTGATCTCAAGGAGAATGAGGAGGCCAGAATAGCTAGGTTCACTAGCGGTCTACAAAAGGAGATCTTGCACCAAGTCAACATCACCAACTATGCTGACCTCGTAGCCCTAGCTATCCGGGTCGAGAGAGAATTGAAGAATGACTTTGACAAGAGGCCAACACCACCCTCCACCGGTTCTTGGAGAGGAAATACCAGTGCTAGCCTTCCACCCTGGAAGCCAAGCACTAGTAGAAGCACCAGCAACCGACCAAGCCCTAGCGCCACCCCACGGGTAACACCTACATCTAATACTCCTATTGTACAAAATTCTAATCCTAGACCTAGTGGGATTGTATGTTTTAAATGCCAAGGGAGAGGCAACATGGCAAGAGACTACCACAATCAGTGGGAAATGGTGTTAAGAGAAGGAGAGGTGGTGACCGTCGATGAGGAAGAAGAAGAAGCTATGGAGGAAGAAGGAGAGACTTTAGACAAGGAAGAGGAAGTGGAGACCGAAGGCCTGGAGAAGTTCTCAGGCGTGTTTGTGAGAACCCTGATCTCAGAATTAGGAGCTAGCCCGACCATCTTGGTCGAGCCAGAAGGGCCATCCCCGGGCCAGCACTCGGCTAGCATCAAGCCTGCCCCGGGCCAGCCCCAGGCCAGCATCGGGACAGCCCCAGCATCGAGCCAGCCCCGACCCAGCATCCGGCCAACATCAGGCCAGCATCAGGCCACGACAGGGCCATCACTCAGTCAGCCCCTAGGCCAGCCCCTGGTCAGCCCCGGACCACACAAGAGCACCGGGACACACACAGGGATGCAATGGGAGGCTGTCTCTCACCGCATCTTGAGGATAGCACTGACTGAAAATAATAACCCTATGGAGTTGATCGAAGAAAAGGAAGGCCAAGATGAAGAAGAAGAGTCTGGCTAGGAGAATGAAGAAACCTTTTCTCACATGTCTTCCCCAAGTCTAGACATCCTGGTGGACAGCCCGTCCGAAGGAGAAAGCATGGACACGGGCAGCTTAAGCATGCCCAATGCCCAAAATATAAAAAAACATAAATTATTTTATTGAGGATGGAGAGTTTCGACAGCTGGATGAAAATGCCCAAAATGCCCAAAATGTCATTCCTTTTTTGAAGTGACTTCCTTGATCCCAAGCCGGACCCAGACTTAGTTAACCATTAGAACAACATAAAAAATTTATTATAATCTATATATGTATAATCAATCCATCATATATTTATATTTATATTATCTTGAGAAACTTATTTTGAAGTTTTTCTTCTGTATATATTATCTCTAAACATAGATAAAAATATAATTATCTACTATTGTAATTATACTTTATATATATTATAAATATTTAGTTAACATGATTGAGTAGAAGAAGGCAAAGTATTTTATTTATTATAGGTAGAAAGAAGTTGTAGAATTAAGGATTGATTGTCAAGTTGGGGCATATGATGGTTATCAATCTAATTTTTTTGCATTCAGTTATTTCAAATTTGATGCAGTAATTAACTCTCAATAACTTTGTAATATACATAAGTGATAAGACCCTCATCATAAATCTTTAATTGTTTTAATTTTATTTACTTCATTTTCTTAAAACATTGTTATATATATACCTATAACAGGGAGGCGACCTCACATCGAAAAAAAAGCATGGAATGCGGATTTTGCCCACAAAACAAGAAATGGAATGGAATTGTGGATGAAACCACCTCTCACATGTTTGGATAAGATAAAACAGGATTTGATTACATGAACACTAGGGAATAAAAAGAAATTTGGCTTAATATCTATTTCACTCATCAACAAATTGGATTTATAATATTACGGTCATCAAAAGTAACCTAATATCCCTAACCTATTTCAAGTGTAACTCATGATTATTTCTTTAACTTTTCATCCAATTTTTTGTTAAGTTGATATATGCTAACATCACTCATGTCATGTCATGTCATCTTTATCTATTTTATCTTAAATTCAATCTATTCAACCGCCCCAGTCAAATTGACCTAAGAAGAAAAGTCACTAATATAGCCCTACCGCCCAACTAGTCTACTCTAGTGTCAGACCTAATAAGCCATAGAAGGCCTCGCGACCCAGAAATCCCTACACCTATAGGGTTATACCAAGGATATTGCAGCCATCCGTCCATAGATGATTACGATCTCTGCAAAACCGGGTCACCAAAACACATGGCAACCCCACCCAAATCTCAAGGACCTATAAATAGAAACCTGATCTGAACATTAATATGACATGACAATACCACACCTACCACATACGCCTAAGACTTATATGCTTACGAGATATGCTCGTTCAACTTCATACCATTCACTTACGGGAACGCCGATACTTATCTATTTTCCGTTTATATGTATACACTCTTACCCCCTCTTACAATTCAACACTTGCTACTTTTTGCTCTCACGTCTTGAGAGGATCCGCTAGGAGAAGTCCAAGGCATCAAGAAGGTAGTCGGTGATCTACTCAAACCCTATTAAACCCATTCAATTTTCCAATCAACCCACTCAATGAACCAAGCAACCTTGTTGGGTGGCACGATTGTCGTTCCAGATAGGGGCTAATCGCATTAGGTTGCATAAGAACACCATTTAGTGACATACAATAGAGGTTACACCACCGAGCAAAATATAAAGGCAAGGGTAAACACCTGTCAGGGACAACAAAAGAAGGAATCGCTACAAAATGGTGACATGGCTAGTGTAAAAGAGAACGAATCACTAATATGCAATTTTACTTTTCAATTAGGAGCTACATGAGAAAGCTTTGATTTTTTTATAGGGAATTATCAACTTCATTAATCATCATGCATGTAGCTGCATACAAACACTATGCAACGCACTTTTAGTACAATCAGGAGGGGCGTCTCCCATAGTGGATGACTCAAAATAACGCAATTGTGTAGCTAACAGATGTGCTACCTCGTTACTCTCCTTTCTAACAAAAACCACTTCTCCCAAACTTTTTACCAACTCTCTGCATCTTCGGATAACTTCTCCAGATAATTAAACAGGACGAATCATAAAAATTTAAATAGTGTGAATCATTGGTTGAATATATATTTAATAGTAAAACAATTAATAAATTTATGAAAAATAAAACTGAAAGATTGGTAGTTGCGAGGAACAATAACTAGAAATATTTTATTGATAAAAATCTTGATTAATGTTTTATAACTTTATTTATTAGGTCCTTCAAAAAAAAAAAAGGTAACAATATTTGGGAAAATACCTTACTAGGGAATTATGGTTGGACATTGTTTATATAAGGGATAATAGCACTTTGCCCCGCTCTACTTTGCCAAATTAACAATTAGCCCCCTATACTATAAATTGCTCATTTTACCCCCTCCTACTTCGACCATTTTGCCGTTTGGGTCCTTCCGTTCCAATTTATTTCTTCGTAATGTTAAATCTGGACACATCCGCACCCGCCAGAGAGAGATATCGGAGGTAGGAGACGAAGAGTTAGTCAGGAAGGTAAATTGGGGAGGTATCATGAAGAGTATCGTGAAATACGAAGGGTTTTAAAACCACACGCTTTATTCGTCAATTTATCCTATCTAATTATGTTTACTTATATTCCACTTAGAAAATGCTTAGTAAGCTAATACATGACTACTGGAGCTCATACGGTGTGCCGAATGCGCATGAATTAACGTTACGAAGACAAAAGTTGGAACAGAAGGACCCAAACAGCAAAGTGGTCAAAGTAGGAGGGGGTAAAATGAGTAATTTATAGTATAGGAGGCTATCTGTTAAGTTGGCAAAGTAGAGGGGGGCCAAAATGCTATTTTCCCTTTATATAATATTGAAGTTTGCTCCACCAGTGATTATAAAATTATAAAGATAAGAAGAATGATTGAGGTTTGTGGTCTCATAATAATAATGATGGATTGATAGTGTTATGCAATGCATTATAAGATGTGATTGTGAGTGAAATAGGAAATGCCAAAACCAGACGAAGATAATTCTTTACAATTGAAACAGACAGATGGGTTAAGTTAAAAAGGTGGGTCCCTCTCCATGTGACTAGCCTATAACTTTTGGCAAGGTCAACCCTTCCAATCAACATTGGATTTTGTTAATTCCTTATTCAATTCAACAGTCTAGATTGTTAGGATATTTAGTATATTACACATAATTTAATTATTATATTTTAATTAAAAACTTAATACTTTGTAGTGATTTACTGGCGAGTCTTCGGCGACCGACCATCAGGTGACTTTTCCGATGACTCCAACTACTTTTTCGGTGAGGACATGTTAACTAATTAACACTTTTTTTTGTGATAACTAGTTAACAATATTTTTTTACTGATAACTAGTTAATATGGTTTTTGAACTGATAACTAGTTGATAGGTTATAAGCAGATAACTAGTTATCTGTTCACGTGTTATTTTGATAACTAGTTAACGATTTTTTATGATCAATTAACTAAAATTTTCTTAATAGGTTATCTAACTAATTATGTTATTCTCAACTAGTTAACTAGTTAACATCATGATTTAACTAACTAGTTAACAAGTTTTTTTAGTTGACAACTAGTTATCAAAATTAGTTAATTAGTTATTTCATTATTAATGGAATTTTTACTAATAACTAATTTATAAGATTGTTTACTGATAATTATTATCTAAATTAGTGAACATGTTATTCCTTGGTAACTAGTTAACGAATTACCATGATCAGTTAACTAGAATTTTGTTAACAAGTTATCTAATTAGTTTTATATTTTTTTATCGTGGAAGCTCCAGTTACGAAGGACCATAGTTCGTGCACCATCCTAACTAAAAAGAAAAAGAAAAAAGGATGGGGTGGGGGGTTGACTTAGAGGATGAACCTATAACCTTAGGCTAAGCCCTTAGTTTTGATTTTGGATTGCTAAGATTATGCATAAAGAAACCATGCTGCAAAAAGTTAAGCGCAAATTTGGCCACATCATGTGCATTTGAATTCCTTGTTGTTTTAACGGTTTTATTGATCACTCCAGGCATCCTTTCAAGAAGACTTCGTATTTCCTGGATAATAATCTCTACCAACGGGTGGGATTTGTTAGATAAAAAACTCGACCATGTACCTGTTCAGCGTCACCTTCTATTAATATATTTTGTAAAATCGAGATTCTTATCCAGAGGAGAGTCGTCCTAACTACCAATGCTTCGATTGTGAATGGATCACAAATGAAAGGAAAACAATGGTCACCTGCAAAAAGAATGCTCCCATGAAAATCTCTTACCACCATGCCTATAACACCCCCTTTGTTGTTCAGGATTTCCCCATCCATATTAATTATGAACCAATCAGTAGCTGGTAATAATCCATAATTAGTGCTAGTTGTGGGGAAACTGACGTAGTGGTTGAGTTCTTGCTGGATTATTGGTCGAAATTTGTTCTCTTAGGTGGGCCTCAAAACATTCATTTAGAATCATTGGGTGCATTTGTTTAAAGTTGAAGACAACCTCATTCCCAGATTTCCATAGTCGCCACCAAAAGATCAGTACCTTTTGAGGGGAAACTAACTGTTTTCACAATATTTCTCGCCATGTTATAATAATAATTGAGCTTTGAAAAGAAACAAGTGGGATTCTAGTTAGATCAGCCAATTTTGTAGCCAGAATACAATACATTAATAAGTGAATTCCTTTGTTTCCGAGCAGCAGCTTTTTGGTTCTTTCTCTAGTTCCGCAGCTTTAGCTTTCCCTTTATCCTCATAAGCTTTCTTACTTTTCAATGACTTCTCAGTTTCCACAGCATCAGGTCCACTTGCCTCTCTTGTCTTCGTGTCAGCATTATCCTCCACTCCGACAATTTCTTTGGAGCCAACATCTTCTCGTACACCTACAAAAATCCCAGGAATCGACACATCAGAATCAGTTTAGACGGGAAATGATCCAGATATGAAACCATCATCATCTCCCTTTTAGATCAGGTTTACCAAGAAATGTGAAAAACAAGTATCGGTCTATCGAAATTTTGTACAAGGATTTAGAAGAACCATTCAGTTAAGCAACAGGCCAGTACCAATATTATTCTCCACATCAACAATATTTTTGAAGCCAACCGCATCCACAAATCAACATATCAGAAAAGATTTAAATAAGAACTTATCCTGCCAAGAAACCAGCATCAACTTTAAAACCAATTAGGTTCACCAAGCAGTGTCAATAGGAATCAATCTATCGAGATGCCAAAGAGAATCAGTTAACCAAAAGCATGCGATCCATTTCTCTGGTCACCAAACACCAAAGTAAGACTGTAAAATCAGAAGCAAAATTTTCGGACTAAAATAGATTAAATGAAAAAGAAATCCCATAGAAAGGGACAAAAGCGAGAAATTACCAATCGAATGTTCGAGGGTATAGATGCCGAGAAGGAGCTTAATTGTCCTTCTTTCTTTGTGCCTTGATTAGAGATTTTCTTTTGCCTCGGAGATCGAGGGTTCGAAAGTGCAGCCGTGAAGGACGCCATTACCGAAGGAGGTAAGAGAGGAGCACCCCTTCGGCTTTGATTTAGTCGTGAATTTCCTTTGCAAGTTAGGGCCTTCAACCAATTTCCCACAATCTGGAATGCAAATCCACTTGTTTCTTGCTTCAAGATCAAGTATCAAGTGTTAATGTGAGCAGAAATCATAAATGTGACCAATGAGTCCACATTGATAGCATATGGCTTGAACCTGGATATACTGAAAATAGACAAAGAAAGAACGCCCCCCCCCCCCCCCCCCCCCGCGCGCGTAGAAACGAGCAGTGATTCTTCCAGCCCTTTATCCAAGAATATCCAACTTGACCAAATCCTTGATGAAAAAACCTTCAGCATTGTCTGCAATGAAAAAGTTAACTTTTTGCACCTCCCCTATCTTCTCCACCATCTGTCAACCAAACGCCTCGGCAATCGTTTGGGATTCCTGCCAACTTAACAGCAATATCCATGAACTGAAGCTGATTGAAAAGGTTGTCAGAAGGAGTGACAAACATAATCATGTTCATGATATTGAGATGAAAGGACCAAGGTTGTGTTTTGAGCACCCAGTTCCTTTTCTGCATCGATGGGAAGATGAACTGGTATAGCTCGAACCCTACTTCAAAGATGTTCAGATCTCCTCTGCATTTCCACACATCATCCAGCGTTCCACGAACAGCTTGCAATGGTACTGGGGAATCCCAAAAAATTCGGACTAGGCAGCTGCGATCAGCCCACTCATTTGCTTCCCGCAAAACCTCACTGTTAAGATCAACAACAAGTGGTTCCATCCTGGGTATTGGCACAATTTCATTCACCATAGTTCTTGTTAAAAATTAAGAGGAAAGAAATACGAGTTGTGTTTTTCAAAAACAAACATTTATTTAAAAACAAAGCGTGACAATCTTTCATTCCTAAAGTGGAATCCAAAAGAAAGGAAATTTCAGATTATTTTCTTGAAAAACATCAAGACTTACCAAAGAAAACATAACCTTCCTTGTCTGATTCTTACAGGACAAGGTTTCTTGTCGAAAATCAAGAGGATTTTATATCAAAAGCAATCAATCAGTCCTTAAACAGGTGGCAATTGATTATCGACAATCAATCTTTCCCTGAAAAAGGCTAAACAAAATTTACGGGTTCAAAAATGGAAACCAAACTCAATTCTTCCGATTCGGATCAAACTTATTTAAGGTAATAATTCCATAACAGAACTAAAAGATTGGAAATCAAATCAACCTTCTCCGTGTCAATCAAGCGTAAAGACAGACATTAGGTTAAACCAGTTGGGCTGAAAATGCTCCCTAAATGAATACGCTCCCTAAAATAAGCACTTTCCAGAAAGGAAGAGTCACCAAATGAATACGCTCCCTAAAACAAGCACTTTCCATGAAAAGAAGCTGGGTTGAAAACGACCTAAATTGTTTCAAGATCGACATAGAAAACCAAAGAGAAAGTACTGATAAAGAAAGAAAGCAAATGAATATCGAGATCAAAAACCACAAACCAGCTCCGTCAACCAGTATATGAAATTTCAATTAGCAACCTTATTTCGATCGCGTGATAAGGACCTGTAAAAACTTTGTAAAAACTGTTTAAGACAAGCCCTCCACTGAGAACACAAGACTCCATCTCTAAGACTGCTCCCTGATACTCTACCACTTCTAAGTCAACTTTGTGAGATTCCAAGAACAATCAGTAAGCAAAATCAAGTCATCCAGAGTTTGTTCAGAGCACCTGGTACATCATCGATTGAAAAAACAAGACATTCAAACACCCTACGCCTTATTAACAAACAAAGCATTTTGATTCTTCAGCTTTTGGAGGAATTAAAACAGAAATTCAATGGAATCCAATCAACAATTGAACAAATTCAATTTCATTACCCACAAGGGGATTACTCGGACCAAGTTCTGATTCCGGAATAGATTACAATCCATCCGTATTCAAAACCATGTAATGAGAACGAGCCTCACCATGGATTGCTTTTCTAGAAGAGGAAGAGGAAGAGGAAGAAGAACATACCTTGAAGCGTCTAGAACCAAACACCTTCCTGAATCTTCAGCTTCAACGCCTCCAGTTGACGAGCCGAATCCATCAATACTCAGTACCGCATTGCATGTTATCAACCTCGCACCAAAATCAACATCATCAGCAAGCGAGACTCACAAAAGTGCTGACGAGGGAAACGCTGCTGCCAAAACCTTTTGGATCAACAAGCTCAGACCCGTCCTTTTAGAAAGATCGGATGAAATTAACAAGATCCCTCTAGATCTACTCTCCTGGATTTAGATCTAGTGATTTAGATATGGATTTAGATCTACTCTCCTGGATCTGGATTTAGATTTTCCATTCTTGGCAATTTCCTTCCGACGACAGCCTGACGGAGACGGAGTATGAGGAGATGTAGAGAGTCTTGCATGGCCTACTGACAGAGACGGCGACGGAGAGGAATCTGATGATGAGAAAAGATCACCGGCGTTAGATCGCGTTGTCCGACGAGCTATCTCTCTCGGTTAGTATTCAAGGTTTTGACATTTGTTTCCTTTTTTCATTATCTAATTAGTTATCTTAACTCGTTAACATCATGATTTAGATAACTTGTGAATATCATGATTTAGATACCGAGTTAGCGTTATGATTTAGATAACTAGTTAACATATATTTTTAAGGTGATGACTAGTTATCAAAATTAGTTAACTAGTTAACATTATAACTAGATAACTAGGTAGCTAGTGTTTTTTAGATGATAACTAGCTATTAAAACTAGGTAAGAAATCAGTAACTGAAACTGTTAACAATTAGGTAATTAGTGACTGGAATTATTATTTTGTTAAAAAAAGGACTGAAATTATTAACCGTTAAGAATCCATGACTGAAATTGTAACAATTAGAAAATTTATGACTAAAATTGTTTGATTCAATAATTAAGAAAAAATACTCATAGTTTTTGTATTTGCAAATAAGTCACCTAACTTAATTAGGTGACAAAACAATCACTTGGGGAAGAGAGAATATATGTTCCGACCAAGTTTTGCTAACACGACGGAATCGAAACGGTGGGGCGGCTGTTGGCAGGAGGAAAGTCAGCAACGATGTCGTTGGGGAGGAAGTAGTTGTGTGTGTTTGCGGCGACGACAGTTTCGTCTTTGGCGTGGAAACCTACAGGAATTGATCGAGAATGGCAATGAAACAATTTAATGTGGGACGACGAGCGTTTAGTTTAGGTTTTTTTAATGGACAAAAAAGCCCCTCTGTGTTATTTGGTTGGACCGTTCCAATTCAAAATGGTTAGACGTGAATCTGGTGTCAACAACTCCGAGTTGGTCACCCTAGGGGCCGTCGCCGATGAGAATTTTTTAAAAATAAAAGAGTGTAATAGTTTATGGTGTATTCTAAGTCCCAATTTTAATTTGAATCTTTAAATTAGTTTAGGACCAAAATGGGTCAAATACTTAATACGTCCCGAAACTATAGAGTGGGTTACAAAATCATCCTAAAATTATAATCCATTACAGATTGGTCTTATTACTATGAAACATGTTACAGAGTAGTCATAATGAAGTCATCCGTATACTTTTTCCAGTCATTTTGCCAAGTCACTGTTGACATGTCATGAAAAAATATAATTTAAAATTCATCAATCTAATTCAAATCTAAATCTAAACTCATCTAACTCATAAATTTTGGTTCAAAACTAAATGTAGTGAGTTAGATTGATTTAATTTTAGATTTGAATCTGTTTTAGTTGAATTTTAAATTATATTTTTTATGACATGTGAACCGTGATGTGGCGGAATGACTGAAAACGTACACAAATGATAATTTGTAACATGTTCATAGTAATATGACTACTATATAATGAATTAAAATTTTAATACGAGTTTAAGTATGTGATCCAGACCAAAAATCACGGGCATGGGCCTGTGAACCTTTGTTCGGTCTCTGTTTAATTACGTGCGTCGACCCATTTATTTGAAAAGCCCAATCAAAGAAACAAACACCACTTTAATCGAAACTCCGCTCATAAGTCGTCGTGATTCAGCAAGTCGTCGTGACCAAAGCTAGTGCTCGACTCCGTTTGCCACTACGTCGGAGAAGCTCTTCCAACGCCGACGTCGCTCTCTCTTTCTCTCTCAACCCTCTTCCTTTCCCCATACATCTCAGACATTTATCCTTGACAACAAGGTACTCGTTATCTGCTCTATGATCCTCATTAGTTTCTGCCATTCACTATAATTTTGGGGCCATATCCGTGATTCGGTCCCCTCTGCTCTCCACATTTGCTCTTTGGCAGCACCGCTGTTTCATTAGTTATCAATCTCCGTTCTGTAGCTGATTTTTTTTAGCTTGTCTTGTGTCCTAATGTCGTTATTATACTTCTGGGAAGTAGACTAGGGTTTGGTTAAAGCATGTCTCGTGCTTTTGGGGGTGTTTCTAGTTGAGTTTAATGCAATTATTACAGAGATTCCTTTTTTACTCCTTACTGTTGTTTAAGATTTTGTTTCTGTTGTTTGGTAATGCTTGAATTTTGGTTGAGCTGACAATTTTTCAGTGGACGTAGCTGGTGCAGGAACGGAACGACTTTTTGAGAAGAGGAGCATCAGAGTTTAATCGGTTTCTGCATTTTAATAAGCTAAAAGCAAGCCTGTTAGAGGATAAGAAGCAGAAGAAGAATAGTATCTGAGGCAAGGAAGCTTAAATGGACGAGGAGCGAGTTGTGAAGTTTGTCGAAACTTTCTTGAAGAAGAAAGGCTTCAAGCAGGCTGAGCATGCTTTCCACGATGAAGTTCAGAAAAACTCCAATGCCAACTCAATCAATATCCACTCTGACCCCGACCTCTCAAATCTCCTCCTCTTACTGTCACAGTAATGTTTCTTCCGCCCCCCCCCCCCCCCCCCCCCCCAACTCTCTACTTCATTTTGTATTTTCCTTCTCTTGCTTGCTGCATGCTGTAATTTGGGGGTAAGTTTGAGAGGTAGCAAAATGTGTACTCCGCATAATGAATGAATAGATAAGAATTATAAGCTACGTGTATCTGGCAGTTTTTACGGGCGAGTGAGATATTTCGGCTGGCAAAGAGGTGCCTTGAGTTATGTCTTTTCTAAAGTGCTGTTCCGTTTCTTTCCAGATCAGAGGATAATTCAGGACGGTGCCATGAAGAGTATGGTAAATTGAGGGCGTGGAGCTATAATTCGCTTGATTTGTACAGGGTAACTAATCACAACTGTCATTTTATTCACTTTTTTTTATCCTGGGCTTTATATCCTGGTTGCTGTAAAATTTTGTTTGTCTTGCTGAATTAATTTGTTGATTGTGCAGCATGAATTGCTTCGGGTCCTCTATCCTGTTTTTATTCATTGTTATATGGATCTTGTGGCAAAAGGGCATATTCAAGATGGTATTGCTCTTGTTTATGTGATAATATTTTGAGAGTAGTCCTATTGCGGCAACATTTTCACTCAAAATCATTTGTTTCTTGTAGCTAGAGCCTTTTTTAACACTTTCCGAGAAGACCATGAGATGATCCATTCCAGAGACCTTCAGAAGTTAGAAGGAGTTCTCTCACCCTCTCACCTGCAGGTTCAGACTATGGAAAACCTTAAATCTGTTTTTAAGGACTTATGTTATCATATGTAATTATGTTGAATCCAAGCAAAGCAAGATAAGATATCTGTCTTTGAGAGTTCATCCTAAGGCTTCAAATGGAATCCATTGGATCCTTTGTCTTGTTGTAATTCCTACTTTGAGAAATCATTGAAACTTAAGTCATGCTTCTCATGCTCTCATTTTTAGGAGATGGAATTCGCTCATACTCTTAGGCAAAGCAAAGTCAACATCAAGATGTGTGAGGTAATATGTTTTCTCTTTATCTTAAGCTGTTTTATTTTTATGCGTAATGATTAAATCTTCACTCTTGCATGGTTTTCCATTTGTATCTACGTGCGAAGATTTACTGTGCGGAATTTTTTTTCACCATCTCGCCCAACAGTATTCATCAGAACCAACATTTCATAAGTTTTTGGTTGTTTGGAGTTCTCGTTGCATGTGGACTGGTGGTAGATATGATTAACAGACTTACTTGTGTTCCTTGCATTGCATACTTTTTGATAGACTCTGAGTGTAGAGGTGGATAATATGCAATTCCTGGTTCAGTTGTGAGGGTCTGTTATGACTGATTGTCACCAGATAGATGCACCTTGCATGGTTATTCTATTTTCTAAATAACTTAATAAGGTAAGATTCTTTATCTGGATTGAACTTGTAGAAGTGATCCATGTAGTTAGAAAAAGACAGTAATCTGCTCTTAGATCACAGAAGGGCCAAGAAAAATTCCAATGTACAACGTTTACAACCAGTGCATTCACTTTGTCTACCATGGTAGCATAATGGGTGTAATAAATATTTGAACTTAATCTTTTTCTGTGTGCCAGTATTCCAATGAGCTCCTGATGCAGCATCTTCTGAAGACAAAATCTACCACACTGCTTGGGATTATTAATGAACGGATTAACTTCCAAGGTACCTTTCAAATATAAGATCGTGTGTATACTGTACTGAATGGGATTTTGACTAGCTGTTTATGATCAATCTACAAATTTTTTGGCAGTTTCTCCTGGACAACCAGGTTCCATTTCTGATGATACTGAGGTTGTAACACTGATCGGAAACAGCCAGGACACAGCTAATCAAATTAACAAGAAAGAAGTACATTGGGGGGTGCGTAATTTGTGTGTTTGACATGCTTCTATATTTTTTTCTACATAAATTCAACTGATTTTGAATCGTTTGTTTGAGATATTGGGAAGCATATTGCTTTGGGACCTAGTTTCCCTTTCTGGCAATTTTCTTAGGAGAAATGCGTTCTTTTATTCCATGTTTTACTTTCGTATGCATCACATATTTTCTCATTAACACCTCAATGACTAGTCTGCTTATTGGACAATATGATTGTTTGTGTTTTAGCTACTTGAAGATTCATTGGAAGATCGGTTGGAAAAGGCTGGGGGATTGAATCCTGATGCGGAGAAACCAGAAGGAGAAGCAAAAGATGGTGAGATTGATGATAACAAGGTGACCATTCTCTTCAAAGTTCAATTTTTTTACAACTACAGGTTTTTTTTACTGATTAGTTACCTATATTAGTCATGTTCCTTGTTGTTACTCCATTTTTCTTGTGCAGAAACGATCGGCAGAAGGTGGAAAGCAAGGTGCTTCGACCAAAAAGTTTAAAAAGGACAAAACAGCTGGAGCATCAGCGAAAGTTGCTCGACCTGAAACTAATGCTGTACCTGCTGCCCCTCGAGTCAAACCAGAGCTTCCTTTGCCAGTAATGTATTTTTCTATGATCCATAATTGTTTCTTTCATTGCAAGTATGACTTTTGGCTCAAGAAAACTTTACTCTTAGTGCATTGGTTGAATCCTGGTTCAGCCACTTAAAATTTGGAAGTTATGTTAGCATTTTATTGAAAAAGTTTTCCTTGTTATGTGGAAAATTACTGTGATAAGTGGTAATGGAAATAGGGGAAACAGCTAATACTACAAAGTGACCAAAACCAGTCTAGTGCTGGGGCAGTATCAGGGAGTGGTTTGCCTGGCCCAGTGCTCAGGGGAACTAGTGCTATTTATGTCTGGCCCAGGGTCACTTCATTCCTGTATCTGGCCCAATCCAGTGGTTTATCGAATTGTTGCTTATTCAATGTTGCTACAATAGGCCATAAGTCGGCAGAAGTTGAACATTCTATCCTTAGAATGGAAACTTATGTCATCAATTGATTGAAAAACCTACTTTCTGTGTGATTGATAACTTATTGAGAAATGTTTATTAAGGCCAGAAGAAGTTGAGCAGTCAATCCTTGAGGACTTGAGAAACCGTGTTCAGTTAAACAACGCAGCACTTCCTTCAGTTAGTATGTATACATTTATCAACACTCATAACAGGTGATTCTTATAAGTTCCAGTAGGCTGTTTCTTTATTTGTCTAATTCTACACTTTCTTTTCATACTGTACTCATGGTCCTGATTTTGTGACAGTTTGAACTGTTCCTCAATATCAAATGATGGATCTCTAGTTGCTGGTGGATTTTCAGACTCGTCCCTTAAGTTGTGGGATATGGCGAAAGTTGTACAACAAACTAGCAGTTGTAAGTCTATTGCTGGTTCGGTACATTCCGTTTTCATTTACATATAATTTGCTAGTTACCCGAGTTGGTTGGTAGCTTTGGCATTTAAGCTATATGTTTACGGTTCATTTTTAAAATGATGAAAGGATTCTTCTGCTAAAACTGTGGAAACTGAATTTTTTAAGGTTGAATTTGTAATGCTTGGAATTTACTGGTGGATCCAACTTCAGATGTTAACAATTTTCCATGGCTCAGCTGCTTTGCAGGTTGAAAATGACGTTTCTGGTGAGCACATACAAATGTCAGATGGCAGCAAGAGACCCTACACATTGTTACAGGGCCATTCAGGTCCTGTTTATTCAGCCACCTTCAGTCCTCTTGGGGATTTTATTCTTTCATCTTCTGCAGACACAACAAGTATGTACTGCTGTCGATCCTGATAGTATACTTGTTCATGCAAACTGAATGGTTGTCACTATCATTTTGTTAGGTCGTAGATGTTAAATCTTATTGAATAATGCTGTGTGAATTTATTTTTAAATTGTTGAATGTTGCTTTTTCTTTTCATGCAGTCAGACTGTGGAGCACAAAACTAAATGCAAACCTTGTTTGCTACAAGGGTCATAATTACCCTGTCTGGGATGTACAGGTACAAGTTATTGACCTCTTCAATGCGTCTTTCCTTGTGGCTTGCATCCTTTGTATATGGGCTTTTAATGTTGTTTGCAGATTGTGTAAAAAGGAGCTTTTGACATAGTTATGTGGACATATACCTGTGTATTATAATATCAACTTACTGTTGCAGTTTAGTCCGGTTGGACACTATTTTGCTAGTGCTTCTCATGACCGAACTGCAAGAATTTGGTCAATGGACAGAATACAGCCATTAAGGATAATGGCAGGTCACTTGTCTGATGTTGACGTAAGTGCCTTGAATCCTTTCTAATTCCTAAAGCATAAAGGAGTCCTTGTTCAAGGCCTTTGATATTTGGATGATTGTATTTCAGTGTGTGCAATGGCATGCCAACTGCAACTACATTGCTACTGGCTCCAGCGACAAAACAGTAAGACTCTGGGATGTACAGAGTGGAGAGTGTGTCAGAGTTTTCATTGGGCATAGGAGCATGATCCTGTCTCTGGCAATGTCACCTGATGGCCGATATATGGCATCTGGTGATGAAGATGGTACTATCATGATGTGGGACCTTTCAAGCGGCCGCTGTGTTTCACCTCTGATGGGCCATAACTCATGCGTGTGGAGCCTAGCTTTCAGGTGGATTGCATGAGGAAGTTAAAATCTTTCTACCTTTTCTGTTACGGATCCTCACATTTTAAGTTCTGGTTTTATTGTTTCAGTTCTGAAGGGTCCCTTATGGCATCTGGTTCAGCGGATTGCACTGTGAAACTATGGGATGTAACAACGAGCACCAAGGCTACTAAAACTGACGAATCGTAAGCTGTTACTTGTGTCGTACATTGTTCTTGTTCTGGACAAATTTTATTCAAGATTTGATTTGATGGATATTTTGGGGATTGAAATTTTCAAATATCAGGAAAAGTGGAAACAACACAAACAGACTGAGGTCTCTGAAGACACTTCCAACAAAGTCTACTCCTGTATACTCTTTGAAGGTACGCCCTAAGTGATCAGAGTTTGTAACTGATGTCCTGCTCTTTATCTGTGCTTTCTCCTTTGCGCCAAGCAAAGATTACATGACTTGTGTTGTGTCATTTCCATCTCTGAAACAGTTTTCGAGAAGTAATCTCCTATTTGCTGCTGGCGTCCTCTCCAAGAAGGTATAGCTGGGGTCTTCGGTCCTAACAGAAATTATTGGTTGCACGATCAATGGAGAATCAGTGAGAGAAGAGGCGAAGAGCTGTGGAACCGTGAAAGCCAAAGTATGACCAGTGTTGTTGGTGTCCAGCAAACAAGTTGTGTATAAGAGACTAGTTGAAAACTCCAGATATTGTATCTCTAAATGTTGAATTGATGAAGAAACTACGCATCAAATTTATCTCTAGGAAAAGAGGGAAGTAGAAGAAGTAGTCATATGGTATGGATCCTTTCTTTTTCATTTCGAGGGGGTAGTTTTTAAATACTGTAATTTAATTGAGACTTTGTGCTCTTGACCATGTACCTATAATTCTTCTGTTAGGTAAAATAATGTTGTTTAGGTAGGTGTATTAAGAATATATATTAACAACTAAATTAATACTGAGAGTAAAATGGGTAGGAAATCGTATTCATTTGCAGGGAGGCCCACCACAGAGATTCATTCTGAGACGCAACGTGAAATATCATCTCTAGTAGTATCCAATGCAAGATTCAATTGTGGGTCCAATGTATCTCATTATTTAATTATATCTGTACGACATTATTGTTGACAGTGAATGTGAGTATGCTATGCTATTGGACAAGAAAAGCCTCTGATCTCATCCTCTTGTTCTCTCACTCCCCATTACATTAAGAGGCATTGCCATCCATCTTCTTCATGCTCAGCTTCAATGATGGACTTTGTGGACTTATGGTGCTCTTAACGAGAGAGACATGTTGTCCAAACTGCAAATTGGTCTCAGAGGATTGGGACTCTCAAGTCTCAAGCTCATATTTGTGTGGTAGGATATAAAACACATCTTATATGTAGTGCTATGTATGGAGGTTCAAGTGAATTAATAAGTGGTTTGATTTGGAAGATCAGATTAAGTGTGATGATTCGAGAATGTCTCCCATATTGAATTAATGTGTCTTATGTTGTCTTCGGTGTGAATGGCAAGGCGTACTACGATGAAGGCAATGAGATATTTAATATATGTATATAAGAGAAGAGACATATTCTGAAAATACATAAGTATCAGGGGTTAGTCCTTAGACGTATTTGGGTGAGGTGTATATGTTAGGTAGCACAATTTGGCGAGACGTAGGCTGAAAATGTCTTTGCATAAGACACCTCGTGCGCCAATTGGTGTATTGTAGTTGTGCATTTTGAAATTGAGAAAACTCCTTCTTTTGAGTTGCATCAACTCTCATTGTCAAATATTCTGAATAATTTAAAAGAGATTCCACGATTCAAAGAATGCCTTGTTCCTCATCCGAAACCTTCTTTTAAATATGTCAGTTGTGCATACTGGCTTATCGACAAAATAACTCTTCACAAAATATGCATGTCCCACTTCATATTTTCGGTATAAATATTTTCGATATCGCTTAACATCACTGACACTTTAATTTCAGCTACCTCTAGAGCCATCACCATTTCTTCACTTGTATCATCCATCAATTCATGAACCAAGAACTTATTGACTACATCAAGTGAATGAAAAAAGCTGGAAAACTAAGACATTTTTAAGGGTAAAATTCGTAGTGCTTGATTATAGTATGAACCAATAAATTCATCAAAGTATCCATAAGTCTTTGGAGTGAAGAAAACTATTATAGCTATTTTCAATCAATTAGTTATACAAAAAAGGAGAATGTAATCTTGTTTAGATTTTGTCCATAGATCTCAATTTTGTTACATGGATATTGGTTAGAGTTCAACAGAATTTTTTTTTTAATGAATTGAGCAATTTTATTCACCAAATATCGAGGAATAACGGTACATCAAGAAGACAAATGAAACAAGAAGAAAGAGAGCACTAAATAATATCTACAATTCTAGCCTCATTCTTGTGACCTAACGCAAAACTTCGAAACTCAGCTTTAATCTCTTCAACCAAACTCAAAACCCTCCTTGGTTCACTATTTTGAAAAATGCGTAGGCATCTCTCCCGCCAAATCTCACAGATCATAACTCTCCACAACAAGTGCTTAGCCTGAATCCTCAAATCCGCCACATTCCAGCCACTCAAGAGATCAATTACCTCAGCAAAGGTTCGACCATCTAGCTCATGGGTAATCTCCTGGGCATATTTACAACCTGCAAACAAATGCTCCCTTGTTTCTATATCCTCAGAACAAACAGAGCTCACATAAGTCCAAAGCAAGAGAATTTCATATTTTTTTGAATTGCAAGAGAATTTCATATTGTTCGTGCTACTAGTACTATACTTTATAGTTTCTTCTATTCCTTCCATCACGTCTTTTATATATGTCTTTGATTAAATTCATTTTCACTGCGTTGATTTCATGATACTCCTTTTCCTCTTTCCATCTCTTTCCGTTTTTATTTTGTCGCGCGTTTCCTGTCACGCTATTAGTTGAAGTAATGAGCCACACGCTATAAAGCATTTTGTCATCTTCCATGCTCTATGCCCTTTTGCTACCCTCAATAGAAGCAAGTGCTAGTGTCTTTAGAATGATAAATGTTATCTTTTTGTATCTCCATTAGTGGGGTTGGTGAGCCAGATGAAAATATATAAGCATAGTGATAGTGTGGCTACACTGGAATTTGAGAATTTTGGAGGATACATAAACAACAACATTGACTATGTTGACCATCGTAGAAATAAATATTGAGAAACTTTAAAAGGAAGAGAAAAATTTGAACTATTTGATGGAACTGTAACTATTGTTGGAGGATGAGCGTGATCATCATTATTGTGGGTACCTAGTAATTTAATTTCATAAAGTAATAATTAGTATTCAATGAAACATACGAAATGAATAAATTAGATTAGACAACTACAAATTTATTTTTATAATTTTTAAAATACAAACCCGCCAAGTTACAAAAAAAAAAACATTGAAATTTGATTTTTGGAGATGTATTTGTTGTCACTTGAATGTGCTTTATATTAAAATGTCAGATTGTGTTGTTATTTAGTTTCAGGATTTCAGGAAGATGAAGATCTTGGGAGATGAATTTGTTTCATATTCTCAATATAGTAAATTTGTTGGTAGTTCATAATATTTTTTTATTAATTTTTTAAAGGTTTAAGATGGCATCAGATCTGCGTCCAAACTTTTAAGTTTGGAACAGTTCCAAACCCAAAAACGTAGGGGTAATTTTGGTATTTCATAAAATAATATATCTAACCTAAATCATTCGTTGCTCCACCGCTCCTGAACCTTTTGGCTTCTGCAATTGAAACTCAGCTCCAGTCCTTCCTCATCCACCGTCGCCGATGGGATCTTCTTCGGCTTGACCATCAGCCACGCGGTGGCCACGACGCCACGTTAATCTCTCCTTTCCGCCATTAATAGAGCGGATTTTCCACTTCACCCGAAGAAGGGAGGATGGACTTGTCGTGTGTCGATTAGGGAGAGTCGGGAGATGTCGATCGAGTCAATCAGGATGAAGTGTCGCGATCGGAGAGGCAGGGCCGGAAGCTCGACTATTTGAAAAGCACAAGCCATTGTCGCCGCCGCCGGGGCAAGATCTCGTCTTGCCAACGGAGGAAGGCCGGATGATGCACTTGTTCGACGAGGAAGGCTGGAGGTATGTAGACAGATTGGGAGGGATTGCTACGGCGACGGCAGCACCGACGGAGCATCAGCGACCATGGCGGCCGGAGAAAAGCAGCGAAGCGGAGGTCAGAGGATGAAGACGAAGGAGAATTGTTTAATAATTATTAAAAATTACATTTTAGTCACTGTATTTAAAGTTATAGATAATTTGATTGCTTAATATTAAAATTTACAAACTCAGTCATGTTTTTTAAGTCGTTATCAAAGTATAGTTTGGTATGATTCATCTTCTTCCCCTAGTTGGGATCCGATTCAATTCCCAAACTTGTTCCATACAATTAAACGTATTCGTTCATATTTGGTTGATCCTCTATATTTTTGTTTGCAGCCACTCTCGGTATTGATTGGTTAACTAGTTAACTTGATTGATAACTAGCTAACTCGATTAGATAATAACTAGTTAACTCGATTAGATAACTAATTAACAACTAAACAAACTAGTTAACTTGATTGGTTAACTAGTTAACTCGATTGGATAGCTAGTTAACTCGATTGGATAACTAGTTAACTCGATTGGATAACTAGTTAACAAATTTTGAAAACTAGTTAACTAATTTTGCTAACTAGTTAACTAATGTTGATAACAAGTTATTGAGTAAAATTTGGATAACTAATTAACTCAATAAGTTAACTAGTTAACTCGATTGGTTAACTGGTTAACAATTTGATAACTCGATTAGATAACTAGTTACCACGTGGTTGCCGACGGAGAAGGAGACGACGGAACTCTCGCCGGCAAAGAGATCTGGAACGAACTAGTGGCGTAGCCATAGGCGTTGTTGGAGGAGTGTCCGGAGATGAGAGTTAAAACGTTCACTGTTTGAAATTTTGGTATTGTTGGAATAAGTTGTTGTTGTATTTGTTGTATAATCGGTCGTCGAATAACGTGTATTATTAGTTAACCAGTTAACTCGAGTAGATAACTAGTTCACAACTTGATAACTCGTTAATTCCATTGGTTAACTAGTTAACTAGTTAACTCGATAAGTTAACTAGTTAACTCGAGTGGATAACTAGTTAACTCGATTGGATAACTAGTTAACTCGATTAGTTAATTAGTTAACTCGATAAGTTAATTAGTTAACTCAAGTAGATAACTAGTTAACTTATCGAGTTAGTTAACACGACAAGATAACTAATTAACTTGATCGGTTAACTAATTAACTCGATAAGTCATGGTGTTTAACTGGTTAACTTGTCCTCGTCGAAAAAAGTCATCGGAAAAAAACTCATCGGAAAAGTCGTCGGAAAAAGTCATTGAAAAAGTCACCGGAAAAGTTGCTGGAAAAGACACCGGAGTTTGGTCAGTCGCCGGAAAACATGTTAACTAACTAGTTAACTGTAAAAATCTAAGTTAACTAGTTAACTAATTATCAATAAAAAAATCATGTTAACAAGTTATTAGTAAAAATCAGCTTAACTTGTCCTCGCCGGAAAATATGTTAACTAACTAGTTAACTGTTAAAAAATCCAAGTTAACTAGTTTTTTTTTTTGTGCGTAGCACTCCTGGGCGGGAGCGTGCTATAGATCGTGAACCATCCTAGGAGCTAAAAATAAAAAGGAAAAAAAGAAAGGGGGAAAGAAGGGGGTTGGGTGCGGGGGTGGGTTTGATTGAGAGAATGGGCCCTTATTGGCGAGAAGCCCTAATCGGCGAGAATAAGCCCTTATTGGCGAGAATGAGCCCTTATTGGCGAGATTTATGCCGTTATTGGCGAGATTGTACCCATATGGCAAGAGAAAATTTGTCAGCAACTCTTCTGTCTCCTTACTTACTGTATGAAAATAAAAACATGATTAGTTGGATCTAATTAAAAAAATTAAATAATTAACTCTATGTGAAAAAAGGAAATAAGAATAATTAAATTTAAATGAAATTAACTATGCAATTAATATACTTGCAAAATGCAGAAAGTACAAAATTGAGAGATTAATGATAGACAATTAGGAAATCAAAATTAACTTATAATTAAATCCAAATTAGCAAAAAATTAGGTAAAGAAATAATTAGTAATAACAAAATTAAAAATATTACCATATTGTAATCACCTCACTATCGCCGCCGCCGCCGGCACTTTCGGTTGAATGAAGAGCTTACAAGGTTGTTCCCCGGTCGACACACGCATCCCATTCTCCAATTCGGTGACAAGCTTCTCAAAGTGATTCCTCGTTACATTCGTCAGCGTTGCCAGCTTCACCCTATACGCGTGAAACTTCTCCAACTCCTCCGCCGCCGCCCGATCTCGACAATCGCCGTTGGTGAACTTCTTGATCTCCACCTCCGCGCAGCTATGCAGCTTCTCCAAGCTCGATTCCGCCTCCCCTTGCATAAACAGTAAGATCCCACTCCTTATTTCTCCAACCAGTAAGATCAAACCAAAGGTCAGGCCTTCTGGAGATAACAAGGAATGAAATCAAGCTTTCTCTGTCTGCATCGTTGCCATGGTGGGAAAATCATACTGCCCGAAAGCTGATTCCCCCACATTCAAACAACAAATGCAATTGAAATTCCATTCTAAAACCTAGCAATTGCTTATATCAATAACCTTGGACAGGGTAAAAAACAGTATAAACAAGAAGAAAAAAGAAGGAAAACAAAAGGAAGACAATGGCGAGACACCGGAGAAGAGCGGCTATGTCTACTGCTCGTTAGACATTCATTCTGAACATTAGAATCGAACGGGGAACTCTTCTCCCGTCTGGATCGAGAGATGTCGTTCTATCTTTACCAGCAATGCTTGAATCGCAAAGATCGACCACTTGCTTCCCATACTCATCGATTACTTCCCTGATGTCGGAAGGAACGGCGGGCCATTTGCGGCGGTCGTGTATTGTTTACGTAAGTTAGCATCAAGACAAAATATCCAAGTTAACTAGTTATCAATAAAAAAAATCTTGTTAACAAGTTATTAGTAAAAATCAGGTTAACTAATTAACTTGTCCTCGCCGGAAAAAGTCACCGGAGTTTGGTCGGTCTCCGAAGCCTCGCCTGAAAAGTCACCGGAAAACATGTTAACTATAAAAATCTAAGTTAACTAGTTAAGAATAAAAAAATCATGCTAATAAGTTAATAGTAAAAATCAGGTTAACTAGTTAACTTGTCCTCGTCGGAAAAGTCACCGGAAAAAAGTCACCGAAAAAAATCATTGAAAAAAATTGTCTGAAAAAAGTGCCGGGCCGCCGGTGACCGACGACAATGGCTGGCCGCAGTGGGTTCATTAAAAACAAAATATTTAAATAAATAATAATAATAATATATTTAATTAAATATAATAATTAAATTGTTTGTGTAAAGTTCTAAATGCCCCTATTAAATCTGGACCATTAGATTGGTCAAATGGTCAAACTAGATCTAATGGTTGGAGTTGGGTTTGGAACTTTCCAAACCAACAAAGGTTTGGACTCTGATCTACTTCCGTTTAAGATTGATAATTCTATATTAAAAAATTTAAGACGAATTTGTTTTATCTTCAAAATAAATTAAATTAATCATGGGAGATGAATTTGTTTCATATTCCCAATTTAGCAAATATTTTGGTATTTGCAGGTAGTTCATGAAAATTTTTTATTAATATTTTAAAGGTTTAAGATTGGTAATTTGATAAAAAAAATTAATGACGGATTTGGTTCATGTTTAGAAAAAATCAAATTGGTAGTTAAAAATAATAATCATGGGAGATGAATTTGCTTCGTATTCCCAAAATAGTAAATTTGTTGGTAGTTCATAAAAATTTGATTAATTTTTAGAATTTTTAGTATTGATAATTTGATATTATAAATTTGAAGACAAATTTGTTTCATCTTCAAAATAAATTGAATTAATCATGGGAGATGAATTTCGTTTCATATTCCCAATTTAGTAAATTTGTTTGTATTTGTTGGTCGTTCATAATAATATTTTTAATTAATTTTTAAAAAGTGTAAGATTGATAATTTAATATTAATATTTGAAGAAAGAGAATAAATCTTTTTTGATTCTCTTAACTATAAAATAAACCTACTCATTAAAATGTTTAAACCCTTAAACATTTTAATGTCAAATCACCCATTAATCCTCCAAATATCATTTTTCTCTGAAAAATAAAATTATTAATTTAAAATTCAAATATACCATAGTTTACTCTAAATACTAACTCAAACTTTCTCAAATAACTTTATCTAAAAAAAACTTTCTCAAATAAAATATCTTTTGAAAATGACGGAGAAATGATAAATTATAAAGGTCCCCCGTCTATTGAAATTGATCATATATTAAAAAAAAAGTTTCCAGTATTTTGCTTAAGATCATCGTCCAAACTAAAAAGTTTGGAAAGTTCCAAACATTTTGACAGGGAGGGTATTTTCGGAAATTCAAAATTCTAAATCTAATCCCTCTTCTTCCTTTCTCCATCTTGCCTACGTGCACCGTCAAACGAAACCATCGCTTCAGTCCAGATCCGAACTCCTCCCTTCCGATGACGACATTGACAGATCGTCGGTGTCGCCGGTCGTGCTGACAGAGAAAATGGCGGAGGACGCTAGGTCAAGATCCATAAACTGAAGAGGCACCATCGCTCCTTCGTTGGATTTTCTATTGTCCTTGTCCGCTTGAAGGGGGCTTGAATGGCAAGGAGGGACGAAGGAGATTGTCATCGGAGGAGGATTCTCGGCGACAATCGATTTTGTTCATTGATTTTTTCTTTTGGATGCTTTGCTTAGCAGAGCACTCTGAAACTCGAGCAAGAGAAACGTAGGAATTCTACGGAAAATAGTTTGAACCCTAAAAACGGATGCCTACGAAATTGAAAGGTAGGATGGAACAAAGTATCGGCAGAGAAGTCAGAGGGTCGACTGGTAGGGAGGCGGTGAGGTTGGGGTCGGTCGACGGAATTACAGAGAGAAGAAAGCGGATTGTTAAAGAAGATGCTGCAAATTAGTTAGTAAATAATAATAATTACAATTTAGTCACTGTATTTTAGGTTATATACAATTAACTCAATTACATAACAAGTTAATTGATTAGATAACTAGTTAACAACTTGATAACTAGTTAACTCGATTAGATAATTAGTTAATTCGATTGGTTAACTGGTTAACAACTTGATAACTCGATTAGATAACTAGTTAACAACTTGATAAATAGTTAACTAGTTATCTAAATTAAAAACAACATTTTAATAAAAAAAATCCAGTTAACTGATTATGGTAATTCGTTAACTAGTTATCAACAAAATAACATGTTAACTAGTTATCTGCTGGTAACTAGTTAACTAGATTGGTTAACTAGTTAACAACTTGGTAACTAGTTAACTCGATTGGTAAACTAGTTAACTCGATTAGATAACTAGTTAACTCGATGGGATAACTAGTTACTCGATTGGTTAACTAGTTAACTCGTTATCTGAATCATGATGTTAACTAGTTATCAGCTAATTCACCCGTTATCTAGTTATCAAATAATCTCGTTAACTAGTTATCTAATAATTTCGTTAACTAGTTAACTCGATTAGTTAACTAGTTAACTAATTAAAAACAACATAACTAGTTATGTAACTAGATAACAAAAAATTTAATTAACTAATCATGGTAATTCGTTAACTAGTTATCAACAAAATAACATGTTAACTAGCTATCTGTAAAAACTCAGGTTAACTAGTTAACTTGTCCTCGTCGGAAAAATCACCGGAATTTGGTCGTCGCCGGAGCCTCGCCGAAAAACATGTTAACTGTAAAAACCCAAGTTAACTAGTTAACTAATTATTAATAAAAAAATCATGTTAACTAGTTAATTTGTTCTCCCTGAAAAAATTGCCAAAAAAGTCACCGAAAAAAGCATCGAAAAACTCCCCGAAAAAGTCGTCAGAAAAATCGTCGGAAAAGTCACCGGAAAATTCGTCGGCGACGGTGGCGCGACCGGCGCGAACGGTGGCCGGCGAAGTGTGGCCGCGAAAGGTGGCTGGCGATAGTAAACCACACAGAACATATTTAAATAAAAAATAATAATAAAATATTTAAACTAAATATAATAATTAAATTGTTTGTGTAAAGTCTTAAATGCCCCTATTAAATCTGAATCATTAGATTGATCAAAGGTCAAACTAGATCTAATGGTTTGAATTGCGTTTGGAACTTTCCAAACCCAAAAAAAGTTTGGACGCTGATCAGCTTCCCCAGTATTTTTAATAATAATTTATTATTTTATCTCCCTATAAAGAAAGTAGACGACGGCAGGGCAGCAGCCAGAATCAATCAACCACTGCTGGTTTTCCATTTATCCACAACACAACATTCATTATTGGGCACCAAAACCTCTCTCACTCCATCCACCATTAATCACCTCTGACATGCCGATTTTAGCCGCCGGCCTCTCTTTTTTACTCCTTGCTCTCTCTACCACCGTCTACTCTGCTCGTCCTGATTTCGACCTTATACGGTTGCCGTCTTCTGCACCTTCCAGGTTTTTCCGTTCTGGCGGAGTTGACGAAGATGTCGACTCTTCGGGGACAAGGTGGGCGGTCTTGATCGCTGGATCCAATGGCTACTGGAACTACAGGCACCAGGTCTATCCAATGTTTTTTCTATCTTTCAGATTCTGTTGATGATCACTACTTTCTTTATCTCTTCTCTTACTAGATTTCATATGTCTCTGCTTCATCTACCAAACTATTATCAAATAATCATGAGCCGGTTACTTTTGGAATTAGTTCAGCTAAGCGGCAAGCTGAAATCAGTGATCAAGAGGATTAGAGGAAGTTTCTCTTATGTACATATTGTTTCCAAATAATCTGCCATAATTGAAGGATATATATAGTCACTCAAACATGCGCCTTCTGTTAATATGCTTATGATTATTCGCGCTCACTCTGTTTCTTTCTTTCTTGTTGAGTGTATTTGCTTGATATGATTGTTGGTCTGATGGTTATCTTGTTTTGTTATGTAGGCTGATGTATGTCACGCATATCAGCTGCTGAGAAAAGGTGGTCTCAAAGATGAAAATATCATTGTGTTCATGTATGATGATATTGCTGATAATGAAGAGAACCCACGGCCTGGAGTCATAATCAACAGTCCACACGGTGAAGATGTTTACAAAGGAGTTCCAAAGGTCTGCTTGTATTTTCAGTCTGAAGCATCATCTACACATAGATAATACTTGTTTTCTTATGCAGTATGTGCTCGCTCTTTTCACAGGATTATACAGGGGAGGATGTGACTGTGGGCAACTTTTTTGCTGCAATCCTCGGTAACAAGACTGCACTCACTGGGGGAAGTGGGAAAGTGGTGGATAGTGGTCCTAATGATCACATTTTCATATACTACACCGATCATGGAGGTCCTGGAGTTCTAGGTTTGTAGATCCCAACTTTCTTTTAGAGCCTTCAGTTTTGATGAATGAGTCTCATGTTCTCTTGTTTTTACTAGATCTGGTGTTTTGACACATTTTCTCACCTTTTCTATGTTGTTAGCTTGCTTAATTGTGTTCTCTGAAGTTTGTTGCTCTAAAGGAATTGTTATTTACTAAATCTTCCTTTTTCTCAGGAATGCCTACCAGTCCTTACATTTATGCCGATGATCTCATTGATGTTTTAAAAAAGAAGCATGCTTCTGGAACCTATAAAAGCATGGTGAGTTGGATTTTCAGTTCTTAACTTAAAACAGATTCTATATCAGTCTCCACACAATTAAAGTAGCTCGATCCATCTTATTGGCGCAGGTGTTCTATCTGGAAGCTTGTGAATCTGGAAGTATCTTTGAAGGTCTTCTTCCCGAGGGTTTGAATATTTATGCAACCACTGCTTCAAATGCTGAAGAGAGCAGCTGGGGAACCTACTGTCCTGGAGATTATCCCAGTCCACCACCGGAGTATGAAACCTGTTTAGGTGACTTGTACAGTGTTGCTTGGATGGAGGACTGGTATGTGTTTCATTTATCTTTTATGGAGTTGCTAATCTTTTGTGGAAATGTGATCCCTTTTTGGTGTAGAAAGATATATTTCTGTCTGGTTTTGGTTGGTTATCATCTACATATTCGTGGTGAAATTCATTTTTTACTAATTTGGGATTAACATATCAGTGTTGGTTTTCTCCCTGTGTTGGTTTCCCTAACGAAAAGTCGAAAATAATTGCATGTTATATGAGGATAAAAAAGTTTGGCCGTCAATTGTAAATTCAAAATTTTAGATGGTAATTGATATTGGTTGCTAGCCTTCCTGCAATGCTTAATTTGCCGATCTTGTGTACAGTGATGTACACAATCTGCGAAGCGAAAGCCTGCACCAGCAATATCAATTGGTAAGAGCATTGATCCATGTGCCTACTTTACGGTTGAAAAATTATTACAAGTTGCCGTGCACTTAGAAAAGAGATCATATTGACCAATTGATTTCTTATTGCTGCATATTTACAGGTTAAGAGCAGGACTTCAAATGACAATTCTCCGTATGGTTCCCATGTTATGCAATATGGTGACTTGGGACTTAGCAAGGACATGCTTGATATGTATATGGGTACAAATCCAGCGAATGATAACTTCAGTTTTGTGGAGATGAATGCCATAACACCACCCGCCAAAGCTGTCAACCAACGTGATGCTGATCTTGTACATTTCTGGGATAAGGTTCGTTCCCTACCCCTTTTGTGTTCCTGAATTGAGTAAACAACTCATGCTAGGAGTTCCTGTGATTTTCTTTAGGCTCTGAAAGGTTCTCCTGCTAGAACTTATCTTTTCTTGCTGTCATGTGCTCATTAGTTTGTATGAGACATTGTAAGTTTATCAGGGAATACTGAGAGTCTAATGAAACGGAACTTTACTCCACTTCCATTACTAACTAGGTGAAACTGGAAGACATTGTTGACATAGCTAACATAGAGTTGACGATGAAGTGTGATCTTGATTTTTATGCCTTGTTGCTACAACTAGAAATTTTTCAGCAGAGTTCCTAATTTAAGTGAATTGATGCATTTATATAACATCGCTTTCTAAGAAAATCCACTTTTAATCTTGCCATCCAACTCAAGCTACATCTCACATATTCTGTGCAGTACCGAAAGGCCCCTGAAGGCTCTCCAAGGAAGGCAGAAGCTCAGAAGCAGATTCTGGAGGCAATGTCACACAGAATGCATATAGACAACAGTATGAAACTCATTGCAAAACTCCTATTTGGAATCCAAAAGGGAACAGAGGTGCTCAAGACTGTTCGCTCCGCTGGGCAACCCCTTGTTGATGATTGGAACTGCCTTAAAACACTGGTAATTCGAACTGCCAACCTTGTCGTTGCATAGAAATCGTCACAGTCAGTTTTGGTGTTGAGCTTTGTTTTTTGTAAACCAGGTGCGGACTTTTGAAACGCACTGTGGGTCGCTGTCCCAATATGGAATGAAGCACATGAGATCCGTAGCAAATCTGTGCAATGCTGGAATTGACAAATACCAAATGGGAGAGGCATCGAGCCAAGCCTGTGTGAGCGTTCCGAGCAGCCCTTGGAGCTCCCTTCAAAGAGGATTCAGTGCATAATCTGTCCATTGTGGATTCATTGTAACAGATATATGTTTGGGAACCTCAATGGTGTTGTGTAATGGTTGTGTGCTTGTGTGCTTCTTGCTTCTCCTCTCCTGTAAATAATAATGATACAAACTTGCCTATCAAAGTGCTGTCCTATGTCCAATACAAAGCATCTTAAGATGTAGTAGAACTACCTGTATTCTTGGTGGTGGATATTCATATTCCCTGGTTATGGTGCAAGTATTCGTGTTTTTAACATCATATCGTTGAACTAGTGAGTCTAATAGCTCATGGTTCAATCATTTAAATCTTATAAAACCATAGTTGAACCATCATTATATTGGTGGCGTACGTGTTTTTAAAATCATACTAGTATGTTGAACCGGTGAGTCTAACGGTATGTAGTTCAGACGCTTAAATCTTTATAAATCATAATTGAACCATCATTATATTGTTGTTGCACATGTTTATAAAATCATACATCTATGTCGAATCATGAGTCTAACAGTACTTTTTCAATCCCTAAAAAAATAATAGTTGAACCATTATTAAAAATGTGTACAACACCGATATAATGATGGTTTAACTATGATTTATATGGTTCAAGCGATTAAATCATGTACCATTAAAGTCACAAATTCAGCATAACACTACGATTTTAAAAACACGAATACTTGTACCATAATCGATAATATAGATTTAACAAATAAACAATAATAAAATATAAAATACACAATGAAAATCCCATTTTACTAAATAAATATTAGTTACTTCAAAGAAAAAAAAACACCACAACATCAACATAGTATCATGAAAAAAGTAACTATATCACCTATTGTATCAGGGATTATTTGATTCAATTAGCAAAACGCCTTAGATTGAGAATTAATTTTTAACCGCCTTATTATGAGAACTGAAATTTTAGACACCCCTACTTTCAGAAAAAATCCCATTATAGGAACTACAATGATTGAAACATCATATCAGGCATCAAATTCTTGTATAAAATGCCAATAACATCTTCATCATCCATGCAAGTTCCTCTCTGGCCGAGATTGACAAGAACAAGGTTCCTTCAGTTTATGATCTTGACAAATAAATCGACATCGGTCATATCAACAATGTTTGAGTTCTCTTGTACCTAATCATCTCAGTGGAGTCAACAATCGTCGTTACTCTTCGGTAATTCCCATCAGCCACGATGATTATGAGCCATCTCTACAAGATGTATTCACACGTCAATATGGCTCGTTTCCTTGACCTCGAGTATGCTCGGCTAATTTGCCACAAGGAGAGATAAGAGTAAGTGACTGCTATCTTGTCACAAACCACTTTTAGATCGAACTCAGTTTGATCTTGATAGCACTTCTCTTTGGAGTGGAAAGTCTCGTGATGCTCGACGAGAGGAATCGCAATCGTAGACTCCATTTATTATGCATCTTCATTATGAATTTGAACAAGTTTGATCCCATCTCATTCCAAAAGAAAAACCAATATGAATAATATACTCAGGGAACTTATTCAGGTTGAAACACATTTCGTTAAGGCTTGGCTTTATGGTTAAGTCATCTCCAGAAATGCTTTTTCTTCTAGTCGTCACCGACTACAATTTTTCTAGATGCCCGGCGTGTCTTTACCTCCTTTCGGTATTCCTACTTCTCCCACAAGTAAGTGTAACTTTTGCAATGCGCTTAGTCATCCGCAATCCATGTGCCGCAAATGTAATATTTCTAATTACTGTAAGAAGGCTGATCATCTTCTCTCTAATTGGATGGCTCGTGGTCGTCGGGGTCACTTAGCTATTTATGTTCCTACCAGTTACTCTAAACAAGTTTTAGTTTTGTCCTTCTTGTTGGACACATCCGTGACCAGATTTAGCTCGTTGAGACTACTTCAAATTCAACCATCAAAATCTTCAAGTTCTTACATGTACTTTTTTCTTCTACAGGCACTCCATCTACTTTTTCTTCACCTCAAATCTCAGGTCAACACTCCTTCTAACCTTGGTTTCTTGATTTTGCTACGTTCAATCACATGTTTGGGGATGCTTCATTATTTTGGTCATATACTTAGATCCTTCGATCAGTCATCACTCTGTCAATGTAGCTAATGGATGGTGTTTACCTGCATTGAGACGATTCAGACACAAAATGTTATTTTATGCATCGAATTTGATTCCCAACCTGGTTTTTGTTGGCCAATTAACAGAGTTGGGTTGTATATTTGGTTTGGTGCATTTGGTTGTGTGATACGATATCGTCAGAACAATAAAACGTTGGGATAGGGGACTTTATGTCAACAAAGGACAAGCATACATGTGGTTGTGTAGTGGCTACAAGTAACAACAATCACATTTTGGGTGATTTTTTAGCACTCCTTTTTATTCGATTAAACTTAGTTCAAAATAACTGTGGCATTTATCACATAGTCAGTTGGGTCATACTCATTCGGGGAGGTTGTTGAAAATGTTTCACAAATAACTATTCTAGTTGATAATACTATTAGACAATTTTCCATTCCAAAATGTGTGTTTTATATTGTGATAAGACCGTGGTTTTACTTTTTTATATCTAGCACCATTGAAATTCATGATGCGTTTGTCCTTATTCATACAGATGTATGGGGTCCGAGTCCTGTTACATCTCAACTTGGTTATTGCTATTTATTCCTCTTTATTTATCATAAGATACATCACACTTAGGCTTACTCTTACGCCTGAAATCTTAACTTTGCTAAGTTCTTCACAAGTTTGTCACCATGGTTCGCACTTTGTTATCCGGTCAAGATGTTTTGTCTTGAATCTGAAGAGGAGTTTAATTCTCATTCTTTACATTAATATTTTCGAGATCATGATATTTTGTTCCAATAATATCGTTATGGTGTCTCTAAACAAAACAGACCGCAGAACAAAAGTATTGACATGTCCTTGATCTTAATCGAGCCATTTTACTGGAATCTCTAGTATCATCACAATTTTTTGTCTAAGCCAATTTTTCATTGTGTGTTCAATTCGAATATACGGATCAAACTATTTTAATTGGGGAAAAGGATTTGACTTATTGGTGAATCTCATTTTTTCATATACACGGTTAGGGTTAGCATGCCATCTTCCTAAAAAATCTCTTTCACTATCAATCATTCTCCTCCTCCCATACCTACTATGATATCCCCTCTTCCTCATCTACCCTCATTTGCCCTCATCACCACTACCTTCTTGCACATCCAAACTAATTAACTCGCTCCTACAACCCAGTCCCCAATCTACCCTGGCGTCGATCCATCCTCTCCTCACTCTAGTAATACTCATTCTCCATCGGCTATATCTATAATCTCTAATGAATCGATCACACATCCCTTAATTAGCACTAGCAGACGGTCAAACAAATACTTCCCTACCTCAATGACACCTTCTCACACGACCTTAATATGGATGGCTATGTCATCTTTCATGGGTCCAACAACCTCATTAGTTGGACTTTCCACAAACAAAAGGTTAAGCACAAAAGCAAAATACAGTGCTATAGCATACACTACAACATAACTGTTGTATGGATCACCAACCACAACTTCAATCCTCCTCAGTAACAACATTAGTGCGATTTTTCTCACAAAAAACCCCATTGGTCAACCCTCATTCTAAACATTGCCTTAGACCTCTACTTCGTACGAGAACTCTTTTTGGAACAGCTCGCCGATGTCTTCACTAAACCGCTATCCAATGACAGACTCTCACACTTACGTCTCAAGTCATTCACAAGATTTAGTTTAGTCCATGTGAATATCTAAGTCATCACTAAATAACGATTGATGTCACCGTTAATCTACACAATTTTATTCAAAAATTTTGTACATAGTAATATTTGGTGTACACTAATATAAGTTCAATAGTACTAGTTAAACGAAAAAAAGTTGAATGATCAATATTATAAATTTTAAAAAGTACAGTGGTACCTGCGTATTTAAGTTGCGGTTTAAGAAACTGCAAAACCCACTCCCTCCAGCCACCAGCTCCGACTCCCTTCCGTTCTCCAACTCGTGTTTCCTTCCGATGGAAGACGAACCCAATATACTCCAATCCTTACTAGACGATGACGGTGAAGACGTCGAGATGGTCGACGTCGAAGAAGGCGAGCTGCTTGAACAAGCTGATGCTGGCCAGACCTGCGGCGGTACTGCCAATGGCGGAGATGGAGACGGAGACTCGATAACAAGTGACAATCATCCAAGTAAGAAGAAGAGAAAGCGGAATAGGAAGAAGAAAAAGCCAACCAGTGGTCCGCGCCCTATCATAAGCATTGATAGGTATGTAGATGTTCAATTGTCTTAGGTTTTTCATATTTCGTATTTTCTTTTTCCCTCTTCCTATAACCTAATTTTTGCGTTCATGGGTTTTGCAGATTTGTTCAAGATACGTGTTGGCGTCTGAAAGAGAAGAAATCTTATTTGGTATATACTGCCGTGGGGATTCTTGGGCTTGAAGTGTTGAGCGATCTAGTTAGAGAGGTTTGTTGTTCTCAATACTTGCATAAATCACCATTCACGCTTTTCATTTATTGAGTTAACTTTATAACTTGATGAATCATGTAGTTTCCCAGCTTCTTATTGATTCCTTAGTTTGTACACACCCGCAGCTGGGCTCAATGATGCTTCAGTGCTTAATTTTGTACAACACTGTTTTTGTTTTGCATGGGGGGTTGATTTATTTCCATTGTGCTTCGTCTCATCCAAGCCTTTTGCTATATTCAGTTGAGCTTTTCTGTTCCTTGTCATGTGCCCAGTTTTGGCATCTGTTGTGCTGAGTACAATCGCAAGCGCTAGGCACCTAGCTGTGGGTTAATAATAGGTGTTTGATCATGACGACGGAGGTTAATATATGGGTCATAAAATATTCTAGGATGCTTGATATTTCTCCATTTTATTCCAAATCAAACCTGTAGCTGATGATGTATATCATTTTTCCAGCCCTTGCAGATTTTCATTGCCAGAAGTCATTTTGGTGCTTCAAATTATGTTCTCTGAGATGAGATATATCATGGCCTCTCTTCTGTTATGTGTAGGTTGTTCTTTGTGTTCTTGGGTCTTTATGCATGTAAACTATGATGGCACTCTAAACATTATAAAATCCTAGAAGAAAGATACATGGAAGAAACTCTCTGCTCCTCGGCTTCAAGCATGTTGGTTTGAGATCTTACGTAAGTAATTATAGAGCTAAAATATGAATTTGAAAGTCCTTGCCAGCAATGATAAGTGGGCTAAGTCCTGGCCCTTGACATCTTGACCCTTTATTGCCTCCATTCTGTTTATCTCCCAGTCTTAGTTTCATTGTGCATGTAGATGTTTCAGCGTTGTAGTTATCAGAGCTGAATCATGCATTTTTCAGGTGGATGCTATTCGGTCATGTGGAGGACAGATGACTTCAGATGGAAAACGTAACCGAACCGGTGGTGGGATATTATGGAACATCTTAAAGACGAGAGAACCTGCAGCATACAAAGAAATAATGAAGAAAGCTACTGAGTTTGAGGTGTGTTACAGTTTCTCCGTTAATGACTAACTGTTTTTGAAGAATTTTTGTGTGTGATTTACATATGTGGTTTTCCATGTCGCCTTCCTTTGATTGGGAAGAAGTAATTAGGCACATTAGATAAGTCTTTGCCGATTACGAACTGTGTGCTCTATTGAGCTTTGCATTATCTCATAATACCCCATCAGTATGATAGTAAATGATTTCTCTCTGTTTTTCTTTCAGAAACAATTTAAGCAACAAAAGGTGACACGACCAGCTGCTGCCAAAAACACAGTAGGTTCATCTAATGAAACTGCACAGGCAGTTACTAATGCTGCTCCAAATAATCTGTCTAATGGAACTGCTCATGCAATCATTAACGAGACCCCAAATATTAGCGGGCTTGTGGCTGAAAGTCAGCTTGAGAAGGAGGACAACGGTGAAATGAAGCGCAGGTCTGTTCATGAGAGGATAAGAGTGCCTGTTTCATACGAGGATCTGATTCAGGATGATGATCCAAAGGACAGTTGCACATTGGATTCATAGAATGGTAGTCTTAAGTAGTAATTCTTAAACTGTTGATGGAAGACCAGCAATATTTTTTGATGGTTTGATCTTTGAAGGATGTGTTTCAATTCCAGGAAGGCAATGGTTTGGTAAAGAGTTGTGTTTCTCTTATCTGAGAGTTGTGTACAGACCGATCTATATAACATATTAATATTCCCCTCCCCATTGTCCATTGATTCCATAGATTCAGAAATGAAAGAAAGAAATTGTTTATTTTCTGCTAATGATGAGGTTTCTATTTTCCTGCCTATCCAAGTTGGGACAAGGTAGAATGATAGAAGCTCAACTAGAGTTGAGGGTTATTGTACGGTTAACAGGATAAACATAAATATGCTGCTGCTGCTGCTGCATTTTCTGGTTGTGTCAATTGGCATTGTTCTTCACAAATCACAAGGTATGAATCCCAGTCCTTACGCCATCCCCTTGCTGTGTTTTCCCCCTGCTACAGAACTAGTACTAATCAGACAACCAACATAATTAGCTATCATAGTCTCGAACCAGAAAGGGAGTTTGTTTTTCGTTCAACGTACGTGAGAATGACATCAAAGTCGCTGAGACTCCACTCTGCAACCTCGTCTTCATCGCTCACGTAGATTTCAGTCCCTACATCGATTGACGTCCAGATTCTTCTTGCTGGAGGGCTCCCTGGATCCTGCACCAACATTTTCATTATTACTTGTCTACATTCTGAGTTAGAGATCAGAATGACTCAGAAACAGACCTGGTAAAAGTAGAGGCGACTAGACAAAGCACCAACATCAAGCTCCCAGCTCTTGTTGGAGTCATCAGTCCAACCATCGCCTGGTTTTGTTGGGTATCCATAATCTTCCCAGATGGGATGAGGAAGCAACTGAAGCAGCTCCTGAGCCTGAGGATTGCTGTAAGGATCACATATGCTGACCGGTTCCTCTAGGTACTTCGCATTCCCTGGACCGCAGTAGAGGTGGTATGCTGCATAGGGGAATCTGGCAGTGTCGTTTCTGTACACTATGGTGTTGTTTGGAGTAATGTGGTAGGGAGGGCATTGGGAAGGGTTTGTAGGCGAGCACCACGGCTTTGTTTCTGGGTTGATTATCATCTCCGAGTAACGAGTCACGTCAGTGAGCACATCCCCGTCGCAGGGAGATCCATCATTCTTCCAGCAGCTACCGATGTCGATCAAGTAGAACTGGCTCTTTGCTCCCCCTCCTCGTTTGATGTCCAGTGTGAGCCTCACCTTGAAGTTTGGCGACTCTGGCAGCTGCAGAACAGAATGATAATCATCCATCAAACGAGTAGATAATAAAAAATTAACTGAGATGAGAATGGGAAGCTGAAACTCACAGTTTTAAGCATCCCTCTGGTGTCATAATGATACCCACCAGAGAAACCTCTGGTTGCATCAGCTCTTAAATAAAGCATCAGCCATGGATATTTCTTTGAAGTCTTGAGCTTATGGTGAAACACCCAACTACCATTACTACCAACTTTCTTCTCCCACACAACCTCGTACATGGAAGTTCCTCCCTTTTCTCCATCACCAATCAAATCATAGGTACCATTGAAGCTTCCTCTGAGCCACCCATCCTCGAAAAGCCGGGTTGGTTGATGGTGAAGAGTTGGCTGGTTCATACACCCATCTCCAAAGCAAGGAAACCTTCCAGGCTTGAATGGAAGCGCCTTCTTGCCATTCTCAGGGCACACTCCAGAAGTAGTGTCGTAGTTTCCATTTTTGAGCATGATCATCCAAAAATGCCATGGTGAGTTATCATCATCATGAGAAGCAACCTGACAAAGGGATCCGAGGTAAAGCTCTTTATAAACAGCGTATAGGTCTGGATTGTTGAGTGCATCAGTAGGCAACCCTGGGAATTGGTGTCCTGCTCCAAGCCTGTTATCAGCTTCTGTGACCTTGTGTTCCACAGCTCCATCTTTTGACAAATTAGGAAATGAAAGTCAGTGTGTTGAGATTTAACATGTTGATGGAAAAGCAGAGAGATGAAAGGGAGAGTGTACTGAAATCGAAGCAATCAGCAGCTCTGGGACTGGGCATTCCAGGAGGTTGATGGCCAACTTCATTGCAGAAATTCCAAGCTTCAAATGCAACTCTGAGTCCATCTGTTCGCATACCATGATCACCCACAGCTGAATCGTAGTGTTTGACAGAAGCTACTTGATTACTCAACAACAATAACACCATTACCCACATACCCAATTCATGGGTTCCCATTACTTTACCTACTACTACTATTGCTACTTACACTGAACTCTCCTTATTTACAAGGATGATGTTGTGTCTGAATCATTCCGTCTGTGACACTTTACCGCATCCGTAACAGCAGCAAAGCCTGTATGGAGATGGAGAGAGAGAGAAAGATGGTATCTTTGCCTTCTTCTTTCTTCCTTTTTTCAGCAAATCCAAAATAGCTTTCTCTCCCTTCTACTCTCTCACATACAAACACTATTTTTTTAAGGGAAAATAACACTTTAGCCCTCTCTATTTGTCAACTTAACATCTAGTTTTCTATACTATAAATTGTTCTTTTTATCTCTGCTATTTTGATCACTTTGTTGTTTGGGTCCTTCCATTACAACTTTCGTTGTCACGATACTTGATGCACATTCAGTACACCATGTTAGCTTACTAGGCGTTTTTTAGTTTAGAATATAAATATATATAATTAGATGGGATGAAATTGACGAATAAAATGTGTGGTTTTAAAATCCTTTGTATTTTACCATACTCTTGTGAAACCTTCTCAATTTACCTTCCTGGCCAATTCATTGTCTCTTACCTCCGATATCTCTCTCCGTCAGTGTGTGGATGTATCCAAATTTAATGTTAAGGTGACGAAAGTTGGAACGAAAGGACTCAAATGGCAAAGTAATCAAAGTAGAAGGGGCTAAAAAGAGTGATTTATAGTACATGGGTCAATCTGTTAAGTTGAAAAAGTAGAAGGGTCAAGTTGCTATCTTCCCTTTTATTTTATCTTTGTTTATTATGAGTTTTTTTTGGCTTTATGATTGAAGTATTCTATTTCTCTCGCAAGTTTAATTGATTCGTATTTTTGTAGTTACTTAATCCAGAATAACATCACTTGAAGATATAGTTATGTCGTTGATGTGACATTGATTTAGATGTATTGTCGTTTTACTTAATACTTATGGTACATTGATCTAACTTTCAGAAAAAGCAAATGGAAGTACAACATATGGGATCAGAGCAAATTAAAAGGCAAGTGTGAGTGTGTGGTTGTTAGAATAACTATTTTACACCTACAAATTTGGTATTAGAAATTTATGTAACTGAAAATGTAGTATTCGGTATTCATGTTATTTTGAAAAATATATAGTCTTATAATATAACACAATACTTCACTTCGTCAGTTCAATGATAGTTTTTTTTAGCAATGATGGTCAGACAGTGAATTTTTTTTATGATGGAGTTTCAGTTGCGAAGAAACTCCAACGTGAACGCCATTGACGCAAAACATGGAATTCAACTTTAGTGGAACGTTAATGCCAATAAAGAAACTCATGCAATTAGTGGTAAAACTTGGTGAGGGAACTCCAACTATGATAAATTAGGTGGCAGACCTTCGTTGGGAATTCCTGATCCTACTATTGTTGAGACAACATGGAAAATTAGGTGTGCTCTAACGAAAGGGCAATGGATGATGCACGAAAACTACATTACATTACATTGAATGCAATTTTGTGATCCAACCTCCTCTTTTTTGTTCGTCTTAGATCAATAGTCATCCTGGATTCTTCTCTTCCATCGTTTGCTGCGTTTTTGTTTGTTTGTTTAGAACCCCTCTTCCTCCTCGCATTACGTTTTTGTTTCCTAGGTAGAGTGTGGTGGGTGGCGCTAGTGTATGTTACTGATTTATCTCGTCCTCTCCGCTGACTAGCCGTCGGCTAACAAGTTTCAACTCATGTGTTGTTGGATGAATCTAAAAGTTATAAATCTAATGATGAGTACAAAGGCTACCTCTATCTTCCTGTTTGGTTTGAATTTGTGATTGCTTTTTTATTTTGTCTATTTTTTATGGCGTTTCCGACTCTTCCTCTCTGGCTGGTTGCAACGATTATTTTGTGTAGAGTGCATATTGTTATCCCATAATGTTTTGGGTGTCTAGGTTTCTACCTGGTTGAACTTCTTTACATTCATGCATGAAGATTAATATAGACGGTGCAGTCGTGCAACCCTTGAAAGGTGCCACATGACTCGTAGTACACGATCATACAAACGTTCTCCTCTTTGCCTTAAGTAAATCCTATATGGATGTTATTAATTTTTTCTGTTCTAGAATTGTTGACTTTTAGGATGCCTGCAGTTTCTGTCATCAACTTGGTTGGACAAACGTTGACAATGAAGGTGATGCTACTCGTCCTCTCTTGGGTCAAGAAACGTGAGGTCTACAACTGCCACGATAGCTCGATCATCTCATATATCTTTTTTTTTTTTTTTATATGCTTCTTTTCCCCTTTGATCAAGTACAATCTCTCAAACAGCAAACAAAGTTCCCCATTTTGTGACGAAAAAAATTCTTCAATATTTCTCGAGTGAAAAATTGCTAAACTTATGAAGAAAAAAAACTCAAAATGGTGAGATGCACTGTCTTTTTCATTTTATAAGTTCCAACTGTTAGAGCTCATGGCAAACAGTACGTAGTACTCGTCACAAGAACGTCACATATGGCAGCACCATTAAGGATGTACAATCACTCGTTTTTCAGTAGTTACTTTCTAGTCAGTAAATACAACTAGGACTAAAAATGGGACACAAACACGGAACCACCAACTTCCTCATGGACACATTGGTGATTCCAGAACAAAGGAGCTGGTAAAGAAGTCACCATCAGCAAAGAAAGGTGCTTCAGTTCTTTGTATCTTATTACTAAACAAGCATATGTCCACCGTCATCCTTATTCCTTCATCCCACATGTGATACACCTCCACCTGTTTCAGCCTTTGTCCTGCTTAACCAAAACATTCTCAGGAGATTAGGCAAAACCCTAACTGAAATACCCAGCCTACACCGACTCTGCACGAAGAAGAAACACTTACTTATGGTCTGAAGGATTTGGCATGAGTTCGTAGACAATTGTTGCAACAGCATCCCTCTTATTCTGGTTTCCACCAACCATAAAAGGTTTAGCTGAGATGCCGAATATCAAAGGATAGAACAACGTGGAAGATCACGTGACGTATATTACCTTAGTGGCTTCACCTTTGAAGCCTATATAGTGTATCTGAGTAGTATCACCTCCAAAATTATCAGGGAAGTGTAATGTGATGCTTGAAACACTCTGGAATTTGGCGTATCTGGCGTATTATAGATTTTTTGAAGTTGCACCAAACAAGAGTACAAGTCAGCTTAAACACCAACAAATTCAGAGTACACAAGTTAGGAAGGGGGGGTTCACATGTTGATTCTCAACGCATCTTGTACTAAACTGTAGTTGGTCCCAGTTACCTTGTTTGGTACTCTAGTACTCCTTGCAGATTTTCAGCCAACTCCCACTCCTAGTGAAAAAAAGGAACTAGTACCACATAAGCCAAAGTACAATAATTCATCGAGCCACTGCAGATGCAGATGAAACAGGTACCTGAATAGCCTGCATGTCCTGAGCATCAGAGAAGTCAATTCCTTCTCGATTGATAAACCTACAGATAGAGTTAAGCATAAACCACGGTCCATTTTTACATAACAAACAGAAATCAGGTGAAGACATTAAGAAAGAAAAGAAAAGAAGAGAAGAGAAGAGAAGATGACGTTGCGAAATTATTTCCATCGTCTTAAATGCGAGTCATGTCCAGTAAAATAATGCCACAGGGATCAACAAAAAGAGCCAAATGCAAATCAAGTATATCACTAGCAAAGACTGCAGTAGACAATCTAAATCAGCTAACTATTTTGCAGTAGAAGCTTAAATAACAAGAACTTCCACCACAAGGGAAAAATAATGCTGGACATTTAGCAAGGCAAATAAACAGAGGGTTGAAGGTCAACGAAGCTACATAAGTGGGCGCACAATCAAGGAACATCTCACTTTAACTCTTGCCACATAATTACATAACAGTCAGACAAATTTCAGCATGACTTGACAGCACAGTATTCCTTTCAATTGACGAAGCTGGTAAGTATGTCATCATATTAACAGTAAAGTATTCAAATAAATTCAGTTTGTTCCACCAGTTGGACTAACATTATGCAAGCTGTATCTAGTGTCTGAGTTAGAGGAAACTGCTTGTTCAGTTAACAGTATTAGTGTTTGGATTCAAGAAATGGATATACTGAAGCAAACAAGTTGAACTTACACCCTCATCTTGGAAGGACTTGTTCCATCAGAACCACCGACAATTGAGATGCTTTTGATCTTGACATCGGATGTGAACCTATGGCAGTTTTTCCAGCAGAAGAAGAAATCAGAAAAGATGGAAGCAAACTGATTACAAAATTGAGGCTCTTAGAACAGCCAAAACTTGGCACAGAGTCTGACTAACATCAAATTAGGCAACACTATAGTTTGGGCATTAGAATAATAAGGAAATCCAAGAGGTAAATCCAAAATCAGATTCTTCATTCAGCTACAGTGATTGTCATTTCACAATGTAGTACAGCATAGATTGGTTCATTATAAATAGGGTTATTAAAAGCGAAGATTACCGTAAAAAAAAACGAAGATTGGTTCATTTCTTCCCACGATGCCTAAATCAGATTATTAAAAACGAAGATTGGTACATTATACATATGATCTCATCCACCAATTTGGCTTTGCTTTTACATGAAGTTCTCAAATATATGAAAGCAAAATGTCGAACCTGGCATCACATAGCACTAGGACTACAACAACTACCTTGATATCCAAGGTTAATCATCACCTCGTGAGCAAGTCGGAAAGTAAATACTAGAACAAGCAGGATATATATATCAAGGGAAAAGAAATGGAATGAACACACATACGGGACGTAGACAAGCAATTCAGGATCTCCATCATTGCTTTCCAAGACTCCCTGGCATGGGAAAACAAGTTGAGAATCAGCCAAATGATAGAAAGTGTATATGCTTTGCTTCAACGTCGACAATAAAAAAGGTTCCACGTTCACTAAATCGCTATATGCTTCGCTATCCTTGTTAGAAACAAGAAGTGAGCTTACTTACCCCTGAGAGATTCAGGCGATGCTCCCAGGCTTTGAAGACCGACTTCACGCTTCCATGAACTGCTTCATTTAGAGCGGAAACCTAGAAAGCCACAAGCTCAAATCCACACATACAAGGAAAGAAACCTCACCAACAGAGATGAAATTTCGGGAGGCAAATGCAAAGGAACAGAACTGGCCTAGCGTAGCCGACGGGAAGTAGGAAGAAACGAGAGAGATAAAGGCGCTGATCAGTGAAGGAATTCCTCACCTTGGGGATGTCTACGTGTTTGTAGAGAGACCAATCGGCAGAGCAATCGTGATCTTCGCAGCTGTGATCGTGCAAACAAGACATATTTTCTACCAAGTTCTTCAAGGTTGATGAATTATCGAGAAATACTGCCACCGTCTTTTCGTCGCACCCAAGCACGGAATAAACCTCCGTTCGAAGTCGCCGTTTTAATGGGTAACTACTTAGTTTGGTCACTGACCTATTAAAGTTCTAACTTCATGGTCACTAAATCATCATACTACTACTAATCTATTTTCTTGGTCACCTATTAGTCATTTCGTTAATTCCTCGCTTAAAATATTGTTAAGTTAATAAATCACCACACAAATTTAGGCTATGTTTACTATCACTTATTTTTTGGAAAATTAAAAAATCTACTTTTATAATTTCAAATTACGCACAAAATACTGTTTAGTGGAAAATTTTAAAATAGGATTTTAAATTTATTATGAAATTCATGCCCATTTTTAAAAGTGAAAAATAGTTGCTTTCAAAAATTTTATAATCTGGATTTTAGAATTAGGAGACCGGAATTTTGGAAAAGAATAACCCACCCTTCAATTCCCAACTCCAACAAATTATCTAAGAATATAAACAAATATTCAAAAAACCTTAACAATAAACAACAATATACAGGGGATTCTCCTTGTAACAACAATATACAGAAGATTCTACTTATGAGCTTCAGAATTGACTATCGCAATCATTGTTGAATCTGTTTTACAGCTGGCCTTCGAACTCAACCTTTGTCTTGGACAATATATGCCATGCTACACAAAATAACGACATAATGGTTCAATAGGAGACTGAAATAATGTTCAGAAAAACAAGAGACAGACTAAAGATTTATGAATTATCTCAAGAGATTAGTAACAAAGTAGAGAAAAGAATAACAATAGATCAGAGGGAGCTGGAGGTTAAGCAAAGAAGATAAACAATTAAAAGAAACCAAAGCAAAAGACAATCATATTCTTAGTTAGCAAAATCATACCAAAGACCAAAATCAAGCATTTGATCAATCACATTTTCTTCTCTGAAAAACAAGAATGTCAATCGCAGCAAAAAGTTGGAGGTTTATACCATTTTGGGGTTCTGATATGCAATCTGCCGCAGAGTGTACATAATATATAGCTCTCGTATTCTCTTCTCCATGCGCTACAGCTCGTGCTTCGTCGGTCCACCACAGTCCACTCCCTTGAATGAAGCCACGTCAACCCCTCACTCACCTTCTGTATCCCTTGCTGAGAAGATGATAAGTTCATTTTCAGCACTCTTATCTCTTTCTAATTTGTTGCTTCATTTGTCTTTAAAGGGGATCACATTTCCATTCACCTCAAAGCTACATGCAGAGCTCCAGGTGTTTGAAATACATACACGTGCCAATCTTAGCCATTATTACTAATTTACCATCCCAACAGAAAGTGTATCTTAGCACACTATAGTGCTATCACTTCAATTCTAGTATGGATACATACTCAATTATGTTGTGACGGGATGGGAGGGATCCGCACATGATACTAGAATATTAACGAATACGGCAACAGATAGAAACAACTAATTTTTAATGCCTCCACTTGGTATGGTCACATTCGTTATTTTACTACGCATATTCTCTTTGTACGTGTTTGCACATTATTTCTTGATTCTTGGTATTATTAGGGAAATATTACGTTGTAGATTCTGGATTTGCAAACGCACCTGGGTTTCTAGCACCATTTCGAGGGTATACTTCTCATTTCCAGGAGATTAGACGCCGAGGTGGTCCCAAAGGACGTGAGAAACTCTTCAACCACAAGCATTCTAGTCTTCGCAATGTTATTGAACGATGTTTTGGTGTTTTGAAGAGAAGATGGCCAATTTTGAAAACGATGTGTAGTTATAGCTTCAGCAAACAAACATACATTGTTCTAGCATGTTGTGCGATTCACAACTTTATTCGGATGCATGCACAAGGGGACTCCCTATTTGCTGAGTTTGAAGAGAGTGGTGGTCAAGCGGAGACAAGTGAATTAGTGGCTCGTATAGAATTTAGGACTTCGTCATCACAAGTGCGAGAAATGGCTTCTATGACGGGATTGCAAATCAGATGTGGAGTGATGAATGTGCTAGTAATTAGTGGAGTTTAGACGAGTGCTATATGCGATTCACTTGAAATCTAGAAGTATGCATAATTTATAATTCAACTATAAAGTAATGAACACAATTATTCTTATGAAATTATATAATTTCATAATTTACAAAACGCAAAATAAACAGAATTTCAATTATGAATTATAATTATGTAAATTTTAAAATTGATCCAATTATATAATTTTAGATAATTTATAGTAAACGAGGCCTTATTATTTCATTTCACATCGATACATACCTATTGATGGCCCATGGCCCAAGAATCCTCTGGCCCACCAAACCCTTCTTCGAGACCTACGCCGAGGGCCCTCCGCCCGTCGTGGAGAGATCTACCCCCATAGTCACATCGGCATCAGGACGCCACGCCTTGACACTATGCCACCAACCGCCTCAGGTCAAGTCAAGTCATGTCGTTGTCAAGACAGGGACACCTCCCCCTGGATAAAATGCGGCCCATGCCCTCATAGTATTACCAAAATGCACGATATGCCATCATAGTTAAGATTCTGCATCGCGTGCCATTATAGTAACTTTTAGGTGCATCGCGTGCCATTATAGTAACTTTTATGTGCACTTACCGAATTTTGCAGGTTTTTCAAATTCTAGCAGGTTACAAATTGATGACGTGGCTTAAAAAAATGTAATAATGATATTTATTGTAACACTTTGATTTTTTCAGGTGACAATTATTATTGTAAAATACTTTAATACGTTAAATAAGAATTTGAATGTAAATAATATTATTTATTTTAACATTTATTTTTTTCACGTGACAATTACTTTTGTAAAATACTTTAATATGTTGAATTTTGCATAAAATCTTCCTGTAATGATCAAGACACTTAATTGAATCCCGTGAAACTATTTGATAGAAGTACCTTGATATATGTTTTTTCATCTCATAGAAAGACATCATGATTTCTAGAGGCATCAGTTCTTTCTCCTTTTCTTAAATCGACCGAAATGGGATGATAAATCGTGTTTGACCTATTCTAAATATGGGTGCTTTTTTTCACAAAATTTAACATATTAAAGTATTTTATAAAAATAATTATCACCTGGAAAAATTAAAATATTAAAGTAAATAATATTATTTACATTTGAATTCTTATTTAACATATTAAAGTATTTTACAATAATAATTGTCATCTGAAAAATTAAAATATTATAATAAATATCATTATTACATTTTCTTACAGCCACATCATCAACTTGTGACCTGCTAGAATTTGAGAAACCTGCAAAATTTGGTAAGTGCACCTAAAATTTACTATAATGGCACGCGATGCACCTAAAAGTTACTATAATGGCACGCGAAGCAGAATCTTAACTATGATGGCATATCGTGCATTTTGGTAACACTATGAGGGCATGGACCGCATTTTATCCCCTCCCCCTGGCAGCGCCCATACTTATGATGGGATGAGGTCCATCCAAGGGCCCCTCTTACACCTCACCTGCGGTCCGTTAGGATGATGACACGTGAAACAACATCCATAGCCATGAAAGCTGTATACATAGGCAGTCCCCCATACAATGAAGGACACGAAACACACTGACCATACGCCTGATACTGCACGCCCCTAAGCTGCACACTAAAGGCTGTGATCATCTGCCCTATTCCAGGGCACTCGCCCTGGTACTTCTCTGTTACCCATATCTCCCTTCATACCATATTTCCGTACGCCCTCGCTTGCTCTAGCGTCATTTCCCCGCCTTGCAAGGACCCCCGTTCGTGGACAAGGCGCAACAAGGACGTCCTCGCTCAACCCATCTCAGTTGAACCTCTTTATTAACCAACCCCAACAAGGCGAATCACCTATAACATTCTGGATCAACCTATTCAACCAATCTAACTTAACCCAACACACATTTAATCATTTACACACCCTAATATAAATCAAACCCATGATTAAAATAAAATAATTACAAACTAAAAATTTAAAATATTGAAAAATAAAATCTACCTTCTCAATTAAAAATATTGTTATGTTAATAAATCACACACCAATTTATTATTACATATCTATACCAAGGTTTTCAGAATAAGATCGGGGTCGAGCCGGCAAGGTCAAGGGTTCAAAGGTTTAATAGGAAAATAAGGATTAAACAGGGATTGAATCAGGATTGAATCGAAATTTATCGGTATCGGAGAGTTGACCGGCTCGTGGTTGGACCGGTCCAACCAGCCGACAGGATACCACATTGATAACATTGAGTTATACACTGATCTAACTATTGTCAACCAACACACTAAAACAATGTTAACAAGCATAAAAACAACAACCATCTTCTTAAGCATTCATGAAGATTCCTTTCCCTTGTCTAAGAGCATCTTAGTCGGCTAGCTTCCTTTCTTCATCTTTGAATCCTATATTTGAAGGGCTAGTAAAACCGTCGCCTCTTTATGAACACTAAAATTACTTCTTTGTAATTATCATGGTCTATCTCTAAGATCATACCACCGGAAAAACGTATAATCATCAACCTTAAACGAGTAGGGTGGCAAACGGGTGGGTCGGGACGGGTTTGGTATATCTGATTTCCGCCCGTTTATTTGGCGGGTTTTACCCATACTTACCCGGTTAAGCTAATTGGGTACAATTTCGAAACCATCCTCACCCACTCTTGGGTGGACGGGTTTGTCGGGTAATTCCCGGTCAGAAATTTTAAGAACAAAACTCAAAAGGCCCAATCAAACCAAAAGCCGAAAACTGTAATTCTGAAATTTAAACAAACCAATAGCTCAATTTAATAAAGTGTTGCACAGATGAAGCTTTTCGAATATGCAGATTCGAACTCAAACAAACCAACATGCAGATAACTTTAAGTGCAGAAGTCAGATATGCAATAACCAATGTTGTCAGGACCGGACCGGCTATCGAACCGGCCTAGCGAAAGGTTTGAGGGTTTAAGGTTCGACCGGGATAGGACCGTAAAAACCGGTGTAAAAAACCGGTCACACTACTTCTTTGAAAATACATATATTATCCATCATTACATATTCTTTAAGTACCTAATTGCAATAAAATATACTATAAGTATCTAGTTGTAATAAAACCTAATATATATATACATATCTTCTAAAAACCCTAACCTAATGAGCCGCCGCTTCTTCTTACTTTCTCTTCCTTTCTTCCTCTTTCCTTTACAGTTCCCTATTTTATTTTTACGCCTTTACAGTTTCCCTATTCTTTTCATCTTTCTTTTTCTTTTCAATCGAACGAACAAAATATATATTTAGAAAACTTCAATCTAAGAAACAGAGATGGAGCAAAAGCTATTTGATTCTCCAACAAATCTCACCCTGCAATGGAGAGGGATTCAGACGTAGCAGAGGAGACCCGCCGGTCACCGTTGATTTGGCCGGCGGAGTAAACAAACCAAGTACCCAACGGCGGAGATATGAAGGAGGATAAGTGGCCGCCGGTCACCATTGTTTTGCAATCTGAACCGGTGAAAATCGTCGCCTCCGGTTCAAACGGGTCGTCCGGTTTTACCGGTTTGACCCAGAAAATCAGTACAATTGGGCCGGTGTCATTTTCATCTCGAATCGGATCGGCCTAAGGACCGGTTCCCAGTTTTACCGGTCGGACCGGCTGGTCCGGTCCGGTTGTGACAACAGTGGCAATAACAAGCACAAATGAAGCTTTTTCCGCCCAAATAGGCTTAACGGCTGGGAAATTAAAGAATATTTATATACCAATGATATGCGGATAACATAGCAGTTTGGGAAATTAAAGAATATTTATATACCAATTAAACTATGCCGTTTTGACTAAATGGGTGCCCAGCGGGTGGGTACCGGAGACGGGTTGCCTATATCTGATGCCCGCCCGCCGCCCGCAATTAACGGGTTCCGGGTTTCCCGGACCCGGAAAAAAATCCAAGTCGGCCGGGTAAATTAAGCCCAATCCGGGTGGGTTTTGGGCGGGTACCCATTATCTTGGGTCAAACTGCCAAGCCTAGAAACGAGCAAAAAAATTCTACACAAATACTTTAGCAGAATGACATCAAGTTATCATCAAATTAACAATATTTACCTTGTCATCAGGGTCGTTCATGAATTTTGGAGGCCATGTGATATATTCGAGATGTGACATGTTATTATAATTTTTGACAAACTGAGTTTTAAGTATATCAAAATAAAATGCAATTTTTTTAATATTTATTAATTATTACTATATTTTACAAATTATAACATTGTTGGTTAAAAGATATAAGCGTATCCAATTTTATATTATCCAAAAGATAACGCTCTACATGAATAATTTAGTTAGTTTTTCACGGAAATTATAATTGGTGATATTTTTGTAAAACATATATATTTATTTGAAATTTTAAGTTATATTCAATTAGAAACTACATGCATAAAAATATATTTCTTATAAAAATCTTAACAACAGTGCTATAAAAAGCTTTGCAAGATTAAGACTCCACACTTACTTAATAAAAATGAAGGGGTCAACTCTCAGACAGAGATGAATCTTAAAATATACTATGGCTGTTTGGGGGTTGATTGCTGCCACATCAGCCTTTGAAAGAAATTTGGAGTGTCACCTCACTTAAGTGAAGTGCTGCGTTTATGGCCACAAACGGTGGAACTTTTTTTTTAGAAGAGACAACCAGTAGCTATTATTGGAGATTTTGGGTTAGAGCTGCTACTGTCAATCGTCATCATCTTCATCGGCTTCTCGGCTCTCTCGGCTACTTTCGCAGCAGCTTTTGAGGGGGCTTTCGTTCGAATGGTTTTAGCACTCAGCGTCGAATTAGGGATCTATCACCTCTCAGCTTCCCCTGAAATGTCAGATTCCCATTCTTCTATGTATTGTTTATTTTTATGTTAATTCCCCCATCCCCTCAATTTTTGGTTTTCTGATCAGCTTATCACTTCGTTGTCGCTGTTGATACAGGAATACGTTGACGGTTGATGCGACGGTGGTGAGGGGCGAAAGGAACTTGACGGTGGATTCAATGGATTTCCGGCAGAAGAGAACTGGTAAGCTAATGTATACTGCCCGATCTACCTTCTATCACTTGACTGCTTCTAAGGTATGAAACAGTTTGTCGCCACTGTCATTAAGAGTGCTTCTATTGTGCTAAGATTGAAATTCTGGTATTATAAAGGTGTTGTTATGCAGGCATTAGCAATATCATCGCTCATTCTACAAACTATTTGATTCACTGTCATATGGACATTTCTACAAGTTTCATCGATCAGTCAGACACTCAGTCACCTCTTCTGGAAATTAGAATTGAGTAGGACAATGCTGATTGATCTGCTCAGCGGTGAGAATTGGAAGATTGCCAATTGCGGCAGAGTGTGAACTCTCAGTTAAGTGTTTTTAGGGTAAGCTATAAGCTTCTGTGTTTTTGTGGATCTCTGCCATTTCATCATCCACTCTCTGCTCTTCTTTTTTAGGATAACTTCAATTCTTCTAACTTTTTATTTTTCTTACATTGAGCGTAGTTTTTCTGCTCTGTTGAATGATTGTTCATCGCGGATGTTCTGAACTTTTCACTTTTGACAATCATCATATTGGTGGGGGGCATTATGAGTTATTTGTCAACGTTTTGACTTACTTTGTGTTCTTAATATTTTTTTTTTTGATGAATTAGGGTTTCATATCATGAAAAAAACCAATTAAGGTCTATACAAGAGATAGCACTCTACAAACAACTCTCTATAAGCTATACAGAAAAGAACTAACAATCTACTATAAACTGCTCAAAATTGCATCCTTCTCTCTATGGGAACTAGCAAATAATCTCAAATCCTCCAATATATTAGCGCTATAGCTCTCAAGACTCCTACTATTGTTACCAAATATCCGAGCGCACCTCTCTCTCCAGATGCTATTAATCACCATTATGAACTTCAACTTTCTGACCTTCATAATGATTGAATCACAACACCAATCAGCTGCTGTCCGAATCACCTCACTCCATTGATAACTCATAAAGCAACCCCCAAGCAACTCTTCCACTAGTTTCTGGGTTTCTTTGCACTCAAAGAATAGGTGAGACCGAGTTTCTTCGTCATCCCCACAAAACACACATCTATCATCAATACTTTGATTCCAAATCTTCACCTTATCCATCGTATTGCACCTATCAGCCACAATCAGCCAACCAATAAAGTTCCACCTAGGCACAGTATAACCAGTCCAAATCAGGTTATACCAATTCACAACCGGCTTTCTTTCCTTATTAAACTCCACACATTTAATATTATTACTACTATTAAGATAGTGAGTTCTTCTTTGAAAATTGAATTCCATGCTTAAGATTGTCATGTGATTATGGGGAGCTGGAAATTGAGTGTATGCCTGGATCTGAGTCTATTTTGTTTCTTCATATGTATAGCTTAATCTTTACCAATAGGGTACCTTCTGTTGTCAGATGAATGTCTTAGTTTCACTACTTTGGTTAGTAAAGCTTCTTATAAAAAAAAAAAGTTAGTAAAGCTTAAGAAAGCTATTTTGCTTTGAACTCCTGAACCTCTAATTATAACTGGTTCTCTGGATTCTGAATCTGATCTTTTTTTCCTTCATGTTGGAACAGGTGGCCAGACAAGCATCAGGTAACTTCAATTCTTCTAACTTTTATTTTTCTTACATTGAGCGTAGTTTTTCTGCTATGTTGAATGATGGATCATCGCTTGCGGATGTTCTGAACTTTTCACATTTGACTATCATCATATTGGTGGGGTGCATTAGGAGTTTTATGTCAAAATTTTGACTTACTTTGTGTTCTTAATATTAAACTTTAACACAGTAATTTGATGCAAGCTCATGATTACTCTATGTCAGCCAAATCATTTTTAGCTTAGAGTGTGATATGCACTGCACTGATGATTTTCTATGAAGACAAGTGCAATGAGGTTAATGCAGTAGCCTGACTGCAAAATTTGACTACAAAGACAGGTTGGTGAATGCTTAAGCTTAAGTACAATAATAAATCAGAAAATGACACTTAGAACACAGAAAAGGATAAACACATGACAGCCAATCCATTAAGTCATCTGATCCAACTTGATTACTTAATTAAGAATACTAATTTTTAAACCAAATCCCCACAGACCATAACTGGTACAACCCACAAAGTGGAAGAGTGTCCTCACTACATAGATCAACAAAACGTTACATTGATCAAAACTGGAAGAGTCTCCTGAATGTTTGTCGTGAATGAGTTTTTCCCATCAAGTTGTTACATACTCAGGAATTATAACCACATACCTCCATTAATAATCCATTGTCAAACCAACTATGCCATGAGTCAGCTTCTTATTCTCCTTTCTTTCTCTGCTGTTGTGTAAAAATCCTTACAAAGGAAAGGTTCATGTGATTCTTATATGATCCAGGGTCCTTTTCAGCCCAAATCTCTGAACCAGCTAAAAGAAATTTTCATGATGCTAGTCTACTCTTAGGCTGTGTTGTCCATATGTCTGTCAGGTTATGATGGCATAGTGAGTTTGGGTTTAGTGTGGCTTAACTTTCAATATATGCTTTGTTTTTGGATTGGAATTGGTTATGCCCGCTGCCCAATGGTGTTTCATGTTTGACCTAATAATCCTTTGTTTTTGTCTATCATTGTTTCTGGATGAATTGGTCGCTTCTCACTTTATATTGACGCAACTTTGACTTAATGGGTAGTTGTCTGACCTCTCTTCTGAAAAAGAATAACAAGATATCTGAGTTTATGAAGTTTGAACTACTAGATGTTCATGTAGGTGTCTGCAGCTTCACTGAAATTGCCTTCTGTAGCATTATTCATCAACCTATGATCTGCCTTAATTAGGTGATCTTGGAAAATGATCCACCTGTCATCTTTGGTAACATGAGTTCAAAATTCATACAACAGGTCTAGGAAAATAGACTGACAATTGACTGCATATCTTTTGGTTTTCTCTTTCATGAGATAGATCATTGGTATGGAGCAGCTTGCTCAGTTTCTTATGGGATGTTTTAGGGTAAAAATGGTTACTTTAGAGAGTGTTTGTGTTCAGTTATGCAGGGCTGCTTTGTGGAATTTAGGATCTTAAGTTATGAATTTGATAAAGTGGGTTCTGCTTAGTTACTGTTTACCAAGCTGCAGACTATTCAAGCTGATCGGCATTCAGCAAGGAATCAAGTTCAAAGCTTAAAGCTCCAAACTTTAATTTTGGTTAGATGAAGTTATGGATCAATCATCATTCTGAACTGAACCATCAAAATCAGAATGCTGCAAACTTATAAAACTTGCCCAACTTTATTTTCCATTGATTGATCATCATGAAAGATTGCTGAGAACTTTTCTGAAAATTACAGGTGGTAAATAGCTGGAGATTGCAGTCGAGACGAGGTGGGCAATTTCTGTCTCAGTGGGATCGCAACAACGCGGTAAGAGGTATGATTTCACTAATGTTTTGTTTGTTTGTTTATATGAGAAGAAGTAGGTAGCACTAGAACCTTATTATGATTTATTAAGAACATATATATAACTTAATTCATTCTTACATCCATCCAAGCATATCTTCCTTGCAAATCATCTGTATTGAAATCCATTGTGTTTTGCTTCTGATAAGATGGTGTAAGTGGGAATAAGATCCTTTTCCGTTCCTTTTGGGGAGGGGTATTCCACCTCATGATGTAGCAAAGAAAGTTTCTGCAGTTGCAAGCAACATTTGTTGAGGGTTTGGTTATAGCATTTATAATGAGGGTGGAGGCTTGCCTTGGTAATGTTGTCTGCTATTCCGTTCTTAGTGCTTTCTAGCGGCATTATGGCTAAGCTCATCACCAAGGTGTCAACTAACGGGCAACAATCATATTTGATGCAGGAACTTAGGTGTCATCTAACTTCTGGTGAGGTTCTTATTGTATTGATGGGATGAATCTCAAAAAGCTCCAAGTGAAAATGGATTAGACAAAAAATTGGCTTTTAGGAGCCAGGAGTCTGTGCTCTTTGGTTCACGCATCAGAGACAATAATGTATATGGGAAGGATGGTCCTTCTGATGGAGAGAATGTGTTTGTTTTTTTGGTTACAAAAGAAAAAATCCTATGCTCAGGCTGCATGATGGAGTTAAGAGACAGAATGCTTTTACGTGATTATATGTTCATATGATTGCTCTGTGCCAACTACCAAGGTAGAGTTTTCATAATGGACTTGATGTATGAAGTAATAACGTGAAGGTCATGATACCATGGACGGTGTACATGACTACACTTGAAAAAGTAGAGCTACCAAAATTTGGGCGACAAAGTTAAGAGAGAGAGATTGGATCCAAGGGTATGGAATAACTAAATAGAAAAAAAATTACACACACTCATAAACATAGACATTCAACGGATTAAAAATAACAACTAAAGGAATTCAATAAAATAGAATCCTAAAATAATGCATTAAACAACTACTAACACCCACTCATGCTTCATGTAAAAATCCAATGAAACACAATATTGAACACTCATAAACATAGACATTAAAAGAATCAAACACATCATCTAAATCACCTTCTAATAAAATCATTCTCAATCAAAATGTGTCCTACTCATAAAAAACATTCTCTATTTAAATTTGTCATTCTCAATCAAGGAGCTAATAATTACGTAATTTTGTTTAGAAGAATAATAATTACGCAAGTGTGCATCAATTTTGTGTATCATTAGATTCAACCATGAAGCCGACAACTAGGAGGAAGGTGGATTTGTATTTCTCGGCTATGAAGGGGATACATTTTTTGACGTCCCAGTTGCTCAACTATACAACAAAGACGATGACGACCGACTATCCAACCAAACCCAACATTCTATAAAAACAAAACCCAACATAAAATAAACAAACAACCAATTCAATCCAAAAACCCACTCAACAAATGAATTACGTACACATTCACAAACACCAAACCGCCCAAGGGGCGGGCAAAAAAACTAGTTATTTAATAAAGTAGAAAGGCTCATGCCCAAGGAGAAAAATAACTAATGAAACTCTATGTGGAGCGAATTCACAGTGTAACAACCGGCAACCGGCAAATCCTACCATGAATTGATATCAAAACATCTCTTAGAGTCGTAGGATTAGAGAGTAGATCTAATGGACTAAATTAAAATGGATAAAGTAGTCATTTGGAACTAATGGCGTCTGTCCTAGGATGTTGACACGTGTCCCTGCTCCTTTGAAACCATAGGGGCCTTTGCGTTGGGCCGCCATTTTGGTCGCCTGCACACTTGGGCCTAGACCCGTAGATCGCCTGGGCCTGTTTGACTGTTCTTCAACAAACTTTTCATGGGTCGTACTGAAGCCCATAATCGCCGGACTGGGCCCATCAACACCATCTTGGTATCTAAGCTCAAAATTCATTAATTATTCATAACGTTGGGTCCATTTCTAGCTTGGCCCGACGTTAGGACTTCCAAATTAGTTAAGTTTGAGCTAAGCTCGAGCTCGGCTCATCAAGAATAATTAATGAGTCAAACTCGAGTTGGCTCGAGCTCAACATGAACTTCAAATTTCTAGCTTGTGTGAATAAAAAGTAAAAAGTCGAGCTTGACCTTACTGTAGTTTGGCTAGACTTGGTTCGACTCATGAACAACCTTGTTACCTGGTAATGAAACGTCTTTAACCAGTAACAATCGAGACAGTTTGGCCGAGTGGTCTAAGGCGCCAGATTTAGGCTCTGGTCCGAAAGGGCGTGGGTTCAAATCCCACAACTGTCATTCTTTTGGTAAACATTTTGAGTTGTCGAATTGGTTCCTTTTTGCACTCAAACTTGACTCATTAGAGCATCTCCAATGGTACTAAATTTTAAAGCTTTATGGTAAAAACTCCAATTTGATTGGTTGATATTAAAAAAAAAATTAAATAAATAAGAAAGATGAAATTATAGGAGAGAAGAGTGATTTGATTGGTTTATTATAAAGCTTTACCAATCAAATCAATATTTTTTTAATACCAATCAATCAAATTGGAGCTTTTACCGTAAAACTTTAAACTTTAGGGTCATTAGAGATGCTCTTAGTAATAGATTGATATCTCGAGTTTTTATTTTTAGAGAATCCTAAAGAGGACGAATAAGAAGGGTTGATGTACAACTTCGTCAACTGATGACACATGATTATCTAGACTCACTTTATTTTTTTTCCAATCACTTGGACCTCCAGGATTTGATCAACATATATATATATATAATCTATTTACCATCTAAAAATAACATTCGTGACACTTGGTAGCAATGGGCATCGGTTGCCCCAAAAGTCTTCTTTTGCTCCAGACGACTAGAATTGTAATCCCAGTTGTATCGATCGTATTGGTGGTATTCTCCATAACCAGATTGGTATGGGGGTATCTATCTAGGGGACAAAAACACAACTCCTCGCTATTGTGGGGCAATCGACTTCTAAACTATTGACACGTTTCACCATGGTGGTTTCAATCTCCGCACCATCCGCATGAGTACTCTTGAGCTCTTTGTGGCTTGGATATTGCAAGCAACTTCTATCCGGATGTGGAAGGTCACCACAATCCCCACAAGCATATACCTTAAGCAAGTCTCATTCAGAAGATGTGCATAGCTTTAGAGTACACCTATATGGGGTAATTATGATGCAAAAAGGAAAAACAAATTCATTGCAAGCCATTAGTTTCCGGTGTACTCATTTGTTTGAGAAGATGTACATATCTTATTCAATAATCTAACTTATCCAGTTAGGATCTCCTTCAAGAACCTTGCACAAGCTGGAATTTTGGTGATGACTTTGAGGAATGATAGAGGAACCTCATGCTTCTGCATAAGCTTCATGAATTTCTTAAACTCCTGGACTTGTAAGAGGAATGATCAACAGTGGTGGTGTAGATCTTAGTTTAGAACCCTTAGAAGTTAAAGTTGCAGCTCCCTTCATTTCATCTTCTAATTCAACATCATAATAGTTGCTAAAACATGGGACACCACAATTGGTAGATTAACCTTCCTCGTAGCTTTGATCTCAGCTTTAAATTCGAAGAAGAAAGGAGAATTGTGATGGGAATTTAATTTCAGAGGAGACTCTTCCCCGTGTTTTTATCATCAATATATTTGTTATTATTTTTTTTTAAATTTATATAGTTTTATTTAGTGGACATCCTAATCCGCGATATAACGTGACACATATAATCAAACTTGAACTAGACACAAAAAATAAATGGGGAGACGCGTTTGTTAAACGTGTCAAAATAAATGATGTTAAATCAGTTGAAAAATAGTAAAAAGATACCTGGTATAAGGAGTATTAGTGTGAATAAAACCACTACAGTGGATTCTTATAAAATGGATCAAATCCATAGAAAAAATCCAATTTGTTATAAACTAAGCAACAACAGAGCAAAGATAAAAGGTGAAATTATTATTATGATTATTATTAGGGATAATGGTGTTTTGCCCCCCTCTACTTTGCCAAGTTAACAAATAGCCCCCTATACTATGAAATGATCAATTTACCCCCTTCTACTATGCCAACTTAACCACCAATTTTCCCTTTATTATTATTAATTATTATCACTAAGTAACAGAAAAACTAAGAAGATAAAAAAATAACCTAGAGACACCACAGAATTAATCTCCTCCTTAACCATAATGGGCAAACTTAAAATCTTATAATGTTGAACCAATTGAAACTTATAAAACACGACGAAACTAAATTAGGACCAACAAATTAATTAAACTTCCCATTTAGTAAAAAATTATAACATAATTCCACCACTCCGACACCTATCATCATGGCAGCACCCCACCCTTTAAACAACACTTGCGGCGGCGCAGCCGATACCGGACTCTGATCATCTGGTGACGGAGCAGGCGCCGGTACAGACTCGGACGCAGCTGGAGGCGGAGAAATTAGGAGAAGCCGGTGCCGGAGCCGGAGTTGGAGAGTGGTGGGGGTGATGGTGGTGGTGGTGATGGGTGGAGACCACCACAGGAGCAGCCGCTGCCACAACTGCCAAGATTATGAGTAAAGTAGCTGCTGCCGCCGCCGACATCATCTTAGTTTTGTGGATTGTTACAAAAGGAATAGAAATGGTAGGCAAACTGTCGCTGAGTAGTGTGGAGAGGAAAGGTAAGATATGTGTGTCCTATAAATAGTGACCATCTCAAGGGTTGGGAAAAAAAAAAAACAGTAGGTTTACAGCAACGGCTAATAAAATTCGTCATTAATTTTAATTTAATTGCATTCAAAGCACCCATTATAACTTTCCCTTTTATTTTCTTCCTACTTTTCCGTTTATGTTTAATTACATTCCATGTTGACCATTGACCAACCAACCCATTGGCTTCAACAGAAAGAAACCAACGAGAAATGTCATGTACTATACCTTTTTTTTTTTAACGTAACGTACCATACTTCGGATTTTTTCCAGAAGTGGGGCTTTGTAGGAATTTAATTTCAAATATAGGGCTGAAATGTAAACAATTCCCAAACAAGGATTATTTGTGCCTAGTCACTATAATATCGCCACTAGGACTGGCGATCTTGCTACCAACAGTAATAATAATCACTTTTCCTTTTATACTTCTGCTTTCTAAAATTTGGTGGGCCCAAATTTTAATGACAATTTTTTTAACGTCATTGCAATTTGCATTACTATTTTAACATTTATAAATGTGTATGAGATTTTATGGTTGGTTAATGATAAATTCATAAATTAATTTTTTTAAACCAGTTAAATATGCCAATTGTTATACACCGTACATATTGTGAACACATGATCTATTAAACTCATAACTTGATTAACCATAGTTATTTTTTACGTAAAATATAACATTACCCTTGTTACGTAAGCCTTACGTAACAATCATTTAGAATTATTACGTAAGATACCTATCTGTTATGTAAGCCTTATGTAACCACAATTATTTCTTACGTAACATGACCTGCTAAACCTATTATAGCAGGTTACTAAATTCAAGTTATTACATTTGCAGTGACTTGAAGGTGTGGTAGGAGGTGCCTATGTTCTTGTAGTTCATTTTTACTAGCGTAATACTCCATATTTTACTAACACAATCCATATATACTAATGTAGTCCATTTTTATTAGCGTATTATGTTTTCACTAACGTAATTCAAATTTTTTACTAACACCATCCGTTTATACTAACACAATCCATTTTTACCAATACAATCAGTGCTATACTAACATTTGCTCGTTTTTTACTAACACATTAAAATATTATATAACAATTGGCATGTTAACTGGTTAAAAAAATCAGTTTGTCAATTTATCATTAACCAACCATGAAATCTCATACACGTTTATAAATGTTAAAATAATCGAAGTTCCAGAGCTGGGGATAGAGGAGCAAGAAGAAGATTTTGACTTGTGCGTTGCAGGTTCGTTCCTGACGGATCGTACCTTCAATTTTGAGATGATGAAACATCGGTTGGCGGAGATATGGAGACCAGTAAAAGGGATGTCGGTTAGAGACCTCGGCAATAAGCTGATTCTTTTTCGTTTCTACCATATTCTTGACTTGAGGTGGGTGGTGGATAACGAACCATGGACACACAATGGTTCGTTGTTGGTGCTTCATGAGATGAGGGCAGGCGAGCGACCAACTGAGGTCCCGCTAAACGTGGCAGAGTTCTGGGTACATGGGTTGCCGAGAAGCTTTTACATCGAACCAGTGGCGATGGCGATGGCGATGGCTGGTTTCATCGGAACGTATGTTAAACATGACGCGACCATGCATGGGCCAGTCGGAGAAGAATTCTTACGGGTCAGAGTGAGGATGGACGTGAGGCGACCTCTAAAGAGGGAGAAGAAGGTGAAGAAACTGGGTGGTAACACGGAGCTTGATGTGACTTTATTTAGTGCATTTTGGGCTTATGATTGACCTATGAAATGCCCGTAGTTGATCCTTAAATGCCATGCTTAATATGCTTTTATTGAAGTTTTGTGCAAAATGTCCATTTGTTGTCCGGTTGCCACTTTGAGGCCAATTCCGTGTCTATTGGAGTTGTTTTCTTTGCATTTTCAGGATTTGGCGTTGAAGTACCAGTGACAAGGAGCACGTAGGATCAAAAGGGAGGTCAATTGGAGTCCGGACGAGGGAGTTATGGCTGTTGCAAGTTCGGGATTTATGCAGAGTGCAGGGGTGCACGTCGTGCATAGGTGCACGCCGTGCATATGTGCACGCCGTGCACTGCCCCCTGCACTATAAATACCCACGTTTTTTACTCTTTTGAGGCATTCTTTCATCTTCCTTGAACCCCAAACACATACCCACGAACCCTCAAACCCTAGAACACATTTTTGGAGCAATTTGAAGCCATTGGAGCTAGGATTGAAGCCAACAAACCTTGGGAGAAGTGCTTACAAGTGGAGAAGTGAAGATCATCACAAGGATTCATCCACGGTGTTCTTGGTGACCATTCTTCCTTCTCTTCTCTTTACTCCCTTGGCCATGTGTGGCTAGTTTCTAGGGTTCATTCTTGGATGGGTAGAATAGTTGTGCCATGATAGAGGCATGATTGTATAAACTTGCCATGATTGATCTTGGTTGTATGAGGATGATTTCTAGACTTGTTCTTATTGCCAATTTATGCCATGTTTGCTTGATTTGGTCCATTCAATGTGATTTAATGCATGAGAGTGCTTAGATTACATGGATTGTAGGTCTAGGGATTGAAGAGAGTATGTTCTAAGAGATTAGATCATCTCAATTCAACCATAGTTGCATGATTTCTCTCTTGTGCATTTTATCGAACACTTGGTGTACATTAGGTTTTTCATTCAATTGAACTTTGATTAGTCTTTTGATGATCCTCTTAGTGTTAGGACATTGACATGAGAGTGTGGTGTCTAGCCTAGTGGTCATAGAGTCATAGGAGAGGGTTTTGTAGCTTGGCATTTCATCAAACACCTTTAATGCATCCTTAGTCACTTAGCTTGAGAGCGAGAGCCTAAGTTGACTGGTTCTAGGATAGGAACTTAGTGCTACGAGAGTGCATTGAGTTATAGAAGGGATTTGCGTGGTCATTCGATTGCAACCTCGATCATGTTTGGCTTGTTTGTGCATTTGTTCCTCTTGAGCATGATGAAGCTATCTTTCCAATTGAACCTCCTTTATCTTTGATTGGCACCATTTTGTTTTGCTTTCTTGTTTAGTTTCCTTTATGTTTTTTATTTCCTTTTCAAACTAAAACTCCTTTTAAATGAATAGACCGTCCATGAACCGTGTGAGTAGTAGCTTTTGAGAGAGCCCTCGTGGAATACGACCTTGATTGTTGTGAGTTGAAATTCACACATCAGAGCTGTGCAAATTTGTTACGAGAAACTCCCGACCTTCTGTTATATTTGTGGCTTGATAGGGCACATGGAGCGTAACTGTCAAATACAGTTTCAAAATTATGGTAAAGAGATCATTCGAAGGTGGGGACCTGATCTGAGGGCACCACCACGTATCAATAGGCTGAAAGGAGGCGAAAGATGGTTGGTGGAGGAAGATAAAGATGGTAATACGAAGCAAATAGAGGATGATCGAGTTGCGGGAAAAAGCTGTCAGAAGGAAACAGGAGGCAATAATTATGTGGTTATGCTACCTCCCAATATCAAGCAATTAAGTGCAAATTGGGGGGCGGGAATGTATGATGATAGTGACAAAGGAGTGGATGTTGAACAAGCTGGAAAAAATGAGGATGAAGAAATTGAAGTGGGTGCCGAAAAGAAGCGAAAAAGAGGACACCATAATGAAGACGAAGATACAGCAATGGATGCGGAGGATATATACGTTAGCCCGACAAAGAGAGTTACACATGGAATCCAGGACCAAAAAAACTGGCACCGGCAGGCCTGTTCAACAGGACCTGCCCGCAATCATGATCGTGTTAAGCTGGAACTGTCGGGGGCTTGGCCAACCTCGAGCAGTTCAAGCGTTGAGTGAACTTAATAGAGTTCACAGGCCGGGGGTAATTATTCTGTTGGAAACTTTTGCAAATAAGCAGAGAATGGAAGCTATCAGGGTGCAACTGCAGTTTGAAGGTTGTTTTGCGGTTGACGCGATTGGGCATAGTAGAGGTATTTGCGTTTTGTGGAAGGAGAAGGAGCTGGTGACAGTGACAGGTTTTACGCAGAACTACATAAATGTAGAAGTTAACGAGAAAGAGGGTGAGAAGTTTACCCTGACAGGGTACTATGGATATCCAGAATGATTGCTAGTGGAATCGCAGATAAGTGGTGTTGTATGGGAGATTATAATGATCTGTTGTCGGTAACCGAGAAGAGAGGTAGAAGGGATCACCCAAATGCTTTAATTGAGGGATTCAGACAGGTTGTGGAGGAATGCGGATTGAATGATATTGAGCTTGAAGGATACCCTTTTACATGGGCGCGATCTAAAGGTAAGGAACATGCGGTTGAGGAACGATTGGATCGAGCGATGGTTAATGATAGATGGATGAGTACCTTTCCGAGGGCCACGCTGAGGAATGAAGTCGCACCAATATCAGATCATTCCCGATTGTGCTCGACACAAATCCACAGCTCAGATTGAGTTTAGACGACGATTTCGGTTTGTAAATTGGTGGTTAACGGAGAGTGATATTCGGCGGATGGTGGAAGAGGGTTGGAATGAGCAGGGGGAAGTGGGTATGGAAAATAAACTCCGGACTTGTACAGCTGCGTTGGCAACATGGAGTAAAAGAATTGATGATATATTTAGAAGTAAGAAAAATCAGTTGACCAGCAAGCTGGAGACACTTCGGCCGAGTGAAGAGGAGGAGGCGATAAAAGAGTATGAAAACTGTAAGAAGGAGCTGGTAACTGTTCTGCAACAAGAGGAAATGCATTGGAAACAACGAGCAAAACAATTCTGGTTAAAAGACGGGGACAGAAATACAAAGTACTTCCATGCGGTGGCGAACGGACGACGGAAGAGGAAAATTATGAAGAAATTAAGGGCGGAAGATGGGTCGTGGAAAACAGAAACCGCGGACATAAATGCAGTGGTGAGGGAGTATTTCAATGATTTATTTCAGAGAGGGAGCTGTGATTGGAGTAGGGTCACTACAAAAAAAGAGGGATTTAGCGTCGGTCGAAACCGCGCTTTAGCGTCGGTCATCGACCGACGCTAAACAATTTAGCGTCGCTTACAACAAGCGACGCTAAAAGTAGCGACGCTAAATTTTAGCGTCGGTTCTACCACGACCGACGCTAATATTAAACCACGACCGACGCTAATATTGAGCTGACCGAAATGGGTCGCTGACCAACCCACTTTTTTTTTTTAATATTCATTTAATATTTTCCTTTTCAGATTTGGTCACTCCATTTTCCAATTATGCAACTTGGTCACTTAGATTTATTAGGTCATCCTTTTGGTCACTTAAATTTATTAGGTCGTCTTTTTTTGGTGCTTTTAGATTTATTAGGTCATTTTTGGTCACGATGGCGGCGACGGTGGCGATGACGGCAGTGGCGACGATGGCTAGAGACGGGGGCGACGATGGCTAGAGACGGGGGCGGCGATGGCAGCGCCGACGGAGAAGAGGAGAAGAAGAGGAAGAAAAGGAAGAAAAGGAAGAAGAAGAAGGTGGATCTGGAGATCTGGAAAAGGAAGAGAAGAGGAGAAAAAGAGGAAGAGGAAGAGGAAGAAGAGGTGGATGGATAATTGAATGAGATGTGGATCAGATTTTGGAAAGGAGTAAGGAAGAGGAAGATGAAGCTTTTAGAGAAGTAAGAAAAAAACAAGTGACAAGGAAGTGGGAAGACACTTGCTGCAGAGAAGGGAGAAGAAAGAGAGAGAGGCGAAAAGAGAGAGGAAGAAGAAGAAGAGTTGGGTAGAGTTTCAGAAAGAGGTTAAATAGGTCTGGAATAGCGCGTGATGACGACGCTAAAATGCCAGCGAGCTAAATCTGGTTTTGGGTAAGGGCTCCGTTTCTGACGCAAAACAAATTTAGCTTCGTCATGAGCGACGCAATCAGTCGGCAACGCGACGCTAACGGAAGAGGAATTTACTGACAAACCGATTTAGCGCGGTTTTGTAGATTAGCGTCGTGATGACACGACGTAAACTCCGGTCATAAGCGAGTGCAATGCTTTAGGTGGTCATTTCACGACCGAGCTAATCTTTCGTTGTAAGCGACGCTAACCCCTTATTTTTGTAGGGTGGCGCAGATGGTAGATCGTAAGGTAACAACATAGGATAATGTGAAGCTGGGCGCGCCTTTTTCAGGTGAAGAGATTAGGGCAGCAATGTTCGCTATGAACCCAGATAAGGCTCCAGGTCCGGATGGTTTTAATCCAGGGTTCTATCAGAGATTCTAGCCAATTGTTGGGGAGGAGGTCATTGCCAGTTGTCAACGGTGGTTGCAGACGGGGGAGTTACCACTTTTCATTCAGGAGACGACGGTGGTACTCTTGCCAAAATGTGATGTGCCGGAAACAATGAAAGATTGGAGACCCATCTCTTTGTGTAATGTTTTGTACCGTGTTGTGGCGAAAGTTCTAGCTAACAGGTTGAGGAAGGTGTTACCAGGTATGATCTCTGAAGAACAATCAGCCTTTATTCACGGGCGTTCGATCATTGATAATGTTATGGCAGCTTTTGAAATCATCCATAGTATGAAGTTGAAGAGAAATCATAAGCATGGAGAGATGGCGATTAAAATTGATATCTCAAAGGCTTACGATAGGGTGGAATGGAAGTTCCTTGAAGAGATGTTGAGAAGGTTGGGTTTCGAAGATAGATGGGTAAATTTGATGATGATGTGTGTGACCTCGGTAGAATATAAAATCGCGGTGAATAGAGAGTTGGTGGGGCCGATTATACCAGGAAGAGGGCTAAGGCAGGGATGCCCTTTATCACCGTTCTTGTTCATCCTGTGTACCGAGGGGCTGACAGCGTTACTGAAAAAGGAAAATGAGGAAGGCAGACTGCATGGGGCGCGGGTGTGTAGGGGCGCCCCTGTGGTTTCTCACCTGTTATTTGCAGATGACAGTTTCTTGTTTTGTAGGGCAAACTTGGAGGAGGCAATGAGAATTAAGGAGGTGTTGTCCATATATGAAAGAGCATCCAGACAGTCGATTAATTATAATAAGTCTGGGGTGTTCTTTAGTCCGAATACACATATGATGTTGAGGGAAGGAGTGCGGCATACCATTGCGATCGAGCAACCAGTTGATACTGGAAGCTATTTGGGTCTTCCCGCGATGATTGGGAGAGATAAGAGAAGTGTATTCAGATTCTTGAAAGATCGAGTGTGGTCGCGTTCGCAAAGGTGGAAAGGTAGGCCAATGTCAAAGGGAGGAAAGGAGGTTCTTATTAAGGCAGTGGCACAAGCACTTCCAACCTACTGTATGAATGTGTTCTTGATACCACTGGCCACCATTGATGAGCTGGAGTGGATGATGAACAGTTTTTGGTGGGGAACGAAAAGGTATGCAGGAAGTGGAGGCGTAGCTTGGATGAGATGGGAGAGACTATGTGCAAGGAAGGAGCATGGCGGAATGGGGTTTCGTGACTTGTTTGGGTGCAACCTAGCGATGCTGGGTAAACAAGGTTGGAAGCTACTCACAGATAGCACTTCACTAGTCAGTCGAATTTACAAAGCTAAATACTACCATAAAGGGAACTACTTATCAGCTCAGTTGGGTAACAACCGAGCCATGTGTGGCGAAGTATGTGGGAAGCTCGAATATCCATTGTTTATGGGTATCGGTGGAGAGTTGGAGATGGCAAGGAGATCGAAGCGTGGCGGGAACCTTGGCTTCAAAAGAGGGGAATATGAGAACCGAGTCGGTGTCCCCGATTGAGGGGTGGGATTTAAGGGTGAGTGCCCTCATTATGCCAAACGAGATAGAGTGGGACGAGTCGAGAGTTCGAAGACTATTTATTCCGGAGGAGGCAGAAACTATACTCGGTATGCCGATTATGGGAGCTGGGCGGGATAAACGGATTTGGAGCTTAAGTCGAGATGGGAGCTATACTGTTAGGTCAGCGTATAGACTCCTAAGGGAAGGGGTCATACCAACAACAGTGCTGAACGAAGAAGGCAATTGGAGTGGATTATGGAGTAGTAGGGTTCCGGCCAAGGTGAAACACATGTTTGGAGAGCTGCAAAAGGAGTTTTACCAACAAAAGAACATCTCCAGAGAAGAGGTATAGATGTGGAGTGGAATTGTGGCATTTGTAATGGGAACCCAAAGACATCATGACATGTGTTCTTGGAGTGCGACTTCACATGGGAATGCTGGGAGGCAGCATGGTGCAAGCAGTTGGTGGAAAGGACTCGAAATGAGAGTGAGTCTTTCAAGGAATGGATGATGAAGATCGTAAATGAAGGTGATGAAAAGGTAATTCAAACTATTTTTTCGACCTTATGGGCTGTGTGGAAGGAACGCAATGAGCAGGTGTGATCCCAAAAAGCCAATACAGCCACGAGTGTTATTGGTAGAGCGACCGAGACGATGATGGAGTGGGAGATGGCGCAGGAAGTAACTGGTCAGAACCGGGGAATCGATGTGGAACCTGTGTGCAAGAAGTGGCATCCACCAATAGCTTCGAGATTAAAATGTAATGTAGATGCGTCTATCTTTAATCAGGTGGGAAGAATCGGATATGGAGCGTGCTTACGAGATCATGAAGGAAGGCTGGTGAAGTTTCAGATGGCTACTAGAGACATTAGGGTGCCGGCAAAGGAGGCAGAAACATTGGCGTTGGTGGAAGCGATGAGATGGGTCCAAGAGTTAGGCCGGGAAGAAGTGGATTTCGAAAGTGACGCTATCAATGTGGTGCAGAGCATTAAGAGGTATGAAGTTGACGACACTGAGTATGGTGAAGCCATCAGCCGAGTCAGAGATCTCCTTGATGGTAATCCGGGTTTCGAAATTAATCATGTTAAAAGGGAAAGGAATATGGTGGCCCATGTCTTGGCCAGGCATGCTTTCAACCACGAGGTGCCTCATGTTGGTAATACACCTTCGGACTGGTTATGTGAGCAACTAAATGTAATGTGTGCGATCATTCATTAATAATATATTGAGAAGCTTTTGTCGAAAAAATAGTAATGCAAATTGCAATTACGTTAAAAAAATTGTCATAAAATATTTGGGCCCACCAAATTTTAAAAAGCAGAAGTGTAAAAGGAAAGTGATTATTATTACTGTTGGTAGCAAGATCACCAGTCCTAGTGGCGATATTATAGTGACTAGGCACAAATAACCCTTGTTTGGGAATTGTTACATTTCAGCCCTATATTTGGAATTAAATTCCTACAAGGCCCCACTTCTGAAAAAATCCCTATACTTCTCTGTAATTTAATTTTTTGTTCTACAATGGTTAGATATTGGGAAAATACCATTTTGCCCCGCTCTACTTTGCCAACTTAACAAATAGCCCCTATACTTTAAATTGTGTCTTTTATCCCTCCTACTTTGACCACTTTGTCGTTTGGGTCTTCCATTCCAAATTTCATCTTTGTAACGTTAATTGATGTACATTCGGTACACCATGTTAGATATAATAGTCATGTATTAGCTTACTAAACATTTTCTAATTGAGAATATAAATACACATATATATATGGTGAACACACCGGTGCTCCCACTAAAAGTGGGAGTACCGGATACTCCCACTAGCGTTTTGATAGATAAATATGTTTTTAAATTTTTTTTTGAGGATAAGAATCTACATATCATTAAAAGATACATAGAGCGATTTGAACGAAAAAATTAATTTGGTAGACCTGATGATCTATCATATTGGGAAAAAAATACCGCTATAGAAGAAAACCTAAAGAACATTAGGTATAATCTTATACTATGATGACTAAAATTTTTAACTAAGCTCAATTTAGACTTATTAAGATTAAATCTATTGATTTAAAAGTTCAGTTCAATGAAAATACCACTCTATATAGCATAAACGCAAGTGGGAGTATCCGGTACTCCCACTTTTAGTGGGAGCACCGGAGTGTTCACTATATATATATATAATTAAATATGACAAGATCGACGAGCAAAATGTGTGATTTTAAAATCCTTCATATTTCATCGTACTCTTTATGATACATCTCCAATTTACCTTCCTGAGTAACTCTTTGTCTCCTACCTCTGATATCTCTCTGTCGGGTGCGTAAGTGTCCAGATTTATGTTACGAAGACGAAAGTTGGAACGGAAAGACCTGAATGGAAAAGTAGTCAAAATATGAGGGATAAAGAGAGCTATATATAGTATATGAGACTATTTGTTAACTTGAAAAAATAGAAAGTGCCAAATTGCTATTTTCCCTTTAATATTTATAACTAAACAAGACATATATATTTTAAAAATATCTTTACAGAGAAGTTAGAGGGAGAATACATGATGAGATATGATATTATAAACGAGTTAAAAAATTATCTATAAAAATATTTGAAATATAATTCAAATAATTTTTTTACCATCTATTCATATGATAAGAGTTTTCGTTGTGAAATTCAATATTTCTAATTAGTAATTTATCCCAATTTATTATGAACGGATCATGTAAGCAGATTGAATTCTTATTTTCCATGTAAATACCACAAATTGAAATCACTCGAAACAACAGACTGATTTACCCTTAATTATTCATCAAAGCTGCACATATTTTTATCTGTCATCTTTGTTACTCATTCAATTAAAAACTCTTGCTCTCGACGATTCAACTCCACCACAACTATGGGGACAATTCATTAGGGGGTGCCAACATTTTTAAACCACTTCATTTTTATCAATTTAGATAAAAATAATAAGTTCACTGCAAAATGATTGTTCAATTTACTATGCATATATAATGATTTACTGTACAAAATAATAACTAAAATGTTATGTAAATTGACTACGTAAATTACAAATTGTCACAATCTCACTAAGGTGAGATTTAATCCACGAGGTTTAGATTTATTTTAGAATTGCATACATGAATTTGTGACGGACAATGGAAAGAACATCCATGATAAATATGTATTTTAAATCACTCAAACTTCAAATCACAATACCAACAACCATCTAAGGTCAGACGAGGCGGAGTAGATATGAGTCACGTGTTATTCGAAATTTGGATTTGACAATTGCATTCAACGTTGTTGTGTTAATTAGTGTTTAAAATTGAGGTTCAACAAACTATGGGATCTAACTAAGTATGATTTGAACTAACATAATATGACATTCTATTATCTAAGCCTTTATTGTGTGTTAATTGATAGGTGAAGTAAGTAATATTTCCAAATTAATCCAAGGTGCAATAAAACCCTTTGTAATAATAGTCACAGACCAAACCTGATCTATCAATTTCAGCGTCACGTGTCTTCGTCGTCATCAATTCAAAGAGTTCAATACCCTGAATGTCGCACAGTAGAAGCTAAGAAAATGATCAGAAGAAGCGCATATGACAGAAGAAGAAGGCGATTGGGGACAAGACTACGACGAACCCTAATTTGTCGTTTCATGGACTGGGAAAGTAGGTGGTGATGTGAGGCAAAGGGACGATTGGACAGCCAGGGCAGAAAGAGTGCTAGTTTCGTAGATAGATAGCGTTTGGTGAGACTGATAAAAAAATGGTAAGTAGTGTCGTACGATCTTTATTCCCATTCCGACTTCGATGGATGAGAAGAGTTTTTTCTCCATGGGGGAAATCAAATATTATCAACATTGTATTGCGATTTTAAATTTGAAGAATAAAATGTAAAGGAATTGGTGAATACCCTTTTTCATTTTCCAGGAAATAAAAGAAGGAAGAAAATCACTTTGCAAGATAATTATCTATGTTTCATAAACTGACCATTTACTCGATTTCATCGCAAACGCATTGTTACCGGAAAAAAAAATTCGTCAATCGACGCATTCAATCTTCGCACCAAACCGTGACGGACCAGAATTTTCATTAATGAGAGTAAAAATTTTCAAACCACTTTTAATACTTTCACAACTTTAAATAAAAAATGTCTATGTTCCCCGCCAATGAATTTCAACTTTTACCTATGCATACATACATGATTTACCTGTACAAAACAACTCAACTAAAATGTTATGTAAATTTGACTACGTAATATTACCAAATTGTCCACAATCTCACCTAAAAGGTGAGATTTTAAATCCACGTGTTTGAGATTTTATTTTAGAATTGCAATACATGAATTTGTGACGGAAAAATGGGAAAAGAACAATCCATTGACTAGAATACATGTATTTTCTAGAATCACCCTCCAAACTTCAAATCACAAATACCAAACAACCTCTAAAGGGTAGTAGAGATGGCGAGAGTGAGATATGAGATCGATGTCTATTCGAAAATTTGGGATTTGACATTTGGGATTCCAACAAAGTTGTTGTGTAATTAGATGTTATAAAATTAGGTTAACCAAAATGGGTATAATAAGTATGATTGAATAACATAATATGACTATTCTATTACTAAAGCCTTTATTGTGTGGTTAATTGATTTAGGTTGAAGTAAAGTAATAGTTTCCAATTATCCAAGGGGGTGCAAACAGCACCCCCTTTCTACTAAGTAGCTCCACCACTGACCACAACCTCGTCGCTATCACTTTCAGCCGTCATCGTTGTCTTCCGGTCGTCATCAATTAAAGAGTTTCAATACCCAGATTCGTCCGCACAGTAGGAAGCTAGAGAAATATGAATCAGAAGAAGACGATGATGACAGAAGAAGAAGGACGATTGAGGGACAACGACTACGACCGAACCCTAATTGTGTCGTTTCATTAGAACTAGAGGAGAAAGTAGGTGGATGATGGAGAGAAGAGGGACGATCGAGAAAAGAAAGGGAAGAAAGCAGTGCTCGTCGGAGTCTTCGTAGATAGATGCTGTTTGGTGAGGACTGATAGAAGAAGAAAGGGAAGGAAGGAGTGCTCGTCGGAGTCTTGGTTGGAGTCCTCATCGACGGAGGCTGCTCGGTGGACTGAGAGAAGTTTATTATTCTCCATGGGGAGGAAGAAAGGAATTAATCAACCAGCGGGGTTTGCGATTTCTAAGAAATAGAAGAAATAAAAAATAGAAAGGAAAGTGGTGAAGAACATGGGTTGGGTTGGGGACAATTTTGAGACAACAGTACAAATTGTAAGGGAAAGAGAGAATCCCACCATTTTGCAAGATAATTGAAATCTTGGGTTTCATAGGAATTGAGTCTCCTCCGACTTTCAATGCCGCCAGAATTGGACGAACCATATGTTACCGGAAAACAAGGAATTCGTCAAAGTCGCCGCAATTGGTCAATTCTTGCACCCAAATCCGTGACGGAAAACGAGGAATTAGTATATGCATTTATATGAGATAAAAAATTTCAAACGTCTTTTAATTATTTTCAGCAGGGGGCTCATTGGAAATTCAGAAGGAAGATGCCTCCTTGCTTTCTCCATGAATCTTGGCAACTGCTCAATCACAAGAGCGGAGCTCCGTGGAGTCATTGAGGGATTGCAAAGGGCTTGGGACGTCGAATACAGGAGGGTGGTTGCCCAAATGGATTCCAAAGCTGCGGACTTGATTCTTAACAGTGGAGATGGATCGATGGATCAATTTGTGTTGGAGAAGGCTCACTTTCAACAGCTCCTTAGCCGGGACTGGAGCCTGGTGGTTAAGCATACGTACAGGGAGGGAAACCGAGCGGCAGACTACTTTGCTAGTATTGGTTATGACTACCCTCTTGGGAGTCACACTATTTCGATTTCTGATAGTAGACTTGGGTATTTCTTACGGTATGATTGCCTTGGCATCACCGAACAACGTTCAATTTGAATTAATAATTAAGGCGCTCAACGCCGCTTTCCCACAAAAAAGAGGCGTGTGAGGGAAAATGAAGAGAACAGGGCTTCATGTTTTGTTCAAACCTAAACGTTAAAATTCAAAAGATAGAGAGTGTTATTAGTTTAGTAATGGGTCAAATACTTTAGTAGTCCCGAAACTTTGGGCCAGGTTACAAATCAGTCCCAAAACTTCAATTCGTTGCAGACTTATCCTATTAGTACGCACTTCGTTACGATGTGGTCCTATTTACGCCAACGGGATTTTTTCAAGCGGTTTTGCCACGTCATCCGGTCCACGTCACTTAAAATGCTATTAAATAATAGAATCAACCCATTTCGAATTTACCCCAAAGCAACCGGTCAATTTAGTTTTGACCCAAAAATCTTGAACCCCCAATCCTTTCCTTCCTAACCTAATCTGAAACTAGAGAGGCTTTCCGCCTCCTTCATCTTCATACTTTCTTCTTTTGCCTCCTCTTGCAGCGCAGCAATAAAACTCCACACCATGAAAACTTGATGAACTCCATGAAATTGCAGGTCAAAGTCCCTGTTTTGTCTGAAAGTATTGTATCAACCTGCCCAAAGTTTCCATGGAATCACAGGTGTGCAGTCCCCATTGATTTTGTTGCATCTAAGCATGCAACGGAGAATTTTTTATCTGATACCATGTTAACGTATTGAAATGATATGGCAGGAAAAGGTGCCACTCTAGGTGGCCTATTATTGATATATATAGGAAAACTTACAAGTAACCAATTACAAATAAGTCCTATATAAACTACCGATTTACAACTAGATCCTTATACTACTTCACAGAGCCAGGGAGCAGAGTATCAGTTGGGTGGACTTCAATCACTTGAATCAGTGGACCAAATCAGGAACTTGGACCCGCTGAACAGAGGACGTGGTTGAAGATGGGATTCTCTGTTTGCGATCCAAACTACGGTTCTTATAGAGAGTTGATGGTACCAAATTCCTAGGTAGTAATTTGATGAGTTACCTAGTTTAAAGAAACCCAACTCAAATCTACTTCCTGCTGAACCAGAGTTTGGTATGCAGAAAGAGATTGGTTTTCAGTAATCATGTCAGCTACCATGCACAAATGGGATTCCTGGGACAAGCAAGTGATGATAATGATGATGAGTGTGGAGTTCCATTGCTGCACTGCAAAGAAAGGCAGAAGAAGAAAGTAGGAAGATGAAGGAGGCAATCAGAAAGTCTATCTTTCAGTTTCAGATTAGGTTAGGAAGGAAAGAATTGGGAGTTTAAGATTTTCGGATCAAAATTAAATTGACCGGTTGGTTCAGGGTTAACTCGAAACAGATTAATTCTATTATTTAATTGTATTTTAAGTGAGTTGGACCAGCTGATGTGACAAAACCGCCGAAAAAAGTTCTCGTTGGCGTGAATAGGACCACATCGTAACGAAGTTCGTACTAACAGGACGAGTTTGCAACAAATTGAAGTTTCGGGACTGATCTGTAACTCGACCCAAAGTTATGTAATTAATTTGACCCGTTTAGTAATTAATTTATTTCCACAACGCGATGAATCAGTTCGGATCCGAATATTCTAGAGTAATCAACAAGGCAAATAAACCTCGGGAGCAAATTGGAAATTCAATATTTTGTTTAATCCGATTTTTATTTTATATTGAGTTTTAACATTTTATTATTAGTTCAAGTAACAAGTTATCATATTAGATAACAAGTTATTTTGCGTTTATCACATGTTATCCGATCGAGATAACTTGTTATTATAAAAATAGTAGTGATAACTTGTTATCACAACTACAAGTTAAACACAGGATAACCTACTATCTCAGTTAACATTCAGTTGTCAAAAAATTATTGGAGAATCATTGTTGATGTACAGTCGCCAGTAGCTTGCTAGAATATCAGTAGAGGCGATTTAGAAGGTTGGCTTTTCAAAATTAAATATAATGTAGTAAGAGACTTAACTAGCCCTAACAATCTAGATCATTATATTAGTCAAAGAGTCAAAGTTTGATCTAATGGGTTAAATGAGTTTTTGAATAATTATAAACCTTTGGAAAGTTATTGAACACGATTACTTGAAGACAAGGTTTTCAGAACCGGACCGGAGGTCGAGCCGGCAAGGTCAAGGGTTCAGGGTTTAATGGTTTAACCGGGGTTGGATCGTTTGCATATCGGGGTCGAACCGTTTCAATTATTAAATAAATAAATAAATATAGTTAAGCCGGATCGGCCAAGTTTTTAATTAAGCCGGATCAAACCGGAGGTATAGGGAATTAAAGTATTGAAATTTGACTTATTTATAACCTAATATATAGAAATATTTTAATTATAAAGGCAAAGGATCTGCGTCCAGGATTTTAATCCTGGAACAATTCCAAACCCAAATTCGGAGGGGCATTCTGGTCATTAAAAAAAACAAAAAACCCTATTCCTAAATTGGAACTGCCGTCCTCCTCAACACACATCAACACAACACCTACAGTCCATCGCCGCCGACCGACTCAGAGTGCATACATCTATTGGGTGAGAGGGAGCAAGGGTCGTTTTGAGTGGTTTCGATCCGAGCCAGAGCAGATCCGACATCGGACGGCTGGTCAGCGGGAGCAGAGTAGCGGCGCCGGAAGATCGAGTCAGAACTCGGAAATCGGCGGCCGACGAAGCACGATTCCTCCTCCACCTTAGCTATAACGCCAGCCTACCTTCTTCTTCTTATTTTCTTTCAATAACCCCTGCCTCACCACCATTTGACAGAGTTGGAAGCAAGGCGATGTGCTACGTCGATCTACCGGCGAGGAGAAGTGGATTAATTGATGGATTTCAGATTCGAAAGCAGCGGTGATGAAGGTAAAAGTAGAATTGGTTGCCGAGGTGTTGGTGAGGATGAATCGGGAGAAGGATCTGATGATATAGATAGAGATTTGGGTCCGAATGGAGGAAGGGATAGGAGATGGTGTTAAATTGTTCTTGTGTAGTTCTTGATTGTTGACAGGAGAGATGGTGCGACGGAGGAGACTTCCGGCGGCTGAGAGTGAAAGGTTGAAGAAGAGGGATGTGTTTTTTATGTGCTAAAATTGAGTGACTGATTTGTAAATAAGAAAATTGTAGTGATTGCTTAGTAATAATTGAAAGTTTGGAGTGTGGCTGGGTAGGAGGGATTTTGTGTTGGGTAACATGATAGTTTTAATCTTAGGATGATGATGTTTTGCTGATGATGATGTTTATTGGGAATAAAACTGATTGTTGTATCATGTTGATTATCGATGATGATTATTGAACTAGTTAATTTGATAACTAGTTAACTTGATTGGATAACTAGTTAACCCGATTGGATAACTAGTTAATAACCTGATTGGATAACTAGTTAACTCTATTGTTAACATACTTGGTTAACTAGTTAACTCGATTGGTTAACTAGTTAACTCGATTAGATAACTGGTTAACTCGATTGATTAACTGGTTAACTCGATTGGTTAACTAGTTAACTCGAGTAGATAACTAGTTGACTCGACAAGATAACTAATTAATTTGATCGGTTAACTAGTTAACTTGATAAATCATGATGTTAAGCAAGTTAACTAGTTAACAACTTGGTAACTAGTTAACTCGATTAGATAACAGGTTAACTAGTTAACTCGATAAATCATGATGTTAACTAGTTAACTAATTAAAAACAACATAACTAGTTAGATAACCTATTAACAAAAATTTAGTTAGCTGATCACGGTAATTCGTTACCTAATTATCAGCAAAATAACATGTTAACTCGATTGGTTAACTAGTTAACTCAATTAGATAACATGTTAACTAGTTATTTGCTGATAACTAGTTAACTGTAAAAACTCAGGTTAACTAGTTATCAATACAAAAATCTTGTTTAACAAGTTATTAGTAAATATCCGGTTAACTAGTTAACTTATCCTCGCCGGAAAAGTCACCGGAGTTTGGTCGGTATACGGAGCCTCACTGGAAAACTCACCGGAAAACATGTTAACTAACTAGTTAACCGTAAAAAATCAAGTTAACTAGTTATCAATAAAAGTCATGCTAACAAGTTAATAGTAAAAATCAGGTTAACTAGTTAACTTGTCCTCGCCGGAAAAGTCGTCGGAAAACATGTTAACTAACTAGTTAACTGTAAAAACCCAAGTTAACTAGTTAACTAGTTTATCAATAAAAAAAAATATGCTAACAAGTTAATAATAAAAATCAGGTTAACTAGTTAACTTGTCTCACCGGAAAAGTCACCAAAAAAGTCGCCGGAAAAATCACCGAAAAAGTCATCGAAAGTCGCCGGAAAAGTCACCGGAAAATTCGCCGGCGGCCGGCGACGGTGACCGGCAACGGTGGCCGGCGACTGCAACATAAATAGTAACAGATATAAAAATTTAAAATAAAAGTAATAATTAAATATTTAAATTAAATATAATAATTAAATGATTTGTGTAAAGTCCTAATACCCCTAACAAATCTGGACCATTAGATTGGTCAAAGGGTCAAATTAGATCTAATGGTTGATGGATGGGTTTGGAACTTTCCAAACCCAAATTATATTGGGCGCTGATCTGATCCCTAATTATAAACATAATAAATAATAATAGATGATATATAAAATAATTAATAATAATTACAAAAATAAAGTTAATTGCATTGTTTAATGTGAGGAGTAAATCGAGGAAATTAATAACCCTCAAATCATGGTTTCATTAAAAAGATCTTCTAAAAAGTAAATATAAAAAAACCCCAATAATTAATTTACTCTCACCAACCATCACAACTCACACGTCTCCATATTTCTCTCTATCTCTCTGCAGGCCCTCTCCTTTTCCCCTTCTCTCGATCTGTTCCTCCCCCTTCCTTTTCTCCTCTTCCTCCCCTCCTTCTTCTCACCTTCGCCAGAGACACATCCTTGTCGAAGCCTTCACTCTTCACTTCGTCGAAGCCTCCTGCTCCTCACCGTCGTTGGAGCTCAATCAGCATGTCGACCTTCAACTTCTCTTCTCACCTCTGTCGGAAGTTTGATCGGCGGAAACTCCACCTCAATCCGTCACCCATTGTCATATTCGTCCATTGTCAGAGATTTTTTTAACCAGATTTAAATTTTTTGATTTAATCAGAGCAGATCTGAAATATTTTTTTTTTACTTTTTTGGTTCAACCGGTACTGAAATATGCGGTTGGGCCAGCCGAATTTCGCGGTCAAACCGGTCAACTCACCGGTTTGACTGAGTTGACCATAGCCGACTGGCTAATAGTACGGGCTCGGGTACCCGTACCCACTAAGCTTCGGGTAGTGGTACCCATAACACGCGAAATCAATCCCGAATCCGAACACGAACGGAGTAGTGGGTACCCACTAACCCGACCGGGTATTAGCGGGTTCGGTACGGGATACCCACTAAGCCCAATAATAAATAACAAAATTTAATATTCACACATTCAACCCCAATTTTTAATTTTGTATTAGCTCAATATTTAGATTAATGGATTTACTGACCAGTGGCCGGTGTCCGGCACTTACAAACTCACTGCCCAGTTGCCCAAGACCAAAGTCCAAACAATGAAACATCAAACAACAAAACATGCTTTCAACTGCAAAATATTGCAAATTCTAATGATCAATCCCCAAACATCAATGTAATTTCTATCTAATAAACGTCAAACCCCAAACAGCAATGTAAAGTGTGAACTGTGAACAGTAAATAAACACCAAACTCCAAACAGTAACAATTTCTGCCAAAATATTCAAATCACCAATTCAAATAATTTCAGCAATGTAAAGTGTGAATTGTTAATGAATGTGACACAGTGGATATTCGGCTGGGCCATATATTTTCAGCTTGAATTAATATTTAAGGGTGTTGCGTTCGGCCCTTTAGTGGGTATCGGGCTTTTAAATGTTCGGGCTCGGGATACCCACCGGGCTAAGATATTACCTTACTCAATCCCGAAGCCCGAACCCGTTCGGGTAGTGGGTACCCATTACCCGAACGGGTACAGTTCGGATTCGGGAATACCCACTACCCGCGGGCCAAATTGCCACCCCTACGCTGACCGGTGCCAGATTTGTGACCGGCTCCGGTCGGACTGGTTCGACCGGCCGGCCCGGTCCGGCTCTGATAACCTTGCTTGAAGATATTAGCCCTTTTTAAAAATGGCCACTTCACGGTTTTTTATCCTTAGAGTGGAGGAAGGCCTTCACGGGTAGGTCTAGGCTAGAGCAACCACGTGCATTTAGCGAGAACAAAAATAATGTCGTTTGAAGTGAAACATACGTAGCCATGTTTGAAGCAACATGATGCATGAAAATGGGCATGGTTTTGAGAGATCCGCCTGGAGAGTAAAGTCTTATCAGACGAGATATTGACCTAGATCGACAGCTCCACTAGAAGTGGAGGTGCAGACACTCCTTATAGCATTAATGTGGATGGCGTTGGGTGGCATGCAGAGGTGGACTTTGAGACTGACATAAGAGGAGCGAGACAAGGCGATCGACTAGGAGAATTTGGTTGTGCGAAGAGATCTTGAGGATGAATAGGGGGTCTTGTGTGGTGTGGTGTACGTGTTCGAATAAATAGGAATCATGTTGCTCATATATATATGTTAGTTAGGCAAAATTAGCAATCTCAAGGCGTGAAGAAACCTCGTCTATTGAAGGAAGTTTCCTCCACCCAGCTTCCGTATAACCGAGGTGTTAACTTTATTGGTACCTTACGTTTGACCGAAATCTCATTTTAGTACACTACGTTACAAAAGTTACAATTCAGTCCCGATCGTTTCAGGAAATTTCAAAATGGTATTTCCGTCCAACTCCATCCAAATTTTCCGTTAAATGCTGATGTGGCTGCTGAGTCACATATCCCAATCACCTGAAATATTAATAAAATAAACATTTACTAATTTAATATTATAATTTAAATTAAAATAATTACATTTTAAATTAAAAATAATTATTTTTAGAAAAAACTAATTTTTAAGCCCCTCTCTCTCCTCCCTTCCTCCTCCTCCCCTCCACCTCCTCCTCCCCCCCCCCCCACCTCCAACCGTCCTCCCTCCTCCCCCTACCTTCCATCATCTTCCCTCCTCCCCCCCCCCCCTCCAGCCGTCCTCGCTCCTCCCCTAAACCTCTGACCCTCCTCTTTCTGACCGTCCTCCCTCCTCCACTTTCGGCCGTCCTTTCACCTACCTTCCACGTCTCTCTCCTCCTTCTCCCCTCCACCTCCTCTTCCTCCCCTCCCTCCTCCTATTCCTCATTGAAACAAAAAGTATTGAAACGTTTATATTATATCTACAACAAAAAGTACCCAAATGAAAAAGTTTCGAAACGTTTAGTACTGAAATGTTTAGATCTAAATTTTTGATTGAGGATTTTCGAAGAGGAAGAAGACAAATGAAGAGGGAGGAGGAGGAGAAGAGAGAGGGAGGAGGGAGAAGGAGGACAGACAAGAGACGGAGAAAAAAGAGAGAGGAGAAGGGAGGAAGAAGGAGAGAGGAAGAAGGGGGGAGGAGGAGGTGGAGCGGTGAAGGAGGAGAGAGGATGGCCGAAGGTAGAGGGGGGAAGAGGAGGGAGGACGGTCAGAGGTGAAGGGGAGAAGGGAAGACGGTCGGAGGTGGGGGAGGAGGAACAGTCGGAGGTGGATGGGAGGAGGAGGAAGGGAGGAGGAGTGGTGGTGGGGAGGAGGGGGAGGAGAGAGAGGGGTTTAGAAAATATTTTTTTAAAAATAATTAATTTAATTTAAAAATTAATTATAATATTAAATTAATAAAATTATTATTTTATTAATATTTCAGGTGATTGGGATGTGTGACTCAACTACCACGTCAGCATTTAACGGAAAATTTGGATGGAGTTGGACGAAAATACCATTTTGAAATTTCCTGAAACGATCGGGACTGAATTGTAACTTTTGTAACGTAGTGTACCAAAATGAATTTCGGTCAAACTTAAGGTACCAAAAAAGTTAACGCCTCCCGTATAACCATACTCCCAAGATGTGGTTCATGAGATATTGTTGACTGAGGAGCAGTAGCTTTTGCTCCAGAAGAAACCTCATCTTCACCAATAACTATTAACATGGTGTTTAAACCGAGAATTTTACAAAAATTAGAGAGAGATCACATATACATACAAGTATTGGATTAGAGACCTACCTAAAATACAAAAACTAACATAATAGTAACTTCCTATTTGGCTAATTACAATTTAGAAGACAAATATGAAAGTTAACAACTTTGATATTCTCAATATTTCCAGGTGGGGCTGGTTGTTACTAAATCTGACCCTTACCCATGCAAAAATGAACATGTTATCAAGTTCTTGTGGTGAACTACTAAATCCAACTCTAAACTTTCGAAATATCTCAGGTCGAGTAAACAAGTCGGGTCCAAAATTGCTAGACCTTAGTATCCAGAAGATTTCAGAAATACATGTCATTGGTTTATTATTACAACCCCTGCAACCACGATCAAACCAGTATAATGATTTCATACCAAAATTCAGAAATGATGCATTACCAGAATTTAGAAAGAAAGCATTTATTCCCAGAATCATTGCAGCAATACATCAGTTGAAATCAGTAATTCTCAGTATACCCCTAGAGTCCAAGTCCCAATCATACATCATCATTACAAGCTACAGAAGACACTCAAAATCAACAAAGGGAATCAAGGCATTTTGACTAGGAAAACTGTTCACTACTAAGGTGGTGTTTTAGTTTTTAGTATATATTAGGGTTTACTCAACTTACTGCACTAGTATTCTACCTCTAATGAATGATGGGGATACACCACCCTAATCTAGCCAAAGCCCACATGTGTCTTCTTCTGTACAGCTAACAACATATTTATGACAACAAGCTAGCCAGAGCATCATTACATGCCTGCTCTTGCCCCAAACTAGTTATCTAACCATGCCAGAAGAAAATAAAATAAAAACAAACTGCATCAAATCAAAATCACTCCTCCATACCGAAAGAGAAACCAACTGCTATTCTGGCTTTCCTTTTCGATCTGGAAACTAATACCTTAAAATCCCAACACCTCCTGTGATATGTGTAACAATGGCTCCAACGCACTCGGGGAGAATTTCCTTGCGAAAAGACTGCAGATCTTGTACGGCTTATCATTGTATGTGCATTTCTGCTTCTCGTATACTTTCTTGAAGAACTCTTCTGTTATGTCTCCCCTTCCAAAGGTTGCTGGGTGAGCGCCTCCTCTAGACCAGTCCACCCAGGTGATGCTTCGATTAGCCAATGTGTGCATTGCTTCAATTGTCAGCATTGTAGGGAAATAATGCTCATCTACGTAACAGTGAGGCTTGCAGAATTCTTCAAATTTCGGGTAGTACTTGGTGTCTTCCACTATCTTGACTGCAAGCTCTCGGTTCACCTCAAACCACTGTGATCCTTTGCGCCATTGGGTAATGTTCACCTCAGGTGCCATGTTTTCATTGTAACGGCCCCTCCCAAATGGACCTTCATCGTCAAACGCGCCAACAAAACTATACTTTGACTTTGCTATGTAGCGGTATATGATGCTGAAATTGTAGATAGGAATGCAGGATTCTGATAGGAGAATGAACCACTCGTTGGAGATGTCAAGCAATGCATTAGCAAGGAGTCTTCTTTCAGCATCACACATACTCATCTTGCCCCATTCAGAAACCTGTACAGTTGAGGGGAAAGAGTGTAAGCCACTTTTGACGTTAGAGAAGGAAAATTACTATCCAACTCCTTACAACATACCACAAAATTGCGACTGAAACCAAAAAGGACTATATCCGCAATTGACATGACGCACTTCCACAAAGAAGGAGCACAAGACTATATATGACAACAATATACATATTAACATTCTCAGGACAACAAAGTCAATCTAGTGTCAAATTCAAACTGGAGATGCTGACAGACAATGGATGAATGACGAAACTGTGATGAGACACGGACTACTTAAATGAGTTACAGGCACCAATACTAGCAAAAGATTATGAGTCCAGTGTAGTATACCCATACACAATAAAAAAAATCTGCGAAATACTTGTAAATTGACCAGCCCGGATGTTAAATTATAATCACAGCACCAACACACTGCAATGTCGAAAAATCCAGTGTGTGGCAGAACATAGTTATCAAGATGAATATCTTACACACACTACCCGAAGTAGCATTAAACTAACCTTACAAAGATCTACCCAACCTGTCTAATTCTGAGACCTCTATCCTCTCTTATGAGGACTTACTGCATCCTCAAATCCAATCACAAAACAGATGAAGGGGAAATAGATAAGGGAGCTCAGATCAAGAACACTTAACGTTATAGCTTCATAACCAGACATTAAACCCTGCAGTTACGCTACATTTTGCGTTACCAACACATCCTCTATTGATTAAATAAAACCTTCTCTATGTTACTATGTATATAACTATATATACTCAACAAAACTATACTCCTCTCCAGAAAGATACCATACTGATCCAGCAGACTGAAATAGCAAGACAGAAACCAAACAAATGGGGAGTACCACACACCTTACTGGGAACCTGCCTCCGGTAAAAGGCGGACGAAGGCGGGAACTTGGCCTCGAATGTGGGAAGGGAATGAAGGTAAATGGAGTAACGCCCTTGATGACCCTTGAAGAACCTCTCCCAAAGAGGGGCAAGGGGCAAAGGACCCTTAGAAAGGAACATGAAAGCAATTTTGGGAAGCCTCCTGAAAGGGTATTGTTGGATTCTGGGGACAAGGGTAGCCCTCCAAAACAGCTCTTCATCGGTCATCTTGTGAAGCAAATTGGAAGGTGGGGTGATAAATTGGTGGAAGGTAGAAAGTGAATCAGAACCAATGCAGGTAGAAGGGAGCTTGATAAAGCCTGACTTTACGGAGGTCACCACATTCTGAACACCGAAACGCTTGATTGTGTATATACTGATGAAGGAGAAGGCAAAGCAAAGGGATAGAAAGAGCAAGAATAACCGTAGGAGACGCAAAGGGAATCCCCTCGGAGGAATGGGCTTGTGGATAGCTGATGACGATGATGAGGTTGTTGGTAGAGTTGGGTCTTTGCTCTCCTCCAACGGAACCACTCGGGATTGCATAATTCCGATCTGAAAGATTTCACCGAACAAATCAACAACCCAGAGAAAGAGTAAGGAGGGATTTGAACTTACTGCAACAGATCTTGCAGAGTTGGGAGATCGTCGAGGGTGGGTATTGGGAATGAATGATTGAATTTGAGGATCTGATCTCTGTTTTGATGATAGTACTCACATCATCAGAGGCAGGGTCCAGAATTCTAAAAACAAAAGTAAAAAAAAAGGTCCTAGGAATGTTTTTGTTAATTTTGATATTTTGACCGATGTTTTCTATAAAATTTCATCGTCTTGATTCGTCTTTTTCTTGTTAACCAGTATTGTAAAAAACAAGCAATTTCAATTCAGCAGCAGAAAGGTAGGTTGGCGGGTTGTAATGTTGTCGTCGTCACCCACCCTGGATAGGCATGCTATGCTACTCATTTTATTTTAATCCTTTTTCTGTTTTATACCATGTAAATGAGCATGGAATTTTAAGATTAAAATTGATTAATCGATTAAAATTGGTTAATTAGTGATTAATTAATTACTCAGTCGGTGAAGAGGTGGTTAATCATTATTTAGCAAGTGTTCATTTATATGGTGTATAATTTATGATATTATTTAATTTTTATGGAAATCTAATCTGAGCCATCCATAACTAAATTATTTTCTAAATTTAAAATAATAAAAATTAAAATAACTAAAAATCCCTCAACTTTATTTATATTAACAAATAGTCATATTTTTTTATTTTATGTTCATATTAATACTAGATTATCAGCGGCCCATTGGCCGATTTTTTGTGTTAATAGTTTACCGAAAAATAATTTTTATTTAGATTACTTAGAAGTGTGGTTGAATTTTTTCTACTTTTTATTTCTACTTTTTAATATATACTTTTTTCTACTTCTTCTAATACATTAAAGCAGATACCATTTTTTCCAGTTGACACGTCAGCGTTTTGGGGATTTTAGAGCTTCTCCTTCATTCTAGGAATGAGGGTATTTTGGATAAAAATCGATTTTGGCAAACAAAATTTTTTGATTCTTTTCTCACGAACAAGGATCGAACTCTCAACCTCATGTTTAAGAGACAAAGTGAACAACCAACAATGCCACACCTAATGATTGGAGTAGTTTACTATTTAATCAAAGAAAAGTTGCAGTGTTTTCAACGTAACAACAAGAAAGCATAACTATAATGCTTTTATTTATTATATTCCAACAATTGATAACAAATTTATAATTTTTTTACCAACATATGAATTAAATTATTATATATTAAAAAGTAGAAAAAATTCAACCACACTTCTAAGAAATCTAAATAAAAATAAAAGTTAATATTTTTCGGTAAAATATTAACACAAAAAATCGGCCAATGGCCTGTCTACAGTTATTTTTTTAATTGTATACCTTTAATTTTTTTAAATATCTTTAGTTTTTTAAATTTCAAATTATATTTTCTATTACATGTCAACAATGACGTGGTAAAATTGCCAAAAAAATACACCGCTGACGTTAGTAGGACTGCTCCGAACCCGTATTAAAGTAATGAGTTCACTTTGTAAAGAATTTAAAATTTAGGAGGTACGAAGACACTCGACTGAGTTTGGAGAGGATAGGAAGCCTCGTGGCCAACTCGAAGGGGCTGTGTCCAAACGTACTAAATATTTAATGTTTTAAATATTTATCTTATGTTGAAGTCGGCCAACAGGCCGCGACTAATCTAGTTTTAATATATAATCATTTAATTCATATGTTGGTAAAAAATTATAAATTTGTTATCAATTGTTGGGATATAATAAACAAAAGCATTATAGTTATACTTTCTTGTTGTTACGTTGAAAACACTGCAACTTTTCTTTGATTAAATAGTAAACTACTCCAATCATTAGGTGTGGCATTGTTGGTTGTTCACTTTGTCTCTTAACCATGAGGTTGAGAGTTCGATCCTTGTTCGTGGGAAAAGAATCAAAAAATTTTGTTTGTCAGAACCGATTTTTATCCAAAATACCCTCATTCCTAGAATGAAGGAGGAGCTCTAAAATCCTCAAAAAGCTGACGTGTCAACTGAAAAAAATGGTATCTGCTTTAATGTATTAGTAGATTTATGATCATCAAATTAACTTATGATCATCATAATAGCATCAAGTACATATCAAATACAATTTTTATAACTTTTCATGATTCAACTAGTCATTCAACTCCTTCCAACATCGGGACCGACTTTCTTGATGGCATCAAGAAACAATATCAGTCGTTAGATCGTATCATGTTAATCTAACGACTGAGAGTGCAAGGAAAGAATTAGAATTTACAATAATTATCTTACTGCCCTTGCCGGTCGTCGATTCGCCTTTTTAGTAATAATAAAATGTAAAATTTGGTGATGGAGGGGTTTGAAACCATGACCTCCTTCTTTAAAGTTTAAACTCTTGCCATTATGACACTTATTTTATTGATATTAGATAATAATAAAATTATTTTATTAAGGAGTATGCAATTACATTTTTTTTACTTCAAATATTGTATTTACCTCTGTTTATATAACACACAACATTCCATGGACATTAACTAATGTGAAATAGAAAAATGAATTATTAATAAATAGGTTAATGTAACTAAAACCATAATAGCATAATACCATTGACAAACATGAACGTAAGCACATTACTTTTTGACCAATTCTACATAAACAAATGCATAGTCAGTCTTTGCTTGTCCATTCTTTTCAATCTTTTAGTGTCGTCCTATATTTGTTTATCTTCTCTAATTTTCAAAACTCATGAAAATATTCAATGGAAAATGCATAAGCGTAGAGTAGAGCCACTAATAACAATATTGTACATATTTATGGTAAAAGCGTTTATTATCCACAAGCACAACCACAACTCATATTCGTACCTATTAACAAAATGGTTTGAACTACGCCTAAAATTACATAGAATTTAATTAAGAGACATAATTTATTAATTATTTAAAATGTGTGTCTTACCCATTCAGTTGACGTGGAAAACCTTTAGGAACTATGCTGTCAAACTCATTAATATTTTTAGAGGCACATATATATGCTTTTAAAAAGAATTCATTTCAACCAGGATATTTTCCTCTATTGGACTCTTTCACTATTTACAGGGTAATTAGCATTAAGGGTCCCATTTCTTTGGGGTTTGTACGAAATCGTCCCATTCGTTTGAAAAAAAACGGATCAGTCCCATACGTTTTAAATTCGAACAAATTCATCCCACTGATCACTTTTCCGGCCAAATCGAACAGTCAGCATGCTTAGTCAGCAAAGAAAAACTTAGGTGGAATGTCCAACTCATCTATTTTGACCCAACCGGTCAAAAGAGCAAACCCAACCCAAACCTAACCCAAACCCCCCAAACAATGAGTCTTAAACCCACGTTTCTGAACTCAGCTATTGAATCAGTCTGAAACTTCCTCTTCCCTTATCTTTTTGAATCTAAAACCCCTACTCATCTGTCTCCTTCTTCTTCCTCCTCCTCCTTCATCTTTCTTCTTCTTTTTTTTTCTTTCTTCTTTTTTTTCTTGCATACTTGTTGAAGAAAAGGTTTCAAACAGAGAAGGGTGAGAGTTGCAGAAAGGAAAGTCGATAGACTTCTCAGAGACGAAGAGCTGAGTTCAGAAACGTGGGTTTGAGACTCATTATTTTGGGGGGTGGGTTGGGATTGGGTTGGGTTTGCTCTTTTGACTGGTTGGGTCAAAATAGATGAGTTGGACCTTCCACCTAAGCTTTTTTTGCTGACTAAGCATGCTGACTGTTTGATTTGGCCAGAAAAGTGATCGGTAGGATGAATTTGTTCGAATTTAAAACGTATGGGACTGATCCGTTTTTTTCAAACGAATGGGACGATTTCGTACAAAACCCAAAGGAATGGGACTCCTAATGCTAATTACCCACTATTTACATATATTATTTTCTACTCTTTTGCTATTTATGGGATTTGAACTTGGGTGGTTCAAGGAAATGTGTTAAGTTCTTAGTTTCTTTCTTACCATTTGGTTTAAGAGCACTTACTGATATTTTTTGCGCAGTTTTTAAATATGAATTATAAAACTCAATAATATGGAGAAACTATGCCAAGAAAAAAATCAAAATTGAAAAAATGAACAAAAATTCTTACTCATTATTAGAAAATAAAATTGTTGGCGTTTATTATATATTATCTAACATTTATCTATATAAAATAGTACAGAGTTTACAAGTTATCTACCTTTAAAAATTTTACAAGTTATCTATCTCTAAGCTAATCACACAACATATAGAGGCAATTATAAATTATCTGCCTCTAAAAAAAATAATCATACAACCTATAGAGGCAGTTATAAATTATCTGCCTCTAAAAGAGTTTTTTGTATAAGACAAAAGACTTATAGAGGCAATTATAAATTATCCGCCACTAAAGAAATTTTCCATATAACTTATAGAGGCAGTTATAAATTATCTGCCTCTAAAGGAATGTTTCGTATAACTTATAGAGGCAGTTATAAATTATCTGCCTCTAAAGGAATTTTTCGTATAACTTATAAAGGTAGTTATAAATTATATGCCTCTAAAATATTTAATCCTACAACTTATAGAGGCAATTATGAATTATTTGCCGCTAAAAATATAAAATAATACTTATTAAAATTAAAATAAATAAATAAAATACAATTAGAGGCAGATATTTGCATCTATAGAGGCACATATAGTATTTGTTGTTTAAAAGTATGTTTAGAGGCAAATAGATTATGTGCCTCCGTGAATCTGCCTCCGTAGCCAGGTTATGTTGTAGTGAGGATTCAAGGTTTAGGATTTTAGTGTATTAGCTATTAGGGCAAGTGGCATGATATAGGTCGTCAGATGCATGCCTATTCATACGTGAGTGGTTGGTGTCATGGCATGTTAAGGGAAAATGCCAGAATTAGGGTGTTCATAACCATGGACATATCAGTCGCGTGTTGAACACTTTAATGCTCATTATGGGCGGCTCAACTTGAATCTTACGCACTGATGGAACAACGACATTCCTTGATACATACTTTTATTATTATCTAATATCAATAACAATAAGTGTCATAATGGTAGGAGTTTAAACTTTTGAGAAGGAGGTCATGGTTTCAAATCCCACAATCACCAATTGTACTTCTTATTATTATTAAAGAGGCGGACCGACAACTGACAGGGTTGTAAGACATTTTTGTAACTTTCCTTGCAATCTCAGTCGTTAGATTAAAGTGATAAGATCTAATGGCTGATATTGTTTCTTGATGTCGTCAATAAACCTTGATCCTTGATGGCAAGCCGGTTCTAATGTTGGAAGGGTTTGAATGACTAGTTGAATTATTAAAAAGTTATAAAAATTTGTATTGATTTGTACTTGATGTTCTTATGATGGTCATAAGTTAATTAGATGATCATAAATCTTAATATGAAAATAAAAATAAAAATATGATTATTAGTTAATATAAATAAAATTTAGTGATTTTTTAGTATTTTTATTTTAATTAATTTAAATTCTAAAAACTAATTAGTTATGGAAGGCTAAGATTAGATCTTAAAAATGAATGAATGAGATTTTTTTTGATTGGTTCAAACAGAGGGGAGTATCCGGTGCTCCGGGAGCGTTATAGTCGTTTATATACAGTGCTCCCGGAGCACCAGATACTCCCCTCTATTTGAACCAATCAAGGAGAATCTCATTCGTTTATTTTGGAAGATCTAATCTGAGACACCAATAACTAAACTATTTCCTAAATTTAAAGTAATGAAAATGAAAATAACTAAATATCACTCCACTTTATTTATATTAACAAATAGTCATATTTTATTTTATGTTCATATTAAGACTTATGATCATCAAATTAACTTATGATCATCATAATAACATCAAGTACATATCAAATACAATTTTTATAACTTTCCTGATTCAACCAGTCATTTAACTCCTTCCAACATCGGGACCGGCTTACCATCAAGAAACAATAAGAACTGAAATTTACAAAAAAATTCTTACTGCCCTTGTCGGTCCCTGGTCCGCATTTTTAGTAATAATAAAAAGGTAAAATTTGAACCAATCAAGGAGAATCTCATTCGTTTATTTTGGAAGATCTAATCTGAGACACCAATAACTAAACTATTTCCTAAATTTAAAGTAATGAAAATGAAAATAACTAAATATCACTCCACTTTATTTATATTAACAAATAGTCATATTTTATTTTATGTTCATATTAAGACTTATGATCATCAAATTAACTTATGATCATCATAATAACATCAAGTACATATCAAATACAATTTTTATAACTTTCCTGATTCAACCAGTCATTTAACTCCTTCCAACATCGGGACCGGCTTACCATCAAGAAACAATAAGAACTGAAATTTACAAAAAAATTCTTACTGCCCTTGTCGGTCCTGTCCGCATTTTTAGTAATAATAAAAAGGTAAAATTTGGTGATGATGAGGTTTGAAACCATGACCTCCTTCTTTAAAGTTTAAACTCTTTCCATTATGACACTTACAATTATTGATATTAGATAATAATAAAATTATTTTATTAAGGAGTATGCAATTACATTTTTTTTATTTTGGAATATTGTATTTACCCTTGTTTATATAACACACGACATTCCACGGACATTAACTAATGTGAAATAGAAAAATGAATTATTATTAAATAGGTTAATGTAACTAAAAGCACAATACTATTGACAAGCATGAACGTAAGCACATTATTAATTATTTAAATGTGTGTCTTGCCCATTCAGTTGGCGTGGAATACCTTTAGGAACTATGCCGTCAAACTCACTAATATTTGGTTCTCCTTGTTGAGATGCTTTCAGGTATATAGTTTGAAACAATTCACATAAAGTCCATGTAAACTACAATCAACAAATATGAATATAACACTTATTAATTTTTTTTACCTTAAATAACTTATAAATTTCCCAGTTACTATATTTTGGATTTCACGCACTCGATTTTGATATGTGTTTGAGATGGAGTCAGAATCTGTAGCATGTTGACTTTTTTATGAATAATTAGTGTTTTATTTCTCATAAAAAAACATGAAAGTCCCAATACAAGCGGATTATATTGGGAGACCAAACCTTGGATTTGGGCTACTAGACCAAATTCATATCACCCATCAGATTTGAATGTAGGGTCAGGATTAAATTTGAAATATTTAATGTAATAGAAAAAAATAAATAAATAAAAAAACAAAAATAAACCCAACCGAAAAAATTGGGACAAAATCCCTTAATTTGGATTTCCCAGATTTCACGCAAATCATATAATCTCCCTTTTAAAAAAACAAACCCACTTTTCCAGCCATCGTTTTCTTTCCCCATAGCAGATCGTCGGTTTCAAGAGTCCGCCGCTCATCGCCTAGTTCTCGACGCCGTCGACTTTACTCCCGCAGTCGCCGTCAATCCAGCCGGTGACGAAACCCTCCAGCCGAATCCACAAGCTGAAGGCGATAACCCATCCAGCAGCCGAAGCTGCAGCATTCTTACCGCCGGTAGTGTTATACGTTTTTTGCACTGTGCAGGCAATTCCTTGTTGTTGTGTGTGGAAAGTGTCGTTTGTTTGAGAGCATTTTTTCATAGAAGAAAAGGCTTAGCCCTTTATTCTCTCTCTGCCTCTTACTTAGGGTCTGTTTGTTTGTCAATTCGGATTTGAAATATTCCCTCTTTTCCATATTGTGTGATGATTGCTTCAGGCAACATCATTGGGAAGGGTTGGAATCAGTAAAGTGGAGGATTTTATTTGCTCAGTCTGCTCTGGGACTGAAAAGAATGCCATTGTAAGAGACCAGTTTGGGAGATGGTGTTGTTGTTGTATTTTAATAAGTTTGTGTAGTGTTTTGGGTATATGAGTGGATTGTTGCTCGATTGTTGTATGTTGGCAGGACTAGTACAATCTATGATCAGTGCTTGTACTAGAACAATTTGGGGTCTATGTAATAGGGGAGTTTTAATCACTTTGGGGTCTATGATCAGTGCATGTACTAGGACAGTTTGGGGTCTATGTAACAGGGGAGTTTTAATCACCTTAGGGTCTATGATCAGTGCATGTACTAGGACAGTTTGGGTCTATGTAATAGGGAGTTTTGATCAATTTGGGGTCTATGATCAGTGCATGTACTAGGATAGTTCACACTTGTCTATGATCAATTCATCTAAACTAGTTTCACTTATCGATGGTATATTGTGGAGCATGTACTAGTACAGTCTATGATCAATGCATGTATTAGGACAATTTACACTTGTCGTTTTGTCCAAATTAATGTACTAGGACAGTTTACAGATTATATTATTGGTTGAGTGCATGTACTAGTACAATCTTGCGATGATGTCTGCACTAGAACAACTTCTATTTGAACTATGCCTATTTTGAAATTAGCCTTTTTATTTGCACTTTGCAGGAATAATGCCGGAAACTCTATACAGTAAATGCAGTCCGAATAGGATTGTAGAAGTGATGAAAGGTTCTCCAAGCGAGCGTAAATTGAAAGCATTGAGAAGGATGCGGTTTAGTGGGATTACATCTATCAAGATCACATCAATAGGAAATGAACTTACAGAGGAGTTTCCTCATTAATTTCGTAGAGCTATCAAGATCTATCAATAGGATGCAGTTTAGTGAATTACATCTATCAAGATCTCCAAGCGAGCTAATGTACTAGTACAGTCTATGATCTACAGAGGAGTTTCCTCATTAATTTTGTAGAGCTAATGATTTCATAGGCTCCGGAGCATATGCAATAGTGGAACTGGTTCAATCTGTTGGTGTTACTAATATGCTAGCATACACTAAAAATTTCACCATTGATGTATAACAACCCAAGATCATAGCTATAATGGGGATATTGATTTGATGATCTCATAGTCACAAGGGGATTATGTTATGCCAGAGGATGAAATGAAAGCTAATTCTCTTTATTTGGGCATCAAACGATGGCTTATGTTCAACTAAGGAATTACTTTTGCAGACAAACTTGGTTAAGTTTTGATACATCGCATGGTTTGTCAAAGCCAGCAGTACTAATCTATTAAAGTGACTGCTAAACACTACCCCTCTTGAATGGCAAACTAGCCAGCCTTTTAATCTATTACATCCAACAGTTAGGATGATGAGGGGAAAGAAAGAAGAATACAGAAGTTCTTGAGGATGAAAAATGGCCGCCTGCCTGTAACAGTGTTTGAATTATATTGAAAATATGATTCTTGTTAGGAAAGAAAAAAGGAACGACAAAAAAAAGATCTAGTATAATAAATTGCCATAACAGCCGGATCATAATTAATTAAGTATATTAATTATCCAGATAATTAAATGATTGTTTGAATATTTTATATTAAATGATTGGTTGTGGTTGATTTGGTTTAATAGACCAAATTGTGATTTGGTCACTGAAAAAATTGCCAATACAAGAGTAATCTCACAAACACCCTAAAGGTCAACGGGCGAAAGACTAAAACAAGGAAACCGAAGAAGACTAAATTTTGGGAGGAGCCGAGTTCGAATCCCAAGCTCCCTCAAAAAGAGGTGACTTGTTCAACTAGCTCTGCTGCCTCTCTCTCCTGAAAAACAGAGAAAACTTAAGAACTGTAAACTCTCTTGATTACTGCTTCATCCTTATGCCCCGAGAAATATAGACTAATCTCCAAAGCAGTGCTATGAATGATCACCTCCTCTGTTCGAGCCCCAATATTAAACACCCTTCTACACCTTTCTCTCCGTACTTCACTCAGAACAGAATACCAACAAAGTCTTCTAGCTTTGTTTATAGTACTATCAGCTCCCCAGTGCTGTGTAATATAATGCAGGTGCTCTTCCCAGGTAAAAAACTTCATAGTGGAGAAATAGTTTTCCATACATTTCTGAAAATAGACACATTCAGCAAAAAGGTGATCCCTGGTTTCAGTAGCATTGCTGCATAAGAGACAAGTTGTACTCACACTGCTATCCCATTTTCTAACTTTGTCTAGTGTATTGATCTTGTCAAGCAAAATCAACCAAACCAGCATGTTGTTCTTAGGGATTTTAAAGTATCTCCAGATGTACTTTGACCACTCAACTGCATCTTTTCTTGGCCTAATTGTTTCCCAGACCTTACTAACTTTATATTTGTCCGTGTGCTCTCCATCCCAAAGCATTTCACCATCAGAATCTTCAGTGACATGACCACAGGCTAAAGCCCTCAACTTCAAAATCTGCCTCCAATGCTAGGATCCAGTTTTTGGTACATGGCTCCACACATCACCCTGCATAATCCTGTATTTCCAAATCCAGGCAACCCACATTGATCCACTTCTCATGATCAAGTTCCACAAATGACAGATCACATTAGCTTCATTCCAACTACTTAAAATCTTTCAACCCCAGGCCCCCCTCTTCAAACGGGAAATCCATATGGTGCCATGATACCTTAACTCTACTTCCCTCTCTCTTTACCCAAAGAAATCTTGCACAAATATCTTCTATTTCTTTCAGCTCTGATTTTGGGAGAATGAACATAGAGAACCAATGTTGCAAAATCCCCTGAATAACAGATTTTATAAGTTGGACCTTACCTGCATAATTGAGCAGTTTAGATTTTGAATCTTTTATCCTGCTTGTAATCATGTCCACTAAGCATCTGCAATCACCTTAGACAACTTCCCATCAGAGATAGGGATCACCAAATACCTCATACGGAGGCTCCCCTCCCTAAAACCAATCACTAAGGCCATTTGAGCTGCCACCTCCTTATTTACTCCAACCACATACATGTCACTTTTTTCAGAGTTGAACTGCAATCCAGAAACAACACGGAAATTATCCATTACATGTCTCACTTGAGTTACTGCTTGAACATTGGCTTTTGTGAAGACCAATAGGTCATCTGCAAAGCAAAGATGGGTGAGTTTAATCCCTTTGCTCTGAGGATGATATTGGAACAGGCCCCTAGATGCAGCATCCGCAAATAAGCAATCTAAAACCTGCATAGCCAAGACAAAAAGGTAAGGTGACATAGGATCACCTTGCCTTAAACCCTTCTTTGCTGGGAAATAACCAAACAGTGAACCATTCAGATTCATTGAGAACATCGTTGAACTGAAGCATGCCATTATCCATCTTATGTACCTCTGTGGAAAATCCATAGCACTTAGGAGATCACCAATGAAAGTCCATTCTACTGAATCAAAGGCCTTCATGAGGTCAATTTTAAGGGCACATATGGGGGAGACCTCTTTCTTATTGTATTTGGAGAGTAATTCATGTGCCAATATCACATTATCACTGATCATTCTGCCCTTAATAAAACCTGATTGTGCATAACCAATTAGAGAGGGAAGAACTTTACACATTCTATTAGCCAGCACCTTGGACATGGCTTTGTATAAAGTATTGCAGCATGATATAGGCCTGTAATCTCTCATACTTGTTGCATTTACCTTTTTGGGGATAAGGGTAATGATAGTTGAATTAACTGAAGGATGCAGCTTTGCTCAGCTAAAGAAATCCTCCATTGCCTGCATAACATCTCCACCTACTTTCCTCCAACATTTTTTGTAGAAGGATGCTGTAAAACCATCAGGGCCAGGTGCCTTTTCTGAAGCAAGGTCAAACATGGCTATCTTCATTTCCTCAGGAGTAACATCTGCAGCAAGCATATCAATCTGCTCATTGCTAAGCTTATTGGATACCAATGTCTAGAAAGAAGGCTCACTCACATGAGAAGAGATTCCAAGGAGATTAATATAGAACTTTACTGCAATATCTGCCATTGCTTTTGTGTCTGCTACCATAGTACCATCATCTGCTTGCAATTGTCTAATTGTATTATTCCCATTTCTTATAGCTACATACCTAGCAAAATAGCTACTATTTCCATCCCCATGTTTAACCCACGGAGCTCTACCCTTCAACCTTAAAATGCTTTCCTCTGTAACAAGCAACTGAACAAGCTTAGTTTCCCCATTTTCACCTCCTTTATAGCTTCCTTGGAGTTATTATTAAACATACCTCTCTTCAAACCCTCCAAATTTTCCTTTTTTCTCAATCACTCTTTGTTGAATATCCAAAAAATGTTCCCTGTTAAGCTGCTTCAGACCATTTTTTAGTCTGTGAAGCTTAGCATGAAGAATAAAAAAAGGGGAGCCTCTAATCCTCTTATTCCAAGCATCTTCCAACATTCCATGGAATGAGCTATGATCCATCCAACAAGGATAAAATTTAAAAGGTTTAGGGAGAGAATCACCTCTGCAATCAGTGTTCAAGAGAAGGGCACAATGATCAGATTCCACTGTGGGTACTACTGTCACCGAGCTAGTGAAATTTGCCAACCAGCATTGATTTACCAACACTCGGTCCAATTTTCTTGCAATGGGGGAATTGTAACACCCCATTCATACGGGATTTAATCACATTCAGCAGAACACTAACAAGGGTGTTACAATGCATGAGTATCACAAGAAACTAATTTTTCATAACTCAAGTAAATTTCCTTAAGAGTATTAAAACAACTCGTAATGATCTGAAAACGTATATCTTCATTTATGCATGATTTCAACAGGAGTTCCTCACGAACTCATAACAGAGGAGGAGTCACATACTCCACAGATACCACAAGCATTTCACAGGAGTCACATACTCCACCGATACCACAAGCGTTTCACTTCTTCCATACAGTTCAACAAGCATTTCATATACTTAGTCACCCTGACATCATATGGTACCGAACAGGTTACAGAACAAAGACATATACACAATGCGTGACAAATCATGACATGTGCATATGACAAAGTAGTGTATCTCAAAAACGTGTGAAAGCTTAAAATCAGAGGACGAGGATCAAGACACATCCTTCCGATTCTACCTGGCCTCAGCGCCACGCTTGCCAACCCAAATAGCTCTCCTGGGTGGCACGTAGCTCTTGTAGAATCAAGTGTACACCTGCACAGACTACCGACGGTCTGGGGGAAACAAATAAGGGTCAGTGCTACTTCACTGAGTGAGAGCCTTGAGTCCTGGGTCATACTAAGGTGCAAGCAAGTCACATAACAAGTATGGCAACATGTATCACATAAGGTCACCCTGTAAACCTAACTTGTTAGTTCAATTTTAATTGGGATCCCGGCTCACGTATGCTGGTAGACTCCCGGGCAGAACAGCAGTACCCAACTGGTACTTCATAAGCATACAGCTCTCCGCGGTAAGAGCCTCGAAAAACCGTTCAGTCATTAGGCTCAACCGTCCTAATGACCTACTCCTAGCAGAATTGACCATACATGGTTTTCTGCAACATATCATACATATAGTTTTCCAGCATACGGGCCCTATCTACGTGATCAAGCAATTCCAGATTATTCTCCTAGAATCATCAATCTAGGTGAATTGTTAGCACAATTAGATCACAACAGAACACAAATATAAAATCAGGCTTTACAAGCATAAATAATAACCATCTCATGTATACGATGATAATAACAATTCACATACGGCCCTAGGTTGTAGGCCACTATCCTAACATGCATATAATTCTTAATAATTAATGAACACATAAAGGAACGTCTAACCCGGTAGGATATGCAGGAGACCCTCACCTTAGCCTAAAACAGCCCCTGAATTCTGTTCTAGAATGTCCGTCTCATCATCCTGATTCTACAGGTTTTGACGGCTCGACAAACGGAGCTCTAACGAGTGAGTTATGGCCAAATCTCCGAATCAACATTATCGGCCTTCCAGTAATTGCATAATGGCCACGGAACTCCAATAAATGCTGACAAGGTCCTTCTTCTTCCCCGATTCATCCTTGGCCGCCGGCGAGCTTCAGCTGCCGTCGACAAGTCCTCCACTGTCTCCCAACTTCTTGGAGTTCTCGGTCTTTGACCCGGATCATCCCTTGACCTTCTTCTCTTTCCTTAATTTCGACCGTTCGAACCCATCGGTCAAAGCCCGAGCTTCTTCGGTTCATCCTCGACTTCCGTGCTAGGACATCCACTGCTACGAAACCACAGTCCCACCGATCTCGTTTCCTGTGCAACCCCCGTAGCCGCCAAATCTCTCTTCCTCCCTTCCACTCTTTTTTTCTTTCTTTCCTTTCTGCTCCCGTTCCCCTGCTCTCTTCTATTAATGGAGGATAAGCGTCCTCTCTTTCTTTTTCCCCTCTCCCCAAAAGAATGAAACGATTTGTATTATTAAGCACTTTGAAGCAGTGCACTTTTGGCTTATGTCCCCCCAAAGTCTTGGTTATCCCAATGTAAACGGAATATAATCCCACGTTCCACTCACCCTTTCTTTAAAATTAAGTATACTTGGTGAAAAGAAAGAAAATGGTGTGCAATAATTTGATGAATAGTGATGATCACTATTCATCAGGAAAAAAAATGCGCACTTAATATTTTTGTTCGATTCCTCAACCTACTCGGCCACACGTAATTTTTGACTACCGCGAGAGAACTTAACCTGACCCGAAGTCATTAAATTGATACGGTTACTCATTTAGTCATTAATTCACGGTCATTTCTCACCGTATAAAAAGAATCAACCGTGCCATTTTTTTTTTATGCTCGGAACGGGATGTTACAATTCCTCCCCTCTTGAAAGATTTCGTCCTTAAAATCTAAATTCTAATGTTCACTTCTAACAGTTTCATCACCAACCTAACCAATTATTGCTCCAATATATAAGTGATTTCCAGCAACAGGCATATAACATGTCAGGTTTCAAATTTTAGATATACGATACCTAACTATGTGATCACATCAAGAGCACAATAATCATATCACATAACAAATCATCAATCCGCTAAGTAAGCATCTGCAAGTTCGGGATACTTCTCTCTCATACTCGATTCCGTTTCCCACGTAACAGACTCACTTTCATGGTTTCTCCTCACAACCTTCAACATTCGAATCTGCTTACTTCTCAGAGTTCGAACTTGTGAATCCACAATCTGTACTGGCACTTCTTGATAACTCAAATCCTCATCCATCTCTACCTCATCAGTTCTGATGATATGGGTAGGATCCACACAGTACTTTTTTGGCATGCTCACATGAAACACATTATGAATTCTTTCTAGGTCACTAGGCAAAGCTAGAACGTAAGCCACCGGCCCCGCTTTACCAATGATATCATACGGTCCAATATACCCTGGAGCTAACTTTCCTATCTTGCCAAATCTCATTATACCTTTCCAAGGAGATACCTTAAGAAAAACCTTCTCACCCACCTCATAACTGACTTCTCGAGCTCCACCGTCCGCATACTGCTACTGACGGTCTTGAACCATTCTGAGTCTTTCACGAATAATTTTCACTTTATCAAATGTTTCTTGGACCAACCCAGAGCAATTCACCACGTGGAAAACTTAATTCCTCATTCGAGAAAACGAAAAGGAAAGGTGTTATCATTGAGCCTTGCCGACTTGGAAGTGTCGGCAAGTACGGGTAAACAAGTGTGTATTACGAGATCGTCTTAAATTCGTTAGATAAAGTGTCGATACGATCTATTAGCATCTCTTGGTTCACCAAACATCCGTAGGGACTATGAGAAACAAAATTCTTGCCAACTAGCCAGTGATTGAAGAACGTATGCACCGTCTGAGACCATACATGCTTAGGTCCCAGGCAAAAACCACAAGAAAGGATACAATCATGAATTTGAGGAAATACTAAGGCATGCGGGATGGGTCTTCTGTTCGATTCCGCCGAATTGTTCCTTCTAGAAGATTTTCTTGACGCCTTCGTCGGTTTATATGTTTGCATATCTTTAGGATGAAGGTGATAGCCACGAAGAGAAGAATGACTATCAGAAGGACGAAATTTATCCCACACAAGGTTTCCGTTTCATCAGAGCAATTCATCTTTCTTTAGAGAATGACTTAAAGGAAGGGGGTGGATTTAAAGAGGAAGAGGTTACGGTTAGTTTGCCCAAAAAGCCGCCGTTCGGACTCAAAAGTCAAAAGTAAAAGAACGACATGACAACACATGCTTAGTGCTTTAGCGGTGCCTCAAAAGTAGAGCTGATGCGGTGGCCGAATCTTAGCCGCCCACGCGTCCTCGCCGAAAGCGAGAAGTTTCTCAGCCGTCCATGTGTCTTTCGCCGAAAGCGAGAGGTTAACATAGGTTTCGTATCAGAGATCAATGTTCCCTTCGCTTGGGTATTTAACCTGGATGAAGCTTGGTTCCGAGTGTCACTCGCAAGGTATACTAAAGGGATTCTGTCAATACTTACGGAAGGTTCGAATGGAAGGTAAAAATGCAGGAGCGATTCCATTCCTCAACCTTTTTCCCTCCACCGAGAGTCCACCAGTCCCTTCTGGTAATCCTTTCTTGACCGATTTCTGTCCCTTCTGTGATTCTATTAAAATGGAATGGACACTAGATAGTAGCTGCCCTAATCACATGACTCCGAATGAAAATTCCTTCGTTTCTCTAGATCGTAGCTTTCGCCAACTCGTTTCTTTTGGAAAGGGTTTCAAGGCAAAATCCAAAGGAAAGGGTTCCATCAGGTTGGGTCCCTTAATTATACCAGACGTGTTACTGATGCCTAGCATGGTCGGTAGTTTCATTAGCATAAGCCAGCTTATGGAACTGAATTTTGCCTTCCTTTTTAAGGGAGGGTGGTGTACCATTTTTGATCAGTTCGGAAACCCTTTTCTCTTTGTACCAAAAGTTGGCAGGTGCTTTCCGCTTAACATGGCTCATGTTACGCAAACAGGAGTGGCCATCAGAGGAAGACCAGACCAAGCGGAAACAATCAAGATTTGCTGCGAAAAGAAGCGGGTTAAAGACGGAATGCAAGAAGCGGCCAGTAAGATACTGGAGGCCGACAAGGGAAAGAAGCGAGAGCGTCCGATCGAGTTAGTGGATCTTTCACGGAGTTAGTTCCGAAGACACGGCCTGAATGGCCGTTTGTATGACCAGTTCATGTACCCAGTACCTTCTTAGTAATAATAATAATAGTTTCCTTCTTCTGCTTTTATTCACTCAAACCAACTCAAACGCAAGATCATAACTTAAAACATGAATTACCACAAGAGTTGTACGAAACTAAAGTGGTCTACTCATCATACAAGTTCTTGTGATCGAGTTCCCAACGTCGTTCCTCCGCTGCCTCTAACGTCAGCTTCCAGAGGACGAAAATTGACCACACAAAAGGATTAAGGCAAAGATTACCAACCCTACGTTACTCTCACTGCCATCCTCTTGATAGCTCATTTTCGGAATTGAGAGAGTTTACTAATCAATGGAGAGAAATGAAAGAGAGATGGTGATGGTGGTCAAGTTTTCAAAACTTGATCTTTATGGAAGCCAATTTCAAAAAGAAAGTGGTCACAATAATTGTGACACCACTCACTCATGTCGGTACGTAAGGACAAGAGAGGTGGCCAATAAGTCAAGGGCTAGAAAAAATAGGGTTCGTCCCTTTAAATAGACGGTACCGAAATGCCTTGGATAACAGAGTAGAGGTCGGAAAGAAATACCTCATTCGTCTCTTTTATATTCACGAAATGGCTACGATTCCCGTTTGCCAGTGCGGGGAAGCCACGATTGTAACCACATCCTGGACGGAAGAAAATCCAGGGCGAAGGTTCCTTAGCTGCAAAAGATGTCGCTCGGTAAGTCAAAAATGCTTCTCAAGTTTCGACTATCCTTTCAATTAACCAGAAACTCATCTATCCCCTTGATCTGTGACAGAGGATGAACAGCTATTGCAATTACTTTGCATGGTTTGATCCCTCGATGCAACCTCGAGCCAAAGTCGTAATCAACGGGCTCTTACGAAAATTAAACATCTACGAGCGTACCTTCGAAAGTGAAAGACAAACAATTTCAGGGGAGAACCACTCCCGATACTGCTACATCATCTGCATCTTCCGTTAGGAACAAGGCTAATAATGGTTTTTGTAACATAAAAGTTACCTACCAGACTTTCTTAGCAGTCCTTGCCTTGGTTTGTATCCTTATCGGAACTCTTATCGTTCACGTGTTAAGCAAGTAAATCTCTGCTTTTATCCGTGGAGATTTCTGTGCTTTTCCTTTTAAGATCATAAGAATGACTTCCGCATCAGATCGATCTTCCGGTGTTTCTTGGTAACCCGACGCTATAACAAATGAATCCTCATCATCTTGAGTCATGGACTCCCATCAAATTCTCGCGTGCCCTCGAAGCAGGAAAACAGAGCTACGTAGTCGCCCATCTGGTGTAGCGTTCAGATGACTATACACCATTCTCATGTCATGAAGCCAATCAACGGCTGCTTGAGAATTCGAGCTTTCTCCCTCAAAAGGGACTCCACCTAACTTTTCATCTTATCATAATCTAATACTGCTGCAGGTGGCGGTTCAACGGAACATCGTCACCTTGCACAGAATTCCTGTGTACACTTGCAGGAAGAATGGTCTTTTAATGATCCTCTTTCAGAAAACATTCAATAATCATAAATCTTCTTTTTCACTTTAAAAAGGTTTTCAAAAATCATTTTCAAATCATGATGCACATGTACAACTGACAATGCATCACACAAGACATGACCGCTTGATCGCCAGTGCAAGTACGGGCATGGAATACCTCCCCTCTTTTGGGGTTCGCGACGTCCCAAGAGAAGAAGGTAGCATACCTATAATGCAGAAGACAACCAGCTCTGATACCAACTTGTAACACCCCATCCATACGGGATTTAATCACATTCAGCAGAACACTAACAAGGGTGTTACGATGCATGAGTATCACAAGAAACTGATTTTTCATAACTCAAGTAAATTTCCTTAAGAGTATTAAAACAACTCGTAATGATCTGAAAACGTATATCTTCATTTATGCATGATTTCAACAGGAATTCCTCACGAACTCATAACAGAGGAGGAGTCACATGCTCCACAGATACCACAAGCGTTTCACAGGAGTCACATGCTCCACCGATACCACAAGCGTTTCACTTCTTCCATACAGTTCAACAAGCATTTCATATACTTAGTCACCCTAACATCATATGGTACCGAACAGGTTACAGAACATAGACATATACACAATGCGTGACAAATCATGACATGTGCATATGACAAAGTAGTGTATCTAAAAAAGTGTGAAAACTTAAAATCAGAGGACGAGGATCAAGACACATCCTTCCGATTCTACCTGGCCTCAGCGCCACGCTTGCCAACCCAAATAGCTCTCCTGGGTGGCACGTAGCTCTTGTAGAATCAAGTGTACACCTGCACAGACTACCGACGGTCTGGGGGAAACAAATAAGGGTCAGTGCTACTTCACTGAGTGAGAGCCTTGAGTCCTGGGTCATACTAAGGTGCAAGCAAGTCACATAACAAGTATGGCAACATGTATCACATAAGGTCACCCTGTAAACCTAACTTGTTAGTTCATATTTTCATTGGGATCCCGGCTCACGTATGCTGGTAGACTCCCGGGCAGAACAGGCAGTACCCAACCGGTACTTCATAAACATACAGCTCTCCGCGGTAAGAGCCTCGAAAAAACCTTCAGTCATTAGGCTCAACCGTCCTAATGACCTACTCCTAGCAGAATTGACCATACATGGTTTTCTGCAACATATCATACATATAGTCTCCAGCATACGGGCCCTATCTACGTGATCAAGCAATTCCAGATTATTCTCCTAGAATCATCAATCTAGGTGAATTGTTAGCACAATTAGATCACAACAGAACACAAATATAAAATCAGGCTTTACAAGCATAAACAATAACCATCTCATGTATACGATGATAATAACAATTCACATACGGCCCTAGGGTTGTAGGCCACTATCCTAACATGCATATAATTCTTAATAATTAATGAACACATAAAGGAACGTCTAACCCGGTAGGATACGCAGGAGACCCTCACCTTAGCCTAAAACCAGCCCCTGAATTCTGTTCTAGAAGTCTGTCTCGTCATCCTGATTCTACAGGTTTTGACGGCTCGACAAACGGAGCTCTAACGAGTGAGTTATGGCCAAATCTCCGAATCAACATTATCGGCCTTCCAGTAATTGCATAATGGCCACGGAACTCCCAATAAATGCTGACAAGGTCCTTCTTCTTCCCGATTCATCCTTGGCCGCCGGCGAGCTTCAGCTGCCGTCGACGAGTCCTCCACTGTCTCCCAACTTCTTGGAGTTCTCGGTCTTTGACCCGGATCATCCCTTGACCTTCTTCTCTTTCCTTAATTTCGACCGTTCGAACCCATCGGTCAAAGCCCGAGCTTCTTCCGTTCATCCTCGACTTCCGTGCTAGGACATCCGCTGCTACGAAACCACAGTCCCACCGATCTCGTTTCCTGTGCAACCCCCGTAGCCGCCAAATCTCTCTTCCTCCCTTCCACTCTTTCTTTCTTTCTTTCCTTTCTGCTCCCGTTCCCCTGCTCTCTTCTATTAATGGAGGATAAGCGTCCTCTCTTTCTTTTTCCCCTCTCCCCAAAAGAATGAAACGATTTGTATTATTAAGCACTTTGAAGCAGTGCACTTTTGGCTTATGTCCCCCCAAAGTCTTGGTTATCCCAATGTAAACGGAATATAATCCCACGTTCCACTCACCCTTTCTTTAAAATTAAGTATACTTGGTGAAAAGAAAGAAAATGGTGTGCAATAATTTGATGAATAGTGATGATCACTATTCATCAGGAAAAAATAAATAAATGCGCACTTAAGATTTTTGTTCGATTCCTCAACCTACTCAGCCACACGTAATTTTTGACTACCGCGAGAGAACTTAACCTACCCGAAGTCATTAAATTGATACGGTTACTCATTTAGTCATTAATTCACGGTCATTTCTCACCGTATAAAAAGAATCAACCGTGCCATTTTTTTTATGCTCGGAACGGGATGTTACAGGAATGGTCCTGGTTATTGGTCCAAGTATAATGAAGGCCTTGAGAGTTATGCTCACTAAGCTCCGCATCATGCACAAAGTTCTGGAAGTCATCCATCTCAACAAAGGAGGAAGGAGAATTGGAAGCCTCTACAATATCTAAAATTGCATTGAAGTCTCCAGCTATAAACCAGGGGATATTCACAGTCTGAAGGCCAAGAAGGTCATTATAAACCATTACTCTCTTCCCATTGTCATTAGCAGCATAGACTAAAGTAGCTAGATAAGGAGTGGGGAGATTAATCAAGCAATGCACAAATTGAGAAGATTTACAGATAATACTCAGAGGCACGTCCTTTTTCCAGATTAACCATATCTTTCCAAGTTCATGTTCATAATAAAATTCAGCTAGCCAACCTGGGAAACGAGAAGCAAACATATATGCAGCATTCTTCTTCCTTATTATAGGTTCAAGCAGAGCAACAATATCAACATCTTCTTTTGCAATATAGGAATGGAGAGTTTCACTTTACTTTTCTTATTAAACCCTCGGATATTCCAAATCCAGAATCTGATCATTTCTTAGCTTGTTGCCATGTTGACTTTTTGTAGATGAACTATGTAAGTTTAACAAGGATAGTTTCAAGTTAATCTAGGTGGAGAGGGAGAGAGAAGTTGTACCTTGGACAACAACATATGAACCAATGGCCTTTAAAAAAGAGTGCACTATGTAGGTAGTGCTGTTAACGAAAAAAGTAACTCGAAATTTGCTCGACGTTCTGCTCAGAAAATATGTGTTCGTTACTTGACTCGATTCAAAATGAGCCGATTCGCAAATAAGCTTGATTATAAATGAGCCAAACTCGAGCTGGAGGGGTTCGAGTCAGCTTGTTAGCTAGCCGCCTCATCTCGGTGGCTCGTCGAGCTCTGTTCGGGAGCCGTATCATTTATTATTTACGAACAAATTTGTATTTAATGCTCGCAAACATGTTCGTCTAAGAGCTTGATAACATGCTCATATTTATGTTTGCGAATAGGTTTGTGTGGGAGTTCGTGAACACGCTCGAATATATGTTCGCTAATAGACTCATTCATAGCTAGTTTCAAGGCATTTTCAATAAAGTTAAGACTTTACTACATTATGGTTCAAGGTTTTGTTAATAGAATTAAGTTAGGATTCAAGGTTTAGGATTTTAGTGTATTAGCTATTAGGGTTTAGAGTTTTGTTGATAGAATTTACATGATGATTCAGGGTTGAGCCATTTAAGGATAAAAAATTATAGAGTTTAATGTATTGGGATTTAGGTTTTTGTTGATAGAATTCGCTACGACTTAGAGTTTAGATACAACAACTTTAAAATGAACAAATGATAATGATGGTAATTGCTACTCAACAACATCAACGATTTTATTAATGCGAGCAATGAGGAGTTTAAATCAAAAGGTGATGTTGTGATGATGGGGAATGAGATAATGATGATTGAGTTTGGCGATGGGGAAAAAGACAATGGAAGAGGTTAAAGTGGAGCTTGAAAGATATGATAAATGGTTTACTTTTCATAAATAGATGAGTTTGGTTGGGATTTTGATTATTGAAACAAAGGAAAAATGAAGAAGATGAAAAGTTTGAGCAGTAAGGATTATAAATTAATTATGTTACAAAGATTTTAGACATGAATAGGGAAGGACAAACATTAGGTTTATTTGGTCGAATATATAATAAAGTTGGATATAGAAGGTTGATATATTGGAGAGATTTTTGGAAATGCTTAGAAAGAAAGAGGAGCACACCTTCTTGTACTCAAAATACCACATGGGAGAGATATTTAAGTTTCAGAAAATGTAGAGTGTACAAATTAGGAGTAGGATGAAGCGTTTAATCACATTGGCTCAGTTGCCATTTGTTCCAAGTGATTCAAAAGTTTAATGGGCTTAAATATATTAAGCCTTCATTTTTGTTGTTGCATAAGAAACAACCATGTGAGTAAATCAAGTTAATGACTTTTGAAATTGAATTAATAAAAATTATGCAGTTGGCTGATAGTTAATGAAATGATAGTGGTTAATAGCTTGATGAATCCTCATGCCTCCTTCCACAACTTTGAACAAATATGGAGAGAATATATTGGTGCTATGAAAAGATAGAGTGCTTAAGTAATACACATTGGTGGTTTAGGTGAAGGAAGGAATCCATTAAGGTTAATGAAATGATAGTGGTTAATAGCTTGATGAATCCTCATGCCTCCTTCCACAACTTTGAACAAATATGGAGAGAATAGATTGGTGCTATGAAAGATAGAGTGCTTAAGTAATACCACATGGTGGTTTAGGTGAAGGAAGGAAGCCATTAAGACGTATAAATAACAGGACTTAACCATTTAGATGAACAGTCTCACATAATGTAGAGACTTGGGTGGGCCCATCGATCATCCAATTTTTCAAATGAGTTTGCATTGGGCTGAACTCATTTTAAGTAAATTCTAATGGGCTTTTGAGCTTAATTTGAGCTTGTTAAGGTTTTTTAATGAGTTTGCTTGGCTTGAGTTCGCCAAGAGTTTAAATTGATCCAGACTCGAATTGAGTTTGAGTTGAGCTTGAACTTAAATATTTTAGGCCGAGCCGAGCCGAGCTTGAGTTGAGATGGAGTTGGTTTATTTTTAAACGAGCTTAGCTTGAGCCAACTAAAAATTTGGCTTGATTTGGTTCATATGCAGCCCTATCAATAAAATGTTGGTATGTGGTGTAGATATCTAGTCCTCAATACCACATTGAAATTTTTTCATTTTCTTGGGAAGGTAGAAGGGATATAAGAGTTTGTGTTTTACATATAATACCACATCAAAAAAAGTAATACATCTTTGAAATTTGAGAATCTATAAATTGAAGCAAAGGCTCTCTTTCATTACCAGACGAAATATTTAACTAAATACTTCATATCGAGTTTTTCTTGCTAAGAGTTAAGATTTTGAATTGTAGGCACTAAGGAGATGAGTTAAAGTGTCTATATGTCCAAAATTAATTTCAAATTTCGATTTAAAGATACAACATATCTACATATAACAAGAAATTTATATATAAAAAAAATCAGTGTTGAATGAACCGGATCAAAATGGTCGGTTCAACCAAAACACCCATGAATCGGGGCTCAACCCAGTCTGAGTGGTAAACACAAGCAGCCTAATTGGGTCTAAAAAAGGGTCAAACCAAAAAAAATGGAAAAGTCGTTTAGACGACCACTTTGATTTTCAAGTGTCTCAAAAATTAAGCTCACTTGGCTCAAACTTGGTTTGATTAATAACAACTCCAACTCATAATTGTTCATCCCTTAAAGCCCATTAAATTAATGAGAAATATTGCAAACAAGGTGGAGCCCAAGTTTAATATCTTATCTTAAAATAATCTATGAGAGATCATCACATTCTTTTTGCCACATAGGACAATGCTATTCTATCAATTTTCCACCTCATCTACAAATTTTAAATCAAAAGTAAAATTTATATCAACTCTTAATAAATGCTCTCACATTAAGAGCTAATTAATAATTTGGTTAATAACATTTTTGGTCATTCAAGTTAAGACAATCTTATCATATTGGTCACTTAAACTTTCATTTTTAACACATCAATGACTCAAATTTGATTTAAGAAGAGATCGATATTTCGTCCACCTTTGTTCATTTTTCCATCCAAAATCTTACGGGCGACCATGTCAACTAAAATAATAATTTAAAATTCCATGCCATCAAACACTCAGTCATTAGATCCAACTCATTTCGATCTTACCATAAACCCCTTTTAGCATGACTGAATATTTTTTTCCCTCTATCTCCTTCATCTATAATCTTTATCTTTAGTAGGCTCCATTCCTTCTCGAGTTTAATATGTAAAGCAATACGTTTACCATTCTCCCATCTCCAACCATCACAATCTATGACGAGTCAAAATTTGGCGACTCAAATTTCTGCAACGAGAGAGATCGAGCCTTTATGTCCATCATTCAATACTAATATTCGAGATTGTTTCGGCCATGGCGTCCAAGACAGCAACAATGACTCCATTGGGTTTGCAGTAATTGGTGGATGGGTTCATTGATCAATCTCCATTGAATTGTCAAAAAAAAATCTTCATGGATAACCATTTAAATCAAGAGTATCAACAATTCAAAGATCCACTACCAACTTTAGCAGCTTCATGACCAATGATTTCACCTCCTTCGTCGTTGTTATGACAATTCGAAGTGTCTATGAACACCTTACAGACTAACTTTGGAACTTCATAAGGAAGAGATTTTGTTATGACAGAGATAAGTGAGTTGTAATATTTGAGATGACTAGAGGGCGAAGATGATAATGTTTTTATGGATGCATTGATGGTATTGTGATATATGGTTATTTGTGAACTTTATAATATCTCATTTATACTTTATATATATTTTCTATATAAAAATGTTATGTTATATTTTATATATCACCCATTTATTCTTTTTCAAAATCCCATGAACTAAACTTAACAATAAAATATTTCTATACATAAATTTGTCAATATATATTAATGAGTATCAACTAGGTCTTTCATAGCAATATTATTTTGGTGACGCACACTATACCAGTAAGTGACGAAAGTGAGATCATAATTATTTGTTGTCAAGATGTTTTGCGGGCTACATATGAGCTTTCTATTTATAATGAAATTTTTCATCCTCAAAGATTACATTTCCTATATTTAAATGACGTATTTCTAAATATGTTATTGTTTCGAACTTAGCGTTTTAGGATTTTCATCACCAACTTACCTCTCAGCAACCTTTAGGATATGAATGAAGTTTGTGAAAATATTGAGTTTGATAATAAACTAGCTGAATAAATGAAGTGTGGATAATGTTAAATTGATTTTTGAAATTACTTTATTTTATTGAATTAAATTTGGTTAATAAAATTTAAGATTATTTTTTTAAAAAATAAGCGATTAAAATATATATTTCCAAAGTCTAAGAGAAAATATTGATAAATACCTTTGACCTTTACAAATTTGGGAATATAAACATATTATTTTAATATAAAAATACATAATAAAGTAATCATAGTCAAACTAATCTCTAAATCAATACATGATTTAACATATATTTTTTAAAAAATAAGGTAAAAAAACACTCATTGAAATTTTATGTTGAAATTGTAACTAATAATATAATATTTTATGTTGAAATTGTGAGTAATAATACAATGACTAAAAATTTAAGAATAAATAATAATAATTAAGGTGAACACTCCGGTGCACCCAGCTAGGTGGGTGCATTTAGTGCACCCGCTTGCGTGTCGCGATCTCATCCGTCCGTTCAATCAACGGATCTCAAGCCTTTAAATTAAATATGATTAAATTAATTAATTTTATTATTATTCTATTCCACACAGGACATATTACATTTAAGTACCTATTATAATAATACCAATTACGGATTGGTTCAATTTAGCATCAACCTTTTCAATAATATACACAAAAATCACTCTCATCAATTATATTTTCAGCCATCCAACGTCTATCGTCAACGTTGTCACACCAATTCATTTGTAGTCACCCTCCCTTCACCGACATTGCCTTTGATTTTAGCCGTCATCTCCTCAGCAACTCCGGCGGGCCCACCACCTCATTTGAACGATGATGATGAGATCACAATAGCAACTCCGGCGTGCCCAATCGCCTCAGGAACTTCTCAGATTGGGAGATATGTGAAATTCGGGAGATCGCAGAACCTTGTCTGGGAGGAAATTCGGAGATCTTGGAGATTGTTGTAGTCATTTGAACGACGAGGTGGAGGCATTCCACAAAACGGATGGTGGGAATAGGTCATCACGGAGGAGCTCACCGACGGGAAGTTCACGATGTTCTTCAGGGACTCCAAGCAGTAGATCGTGTTTGGGGAGAAGGATTTGCAGCTGCATATGGAATGGATTAAGGGGAAGTGGAATCCGCCATTCGGAGAAACTGTGTCTGGAGCTGTGAAGTTCTGAGTGGGAATCGAAGTTGAGATGACTACAGAGGAAGAGGGGTTTGAAGGTGCTTGGTTTGCTGCAACCATAGTGGAAGTAAAAGCTTCAGGAGAGGATAATAACAAGAAGTACCTTGTGGTTTGTTCAGTTCTTGACCTTGAGGAATGAAGATGACACTGAGTTTCTGGGTGATGAGATACATGTTTCTGGGTGATGAGATACATGTTTGGCAGATAAGGCCTTCCACCAAATATCATTGTCGATGGTTCTTTCAAGTTGATGGAAGAAGTTGATGCTTACTTCAAGTGGGTGGGGGTGATTGTGAATGTTTTGTCTGAGAATAGCAAGTACCTTGTCTACTTAAGGCCACATCGTAACCGGATTAATAGCAAATTGACCATCCCTTCACAACTGTTGTGGTGATAGTGATTCCTACTATGATGGTCAAAATCATACAGTATGAATTCTCTCTCTTTCTTGTTTTGATTTAGGATTGTACTAATCCTCTAAGCTGTTCAAATACCCCTTCCTCGGTAGCTAGTTGGTCCTATAAATAAGCTTTGATGTAATTGAGTAATTCCTTGGTGTTTATGCTTTGAGATTCTCTTGGATTGACCTGGATTCATGGGTGGGTTACCTTGTATGCTATTAGGTACTTGGCAATTGTTTCACGGGGTTACCTTGTATGCTATTTGATACTTGGCCATTGGGGTCAGTTGAGACCTTATCAGTTTACTTGTTACACCTGTGCTATGCTGTTAAAGTATTGTTCTTTCCAGGAAACGCAACTCTTCGCTAGAGCCACCACCTCTGCAACTAGGGAAAGGCTAAATGTTTTGCTTCCAATCCGAAAAAATGGTAAAGGAACTCCAAGGAGAATGCGTCAAGTAAATTTTTTATCTTTCCATCTCTACTTTGAGCTATCTTCCTTTAAGTATTTGCGTTTCTGATTACGATATCATGCCTGGTTGCGAAGCTGAGAACTGGTTTCACCGTTAGTTGTTCGAGCTTGTAGGTTTAATTTAATTCCTTTATTGATTATGTTCATGGAGCCAGCTGTATATTCGATCTGATGTTTTTTATTTGGCCATCCCTGTTTTTGCAGACTCTAAATCCGAGGAACCATCTTTGGTTACAAGAGGTAAATATAGTATACAAATTTGATGAATTTTGTATCTCTATATTATTCTTAGTGTATATTTATGACAACTTGAGTAACTACAATAGGTGTTACCAGTGGAATCATTAGTAAAGCTGTAATGAAACGAAAATGTGGACAATTTTTATGTCAAAGGTTTCACTAGCAGATTGTATTTGCTGATAAGATAAATGTTAAACTTGTGAATTAGGTCGAAGGCCAACCAGTACCCCAACTCCTCATTGATCCAAATTGAAGGAGTGAACACCAACTCTCGAATCAAGGAAGAATGTGTTGGGAGACGACTTTGAGGAGGAGGAAGGTGACTTTAAGGTGTTGTTGTGAGTTCCTTTGTTACTGCCTGTGCTTTTAACTCCTTGTTTGTGTGTTCTCTGTCTTGTTTTGGTGTTAGTCTTAGCTCCTATGTCCTATGTCATCTCCAGGTGGATGAATCCTCCACTTGGGCAGTTGGAGATGTCACAGAAGGATAAATTTGGTACATGTTGCTTTAATGGAAGTAGTGGCTTTGTTCTCTATTTCAGAATGAACTAAAAAAGGCTGATTATAGGTAAGTATCAGTAGGTTTATCTTGTCCATCACACTTTGGTCTTGTAAAGGTTAGTAGGGATTTTTTTTATGTCAAAGCTATTCCAACCTCCTGTTTGAGTTACTAGTTTAGGGTTCAATTTATATTGGTTTATCCTTCATAATGCTTTGTTGGTTACTTTGGATGTGGTATTATGTATGTGTGGACAAATAGCCCCATCATTTTCCTCTCACTTGTGTTACTGAAGCCATTTCTTGAAAGTTGAGTCTCGATAGTTTGAGTAGTTATTATTCTTAAGGCTCTAGAAATAGATCATGATTTATGAAACTTGAAAGAGTGTTTGTTCTCTCTACCTTGGTGAGGAATAGAAGGGCTAATATCCAGTCATAAAAGTGGACCTTTGTCTCTCATTTGGCTTTTGGTTTATTCAGTTAGTTATGAGTTAGGGTGACGTCAAGATAGCTGAAATAAGCCACACCATCCTCTATCTATCAGTGATAAGTATGTGAATTGCTTGATTATATTAATATTAGCAATAACCATGTCAGGAGCTTGTTGTTCTTTCATATAAGTGCTTTTGGGCCTTGATTGCTCTGTTGATGGATGGTATCTAGTATTTTCTCATGAGAATTTTATTGTTTTTAGCAGAAGTGGAGCTTGAAGGAGTAGTGCATGGTGCTGAATGATTTGCGAAATCTCTTCCTTGCCTATGAGGATTTGGACCCGAAAATTTTATCAAGTTAATCAAGTTAAATCTTCTCTTACGTGTTCGTGGGATGACTACCTATCAAGTTTATATCCAATCAACTAGATTCCTGCATTTCTGTAAAGGATTGGTTACTACTTCAGTTCCTTTACTCTTCCTCTTTGAAGTTGGTGGTAGTTGATCCTAAATGATATTTAAGTTGGATGATGTAGCAACCCGAGATTAAGCCAATTAAGCTATATTCTGTTTTTATTGATTAATTATTTCTCCAAATCAACGTATATTTACTTTTTATTCGAAATCCACATAGATGATTTCTAATACCTAAGCAATACAACAAATGATTAACAAATTCTAAACTATATCACGCATAATATATAACATAAACATTATTAGCTCGTCAAAAGCTTGATGGGTGGGATTCTTTTGCTACATAGCCCACACTTATGTCATTAAGAGACTACAATGCAATTTATAACATACACCATCTCCATTTTTCTCTTTTTACCCAATGTGGTATATGTGTTTCTAATGGTTTAAAACCTCAACAAGAGCATTATTTTTTTAAATACACAACTACTGTTTCATTAACTTCAAGTCTTAAAAAATTTAAATGGAGGGAAAGAATATGATGAAAGAAAGAAATTGAGTGTATAAATGACGCTCAGAAAGGAGTGTGGTGTTTGCGTAAGCAAAGCACACGATAACCTAAATGATTTCAGCGATATACAATATCAATAGATAGACACAATACTATGATCACCAACCTCATGCCCAAACTGCATCACCAATAGTCCAATGGCAATAGCACTAGTTGAATCTATACAAACCTAAGCCACATGCACATTATTATGTTTGAATGTGGAATTACATAGGTGGTTTGGGTGGGGGATTTGACAGGTGATTTGGGGTCAAACATCTTGGTAGAGATTTGGTTCCAAATCTACTATTTGGACAACAAAAACCAAGTCTTCTAATAGGTTAGAAGTAGCTCGTCCAAAGGGATGAAGTAGATTGCTCCAAACATCCTTGGCGGCTTCTCCAACATTAGAGCGGGTCCAGGGATGAATTAGGTCGAGTGGGGTCCAGGGACCCCGATTGGAGCCCATGGCTTCGCCCTTGTGGATGACTATGCCATCAATTGTCTATAGAAAGTAGCAGTCCATGTTCTTTGAAGGAGGCAACAAAGGACAAGTAGTAGTTCTCAACTCTGCATCCCAAAAAATATTTGTACAGTAGCACTGTAGCAGCATTAGCATAGGAGGAAGAATCGCGTGGAAGAATAAACCATTTCAGAAGCAGCAATCAAAGAATGAAGAACAAGGAAACTGAATGGCGATGATGGTTGTTGTCCAATCAACGAGGACTAAACCAGATTAATGTCTTAGAATGGAATCATTCTATTTTGTTCAGGACTCTTCCTCCACCGTGCTACGGATACTTGGTTAGTGGTAAGTCCAAAGCCGTGTAGGATGCATGTTGTCCAATTTCAATTGAATTGTAAATGTTGAATGTGGCTTTGCCAGTTTGTACACCACCGAGTCATTGAGTTTCCTAAATCATGTGGACTATGGAGTGTTAAAAGAACTGATGGAAAGAAATGGAGTTTCTCTTCTCGTGAATATCTAATTAATCGTCTTAAAAAAGGGTTTGGATTCTCCAGATGATCGAAAGCAGTGCTCATAGCGATGAGTATGATGGTGTGATTTTCTCTCAACTCGTAAGTGGTTATACCATTATTTTTAGAATAGTTGATATTATAATCTTCTAGCACATGTTTCATCTTACTCGCTTTGCCTTACTCGCTTTGCCTTCCCCGGAGCCTAAATTGATTGAGATATGAAGCTCAACAACAAAAATATCCGGGATAAGGAGAAAAGAGGGATCGTATATTAACAAAAGTCTTCTTACTCTTCGAATGGTAAGTTACTGAAACTTGTTCTTGTACTACTCTTTCGATCATTATTTTAGTGTAAAGTGTGAGTGTCTGAAGAAAAATTATGATTGGTTAATATTTAGGGAAATATTAGGAATACTATATTCATAGGGGAAAAACAATTTGAAGTTCGCTATACGGCCTATACCACATCGAAAGTCAAAGTGAGGGAGGGAACTTGTGAATGCTATAAAAAACGGCAAATTTCCTTGAAAATGAAAGTGGTTGGTCTATAACCCCATAAAGCTTCATGTTGATCTTTGTTTAACTAGCTAGTTTTGGAGCTGATATATTCTTACAGTCTTTGAGTCTAATATCTTTAGAAAATTATCTATCGCCATCATTTAAAGTAAGACCCAAAACTATCCACATATTTGACAAAGTTAGGCTTCATAGAAGGCAAAACTTAGCATCAATAAGTTGATTCTTTTATTACTGCTAATTATACAAAGATGTGGTACAAAAGCACATATTAGTTACTTTTCTTGCAATGCGCAACACAGAACCTGGTAAAGCTGTAAGTTGACTATTTTGGACCTGTGTTTATACTTCAGCTCTCATCATCACTTCAGTTTGAATACTGGAAATTGTGTGAAATTGTCATTTTATTGATCATGTTACATTACTGGGTTCCACACTCGCTATTAAGCTACCAAACAATTCCAGGATTGAGGATGCAAAGTTTGGATATAGATAAAAAGTTCAATTCATCTTCAAAGAATAACACCTTAATCAAACAAGGTTTCGAAATGTTCATCCACTATCCTAAACAAACAAAACTGTCTGGCAAAAGAGGCACTTGCCATCTACAGAATTTGTTCATCCATTAAGATCGACTTGTAGAACCCATGTAAACGATGACTGTTCCTTCCAAGACGATCAACTTGCCATCTACAGAATCTAAGGAAGAAGATTAAAGAGACGAGATCCAGCTCAAAAGGGTTACAAAATATCAAGCATGCATGATGCATCAACACTTCTAAAGGGAATAGAATAAGCTATTATAGAGCAAGTGAAACAATGGTAGAGAAATAATGCTTATTAGTTGACCAACTGAAAACAAAAGGCAAGCACATAACAATTCAAGCCATCATAAACTATGATACCGTCAGAACTCTAATTTCAGATGACAGATTCATAAAATACAAAAAACAACTAAATCTAATTATAGACATTGAAAGTACCTTAGATATTTCTGGGTACATAAAGACTCTAACTTTGTCTCCCTGCAAAATGTGCGAAATCTTTACTAAGCCACAAATCTTACAACAAGTAGGAAAACTTAAAATAAAAAAGTCTAGCGACTTGGAAACCATCAAGGTACCATGGACTTGGGAGGTAGGTTAAGGTGAACTTTGCTCTAACAACACCACTGTTTCCGTGAGGCCGGGTGACCTTGACCTAGATGCAGCAATAGCGTGATCCATTGGTCTTCACATTAGCCTTGTAGAGATGTAAGCCAATCGCTTTCCAGCAAACCATGCAACGTCTTCCTTGGTGTTCACTCCTTCAATCTGGATCAATGAGGAGTTGGGGTACTGGTTGGCCTTCGACCTAATTCACAAGTTTAACATTTATCTTATCAGCAAATACAATCTGCTAGTGAAACCTTTGACATAAAAATTGTCCACATTTTCATTTCATTACAGCTTTACTAATGATTCCACTGGTAACACCTATTGTAGTTACTCAAGTTGTCATAAATATACACTAAGAATAATATAGAGATACAAAATTCATCAAATTTGTATAGTATATTTACCTCTTGTAACCAAAGATGGTTCCTCAGATTTAGAGTCTGCAAAAACAGGGATGGCCAAATACAAAACATCAGATCGAATATACAGCTGGCTCCATGAACATGATCAATAAAGGAATTAAATTAAACCTACAAGCTCGAACAACTGACGGTGAAACCAGTTCTCAGCTTCGCAACCAAGCATGATATCGTAATCAGAAACGCAAATACTCAAAGGAAGATAGCTCAAACTAGAGATGGAAAGATCAAAAATTTACTTGACGCACTCTCCTTGGAGTTCCTTTACCATTTTGTCGGATTGGACTGTACAAATACATATCAAAGACATGGTTCTTAAACTGTACAAATACATATCAAAGACACAAATTTCTTTGCCATAATCAATACCACCAATAAACATAACTATATATCCATGCTTTGGATTTTTTAGGTCTCTACGCAATATATCCATATTGGAAGCTGTGTGCTCCGAATTAACCAATCTCTAGGGCTAGTTAGATGCTCAGAAGATCAGAATTGAGAACAGAAATCATTACCTTCAATACTCGTTGTCTAACCAAGTACTACTGCAATCTGCATATATCACCCTATGTATCAACCCTAAGTGTCAGCTTAAACGTACCTGAACACAATCAAACAAATGCAGTAGCAAGATCAGCTCAGACATTGAATCATGTTCACTAGATCGAATCTCTGAAGGTCAACAATCATGTTCACTAGATCGAAGATCACTCCTATTACAAACACATTGAATCCCTACTTACCTCCGTCCCAAGGGGTGTCATCAGGCATGGTGAATTGAAACACAAACAAAACACAATCAATCCAATATGAAAATGAAGAACTTCACAAACTTCTAATGAAGTAATGAACTCTTACCCAAATATGACAGCATTCCATAGAAGTATACTGTTATCTTGAGGAGCAGCACTGATTCCAGCAGGAGGGTCTTGCTGCAGCCTCTCCCTCATAAGTCTCTTCCTCGAAGGAGTCGTCATCCCCTCCTCCTCCTTGCTTCAGCTGTATCGAAACACAGTAGCAGAAATGAGAAACCCCATTTCAGTTCGCGATCAATTCCAGAAACCTCACCAAAAATTAATCCAAACCAGGAACACCCCAGATCCAGAAAAGGACTGAACAATCGGGCAAGTGTTCCACTAGTGGCCAGCGATCGGCACAACCATCTTCTTCCGCTGTTTTAGATCTGGGTCGACTCGCTGGAAGACGTCGGCGTTGCCCGGGATTGGAGCGGCCAGAGATGTCAGCAGTGGTCGGGATTGGAGCGGCGTGGTCGGGATTGGAGCGGCGGTGGTCGGGATTGGAAGGAACGCTGGTCGGGAACACATGCAGAGAGGATCGGGATTGGAAGGAACGGTGGTCGGGGATTGGAAGGGAACGGTGGTCGGGGAAGAAGATGAATAGTCTCGGTGGGGTGGGAAGATATAATGGATTGATATGAAGTTAATTCAAGTTGATATGAAGATAATGGGAAGAGAATGGAAGAGTGTCGGTGGATAACGGGAGGGTGGGTTAATTCAGCTTAGAAAGTTAAAAGTTAATTCTGCAATTTTGTATAATAATAGGTACTAAAATGTAATATGTCATGTGTGAAATAAAATAATAATAAAATTAATTAATTTAATCTTATTTAATTCAAAAGCTTGAGATCCATTGATTGAACGGACGGATCAGATCGCGACACGCAAGCGGGTGCATTCGGTGCACCTACCTAGCTGGGTGCACTGGAGTGTTTTCCTAATAATTAATTATATTTGAATTTTTTTTGTTCTTATTATGATCAAATAAACGGGTGAAACAGCACCGCCCTATGGGCGGTAGGTACAAAAGCTAGTTTATATAATGGGAGAATCTTCTTTCAATCTTTCTACAAGCAATGTGGTATAGGGGGTTGTCCTGCGTGCAATAGGCACTACATATCCAGGTATTGTAGATCCATTTGTGCTTGAGCTGTTAGCCTTCCGAGATGCGTGTATTTGGTGTTTGTGGGCCGGAGTTTTGCAGGTGTACATTGAAGGAGATGCAGAACTAGTTTCGACGAAGCTGCTGGCCGGTCAAGTGCTTTCCAACCCATGAGGAGCTATTGTAGAAGAAATTTTGCAGCTGCAAAAAAGGAGCTCCTGCTTGGCGCTTCATGATGGTTCTCCGTTCAGGTAACAGGGCCGCCCATTACGTGGCTCGCATAGCCCTGAACAACCTCCCAGGAATCATGGAGGTAGACATGACTTCCTGGGTTGGGACTTGTTGTTCCTTTCTTGTTTGTGCTGGCTGTCTTTGCCTCTCCGCAAGGAGTTGTCTATGCCAAAAAAAAAGTGGTATAAAGAATAATAGAAATTCACACATTTTGAGAGGAGCCTAAGTTCATCTTTCTTTCTACAAGCAATGTGGTATAAAGACTTATAGAAATTCCGACATTTTGAGAGGATCCCAAGTTCATATTCATAATGAGAAAATCCTCTTTCATTCTTTCTACAAGCGATGTGGTATAAAGAATAATATAAATTCCAAGGAGAAACTCAAGTTCATTATTTATAATGGGAGAATCCTCTATCATTCTTTCTACAAGCAATGTGGTATAAAGAATAATAAAAATTCTCACACTTTAAGAGGAGCCCAAGTTCAATATTTATATTGGGAAGATCCTCTTAAATGATGAGTTTCGAAAGAAATCCAAATTAGGTTTTTATGTTACTACTTACTTTTCTCTTTTATTCTTTCCTTGTCTTTTATAACTTCATTGTTCTAAGTTGAACAGTAGAAAATAGTAATAAGAGAGGTTGCAATTATAATAAGAATGGTGAGAGTTAGAATCTATAAATCCTATTAACTAACCATATTGAACTATACACGAGTAATAATGCTCAACGAGCAAGCGAGTCGAGCTGCCTCATGAACTTATCGGATAAAACACATCTTGAACCTCGAGTTAAATGGATTGTGGATTATGCACTATAGATCATGATATTTGTGTTATATTTAGTGACCGATTTTTTTTATGTAATGTGTAGTATTGTATATGAGAAGAAGCTTGCCAAAGAACATGGAAAACCCCCCGGCTAAAAGCCAAGTCCCTCACAAAAATGAGTAATACACAAAACTAGTGGTGAGGGGAGACAAAAACTGCAGCCCAACAAGGACAAAACAAATGGGCTGACTAATTATTACAGAAAAACAAATCAAACTACTAACAAGCAAAAGCCTACCGCTACTAGAAAAGCTTGGAGACTTAGCCATTATCGAACACCAGCAGCCTCCAAACAGCACAAACTCCCACCATAAATCGGTCATCAGCTAATAACCAATCCCCAACCGCAAACCAAATCTTGTGAAGCGTGGAAGCGGGAGTGTTCGACAAGTCTCTAAAAATTCTATCATTGTGTTCTTTCCAAATAAACCAAAACATCGCATGCATGATAACATCCATCACAGGAAGCTCAACATACAGTGACCGATTTTGATACCGGGTTTTATGATCTGATCCCAGTCAGACCTCAAATCCTTGAACCTCTCGCTGGACCAGTTTGATGTTCGGTTCGATCTTGACAACAATTGAAAAAAATACAAATGACGTATCAATTTGGTAGACTAAATTAAATTTCGGTTGAACTGGCCAGTCTGGTCCAGTTCTGCCAACACAGTTAAATTTTCAGTGTCTAAATAGTTTGTATCTCATTAATCACATGCAACAAGCCCACTGTAAAGCTTTATCATGAGTAAAAAACATATTTATGAAAAATAAACTATTATTTTTCGCATGCGTCCAATGGGTGTGTGTAGCCCGCCGCAATGTTGGAGCCACCATCTAGTAAAAAATAACAGGATATTTTTTCTCACGACATGTAACTTTTGTTAATTCTACTTAAACTTTACTTTGCCCGGTCATTGTGAATTGGAATACAAATATCCTCATTACCAAGTTCTTCACTTCTTTCTAATTAAAGACCTTAATATATGGTTCCAGAGTTTGGGTACAAGAGGGAAACCCCCTCTTTGTGTTTAGCTTCTTGACTGACAAATAAAAAATCAGCGATCTTTTGTAGTGACTAACTATTTTTTTATTATTCTATACTAAAAAGGTTGAATGGTTTGAAAGGTCGAATGTCTTGTGGGCTATGTGGCAGTGGATGAGTTTTTAACATCATCTAAATCCCAAACATCAAATGGGTTCTACGTTCTAATCCTCAAGTCGAGTTCTAGCAAAAAAATATGTAAAATGACACTTATTCACCATGTTGGATTGGTGGACCAATAAAGGTTCAACTGGAGGGTTCCTTGAGGGTGGTTCCTTATAAGGAGGAATAAAATAGTATAGCTATAATGGGTTTACGTTGTTTATAGGTGTATGTAAGTGTATGAGCAGGTAATAGAGAAGTATTAGAGGTGAGCACTATGAGCATATGACCAAGACCTTCAGCGTGCAGGGTAACGACCTACAATATTGGGTGTTTTGTCTAATATTTGTGCGTTGTGTTCTTTGTTGATTGGATTACCCAGTATTTATAGAGCCACCGTGGCATGAGCCAGAGCTCCACTGTCTACTACTAAGTTCTTCCAGGTGGCATGATCTAGGTTGTCGGATACATGCCTATTCGTAGGTGAGTGGTTGGTGTCGGGGCATGTTGAGGGGAAATTCCAGAATTAGGGTGTTGATAACCATGAACATATCATTCACGTGTTGAACGCTTTAATGCTCATTATGTAAGGCTCAACTTGAATCTTACGCACTGATGGAACAACGACATTCCTTGATACATACTTTTATTATTATCTAAAATCAATAACAATAAGTGTCATAATGGTAGGAGTTTAAACTTTTGAGAAGGAGGTCATGGTTTCAAATCCCACAATCACCAATTGTACTTCTTATTATTACTAAAGAGGCGGACCGACAACCGACAGGCACTACAAAAAAAAAACCATTTTAACAGCGGCAGATTCATCATTTAATAGCGGCCACGTGCCGCTGTTAAACGATCCAATGTTAACCTCATTTAACATCGGAAAAACACGGCCGCGGTTAAACTAAGAAATCTAACCGCGACTTCTGGCCGCCGTTAAACGACAAAAGGCCGCTGTTAAATTAGACCGTGATATACAAAAATAATCAGAGCTCCGGCAACGATGGCCGAAACTCCGACGACAAAATCCAGTTTCAAATATGATTCCAGTCCAAGATCTGGAACTCCTGAAGCTCGTAATATATTTACAACTCCACAAATATAATTCATTCCATAAAAAAGCTTCTGATACATTCAAACTCCAGATCTGTAACTAAAATACATTAAAACTTCATTCTCCACTAGATCTGAAACTTTGAAGTTCATTTTACCCTTTGTTGATGATTGTTGGATGCAGAAGCTAAGGGACAGAGGCTTCGGGGAAGGAGGCTGCGACTGATGCTTCGACGAAGGCTTCGACGGAGGCTTCAACAGAGGCTTTGACGGAGGCTTCGAGGAAGGAGCCTGCGATGGAGGCTTCGACGACGGCTTCGAGGAAGGAGGCTGCGATGGAGGCTTCGACGACGACTTCGAGGAAGGATGCGATGGAGGCTTCGACGACGGATGCTTCGACGGCAGAGGCTTCAACGACGCAAGCTTCGACGGCGGAGGCTTCTTCGACGGCAGAAGCTTCTTCGACGACAGAAGCTTCTTCGACGGAGAGAAGAGAGGAGGAAAAGATGTTGGCAGCGGCTGAGAGAAGAGAGGAAAGAATGAGGAGAGAGAAGAATGTCGGCAGCCACAGTTGTAGGTTTAGTTTATATATGTTGGAATTAGGGTTTGTAATTTAACAGCGGCGAGGATACCGTCCGCGGTTAAATGATAGAGTTTAACAGCGGCATTAAGCCGCTGTTAAATGGCCGACGGTAAAATAATTTAACAGCGGTTCCTTTTGAGCCGCTGTTAAATGGGTGCTGTTAAATTGGGCTTTTTTTGTAGTGAGGGTGGTAAGACATTTTTGTAACTTCCCTTGCAATCTCAGTCGTTAGATTAAAGTGATAAGATCTAATGGCTGATATTGTTTCTTGATGCCGTCAATAAACCTTGATCCTTGATGGCAAGCCGGTTCTAATGTTGGAAGGGTTTGAATGACTAGTTGAATTATTAAAAGTTATAAAAATTTGTATTTGATGTTCTTTTGATGGTCATAAGTTAATTAGATGATCATGATATCAACATAAAAATAAAAATATGATTATTTGTTAATATAAATAAAGTTGAGTGATTTTTTAGTTATTTTTATTTTAATTAATTTAAATTCCAAGAATTAATTAGTTATAGATCTTAAAAATGAATGAATGAGATTTGTTTTGATTGGTTCAAACAAAGGGGAGTATCTTGTGCTCCAGGAGCGCTGCAGTCGTTTCCATATATACCCGCCTTGTCAGAGGGAGAAGAGAACAAAACAAAGGTTTACAGACTCAACCTATTGTTCAGAATCCTATTACATGGAGTATCCTTAAATGAAGCAAAGCAATGACCTCAAGCTTGATCTTTCGAACAAGGATATCCATTGTAAGAGCCTTCCCCGCATACATTCTACGACAGCGCTCTCGCCAAATATGACTGACCGCGGCTCCCCAAAGCAACCTACATGCTCCAACAAATGGAGATGGTGCCGAAGCAACAGCAATGATCCAAGAACTGCTAGCTGTCCAATTTCCCTGGGGTGGAGTCAAGAACTTGGCAAGAATCCTGGAAACAACAGTAAAAGTGAAGTGGCATCCAAAGAAAAGATGGTCACGATCATCCTCTCCATTAGAGCAAAAGTGACACCTGGTATCACAAACCAGACCCCCATGAAACAAGCTTCACGGCTGTTGGTATGCTATCCAGGAATATAGTCCAAAGAATGAAAGAGTTCTTTGGAATCGTTGGAGACTTCCAAACAACACTGAACCCGGGAACCACTGAAGGGAAAGGCTGAATATCCTTCCAAACTCTTGTAATCGAGTACCGTGCCATTGGTTTACCATTCCAATGAGGGCAGCTCCCACCTGAGATAAAAGTGGCAGCAATGGTCCTCATTTTCATTAGTTTCTTCCATAGCCACGACCCAACAGTAGAGTTTAGAGTCCACAAGTCTCTCCCTTTCAATCTGTACTTATTAACCCACGCAACCCACAAACTACCACTCTGACTAAAAATACTCCAAATATGGCGAATACAACAAGCATCATTCCACCATCTAATATTCTTAACATCAAGACCTCTCATCTCCTTAGGATTAGAGAGCTTAACCCATGAAACTTTAGCCTTCCTTTTAAAACCCAAATCGGCACCTAACCAAAGAAACCTATAGCACAAAGCCTCAACCTCTTTAACAACCACTACAAAAAAGGGGGTTTAGCGTCGCTTGAAGGGGAAGGGCTTAGCGTCGGTCGACCAAAAACCGACGCTAAACCCTTGACTCGCGTTTGACCAAGGGTTTAGCGTCGGTCGACAAGCGACCGACGCTAAATTCTGACCAAAACTGACGCTAAATCAGGTTTTGGGTCAGAAACGGAGCTCTTGCCCAAAACCAGATTTAGTGTCGCTTGCCGACATGATTTAGCGTCGGTCATCGACCGACGCTAAAGTCCGGACCTATTTAAACCCCGCTGGACCTTCAGTTCCTCTCTCAGCCACCACCACCCTAACCCTAACTTCTCTCAACCCTCTCCTCTCTCCTAAAACTCTCCCAACTTCTTCTTCTTCCCTCTTCCTCTTCTTCTCCTCTTCTCTTCTTTTTCTTCTCCTCTCTCTTCAGCAAGCCGCCGGAGCCCCCTTCTCTTCCAACCAGCCAGAGCTTCTTCTTCCTCTTCCTCTGCTCCTTCTCCAAATATCCAGATCCACATCTTCTCCAAATATCCAGATCCACCTCTTCTTCCTCTCCCCTCTTCCTCTTCTTCTCCTCTTCTCTTACTTTTCTTCTCCCCAGCCAGCCTCCTCCAGTCATCCGGCATCTCCAGTCATCTGCCGCCGCGGCCGCCACCGTCACTCCGATCAACAGTTCGCAATCTAGAGCTAGGTGACATGACGAAAATGGTGACCTAATAAATCTAAGTGACCAAAATGGTGACCTAACAAATCTAAATGACCTAATTGGACATTAAAAAATGAAGTGACTAATTTGTGATAAAAAGAAAATAAAAAATGAATATTAAAAAGGAATATAAAAAATGAAAAAAAACAAAAAATTGGGTTCGTCAGCGACTGATTCGGTCAAGGATTTAGCGTCGTTCAGTAACTGGATTTAGCGTCGCTTGGTGTATGAGCGACGCTAAATTTTAGCGTCGGAAGAATTGGCGTCGCTTTGTCTGAGCGACGCCAAAACCTTTAGACCGACACTATGCTGCGTCTCTGACCGACGCTAAACAGCTAATTTTTTGTACCTTTGGGAAGAGAGAAAACAACCATCCAGTAATTGCTCATACTTTGAAGAACAAGTTTAAAAATATATTAAACCGGTCAAAGTCGGTCAAATTTCGGTTAACCAAATTTTGGTTATTTTCTTGCCAATTTTATTTCGGTCGTTCATCGGTCAAAGATTCTTAGAGGTCAGTTAACCATAGGTTAACCAATTGTGATTGATGAATGACCGAATTAACCGATTCCAACTCTTACATAAAATAGACCAAAAAATAAAAATAATGAAGTTCAAGGTATTTAACTCCTTATGTTCGTGAACTTTGTGAATGAGCTAGATCATTTTAAATTTAAGACTAGTTTAGAGTCAAACCAACTATGACCCATTTTAATATTGGGTCAAAAGATACTAAGATTTTAAATGTACATGTAAGGGCGGGACTATAAATTAAAAGATGCCCAGAGACAAAATAGAAACAATTTTTTTCATAAATTTTAATAATAATATAATATAATTACTTCTAGAATATATATATGAATTCTTCGGTGCCTCCCGTAAAACGGGTGGTACTGAGTACCTCCAATTTTTTGAGTCATCACATGCGTCCATTTTAAGGAACAGATCTGGACCGTAAAAAATAGGTTAATTTTTGAATTTAATTAAACATATCCAAACTTATCTTCATTTTATTTTAACTTACAAATTCATCATCTATAATATATTTTTTTTTGTTTTGGTCAATCTATGAGTATTGTTTTTTTTTTTTTCAATTTGGTTCATGAACAGATTCATCTACAGTTACCATCCATTTTCACTTTCAACTGCACGATTCACTTCATCCTCTCCAACCACTGAAGATCTTCACTCTTTCTCCGATCCAATCGTGCTGTTTCAGCATTTTGTGTTCGTCGGCCCTTTCTTCGACTGTCGATAAACCCGCTGGCGTACAACTCTGTTGTTTTCGACCCTTCCCTGATTTCCCTCGTCCATCGTAGAGCTTCTTTAGCCTGCTGTTCGTGAAATTTTCGACGACCATGGTTATTTATAGAGGCTGGATGAAGTTGATAGGGGAGCAAGGAAGAAGAGTTTGGGAATTTATGTTTCCCGCAACCTCATGGAAGGTTTGATTTTAAAAAAAAGTGATGAATTCTGAGTGTCCTTTCACTACCCTTTTTCACGCAGCCTCTCATCTTTGTATGTAGCCTACTCCTAATCTATTTCATCATCTTCTTCTCCAGTCCAGAAGCTATGTGGCTCGAATTTGGTTCGCATTCTACTTCAGCTCAGTTGGACGAGCAGCTGTCGTTGCCCGGCCTTTCGCTTCAAAGAAGCCATGAAGAATTTTCGCTGGCGGTGGCTTCAAAATACCCGACGATCAACCGGTTCACGATTTCAATTTGCGAATCTGACGGTGAAAGGGGCGGATTTCGTAAGTTTTTGTATGTAGCCTGCTCCTAATCTATTTTCATCATCTTCTTTTTGTCCAATCTAGTGGCTATGTGGCTCAAATTTGGTTGAAGTATTTATTAGGTTTTATATATGTGGATTCAGATTCTGCGAGTGAATTATGTTCCTTTGTTTCTGTTTTACGAAGTAGGTTAGGGAGTAAAAGATTGAAGGTTTTAGTTTGATGATGGAGAGTAGACATGTATAATATTTTGACTACTGCAGTGGATTATGGTTTGCAATGGCTATGATGGAGGAGACACGCGACTACGACCAAGGATAATCTGGGTCCAAATCAATTTCAAAGCACTATCATGAACACAGATTGTCAGTGGCTTGTTCAGTTTTAGATCCTAGGTTTATCTTGGTTGAGATCTTATTTTCGCCTCAATTCGTTGCAGCTTTGACGAGATGATACGTGGTGAGGCAGTGAGTTCTGCTATGTTTGCTTCACTACGGACTAACCTGTGATGCCTAAGGAGGTTAAGGTGAATTGTGTTCTGAGCTGTAGATGGAGAGTTCAGATAGAGAAGGGTCTGAAGATTCAAGCAACCATCCAATCTCCACCTGAGAAGCCATTCAAAGGGTCCCATGTGGAGAGGAGTCGTAGTGACATACATTGTTGTGGAACTTTGTTACTTCCCAGTTGCTTTGATTGGCTACTGGATGTATGGAAACTCAGTTCAAGACACATCCTTATCTCCTTGGAGAAGCATGCATGGCTCATTGTTATGGCTCTTGGAAGCTTGGAATTTCTTAGTAGAAGGTTTGCATAGGGAAATATAGAAGAGAAAAGTTGCATAGCACTGCTTCTGTCCGGTTGTTTTGAAGCTGATGAGGATTGCAGAAGCTTGATAGCTAGAATTGTAGATAAGCAAGGCCTCCTGGAACTACTTCGTCAGCTGTGTCACCAGGCATCACAGTAAAGGATCATCGTTGCCATCTGTGGATGCTCAATACATTCCCTCGCAGCTTTTGTCACAAAGTCACTCTCAGGCAGATGATTTTCCTTCTACATTCATTTAAATCAACTCTCTCCATTTACATTTATGTATCAGTAAAAGGGAATCTTAGCCCAGCTCGTGTTCTTCCTCTTGCAGTAAAGAATAAGAAAGTGAGAAGCTTAAATCTGAAAGCTTACTTTTTTGCTTGATATGGAATTTAGGAAAAGGTAAAAATTGTGGATATAATCGTATGGTATAATCTGTTGCTGTCATGCTCAATGGTTACCCTACCCCTTGCACGGTTTCTTTCGTTTGAGGGGCATGACAATATAAGATCTATTCAGAATTCTCTCCCAACAACTCGAATTATTGGGATGCAACGATTTTTGACAGTTTGTACAAGGGTATCGTGTTGCTTAGGCTAATTTTTGTTGTTATTGTAAAGGTCAACATATAATGATGTAAATGGGGTTGGTTGGGGTGGTTTATGCAGGAGTATTGTGTTGTTGCTCGGATATCAGTACTTCTGATTTTATATTTATAAAAGTTCTAATCATTCATAAACAAAATATCCAATAAAAAACTCTACCCAATCTCAAATCAAGTATTAAGAAAACTCAAGCTTGAATTGTCGAAATAAAAAATTCGGGTCAAGCTCAACTCAAATTGATTAGGATTAGCTCATTATTGAGTTAAAAAAGAAGCTTGTCCCAAGTAAAAATTGATCAGTCAGCCATGCCGTAAGGTGAGTCACCATTGAAATAGATTGTGTAATGATGATGTCCAAACCTTAGTTTTTTAAGTTGATATTACTAATGCCTTGTTCTAACTTTACCACCTATGTGGTATAACTATCCAAAGTCCAATAATGGCAGTAACATTTTAGAAACCAACAATGTGGGAAATACAAATCAATTCTAACATGATAAGTGCTTCCACAATACCACACAAAACAACTTGAGGAATCGACTAATAATGTATAACACAATAATAATCTTAAAGTGCGAAGTAGGGTGAGGGAAAAAGGATGTTGGTTTTATACAGTCTAACATGAAAGAGGAAGGGTAACAATCATCCTGATAAGTGATGTGGTATTTTAAATGTCTTGACTTTAGGTTGGGATGACATTGATTCTATTATTACAAACTATCTTTGGTGGCATAGTGACATTCTCATGAGTTATGATTGGTTGTTAGCATTGATGACCCAAGCCTAACAGTTAGACTCCTCCAAACCTACACACCAAGCCCTACCATGGCCCAGCCACTGCATATCAAAAACCCTAGACTCGTCAGGCGTCTGGGGTTCCCCCAAAGACTGACTGGGCAGTTCAGCATCGAAGGTCCAACTACGTTCCCACGGAAACCCTAGTAGCCAGACTCTTATGGTTTCCCCATAAGTCATTCAGGTCGTTCAACTACTAATAACCAAGATCTTTCTTCAGGCAGTTCACCAACCAGCAACGACACGTGGCGACCTGGACTAGATCCCGAGACACTATGTATAGAGACCTAACCCCAACATTGATGAGACATGACCTACCACTTAGAGGATACACCTTAAATAATATATGCTCATTAGTACGCTTAAGGCTCTCCTACACAAAACCCTCAAGAGTACCCCCCCTAGTATTTCACTGTCTCTCTCTCATGCACCTATTCAGGGGTGGATCTAGGGAGTGCCCGGGTGTGCCCCGACTCAACCCTCTTTCGGTCCCGTCCTTGAAAATTGAGTATATATTTTTGGGCAATTACTAATATGAGGACCCCCAAAGTGTCCTTATATAAGGATACTAATCTACACCCTTAATTTATATAATAGATATCCAAAGATTAATATGAAATGTGTATTAGGGTAAATTGTTTAATTGGTACGACTTTTTTTAATTCTCGTTTTGGTTCCACTTTAAATTAATTACCTCATTTTCCCCTTTTTCCATACGTGGTTCCCCGCAGTTAGATTAGGATCATCATATAACGGCTGTAAAAAGTGTCCTCATACAAGGACTCTTAATGGGGTCCTCACAATAGTAAATCCCATATTTTTTTGTATTCCGAATTCGGCTCAGTGCATTTTTTAATATTGACTCAGTGTTGTATTAGTTCGACTCAATTGTGAATTAATTTTAGGCTTAGTTTCAAATTTAATTAATTAAAGTCCAAATATTAATATCCCATTCATAATTATAAGTGTAAAATTGAAGTTGCAGGTATAGATTTGAAGACTTTTTATGTTATTCAAATTTGTTGTCGCGACTTGAAAAAATTTCTTTCAATTTCGGCTTAGTGCATGATTCAATCATGGATCCCCTCTTACTCACACATCCCTGTTCGTCCTCTTACTACTGTCTCCTGTACACCTTGCGATCTACACTCCGGACATCCTTAGGTGGCTCATGAGCAAGGCGAACAACTTCACATTTTTCAACTCTCTAGATTGAACCTTCATTGCACGCCTAGATCTATTTGAGTGGAACAAGTGTCAAATTGAATTATTATTATTTTGGATTCACATATAAATCAACAGATGGAATGACAATTAATGTTCCAACTAATTTTAAGGTTGTTTCTTTTTTGTACAATATTTGAAAACGTAACAAAATCACAAACTAATTCTAAGTATGAATGTTCCTAAAAATGAAATGGGAACAATGAATAAAAATATTATACAACGGCTTCCCTATATGACTATTCTTGAATATGAAAAAAAAAAACAATGAAGGACTATAAAGGATGACCGGAGAAGCAAAAAAAAAACTATTAGAATGAAAACTCGCCGCCGATTGATCTTCAATTCCAAAAAGAAATATTTTTAGAACAATTGGGGCTAACACACTATGTAATATTAAATGGCTTGGTTAGCTGTGCTTTGTCGTTTAGCAACGAAAGATAGGTTGATCAGATGGGGGCTTCCTCTGGATCCTGCCTGTGTTTTATGTACTAGTGGAGTTCCTGAATCACATCAACATCTCTTTTTCAGTTGTCCCTATTCCTTCAGGTTGGCTGATCTTCTCCTTGGTCGACTGTCTCTTTTGGTTTCGGATGACGGAGTTGCGCTGCTGTCCCTATTTAGTGGAATAGCAAAGTCTCTTTTGGTTTCGGATGACGGAGCTGCGTTGCTGTCCCTATTTAGTGGAATAGCAAAGACGAAGGGTGTCAAAGTTTTGTGGTTCGAGCTGTTTGGACATCGATTGTTTCGTATCTATGGAAGGAGCGGTGCGCCCGAGTGTATGGTCGTTCTCACACAACCGTTGAAGATCTTGCAAAAGTCATCCTTAAAGAGTTAGCTTACCAAGCTTTAGGCTGTACAATTTTCTCTACATCCATTTCTTCTTTGGGGTTTCGATTGTGTTTATAGTTATGCAGTTTAAGGTTTTTTATTGTAAGCTGCAAAACCTTGAGGCTTGACGTTTTAGTCACCTCTCTTACTTTTTTGGTTGAAATCAAATTACTATTCATCCAAAAAAAATATTAAATTAAAAACTACAAATAATCAATTTCAATTAATTAGCTGCCAAAATTGCGAAAAATAACTGTCATAATATTTCATTAAGTGGGATGATTATCAAAAAGAAAATAAAAATAGTTAATATAAATTTGTAATTTAAAAAGCATAATTACCCATTCTATGATTCTATCTATTTAATAAGGATCTTTATATTGTGGGTTGATGGGGATAAGTAGAGGAACCACCTATAGATTAGAGGGTGGACTGATGGAGAATTTAAGGGTAAATAATAAAAATCCATATGGAGATGGTGAATGCAATGTTTTTTTATGAATGAGGTGGGGAATACAATGTTCTCATACCACATTGGAGGAAACCAAAATGTTGGAAAATGTATGCGGTATAAAATAAAGGATATGAGGACTTGCCCATATGCAATACGTATCTCCATAATAGCTAGGTTTTTTACCCTTTGAGCTAGAGTTAAGCTTGGTTAAAGATAACTGAGGAAGAATTGGAGATAGCTCTTGACGAAGAATCAAGAAAAAGTGTCAATTCAAGCAATGAGGTTAACCAAGTCTCTATTTGGGTGACAACTTAAAATGTGTCGAACTGCATAGTGGGCGAACAGAAAAAAAAAAAGACGCATGAGCAGGTCGAGAGGAACCACTCCACCATACTCTATATAATTTATCAATGGCATTTGCATTCTGCAAAGTAGATGTATGATCATTCATTTACCCACTATCTGAAGTATGTATTCTACTAAACCTGATAATAGCACCCTCCTAAGCGAACAAGTTTATGGGTTCTTTGCAGTTAGAAATCACATCTGACAATAGTAGAAACAAAGTTTTTTTTACTCCAACTAAACTGTGTAGCCATTTATAGCGGACAAAATGCTAAAAGCTTTCTTTCAATGGTTGTTTGCCAAATCAAAATATGCAAAATTCCATCTCAAAATCTAACATTCTGCATATGAACCCAAAAAACGCCATTGTACTTCATTCAATACTGCTTCAATATTCAAAAGGATTCCATACAACACCACTCCTATGCACCAGTTACTACTGTATCTGTAAAAACTCCCTTGCTGCTGCAATCTGCATCCATCTTTACCACATTTTCCTTCCATTTAGGTGTCAGCTGCTGGTTCATGTCGCTATGTCAGCCATAGAATGACAATGCATATTCCCCACTGAGCAGAAACAAAGTGATAACTACCAAGTTGTAAGTATTCTTAATAGGAAGCGTGCTTAGATTTAGGATTGATGAGCCTGTTAACTTGCTAGCTTAGTTTTGAGCTCTAATTGAGACCAAACTGAAAATGATTTTTGCAACTAAACCTACTGCAAACTGTTAAACAGGGATTCATAAATAACACTACCAAAGTGAACATTAGTACTCAGTACTTGCATAACCATCCATAGAACAAACATACATACTTTTCAATGGAGTCCGAAGCATTGAAATTAGATCATAACCCCGTTTCACAAAATTGGAATCTGATGCATAATCCATAACAACAATCTTTCATTAACCCCATAATACAGAATTACAGAAAAAAAACAGATGTACTTAATTTCTTATAGGAACATAATGATGATATCTTCCACATGTTCTTAATGGACTTGGTCAGTTTGGCATCATAACATGAAGAAAGATTAGGGTAAATGGATATCCGGACCGAGGAAAGGATTCATGTCTAAGATTGAAACCATCTTCATTCTTCAAGAAGACATGACCCTTGCTGTATAATGTTAGGCAACTAGGGGGGTCAGAAACTCTCCCGGAGGTCCAAAGAAAGGGTCGTCGGAGGCCCGTCAAAACTGAGGAGCTGCAAAATGAGCAGACTCAGACCAGGGAGAAGGCTTGGAGAGGGTGTCGGATCCACCGACGCATGGTGTTTGGGGTTGGAAGCAACATCACCGATGAGTGGAGCGGCGATATTTATCAATCTCGTATCGAGGAAAAAATTTCCCTATTCTGTTATCGATTATTTTTCAGAACTCTCTCACCCCTAACGAATTCAAGATCTGATTCACCATTCTTAAAGAGCTCTTGCCACTTGTGAAGAAGATGGACTCAACTTCAGTGAAGCCAACCGGAAAATTGATGATCAACTTAGAGTTTAGGGACTAAAAACAAGTGACGAATCATCATATATCGTCAGAAGGTAGGATGACTTAAACACCACCCCTAACAATTCATGATATGGGTTGTATGGATCCCCTAATTTGGATCTATGAACTGAAATTTATTCACAATTTTTACTACCATAATCAAGTAACCAGATCCATAGATAGAGTAAGTAAAGCAGATTCGAATTCCGAATATAATCAAGCTCCAAAAAACTGCTAAATTCCTACATGGATTTTAAAGACAATCCCATTCTACATTGATCCTCATAAACCCACAACTTCTACTTCAGTCCATTCTCATAGGCCTTCTCCTCCAATCCATACTAATAGCAGAAAGCAAAAAGGAGAGCTAAATCAAGACAGGGACTTACCAGTAGTAGGAGTAATCCAGGGGCACCTTTTCCTAATCTGATTCGGGCAATCGACTTTACCAACTAACTGACCATCCCCACTCTCGTATGACGCCGTAATTCCATCGTTGTCACATCTCCCCTCCCTATCTTCCTCAATTCTCAACCTACATTGCCTCCTCTTAACCACTTCGTCGTTGCTCCGTCGGATTCCACCCGTTGCCGACGAGGAAAAGGAAGATGCGTGGTTGCTGCTCGTCGAATCAGATGACGCGTCTGAGCACGAAGCATTCATCGACTTCTGCCGCAGCACCGCCGCCACTTTCCCTCATTTCCTCTCTTTATTGACGATGTCCACCACTTGCTTCTTCGCTGGCTTTTGTGGCCCCTTGTTCTCCGGTTCGAAGATGTTCACCGACCACAATCTAGGCGGGCCTGACATTTCTCAGTTCCTGTTTCACGCTGCCGAAATTTTCACTGAACTTGGGAGAGAAAGTTAGGGCATTGGGTGTTTGAGAATTCGGAGGCGAGAAAGTGGAGAGAAAACTGCAGAGGCTGACGGTTTGGAGCTTCGAAGGGGGTGATACGATGGCTTTGAGTTTGGTAGGAAGCCAAGAATAGATTGGGTAGAGATGATGAGATGAACCAAAATTTTGACTGGTGTTTTTCATTCAAAATGGAAGAATGAGCAGATTGATATGATATTTGATAGATTGTATGGATGTTCGAAGATGAATCGTTAATAAATGATGTCATATACCAGCATGAAAAAATAATACTTATAGAAGGAGAAAATTATACAAAATATATAAAGTGATGATTTTGTAACATAAAATAAAGTTTGGATCACAATAGATATATTTAATTAAATTCTAAAATTAACTTATTTTTTACTGTCCATATCTGTTCCTTAAAATGGACGCACGTGATGACTCAAAAAATTGGAGAGATTATTAGTATTACTCTTGACCAAATGAAAATTAAAATGTGTCGCCGGTGATTTTTTTATTGATTTGAATAATTTATCATCAAATAGTGTATTCTTACTCTTTCATGAGTCGAGATAAAATGGTATTGGGCTTACTCAACCCTCTACATAGACGAAACATTATTATTGAAGAAGGGTATGGTTAACATGATTGAGTATATTAACTATATTAGATTTTCTTAAAAAGACAAAGGTTTCAAAATATATATAATTTTTAAGCTTGAAATTATAACAATGAATTGAGCAGAATCAATATAACATTGATCGGATTTGAAATTTGCACTCAAAAATTTAACGCTCGGGAACTGAAAATAGGATGAGTTTGTGCTCGACCCGGTTCCCCCTAATTCCGACCCTAGACTTTTACCTTGATTGAATTAATTGGGTGGATGTTAGGTGGTGGATGATCAATATAAAGATGTTTGTTGAGTCGTACGAGTTTATATCTCATTTTGTCATTTTAATGATTTAGGAAATGGGTGGTGATTGGCTGTATTATTAACAAAAGCCTATAAATCCAACAAGAACCCAAACATATACAATAGCAAGCAAGCAAACATAAACTCTTATATATGAAAAGAGCCGTGAAAATGAATCTAAGAGGGCTTTTTCAGTTATTTGCTTGTTTTATTATATTAGGCTTATTAGGTTTGATTAAGGGGTTATCAATCTATCTAACCATTGACCCATCTAAGTAAATTTAATTAGGAAGCTAACTTAATTAAAAAAATACTTAAGCCCTAATTAAATGTTTGGATCCATTTTGGTTCAATTAATGAAAACCCAAAGGCTGGAAACCTGAGCCGATTCGGCTATTTCAGGCCCGCTCAACCCAACTCGGTCGTCCGGCCGAACCAAAACTGCCCACCCCATTCGGCTATTTTATAGGGTTTTGTTAATCCACGAAAATGACAAACTGGGGCCACTTTGATTTCACTTTCATTTTTGTATTTTTTCAAAATAAGTACAAATTTCCGTTTCAGTTTTGGAAACCAAATATGAAAACTAACTACCTGTTTCTTCAATTTTTGAAAACAACAAAATTGTGTTTCCATGCAATTCCAAAATCAGTTACACACGGTTTTGTTGTTGATTTCGTTAAAATGATTTAGTGATCGAGTCGAGCCTCACCACGACCAATTTATAGTGAATTTTTAAAACATATTGTACACTCCATCTTTATTATCATTTCAATTTTTTTCTCAAATATTTCATTTCATTTGGGCGAAAATTAGAGCTGGCAAAATGCTGGTCCAACCTGATAAGCCCGCCCAGCCCGATTCGTGACCCGACTGACCAAAAAGTCAACAACCCGTAACTCGTCCAACCCGCAACCCGCCCGACCCGACCTGAATAACCTGATAGATTTATTAAATACACACATTTTTACTAAACTTGTATAAAAATTCTAATTGAAATGTAACAATTTAACGTATTATATAATATATTTTAAAAAATATTTGATTGTATCATATGATTATCATCATATGTAAAGAACATTTAATAAAACAAAATCACATATTCACTTTTTCATATTTTCCCAATGTTTCTCTTCTCTTTTTCCCTCTTCTTTTCTATTTCTCACTCTTTTTTCCTCTTTTTTTTTTTATTATTTCCCACTCTTTTCCCTTTCCCCCTCTTTTTTTCCTCTTCATTTTTTATGAATCTTTTTTATTTCCCCCATTTTTTCTTCTATTTTCCATTTCCCACCACTTTTTTTCTTCTATTTTCTATTTCCCACCACTTTTTTCCCCTCTCTTATTTATTTTCACCTTTAATTTTTTGTCCTTTCTACTTATTATTATTCAAATTTTATTTAGTCTAATAGAGTATTATAATCATACTCTAAACTTCAACAAAAAAAAAATCATACTCTAAAATTATAACAGGTTTAAATAATAAACTAATAATTAAGTATATGGTCAATAAACATATATAACTCATCATATTCACTAGCAAGTTCAAACCATAAATGATAAATCGTAAACTTTAAACTCTACACTCTAAACCAATGTATCTGGATCAGACCAATCATAAAATAGATTAAAAATGTTCAAGGTTATAAGGTTTAATCACTGTTCTATTTGGTTATACACTTTTACTGGTCAGACTGCAATACAAAACCTCACCAATTTGCCTTATTTTTATTCGAACCAAATCGATCTAAAGATAATTTTTTCATTATCTTGTTCCGGTCATGACATTGTTAAATTCTAAATCATATCCAATTTTATTCAACTTTGTATGTTTGCATCTAGGGTTTAATGTTGAACCATTTAAGGATAACTCGTTATAGAGTTTAGTGTATTTGTTTCAGGGTTTTGTTGATAGAATTCGTTATGACTTAGGGTTAATTGTTAGGATGGAAATATGGTTTAAGATATGTTGATAGAGTTTAAAACTTAGTTTATCTATCACACGATTGACATTATAATGTGTAATAGAGTTTAGTGAAATCCGATTTAAGAATAATATACTCTAAAGTTTAGTGTATTAGGAGTTAGGATTTTGGGTGTGTCATGACATAAAGGTTACATGGAGATGAAATGAGAAATTATTACTTTTATCATTACTTTAAATGTTCTCAGAATAAATTTTCTCTGAACATAAATTTGTTTCAACTCTTGATTCTCATTTTTCGTATATCTATAAGAATAGTGGGTATATTATCACATATATAAATTCCATGTTTTACTAGATAACAAATTATTATATATATATATATTTTTTTTTGCAAATAATTTTTGACCCGATGGGCAACTCGACCCGAACCGCGACCCGCAGCCCGACGAATCCGCGACCCGATAGACCCTCAACCCGACGAACCCGCACCGCAACCCGACCCGTGGCCCACCCAACCCGCCTGTTTGATAGCTCTAGTGAAAATCCCACTAGAGTAAACGTAGATTTTTTTTTTATGTTAAACTTTTGAGTAATATAATTTAATTTCTTCAAGTATGTTGTTGTTATTATATTTATTAAATCATAAAATTTGACCATTTTAATCATCTAATAATTTGTGAAATAATCCGAATTCATAAGAAATTTAATATTACGTTGTCTAAAAATATGTATGGTGGAATCCACTTGCACCAACACATTTTCGTCATATAATAAATATTCATGTCGGTTATACTCTTTTTTTTTATGATAATCGGTTATACTCTATTTGTGAAAAAAGTAGAGAAAAATAACAATTACAAAATATAGTAATGATTCAGCTCAAGCACGAGAATTGGTAAATGGAGCGATTCAATTGAAAATTAGATCTGAATGATCATCAAACTACGTGATTTAATAAATAATTTTTTCAAATTAGTAGATTCAACTATAGATTGTATTCACTATTTAGAGTGAAAACAAGACTTCTCATATAATTGTCAGCTAAACACATTTTCAGATTCTTAGATTTTTCAAGATAGTCAACTCAACACGTTTTCATTTTTAGTTTTCACTTCAATTTCAATTTTTGTCATGTTTCCAAATTGGCATGGTTTTCAAATCAGACTAAAATTAATACTAAACCTGCCCTGAGATATTTATCATTTCTCATTCCCTGTGTAATATATATATATATATATAGAGAGAGAGACAGGCCACCAGCAACAGCAAGTGTAAAAATCAGCAAGTAAAAAAAACCTTACAAGAAACAGACTCCCCCACCCAGTAAACACACAGCCGGGAAACAGATCAGGAAGAAAGACACGAGGCAGCACTTATAATCTGTGGAAAACATGAAGTCAGAGATATTCTCTTTTGTTGCTTCCTTTTCCTTCTTCGTTATAGGGTTGGGTACGTAAGTTGTTACCTTGCTAGTACATACATACCTGTATTTTTTTTTTTTACTCAATTAATTCCTAATCTACTTGTTTTTGTTGTTGTATGCAGATATTGCCATCGTAGATTTCGGATGGGATCTACTGATGGAGAATCTCAATATCGACAATGGACACGTGCTGCTTCTAGTTGTGGTCGGGAACATTGCTGCAGCAGTTAGCTCCCTAGTGGCGGGTGCTACTGCCAACTACTACGGGAGAAAGAAACCCTTTGTTGCAATGGGGGTAATGCTCATCTTAGGAAGTCTGATCAAGGGCTTCGGGACCAGTTCTTACACTGTGCTCCTCATAGGCCATCTATGGACGTCCTTGGGCATTGGATTTGCTTTCACCATTGCCCCCATTTATATTGCTGAGCTTGTTCCCGCCCCTTCTCGTATCTATACCGTCTGTCTTCTCACCATGCCTGAATCTCCCTATTGGCTTCTTATGAACGGAAACCAAGTTCATGAAGCCACAGAGATATTAGAAAACAGTAAACGGAGTCCCGCCGAAACAGAAGAGATTATTGCAGAGATGCAGCTCATCAATACTGGTAATAATAATCCACCATCTGATGGGCTGCTTGCAATTGTCAAGTTCTGTTTGGGACTTGTGTGGAATAGGGACTTGCTTCGTTTGCCACTTGGTCAGATTTTTCTTTCTGTACTTGGTTTGAACATTTTCCGCCAACTATTTGGGGTTAATTTCTTCAGGGCGGACATCTTATTTGTTTTTAATGTATTTAAAAGAAAATCGACGGTGTTTTTTGCAAACTTAGGCATTCTCTTTGCTATGCTAGTCTTTTCTTTAGTATCGGGTTTGGTGGTGGACAGGATAGGGCGGCGGGTTGTATTGTTTGTAGGTATTAGTGGTATGTGCTGTTTTTTATTTATGTCTGGGCTGGCTCTCCTTAGTGTACGACATAGATGGTTTCAGTTTCAAGACGTATCTCCTGCTAGTATTGGGGGTTTGTGTTTATTTGGAATATTAGGGATATTGGGCTCGTTTGAGCTAGGATTAGGGCCAGTGACTTGGATCTATGCAGCTGAGGCATTTGATTATAAGTCAAGAGCTCAAGGTGTATGTTTTGGGATGGTGATTAATAGGGTGGCAGATACCATTCGAGGTGTGTTATTTTTGTATATAGGTGGGTGGTTAGGAGTTGGTGGTGTATCACTTGTATCAGTTGTACTAATGGCGCGTGGAATAATATTCTGTAATAAGTTTGTAGTAGAGAAATATAGGCAAGTTCTTAAATAGAGAAATAAAACAAGTATACAGTTGGATTATTTGTTACGCTACCTACTTTGGTACCACCGCGCGTGGTCCTGTCGCCGAGACTCGTCCCAGCCGCTTTGAGGCTGCCCCCGTCGCCCCTGCTTCTGCCCAACCTTCGCCTGACAAATCTAAGGGGAAGAGGAAGGCGGCTGAGATGGATGAAAGCCTCCTTTCTTCAAAGAGGAAGAAAAAAGCTGGGGTTTCCAAGCCGAGGAGAAAGGCAGGTGAGGGCTCCAGCAATCCATCGCCGCCGCCCCCACCAGTGATAGAGGTGGAGGATGTCGATGCTGAGACTGAAACTCCCCTCCGCCGCTCTCGTCGCCAATCGCCTCCGGCAAATGACAATCCTTCTGCGGGGGAGCCCTTAGAGCATCCTGCTGACGAGAACGTCATCTCATATGACGACTCCTATCTTCCTGACGAACCTATTCCTCTTCCCCGGGATCCGGAGCATCCCGAGTCTGCGCCGGCTGCGGAGCTTGATCTTCGTCCCACCGAGCCTGCTCGCGACCACTCTCGCCCGCCTCCTGTCAACACCGACCGTGCCCGCCGGGCCGGCTGGACAGAGCGAGCTAACACTCTCTTCGATCGCCCTGCTCCTGCTGGTCGCGAGGGCGAGGGTCCCTTTCGCCTTCCCTACTTCGCTGTCGTTCATCCGGTGGCATCCCACATATCGCCCCGGATGGCGAGTGATATCACGGAGGAGTTCTCTCGAGGTGTCTACGAGGGAGTGACCGCTCCTGGTGAGGGCTCGGAGATTTCGGACCTGCATGGGGCAACTTCCTGCCGCCTCCTTCAGGTACTTATGGAATGCGTCATTTATTTGCTTTGTCCTGTTACCTTAGCTCTGCTCGCTGCTTCTTACCCCTTACATTTGTTTTGCTGCCTAGGCCGTGGCCGAGCTCGGCGATCTTTCCTTTGCATGTAAACACATGCAGGAGGAGAATCGGAAGCTGAAGGAGGATGTTGAGAATCTGCGCTCTTTGCGCATGGATCTCACCCGTTATCATAACGAGGAGAAGGTATTTACTCATCTGCCTCTTCTTTCTCCCCTTTTATATATACTATTTCCCGGCTTGTCACCTTACGATCCTTGCTAAACCCGCACGTTGTTGTTTTTTTTTTATCTTAGCGACGGGCAGATGCAGCGACCTCTGCTGCTGAGTTTCTGAAGGAAAGCCTGGCTGAGGCGACTGGGCGGATCTCCCAGATGGAGGGCGTCCAGGAGGACTTGCAATTTGCTAATAAGCACATTGTCGCCCTTGAAGCCGAGTTGGATGAGGCTCGTGTCAAGGTTGCTCAGGTGGAGGAGATAGCCGCCGAAAGGGACAGAGCTAAAGAGCTGCTTAATGACTCTCTGGCGGCTGAATCGGCGGCGGATCATGATCTTGCCGCTGCCAAGGCTCAGTATGATGAGACTGTGGCTTATTACACTCATGCTCTCGGCGAGAGTATGCGTGTGGTAATGCGCAGCTGTCGTAATGAGTTCTACGAGTTGTTTCCCAACAAGGGCTGGCCGGGGCGAAAAATGGTTCGAGCCGTCCTCCAAGGTCTCAATCGCTATAACTTTGGGGTTCCCGACCTTCCCGATGCCGAGGAGGAGACTTATTTTCGAGATGCTGCTCGCTTGGAGCGGGAGATAGTGGCGACAGATGCTGAATATGTGGCGGCCACTCGCCGCAGCCGTGGCCTGCCTGATCTGAATCTCGATGGATCAGAGGTTCAGCCGCCATCATCTGATCAAGCCCCCTCGACCAGCGGCAAAGACTTCAATTCCGTCGCTGACCCTTCCAAGGCTGGCGAGAAGGGCTCCGGCGCTAAAGACCCATGATCCCGCTTTCACCCTGTTGTTATTATTGCTATCTTTTCAGACAATCATCATGTTTCTGCGTGCTGTTGCTGTTTTCCTCTCTTTCTCCTTCTCTTTTTTTGTAAAAACTGCTTTATTAAACTCTTCCTTGCGAATTTTCAATCTTTGGTCTTTTATCTTATTACAGCTCTCTTGATCGCTTTGCTTCTTTTCATCATTAACTAGATGTTATACTGATAGCTTTGATGCCCTTAGGTCTTACACAGTGATTTGTTAATGCCCGTAGGTCTTACATAGCGATCCCAATGCCCTTAGGTCTTACATGATAAATTTGATGCCCTTAGGTCTTACACAGCGATTTGTTAATGCCCGTAGGTCTTACATAGCGATCCCAATACCCTTAGGTCTTACATAGTGATTTGTTAATGCCCGTAGGTCTTACATAGCGATCCCAATGCCCTTAGGTCTTACATGATAAATTTGATGCCCTTAGGTCTTACACAGTGATTTGTTAATGCCCGTAGGTCTTACATAGCGATCCCAATGCCCTTAGGTCTTACATAGTGATTTGTTAATGCCCGTAGGTCTTACATAGCGATCCCAATGCCCTTAGGTCTTACATGATAAATTTGATGCCCTTAGGTCTTACACAGCGATTTGTTAATGCCCATAGGTCTTACATAGCGATCCCAATGCCCTTAGGTCTTACATGATAAATTTGATGCCCTTAGGTATTACACAGTGATTTGTTAATGCCCGTAGGTCTTACATAGCGATTTGTTAATGCCCGTAGGTCTTACATAGCGATCCCAATGCCCTTAGGTCTTACATGATAAATTTGATGGCGCGAAGACATATATTAGATTCAATCATTAGGGCCCTTAGTTGCCTTAAAAACTAGCCTCGGTTACAAGTGTCTTTTTAATCATAATATCGCCTGAGATGCATGGAGTTCCAAGTTTTGCATAATGATAGTAGGGTCGGGATATCCCCGCGCTGTTGGATGTTGCTCAGTGCTGCTATAACTTAACAACCAAAAAGCTCCGCGTCGAACTTCAGCCCCTTCGAGTTGGCCACGGGGCTTCCTATCCTCTCCAACCCGGGCTTTTTTTTTCCTAGAGGTACCCCTTTATCGTATAAAACGTACAAAAAATGGGATCTTTGCTCCATCTAACTCTGCTAGTTTGAAGGTGTTGGCCCCTACCACTCGTCGTACTCTGTATGGGCCTTCCCATCCGGGGTTGAGCTTGGCCGCCCCGACCGCCGGCCTGAAGATCTTTCGCAGCACTAAGTCATTGAGCGCGATGTGATGTGGTCGGAGCTTTAAATTGTACCGCCTGGCTAACTGCTCCTTTTCAGCGATCAGCCGCATCTGTGCCTTTTCTCTTTTTTCCTCAATCATATCTACGTTAAGCATCAATTCTTGTTCGTTGACCTCATCCCTGTATTCCTGTATTCGGATAGATGGGATTGAGATTTCTACCGGAAGGACCGCCTCAGTCCCGTACGTCAATGTGTAGGGAGTCTCCCCTGTCGCCGTTTTATAAGCCGTACGGTGAGCCCATAGTACATGATCAAGCTCCTCGACCCATATGCCCTTACAACCATCCACTCTTTTCTTTAAACCCTGTAAGATAAGCTTATTAGCCGCCTCCGCCTGTCCATTAGCTTGTGGGTAAGCGACCGAGGCGAATCTCAGATTTATCTTCAGGTCATCACAAAACTCTTTAAAGACCTGCGAGTCAAACTGAGTTCCATGATCACATATAATACTTTCTGGTATACCAAATCTGGTGACGATACTTTAAATGCAAACTTCTGTATCTGCTTGGCGGTGATACTTGCCACCGCTTCCGCCTCAACCCACTTGGTGAAATAATTGACAGCCACGATGAGGAATTTCCTTTTCCCTGTGGCTTCCGGAAATGGGCCTAGGATATCCATCCCCCACCTCGCAAATGGTAACAGACTGACATTCGCCTGGAGCGCTGTTGCTGGCAACTTGTGGTAACTTGCAAATTCCTGACATTTGTGGCATTTCTTCACCAGATCGCCAGCCTCCTTTCTCATTGTTGGCCAATAGAAGCCCTGGTATATTAAGTTCCTTTCCAAACTTCTTGTTCCCAAGTGAGTACCACATACTCCTGAATGTACTTCCTCTAGCGCCCAAGCTGCATCCTCCTCTCCCAGGCATCGCAAGTATGGACCCGTAGCTGATTTTCGATACAGCTCTCCCCCTATTATAGTACACCTTCCTGCTTTTCGCCGGAGCTTAGTCGCCTCCAACGGATCGCTTGATACAGTGTCGTCATCCAAGTATTGAATAATAGGCGTTCGCCAGTCGCTTTTCCCAATTCCGTTAATCATGTGAAAACACTGCTTCATCCTTGTTTCCTTTTCCACTGTAACCATTCGCCCTTCTTCAAAATCTGTCGCCGTTGCTAGTTTCGATAATGCATCCGCGTGGCAATTCTCCTCCCTAGCAATCTGGGATATAACCACCTTTTTGAATTCCGATATAAGCAGTTTTACCTCATCAAAATAAGGGAGGAGCGACTCCTCCTTTACCTCAAAGCTTCCATTAACTTGGTTGACTACTATCGCCGAGTCTGAGAAAACTTTGATGTTAGTAACCCCATACTCTTGGCGATTCGTAAGCCAGCCTCCAATGCCCCATACTCAGCTGCATTGTTGGTTCGATTAGTTGCGAATCGCAATGCAACCTCGTGGAGGATCCCACCAGGAGACCTTAGGACTATCCCTGCGCCTGATCCTCCTTTACTCGAGGCCCCATCTGTAAATAACGTCCACTCATCGCCTTCCTCGTTCTTGTACCGCCCCTTCGACTACAAAGTCCGCAAGGACTTGAGCCTTGATCGCCGTTCGCGGTTGGTACCGAATGTCATACTCGCTTAGCTCGATCGCCCACTTAGCTAATCGCCCTGCCATGCTCATAGATCTTAACGCATTCTTAATCGGAAGATTCGTGAGCACATGTATTGTGTGTGCCTGAAAATATGGTCGCAACTTTCTGGCCGCGCAGACACAGCGTATGCCATTTTTTCTATTGCCGGGTACCTTGTTTCAGCATCGACCAAGGTTTTACTTGTATAAAAAAAGGGCGTTCAGCTTTGTCCTCTCTTCGAACTAAGACCGCACTAACTGCCTTTGGAGAGATCGCAATATAGAGAAATAAATCTTCATTTGACTTTGGAGATGCAAGTACAGGAGGGGTAATTAAAAATTGCTTCAGCTCTTCAAAAGCCTTGTTACATTTGTCATTCCATGCAAACTTTGATGCATTCTTTAAAGTCGCAAAGAACGGAGCGCAGCGGTCGGCGATCCTGGGAATGAATCGATTGATTGCCGTCAGTCTTCCAGATAGAACCTGAACCTCCTTCGCAGTCTTTGGAGGGCCATCGCTGTAATCGCCGCGATCTGCGCTGGATTAGCTTCAATTCCTCTCCTGGTTATGAGATATCCCAGGAACTTTCCTGATGTTGCCCCGAACACACACTTCAAAGGGTTCAACCTGAGCGAATACTCCTGCAGTGTATTGAAGGTTTCCCTTAAGTCGCCAAGATGGTCATCAGATCTCTTACTTTTGACCAGCAGGTCATCCACATACGCCTCCAAGTTTCGGCCGAGCTGCTTGACAAAGACTTTGTCGATCATTCTCTGGTAAGTCGCGCCAGCATTCTTGAGCCCGAATGGCATCACTCGATAGCAGTAGTTCACCGTGGGCGTCATGAAAGCCGTTTTCTTTTGATCTTGCTTGCTTAAAGGTATTTGATGATATCCTGAGAACATATCCAGAAAGGACAGCATTTCATTGTTCGCCGTTGCGTCTACCAGCTGCTCTATGTTGGGCAAGGGGTACGGATCCTTGGGGCAAGCATCGTTAAGGTTGGTGAAGTCGACACACATTCGCCATGCTCCTGACGATTTCTTGACAAGAACTACATTAGCCAACCACTCAGGACTCTGTACCTCTTTGATAAACCCTGCCTTCAAAAGTTTTTCCACTTCATTTGCCACCGCTTGCTGCCTCTCTCTGTAGATGTTCCGCCGCTTTTGCTGGACTGGGCGACTCCCGGGTTCGATCGCTAGAGAGTGTTTGATGATGTCTGGAGCAATTCCTGGCATGTCACTTGGTGACCATGCGAACAGGTGCGAGAACTCTCGGAGCAACTTGACCAACTCCTGTTTCTTGTTATCGCTCAGGTAGGACGAAACTCGAACTGTCTTACTTTCATCTTCTTCGAACAGCGGTATTGGGACGTCCGATTCTGCTGGTACGACTCTTTCTCCCTCATTCTCCGCCTCCAAGCTTATGGTGAGGCACGTGCTTTTAGTCGCCGCCCTGTAACACCTTCTGGCGATGTCCGGGTGTCCCCAGGCAAAACCTATCCCTTCACTAGTAGCGAACTTCAGTACTTGGTGCACTGGGGAGGAGATTGCTTGGAAGGCGGCGAGTGCAGGTCGCCCTAGGATCATGTTGTACGTGGATTGACAATCCATGACATGGAAGTCGATGGATCGGGTGACCTGCAAGTCTCCATCCCCAATGGTTATCGCCATCGTGGCTATCCCCTTGATGGAACTGTGTGTCCTAAAAATCCTGAGATGGTAGTTTTTGTCTGCCTGAGCAAGCTAGCTGGCAGGTTCATCTTTTTGTACAGCTCCCAGAAAATAATGTCCGCAGAGCTCCCTTCGTCAACCATCACTCGCTCCACTCGGCTATTGTGTGTGATTACTTGAATCACCATCGCTTCCAAACTTGGGCCTCCTACCCTGGCCATGTCTTCTTCCGAGAATCCCAACGTTGGGCGACTGACTTGGTCTATCATCATCACCTCCTTTGTTTCCTCCTTTCTGACTTTCTTTGTCGGGCAACTTTCCCCACCAAAAATGGTTTGATAAACGTGGTTTACCTCAGGTCGAGGCTTTTTCTTGCTATCTTCATTGTCCATAGGCTCCTTAAGTCGGGCGAAGACATCACCCTTCTTGTCTTGTGATTCTCCTTGTCCACGGTGATCATCTTCTTGTGGCTTGTTTTTCCACTTTGAGCTGACAATGAAATCCCTGAGACATCCTTCGTTTATCCACCTTTCGATTTCATTTTTCAATTCCCTGCATTCTTCAGTGGTATGCCCATGAGAGTCATGGAAATCGCAAAACTTTTGGCGACTTCGCTGATCCGCCGGAGTGAACATTGGCCCCGGCCAGTTGATGGGATGTCCCTTATGCTGCATATACAGCAGAATCTTTCTTCGCGATTCTGAGAGGGGTGTATAATCTGCCCTCTCCTCTTGGTATCCTCTCTCCTGATAACCCCTTTGCTCACCAGGGTATCCTCTCTCTTGGTAACGCCTTTGCTCCCCTGGGCGATATTTCCCGTATGGCCGTGTCTCGGAGGGCTGCCCTTTGGCCTGCTTGTTCCCTGTAACGGGCTTTTCTTCCATCTTCGCCGCTCCACCGACAGGCTCTGCTAACTGCTCCTCAATCAAAATAATTTTGTGTACACTGGTTTCCAAGTCGGACAGCGACTTCGGAGCCACCTGCAGCAGCGACTCCCGCAGCCTGGCGTTATGAGTCGACTGGAATAAACTTGCCGCACGATTTCATGATCTACCCTCTTGATGGATTGGACGACCCCAGTCCATTCATCAAAGAACTCCTTCAGCAACTGGTTCGGCTTTTGCCTCAGGCTCACCAGCGCTTGCAACGGGACCGTCCTTGTTTTCTTGCACTCATACTTCTGTGAGAAGATCCTCGCAAAGCCCTCCCACGATGTTATGATGCCCTCCGGTAGATTCATGTACCACTCCCTGGCTCGCCCTCCCAGTGTCGCCGGAAAAGCTCTGCAATATGCGGCGTCGCCAGCCTGCTGCATTTGCATGGTGATCTGGAAGGCTTGCAAGTGCTCGTCCGGGTCGCCAGTACCTACATACCTATCTAGGTTGGGCGGAACCAACCCCTTAGGTAGTGGCTCAGCGAGTATCGCCCTGGACAGAGGTTGGCGAACCGCCATCTGTGCGGGGGAGATTTGAGTAGCCGGGAGGAATTGCTGTAACACTTCCAAATGGGAGTCCTGTGGCGATTGCCTGTCCTGAGTGTTGGCCCTGAGAGCTTGAGCCTGCTGGGCGATCACCGTTTTCAACATCTGTGTGAGTTCAGCATTCTGTTGCTCAAGGGACCGAAATCGCTGCTCCAACAGCTCATAGGCATCGCCGGCCAGAATAGTACTCTGGGACTCCGAGTCGCCTTCGAATTCGCGCTCCATGTTTCTAGTGAGGTTTGGGTCTGCTCGAGAACCTGGGTTGACATGCTTGACAGGTGTTACTCCATCTCCTCTTTCGCCATCCTCGCCCATCAAAGTAGGAATCGCTGATGAAGCCATTCGCCTTGAAAAGTCGCCTGATCGCCCCCTATCTGGTGCGCCAATTGTTCCAGCCTTGTCGCCTGGCCCAAAAATGGAAGCCCAAGCCTGTTGGTCCTCCGGGAGTGGTGTACCTCGTAAGTAACGTGGGTGGAAGTTAGTTCAAGGAAAAGGGGAGGCGATCAGTTTAAGGAATGGGAGAGGGAGGCGAGTAACGTACCGCGGAGCGTTTGTCCGCTGGGTCCCCCTGTTCTCCTCCGGTTAATAGGATGTACGGGGTATTTATAGTACCCCTGCCTTGGTCGCCAAGGCTGAATCCTGGCCATTCGTTTGTAGCTCCCGTAGGATGTTGACACGTGTCCGCTTTGTCTTGGAACCTAAGTGTCGCCAAGTAACCCTAGGAGCCTGCCGTGTGGGCCGTCGCTTTGGGCCTCACTCCACTTCCTGGGTTTGCCCATTCAGCCCATCTGACTTACCGCCTAAGTCCGGACCTCCAGCCCTAGCCGCCGTGTTTAGGCTGCCGTGTGGGCCCCTGGGATTCCGGCAGGCCGGGCCCATCAATTGCCCCCAAGCCCTTAGTCGAGCTTTGCTTGGCTGAGGGCTTACTTATAGCTCGGATCGCCTGTCCTGTGATCGCCGCAGGAGGACCCATCAGTTGGTTTCTTGCAGGTGGATATAGAACGAGGTTGGAAATTAAAGATGTGGAGCTAGTCTTACTGAAGCTATTGGCTGGTCATGTTCATTCAAATCCTGGAGGGGCTATTGTAGAAGAGATTATTCAGTGACAGAGGAGCTCCTGCTTTGCGTTTCACTACGATTTGCCGTTCAGAAAACAGATTCGCCCATTACGTAGCTTGCATGACCCTGACTAACCTCCTAAGAGTTATAGAGGTAGACATGACTTCCTGAATTGGAACTTGATATTGCTTCCTTTTTGTGATAAATGTTTGTGTCTCTCCGCAAGGAGCTGTCTATGAAAAAAATTGTAAAAAATGTCGGGGTCGTTTGTCAAGTAGAATTGGGAGAGGAAGAATTGAATTAGCTAGAAAATTTAACTAGATGGAGAATTGGAGAAAATTGTCTGCTTCGAAAGTAGACCGTTCGGAGGAGAGAATGTTAGAGATTGTGTGGTGGAGAATTGATATTAATAAAATAAATTCAAAATCAAAACTGAATTGTAAAATACTAGAAATAACCAATTCTCACAAATTCTTCCCCAATTCTATCCCCTCCATTATAGAATTGAAATACACCCCAATTCTCTGTGGGTCCCACCGTGAGGAATTTGAAATCTCTACAATTTCCTCTTCAATTCAACATGTCGAACGAGCTATTTAAATAATTTTCTAATAGGCTTCAATTCAACCCAATTCTCCGGCCCCAATTCACCCTGACGAACTACCCCGTCATCTAATGTCCCAAAAAATTTCCGCCAAAATTGTTTTTTTCCATTTTTATCCCTGCATTCATTTTTTCATTTTGAATTTAGGATTGTCTTCATGTTTGATCCAACGATGGATGCTCGCTTAGATCTGAGAAATTTCGCTTTCAGATCAATAATCAAACTATTCGACCCCCCCCCCCCCCCCCCCCCATCTCACTCAACATGACTTTTTCCTTAATTCACCATATCCAAAGCTGCTTCTATCACAACAAAGCCACACCGGAATGGAGACATTCTCGCAAACAAATCAATACAAATACCATTTCCATGTATCCCCATTCTTAAATGATCTGACTACACATTCAGCGTCTGTATCTGACTGCACTTGCTACTTTCCCATCATAGCTAATCAGTCTTCTGTTTAAACAACAACAGTTGCCTGTCTCAATCTGCGCTGATGAATATCCCAATTATACACCCGAGCAACTGTCACCTGTCAAATGCAGTTTACATGTCATGAGCTACTACTTAATTTTCAAGATGCAAAATATGAAACGCTCCTTTTGAGTATCACACATTAGTCAGACACAACTGCTTATGTGCATATCAACTATACCTGTGTTATTGTAACTTGGTCCCTTAGGAACTGCAAATCAGCTATAAGGACTTCCAAACTAGCTTTAGCATTCTCTAAATTTTTCTCCAGCATAGCTGTCGCCTGCATCATAGTACAAAGAGGAAATCTTGCACTTAAAACAACCTCGAAGCAAATATAAAACCTTAAAACAAGCAGCACCAAGTCCCAACCTCTTCACACGAATACTCCAACATAACATTTGCCCCAGCCACAAACAAACTGAGTTGCTTTCATCAATACGAGCCCGAGAATAGATGCCTTCAGCGATTTCAAAGTCGGTAACAAGTTCTTGTACTCCAAATATGAAACCAGAAAATTACCAACAGTATCATATATGCTTCAGGAGTTCAAGTTGCAATCAGTGAAGCAGGAAGTCTGACATAAGACAAACTTTATTCAAAATATCAAGAGTTTTGTGGCACCACAAACATACACATCCAGTTACATTGTTCAGGTGTTTTCCAACAAGTTATGACCATAGCTTGACAGTTGAACATCCAGGCATGTACAAAACCCAAAAAAATGGCTATGATTCAACATCTTCCTTACTTGACAACCAGTGAGCTAGTTAAAACTTAAAAGCATGAAAACATACACAGCAGAAAGACAGAAGGAAACAGGACATGAGTACATAACAAAGCTAATAAGTAATAACTGCGATAGAAAATTTGCAGTATGATAATATATCCAAGAATTTGAAAGAACAACCATGTTTAGGCAAAATAGAAACTTAGTGGACATCTGAATTGTGTCTCTGCTGGTTGGTAATTTGGAAGATATAATATAAATGACCTCTGGAACATAAACATATGCATGCTTAAAGGTTTAAGAAACTAAATGAATGAAAATCTTATGATCATGTTGCGATGGAAATTGCATGTCTTGCTATCCTGACTAACGAAGCCAATCAAATGCACTACAAGGTGAGGAACAGTACAAGTCAACTCTAAAAGTAGGCAGCAATCGTCTTCATATAGCTAACATGATATCACGAGCTAGAAAAACGAACCTCACTAGTACCCTTCTTAGATTGCAATGTGGCAACCACATCCAAACATTTCTTAATGTCGGGGATCTTTGCCTGAAACCCATTATTAGGAAGTCGTCAGGAATTTTAGATTGTAAAGTAGAAAGCATATAAACTACTTTGCATGCATAACAATGTCCGAAGACCATCAAGTTTCTAAGACTAAAAGCTACTATTACGATTCATTTCCTAATCAGCTATATAAGACACTTCACTATAACCATTCATCTTTTCAGTTCAGGTTACGAAATCTATGAATAACGACTACGCAATAGGTTCAGAAATATTTATATCCAAACATACTAAAATTCGTTGCTTAAGCAAGATCCATACTGAGATTGACAAGTTGAAAATGACAGACTGAAAGAACTTGTGACAAGTGGCACCATAGCAATAGCATTATACCTCCTAAGCAGACAGAAGCAGTACCTGAAGGTCCCTTTGCTGAGCAAGCAGCTTCATTTCCACCACTTTATACTGCTGAAGTCTACATGAGACATTCAAACAAAATTAGAAAAGAACCCATTTCCACTATACTAAGAACAGTTGTAGACATTACAATGTCCCAAGCACGGGAAATTTGAGAAAATTAACTGAAACAGAGGAAAAGTCAGGAGGAGGAAGGCAGACCTTTCTTGGAGGAAAGTGAGGGCAGAGTTGGCATCGAGGCCAGATTGTGTAAGATAGATCTCGACATCTTCGACGAACTGAGCTCCCGGTATACCTCTCCTCTCGGTTGCCGTTGACAATGCTGATGAGGAAGCCATTAATGAAGAATTGGAGGGGGTTAGGGTTTTCAGGCTTTAGCTAAGCAATGGAAATTTGAAGAACTAGAAACGAATCAGGAAGACTGATTGAGAGTCGATCGAGAGAGAGAGAGCGCGTGTTGTTGCTAATGATAGTTCTGATGGTGAAATGCTGGTGGTGTTTGCTGGCTGTACTAGAACTGATGATGAATGGATTCTTGATTCTGCCTGCACCTTTCATATGTGCCCTAACAGGGATTGGTTTTCCAGTTATGAATATGTTAATGCTGGTGGAACTGTTTTGATGGGTGATAACTCATCCTGTAAGGTTGCAGGGATTGGATCTGTTCAGATTAAGATGTTTGATGGTGCAGTTAGAACTTTGACAGATGTCAGACACATGCCAGATCTGAAGAGGAACCTAATTTCATTGAGTACTCTTGATGTAAAAGGGTATAAGTACACCGGTGAAGGTGGAGTTTTGAAGGTTTCCAAGGGGTCTCTTGTGGTCATGAAAGGTGACATGAAAGCTGCAAATCTGTATCATCTAAGAGGTAGCACAGTTACAGGTAAAGCTGCTACAGTTTCAAATTCCTTATCTGATTCTGATGCTACTAATCTTTGGCATATGCGTTTTGGGCATATGAGTGAAGCTGGTATGACAGAGTTGAGCAAGAGAGGACTTCTTGCTGGATGCAATGCTAGTAATCTGGAGTTCTGTGAGCATTGCGTGTTTGGTAAGCATAAGAGGGTGAAATTTAATACTTCAGTTCATACTACTGAATGTATTCTTGATTATGTGCATTCTGATTTGTGGGGTCCGTCTCGAGAACCATCTTTAGGTGGTGCTCGATATATGCTAACAATTATTGATGACTACTCTCAACAAGTGTGGTCTTATTTCTTGAAACACAAATCAGATGCATTCTCAACTTTCAAGGAGTGGAAAACTATGGTTGAGAGGCAAACTGAGAAGAAGGTGAAGAAGCTTCGCACTGATAATGGGATGGAGTTCTGTTCTGACGAATTCCAATCTTATTGCAAATCTGAAGGTATTGTGCGACACTACACTGTTCCTCATACCCCTCAATAGAATGGTGTAGCAGAGCGAATGAACAGGACCATCATTTCTAAAGCTCGCTGCATGTTATCCAATGCTGGGTTGCCTAGACGTTTCTGGGCAGAAGCTGCTTCGACAGCTTGTTATCTAATTAATCGCTCTCCCTCTATTGCGATTGACAAGAAGACTCCTATTGAGGTATGGTCTGGTTCTCCAGCTGATTATACTATTTTGAGAGTATTTGGTTGCACTGCTTATGCTCACGTTGATAATGGAAAGTTAGAGCCTAGAGCAGTTAAGTGCATCTTTCTTGGTTTTAAATCTGGTGTCAAAGGTTACAAGTTGTGGAATCCAGAAACAAGAAAGGTGGTGATTAGTAGGAATGTTGTCTTCAATGAATCTTTGATGTTACTTGACAAGAAGTCTACTAATGATCCTGTTGAGATTGAGCAGGAATCAACTGTGCAGGTGGAGAAATCTATGGATTTTGATGAAGAATCAGAAAATATTGTTGTGGATGTTATGGATACTGTTGATACATCTACTGTTGAACATTTTCCTAATATTGTTGACCCTCCACCACCACAGTCTATTGCAGCTGATAGGCCTAGGCGACAAATTTGTCCTCCTAAGCGATTAATACAAGAAGTGAATGTTGCTGCTTATGCATTGAGTATAGCTCAGGAGATTGAAGGTGGAGCAGAACCTGCTTCATATTCTGAAGCTGTTAAATCTCCTGACTGCAATAAGTGGATGACTGCAATGCATGAAGAAATGGAGTCACTTGACAAGAATGGTACTTGGGAACTTGTCAAGTTGCCTAAGGAGAAGAAGCCTATCCGCTGTATGTGGATATTCAAGAGAAAAGAAGGTATCTCACCTATCGAGGAGGCGAGGTATAAGGCGAGGCTAGTCGCTAAAGGTTACAGTCAGATTCCAGGTATCGATTTTACTGATGTTTTCTCTCCAGTCGTGAAACATAGCTCTATTCGTACTCTTCTTAGCATTGTGGCAATGCATGATTATGAGTTTGAGCAGTTAGATGTCAAAACTGCATTTTTACATGGTGACTTGGAAGAAGATATTTATATGGACCAACCTGAAGGGTTCATTGCTCCTGGAAAAGAAAACCTTGTTTGCAGTTTGAAGAAGTCTCTTTATGGTTTGAAGCAATCTCCTAGGCAGTGGTACAAAAGGTTTGATTCCTTTATGATCTCTCAAAACTTCAAGAGATCTGATTATGATAGTTGTGTTTACTTGAAGTTTGTTAACGGTTCACCCATATATTTGCTGCTTTATGTTGATGATATGTTGATTGCTGCAAAAGACAAAGCAGAAATTTCTAAGCTGAAGAAGCAGTTGAATAGTGAATTTGAGATGAAGGATTTGGGTGAAGCAAAGAAGATTCTTGGAGTTGAGATCATTAGGGACAGGAAAGCTGGTTATCTATACCTTAGTCAACAAAGGTATATTGAGAAAGTTCTCCGTCGCTTCAACATGCATGAAGCAAAACCAGTGAGTACTCCCTTAGCTGCACATTTCAGACTGTCATCACTTGGTTGTCCGCAGTCTGATGATGATATTGCATACATGTCTAGAGTTCCATATTCTAGTGCTGTTGGTTCCCTAATGTATGCTATGGTTTGCTCTCGTCCTGATTTATCACATGTTTTGAGCGTGGTTAGTAGATATATGGCTAATCCTGGTAGAGAGCATTGGCAAGCTGTGCAGTGGATTTTCAGATATTTGCGTGGTACTTCTAAAGCTTGCTTGCAGTTTGGAAAGTCCAGAAATGGACTTGTTGGCTATGTTGATGCAGATTATGGTGGAGACTTGGATAGTAGAAGATCACTCACAGGTTTTGTATTCACCATCGGTGGTTGTGCTGTGAGTTGGAAAGCTAGTTTGCAGAGTTCTCCTGCCTTGTCTACTACAGAAGCAGAGTACATGGCTGTTTGTGAAGCGTGTAAGGAAGTTGTTTGGTTGAAGGGACTATATGCTGAGTTTCTTGGAGATAGTTCATGCATTACTATATTCTGTGATAGTCAGAGTGCGATTTGTCTTACAAAGGATCAAATGTATCATGAGAGATCGAAGCATATTGACGTCAGGTATCACTACATTAGATGGGTCATTGCTAAAGGAAAGGTTAAGGTGATTAAGATCAGCACTCATGACAATCTAGCTGATATGATGACGAAGGCAGTTCCTGCTGCTAAGTTTGAGCTATGCTCGAGCTTAGTAGGTATCACTCTCTAGTCCAGGAGGGACTTTGGCGCACGACGGTGATTGCTCATTTTTGGAGGAGATTTGAAGTTTGCTACAAGAGGGAATTCGTCTCAAGGTGGAGTGTTGAAGTTAGGTGATCCAAATTCCCTAACTTATGGGCCTAGCCTCTTTTAGGCCCATTAGGTTATTAACCCTATTAGGGTTTTGTATCTCCATCCTATATATACCACTTGTTAGCTGTAGGGAAACTCAAGCCGCACTTTGTAAAATCCAATGTTGTCAGGACCGGACCGGTCGTCGAACCGGTATAGTGAGAGGTTTGAGGGTTAAAAGTTCAACCGGGATTAAACCGTAAAAACCGGTACAAGGAACCGGTACTCTATTATTTATAAAAATTATATATGTAATGTAGATTATGTACTGAAATGTAACAATACGTTTGCATATATTTTATTAATCATATTTCCATAGTGTGGGTACTAAAATGTAATTTTACTTCCTATATAAATGGGACTCTTCTTAACCCTTAACAAACCCTAAACATTCCGTCGTTTGTCCTTCTTCTTCTCCGCCTCCTGCCTCTCCATCACCAAAGTATTCTGTCTCTTCTTCCTCTTTCTACTCTTCTCCTCAAGATATGACTCTTCAAGATCCATTCTATCCCCTACTTAACTTGTTCCTCTCAATCGATTGCCTTGATTATGGGCACTCAAACTGATTTCGACAATGGAGTTTCGAAAAAAAAAACTCTGATATAGAAGGACGACGACAATGGAAGG